>CM028336.1:16194879-16912379 GCA_016647705.1 Eucommia ulmoides | reverse complement strand
ATCTTTATGAGTAGTTTTGTCTTAAGGTTGGGAATGCTCGTTTGCACAAATCCAAGTTAAAGAAACAAATACAAAAACAATATAATGCTCAAAATACGAAACCCACAAATTTTAGCCAAGTTCTCTACTTTGATTTCTTTTTAGATCTAGTATTTTATTTATTTTACTATGTATTTCTAATTTTTCCTTCTACTAAGATTGATGATGAAAGCATGCATAGTTAATTAGGTTTTTATGTTATATTGATTTCAAACAATTTTCAATTCAATGTTTACGGGTTTTTTTTATATTAAATAAATACTTTTCTCTTTAATATAATGTATTATTGATTGTTATAAATTATTTAATACTTGGATTTATATTGTAAAACAAGTAATATCTTTTGATTATATGCTTTTCATTAAATTGTGTACATATAATGCTTAAGAATTATACTTTTTTGAAGAGAAGAAAAACCAACTTGAGATTTTCATTGAGCTTAATTTATAAAATCGTAAGAGGATAGTAAGATTATCATTCAAAATTTGGAATCAACGCAATCATAAAACTAATTAATTATATATTGGTAGATTCTGAAATCTTAGTATTTTTCTCATCTCTTATCACAATCTCAAAATCATTTGAAACTAGAATATAATTAAATTAACTTGGACGGATTAAGTTTTTTCCCTCTTATAGCAATTCTCGTGGGATCGACCTCACTACTATTAATCTTTGCTACAATTAATTTGTGCACTTGCAAGTAATTAAAACAAACACAATAAGTTTTTGGTTCTGTTGCAGGGGATTGCGAAGGAAAATATTTAAATCCAAGTCAGTTTAATTTTTTTGTTGGTTTTACTTCTTTTTCACTTTATCATTTTATTCCTATGTTGATTGGAAAGTTGAGCCTCCTATATATTTTTCCTTTTGTTTATTGAAAGGTTGAGCCTCCTTTTTATTTTTTATTTTGTTGGAAGGCAGAGCCTCATAATCTTTTGATTCTTGCTTGTTTAATTATATAGTCGGTTGAGCCTCCTAATTGCTCACTAACACAACTTTTATTATTTGTTTTAATTTGATTGTAAAAAATATATATGTGGGACTAGGGTCAATGGATGATGACTTAAGGAGATTAGCCACTTTGATTGAGAAATTAGAACAGTCTAATCCCCAAGATTGCAACCCGATCCATACCTATGTATTGTATGTCAAACCCTGCTCATCTCACTAGCCAATGTCCGAACAATTAGCAATATCTCACATATTCCTATAATAATATTTATCTCGATCCATATTATCCACCACCCGAGTATAATAAATATTCAAACATGTATGGGTAAGATCAATATTATTATAGTAAACCTTCGAGGTCGTACTTTTGCGATCAATCATATTACCAACCCCCAAGCTCAACCATCATTTTCCCCCTCCCCCTCTCCCCGAAACTAGGAATGAAGAAACCAATACTTTGAAAAAATCCTTCAAATCTTGGAACAACAACAAATCCCTCTATTCTTTCAAGAGTAAACCAAAAGGCTAGACAGGATAGGAGCCCAAATCAGGTGTCTTGTTGAAACTTTGAATAAGGATAACGCAGAAAGTGGTCTTGAGGTTGACAATTGGATAGGTGTTGAGGAAAGTGGTCTAGAGCATGAAAGTGAATATGAAGAGTCGTCGAAAGGACCATAACCAAGCGAAATTGGTGAGGAACCCCAATGATACGATCCCGAGTTTGAGCCGAGTTTGGTTCTACCATCACCATTTGGTGAGGCAAAGAAGAAAGTGGGATACGTGAGTGAAGATGAGTGGATGAGCTTAGAAATTGAAAATACACATATGGAAAAGGTTAACGTAGAAAAGCATAAGGAAGATGAGATCCAACAAGCAGTGACACATCTAGATAATCTTCCTTTGATTAAAACATACATTAAACCCATGCCACCGCATCCCGAAATTATGGTATATATTTCTTATGCAATGGACCAGTCGTCAATCCTTATTCTGGACAAGTCTTGTCCCATTCAATGGGTTAACATAACTCAACTTCTCTTTGGGGTATTAATAAAAAGACCACAAAGTAAGTCCAACAAGAAAGAATAGGATTTGGTCAGAGAAAAAAGTTAAGAAATTTGAGTGTCACATGTGACTCATCCCTCATCGACTAGAGAGTAACTCAACAGATAGTGAGAAGCGGCTACTCCACTACGGTTAGGGGATTAAGATACTCATCGTCTAGTTGAAGACGTTAAAACTTGTTTTGAGTGTAAGGCAACCCACTGTTATTTCAGTTTTTTCTTATTTTTGTTTTAACTTTTATATTTGATTTCTTAAGTTTTCTTTTAATGTTGTGACAGACAGGTTTACAAGCATTTAGTTAGGACATATATTTTAGTTACACCAAGAAGTATCTTTCATTGCCAAATTAATTTTTACTTTTCTCATTGAGGACAATGTGAGATTTAGGTTTGGGGGGGGGGTAAATGCTTGTGCTCCTTCTGTTATTTTATTTCACACTTAATTTTATCAACCCATCCTATGATAGCATGTCTGTTAGCCACAACTTTGAATTTTCAAATCAATCATTGGAGCATAGCACTAACTTTAAAAATATTTTATTTTTCGATCCTGGAATGCATGTTAACTTTATTTTATTTGACATTTAGTACATGAGATGGTTTGCTGAATTTTGGCATAATAATAGCCTATCCCTGGAGTTTAAATAAAAAATAATATTTTTTTTTTTTGTTAATAATAATGATTTTCTGTTTTAATAATGAAATTCCGCTGAGTAACCGGGCCTCTTGTTTCAATAAGAAGTGTGTGTTTGCGTCAAAATGAATGATCGATTTATTAAGACAACAAATGACTCGTTAACCTCAAATCCTAAGATGTTCGAGTTATTAAGCTTGACAGGTGCCTTAACACCTAATGCCCTAAGCCAATTGAATTGAGATTATTGGCCGAATACTCGCTACACAAACATTTTAGAAAGCCTGGAGAAGTTAGTATTAAACAAGTCACTTATTTAAAGAAAATTATTTATTTATATAAAAATAATAAAAAATAAAGGTAGACTTCCCTCAATGAAGTCAAATCTCATGAAATCCCCAGCTTGTGGCTGGGGGTGCTAAACAAATAAGATAGAATTTTCTCGATGAAGTCGAATCTTGTGAAGTGGGCCTGACTTTTGACCGTGGGTGATGAAAAATGAAGTTGGACTTCCCTTAGAGAAGTTGAATCTTGTAAAGTGGGCTTCATCTTTTGATTAGGGGTGATGAAAAATGAAGTTAGACTTTTCTTAGGAAAGTCGATTCTTCAAATAGGCCCCGACTTGCGACTAGGGGTGATTACAATGAATTTGGGATATAAATCCCAGGTGGAAAAAAATAATTTCACCATTGTGGTATTAGGGTTAATAATTTTACTGGACAATGAGATGGTAAAAGATTGGTTACCTCCATACTTTAGGCTAAATGCTTGAGTGCCTGATTCATTCTTCCTGATGTCTCTGGTTGTGAAAATCATGCTTGACTTCCTGTGTTTCGCAAGTTTAAAAAAATGAGTTAGGTAGAAAAATCTCTCGCCTTTCATGTCTTCCATCGTCTAACGCTTAGCTGACTACTTTATACTGCCCTAGATACGCCCTTCAACCTTCTTTATTATCTTCGATGTCTTGCATATTTTGGTACCTTTTTCATTCTCTGGGTATTCTATCCCGAAAATGGCTCCATGTCACATGAGTTCTTCTGAGTGCCTAATTTATTCTTCCTGATATCTTTGACTGTGGAAATCATGCCTGACTTCCTACGTTTCACAAGTTTAAAAAAACAAGTTAGGTATAAAGAACTCCCGCCTTTTATCTTTTCCATTGTCTAATCCTTAGTTGACTGCTTTATGCTGCCCTAGATAAGCCCTTCAGCCTTCTTTATTATCTTCGGCGTCTTGTATATTTTGGTACTTTTTTTATTCTCTAGGTATTCTATCCCGAAAATAGCTCCATGACACAAGAGTTCTTCTGAGATCAACTTTAATGCTGAACTTTTGAGGTTGCCTTGAGGAAGCTTGGGGTTCCTAGTTCCTTGTTTTCCTACTAATACTTGTAGTGGCGGAAAAATTCTTTATTACCATACTGTAGTTGCATCTTAGTATTCCAGGATGATTCTTCATTCTTATGTCTGCTTTCAGAATCAAGCAACTGATGATCAGTAGCAATATTATCCTTGATTTTTGTTGGTTACTGTCGGTGATACCAGATCCTTGAGGTAGTAAGAGACTTTGCATGAGGGATTACAGTCTCTTCCCTCTTACTTCCTTTATCGGTTCTTATCATTTTCACTTTATCTTATCTGTATTTAAGTGTTAGTTATATGGAAAAACAACATATGAATAATCAGAAATTATAATTACTTAGATGGATGCTAGAGTATCAAACGTATATTTTTATTTTTTGAGGTCGCTTCCCTTAGAAGTACAATCTTTGGCTTAGTCAATTGTCGAAAACATATAGATTTCTAGCATATTTTGATCCTACTCATTTCAAAGGCTGAAGCGCCTTGGATTACAAATCAAAACTCTTTGTTTTATCAACCTTTGCCGAACTGATGACTTTTTTGATGAACTTTTTTTCCTTCAGATATGCCAAATGATCAATTTTCTATCCCCTTTTTTCTTTATTCCATTTTTGGCCTTAGCATTGTTTCCGGTTTTCATTAAAACCGGTTAACATATTTTTTCACCTTAGCGCCCTTTTGGGTTTTCACTGAGTTGATGGTTTTGTAACTTGCTATGATCTCTATGTTCGTCCCTGCAATGCCCTTTTAGGTTTTCATTGCAACCTCGGGTTGCATATTTTCTTACCTTTTTTTGCCCTCACTACCTTACGGTTGAGAGTTTGGGATAATTTATTATTATTTTTTTAGGGGTGGTACTCTTAATCGCATCAAAATTGATAGGTTCCGAGAACTCTTCTCCTTTCATTTCTTAAAGTATTAAAGTTCCATGACCCCAGAACCTTCTTGACAAAAAATAAACCTTCCCAATTTGGTGCGAATTTGTCTTTGGCTTTCTCTTGGAACAAAAAAATCTTCTTTAATTCCATCTAACCTGCACTATAAACTTGTAGGCAAACCTTCTTGTTGTAGGCCCTGGCCATTCTCTAACGATAACACTTCCCATGACAGATAGCGATAAGTCTTTTTTCATCTATTAGACAGCTTATCAAGCCTTTATTATACCCATTCAGTTTCCTCAATATCGGCTTTCATCAAGATTCTCAAATATGGCATCTTCATCTCCATTGGGATCTCCATCTCTATCGGGATCACAACCTCTATCCCATAGACTAAAGAGTACAGAGTGGCTCTAGCTGATGGTCGAATTGACGTTTGATATGCTATTAAAGCAAATGGGAGCATTTCATCCCATTTCTTGTGATTATCAATCATCTTGCTCAAGATATTTTTTTATGTTTTTATTGGCAACTTCCACTGCTCCATTTATCTTGGCGCGATAGGGCACAGGATTATTGTGCTCGACTTTGAATTGGGCACAAAGAGTCTTCGTCATTCCTCTCTTGAGGTTTTATGCATTATCTGTTATTACGACGTGCGACACTCCATATCACGATAAAATATTCTCCTTAAAGAAATGGGATATAGATTTTTGGGTGATGCGAGTTAATAAAACGGCCTTCACCTACTTGGAAAAGTAATCGATGGCCACCAGGATGAACCGAAATCCATATTTCGCTACTAGCATAATCGGACCAATAGCATCCATTCCCCACATCGAAAAAAACTAGGGAGCCGATCGAAAATATAGTCCTGTCAGGGGAAAATGGATCTGATCCCCATACATTTGGTATTTTTGGCATTGTTGCACAAAATCTATGCAATCAATTTCCATTGTTAGCCAAAAATGATCGATTCAGAGAATTTCTTAGCTAGCATGAATCCACTCATGTGTAGTCCGCAGACTCTACTGTGCTATTCCTTCATTTGTTGTATTGCTTCTCGAGCACTTACATACCGTAAAATACCAAGGTCAAGCAATCTTTTATAAAGCGTGTTGCCACTTAGGAAAAACCTGACATGCTAGTTCAGAAAGTTTTCCAGCTTAGGCTATCAGCTTCTTCAGGGTATTCCCAATCTTTCGAAAACCTCTAAATATCTGTAAACCAAGGTTTACAATGGGCTGGTTAGTGACGCACTCTAATTGTTATGGGAATTATTTTGTCGTCTTCCTTGATTACAGATATCATAGATACTAATGCTGCGAGGGTGTCAACAAAATCATTCTTTTGCCTCGGTACATGCTCGAACTCCATCTTCAAAATTTTTTCACAAAGATCGATTAGGTGATTGTTGTATCATTCCAATTTGGCATCCTTGGTCGAAAACTTATCTGTGATTTCGTTTATAATCAACTTTGAGTCTCCATATACTATCAGTTCTTTTATCTTCAAATTAATAGCCAATTCGAGTCCCAAAATGCATGCTTCATACTCAGCAGTATTGTTTGTGTTTGTGAAATTTAACTTTGCGGCGACCGGTAAGTATTGACATATCGGAGAAATTAGGACAACCCTGATTCCATCTCCTTTCGAGTTACTAGATCCATCTAAGTACATCTTCCATATCTTTCCACCTTCATTAGTTATCAAAAGTGCAATAGGTTCGTTGGGAAATTCGGCCTCCATTGACTCATTGTCAGTCGTTGGACTATCAACGAGTTGATTGACGATTACTTGCCCCTTGATTGCCCTCTAAGTTAAGTATATGTGTCGAACTCAGTAAGGAGCATCTTCCACTTAGAGATTCTTCCTATGAGTACTGGTTTTTCGAATATGTACTTTAGCAAGTCCCTTAGGGCAATCAGATGGGTAGTGAAGCACAACAAGAAGTAATGCATCCCTTGAGTAGTCTAGGTTAATGCACAACAAGTCATTTTTAGTGTGGAATACTTCTCTTTGTATAGAATGAACCTTTTATTGACATAGTAGATGCTTGTTCTTTCTTTCCCAAGCTATCAAGCTCACCCAACATCACCCCCATAGAAATTTTGAGGATGGTGAGGTACAACAACATGAGACATCCTAACTGGGGAGGTACCAAGATAAGAGGATTCATTAGGTAGGCCTTAACTTTAGCTAAGGTAGTCTGTCATTCTTTGTTCTATTTTCTACTAGACTCCTTTCTTAGTAGCTTGAATATTGGTTCGCTGGTTGCTATTAATTGCAAAATGAACCGAGCTATGAAGTTTACCTTCCCAAAGAAACCATGGATCTCTTTTTTGGTTCTTGGGGCTGGCATCTTGATTATGGATTTGCTCTTCACAGGGTCAATTTTTATACCTCTATGGTTTACCTTGAAGCTGAATAATTTACCGGATACTACTCTAAATGACCACTTAGCTAAATTAAGCTTCAGCTAGAATTTTCGGACGTGATCAAACATCTTCTTCAAATTTCAATACATAAACTTCCATTTTTTGTGGATCATGTCATGGAAGAGCGTTATCATGGCCCTCTGGTAAGTCACCCGAGTGTTCTTGAGGCTGAAAAGCATTGTTATCTAGCAAAATATACCCCATGGTGGGATATAACTGGTCTTGTGCTTATCTTCTTCATCGACCATGATTTGATTGTATCCACCAAATCTATCTACGAAAGATGAGATTTTGCACCTAGCGGTATTATCTAGGATGACGTGGATGTTAGGTATAGGAAAGTTGTCCTTTGGACTTGCACCGTTGAGACCTTGATAATCTATACAGACTTGAATTTTTTCGTGATTCTTCAGTACTAGTACTATGTTGCTTAGCCATTCGTAGAAGGTGGAGACTTTGATGAGACGTGCCTCGAACTGCTTTCTAACTTCTTCCTTGACCTTTGGTTGATGTCTGGTCTTATTTTTTATAGTTTCTGCTTGATTGGCTTAATCTCTTCCCTATTCGGAAGGTTACGCGTCACAATGTCAAGTATCAGTCCTACCATATCGTCATAGGACAAGGAGAACACATCCTGATATTCCTTTAATAATGTTATAAAGTCTTCTCTTTCTCAATCGGTCAATGACTTTCCGACCTTGGTTTTCCTCAAAATTTTTGGGTCCCCTAAATTCCCTATTTCTGTTTTATCTTAGCTAGGGATCGGTCGATTCTCGAATCATTCTAAGGATCTCTATATTTTCTCAGTATTCCTAGGAATGGGATCCTCTTTGTTTCTATTTCCATTAATTTCCAACTTATTTCCTTATCGAGATTGTACTTCTTAGGTAGGTGATTTTCATTATTGTATGGATTATATATGGATGTACTTAGGCACAAGAAAAGCAAATGTGAAATCTTATTTTAAGTATGATATTTTTCTTAATAATTATACTTTAACATAGAAAATAAAATTACTGAAAACAAAAGTCTAAGATAGAATAATCTCAACTGTTTGTCGGCTAGTCCAACAGAAGAAAAGGTTATTACTCTTGAATTACCACAACTCTCAGCGCACTGGGATCGGCCGAGATTCCCAATTGCCGAGGTTTTCCGTTAATTCCAGCTTCCAAATGATTTTCTCTTCTTCTTCATCATTCCCAAGGATGCCACAGACTAAACTTTCTCTAGATGATGTTGGTTGGCTAATCTTGGTGTATTTCGGGATCAATACGAATTTTGCCTCTTCTTTCTTTTCCACCTTTTCTGACTGAACTATTTTGGCAACGAATGGGAATGTAATCCCGATATGAGAGATTACCTCAGTTCCATCCTCTTTTCTAGTTTGATTTTTGTGTTTCTCTCTTATATTCGATGCACACCCTAATCCAAAGGTATCTCTTTTTCCTCTGGTCTTAAGAGAAACTATTACTCATTTTTCTCTCATTCCGATACCTCTTTCTAGATCAAATCCCATGATATAAAAGTGGTTGGCTGACATGGTCATGGTAGCTGATAATCTTAGTATCGGCAGAGGGTTTCCCTAACGAACAATTGTAGCATTAGCAATGTCAAAAGCTTGAATCGAAGTTACTTGTTCAACTTGTTCTGTTAAAATCATTGGAGTGGCCGCGAATGGGTAGATGGCGTGATCATCTTTGGCATGGATGGTTATGATATTGTCCTTGAATATGAACTTTATTTTTTGATGCAACGACTACAGCACAACCCAAGTTGAGTGTATCTAGGGTCGATCGAGAAATAGATTGTAGGTGGCTAATATGTCTAGCACATGTAGGTCTATTTGAAACGTTACAGGTCCTATAGTGATTAGTAATGTAATCCCCCCTATATATTTTATTTTTTCATCGTCAAAGGCTCGAATGGTGATGATGGTGGCTCTGATGCAGTTTTCTTTAATTCCTACTTTCTTGAGCAAACTCAAAGGGCATATATTTAGTACTAAACAATTGTCCATAAATAAACCTTGTACTCTACCAATATGTTAAGCGGCTTGAAATGCCCAATCCCATCAAAGGGTATCTCATCGTCGGTGAAGGTGACAAGATTGGTACTGAGGATGTTCTCTACTATATTAGTGAAGTGATCCTTTCATATCGAGCTCGATACATGTGCTTTATTAAATACTCTTAGCAATACATTACAATAGGTCTCTGAAGCCATTAGCAAGGATAACATCGAGATTTGGCCGGGGGCTTACTTGGTTGTTCAATGTTTAGGTACTTGGTGTTCTTCACCATCTTCAGAAATTCATACACTTCTTCCTCAATTATCGATTTCTTAGGGTTTCTCTTGGGTTCGTTAATGGGCACCTTCAAGAGGTCCAACCTGGCGAAGACTCTTGCGTTCTAGGTAGTTCTCCCGACTACTCCTACTTAACTTTCTTCCTTTTTTAGTACTTCAGTTTTGATCCTGATAGAGTAATTCCAAGGTACCTCTCTTAAACTTTCGATTGTCTTTTGCTTTGGTGTTTCGAACACCAATACTTTCTCAGGCTCGATGGCTATTACCTTTTGGGCAGCTTATGGCTGTATTGTGAAAATTGAGGCTTTGGAACTCCATGTTTTCTTAGCGTCTATCTGTATGAATCTGTAGTCAGCTAATTCGATCCAGTGGTCGTCTTCGAGTGGAATGCTCGGTCTCCTACCAATGGTGCTAGAGTTGGCTTTGGTCGGGGCATTAATGTCATTTCGCCATAGTCCATCTGAGGTTCCTCTTAATTGGTGTATTTGATCAGCTAATATCGGGTAATTGAGGTTGATTCTTTTATTGAATGCTTTCTTGGGTGGGAGCAATAACGGATAACTCAGGTTTGCCTCCTTAGGTGGATGACATACACTCAGCACTTTCCAAACATGTCTATCATTTCTTTGACATTCTTGATCTTGGGCTATCTTTTCATTCTCTTCTATTTCTTCTATGTTAACATCAATTACAGACCCTTTTCCTTTGCTAACCTCCTCTTTTGTCATTTCTTCTTTGAAATTACTCTATCTTTCGATCTACATGATTGGAGGGTCATCCCCTGCCATGAAGGAGGTGATAAGTCTACCCAGTATGCTTTCAAACAATTTTTGAATTCTACCCAAACTGCCTTCGATGGTTTTGAATTGATCTTCTGAATTCCTCCAATGCCAGCAAAGTTTTTCTCAATCTCGGATGATTATGTTGACGATCAGGACTGGGTCTTCGTGCTTCGATAAAGGGTTTTGCTGGCAGTTAGCTCAAGCAGTCTCTTCGTCTTTTGAGAAGAATATGTATTTTGCCTGGATAAGGTCTTCTAACCAGTGCTTTAGATTATAGCAATTATCGATATGGTGACCAGGTACTCCGGAGTGGTATGCACAGGATTGGTTGGGATTGAAATTTGGGCTTTGAGGGTTTTGACGATTTGAGGAAATTGGCTCAAGCATTTTATCTTTTACACATTCTTCGAGGATTCGAAAGACAAGTATTGGAAAAAGAGTAAACTATCTTGGTTCTCTTACTGGACGATTGATCCTTTAGTGATTCTAATTGGGATTGAAAGGAGCTGGAAGAGATAGTGGTGGAGCTTTGTAAGGGGTACAATATGGATAGGGGTATATGTCGGGGCCTGAAATGGCGCAAACCAGGGTAACCCTTAGTTCTGAATAGAGAGAGTTTAGTATCCATGAGAATTTGGCTGTTGATGGGTGTATTGGGTTCGAATGCTTTGGGGGCTCCTTCGATTGTGAACTATCATCACTATCTCGATATCTTTCTTTCTCGAGAGAGTGGACTTTTTAGTTTCCTTGTCAGACAGATTTTGGATTCTGCCAGTTTGGATTCCTTATTCTACGTACTCTCCTCGAAATATTGTGACAAAGAAAAGCCCACCAAGAGTATTGAAAATGGGCTCGTAGTACAGATGCAGCTGATCTTGTACAAATATTTGTAGTGTTTGTGCTTCTTTCATCAGTGGCACTAGTCGTTTAGCCCTATCCCTCTATCAGATGACGATTTCTCGAAAGTTTTAATTATTTTTTACTAGAGTGTAAAGATATATCGTGTCTGATGGTATTTCTCGATTATAGCCATACTGATCACATAAGACTTTGACAATGTCAAGGAACGTCTTCAATTTCTCTTATTCTAGAGTTTTGGTAGCGCATAGATACGTCGTTAGTTTCACGGAAAGTGTACGGGTCAAGTTTTAGTATAGATTGGAAGAGTAGAGGTTGTCGTATCCACAGGAATTAGTTGAGATTATCGTCGAGTACCGCAATTATCATAACCTAACTTTATTTAGGCGATAAAAATTAGTTTATAATTAATTAATACTAATACTAAGTTAATTAATCTAATTATACTAATATATTGGTATGACGTTTATGGAAAATTATTACCTAGGGATTAACTTCATTCACTTAAACGTGTTCGTTTCAATCTAGTTTACATTAACGGCGTTCATCCTATCCAACAATCTATGTATCACAATCTCATTCACTACCTCTCCCGAGTGTAAAGTGAATGAATATGTGACTTCGCGTTAATGAAGAAGTCCCCTTTAACGTCTTAACGATACTAGGTCACATGAGTCTTGTCCCAACGTCATGGATTGCACACTCTCTAACTCCCTCCCGAGTTATTAGATCGTCGCGTTATGTTTAACCCTAATCCGAATCTAGAGTTACCTCTCCCGAGTGTCAAATCCTGTATTTTCAGTATATCTAAACAAGCATATAAACATGGAATATCAGCAAACACAATCGGACAAACACGAATAACCATTAACGAAACATATATTTTATATAAACGACGTTTACATGAAGTCAATCAAGCCCTAAATAATATATGTTTAGCTACACATGAACGTAGCCCTAAATACAACTAAATACAAGCTAAACATATTAAAACAAACAACAAATCTAAGAGATAAAGAGAAAAACGAGGAGACTAGCCGTTATTCGAAGATTCGCTGTTAAAACCACTCCGAGAACACTTCCTCCTTCTTCGCAGCGTGATTTTCCATTGGTCGAATGGCCTTGGAGCTCTTAAGACTCCCAAAAACGTCAACCTCTTGTTTGGGGAAAATAAGGACGATATTTATAGGATTCTAAATATCTCAAAATATCCTAAAATATCTCAAAATATCTGCAGAGTTACCGCTGCAGCGGTAGGCATGTCGGCAGGGTCACCGCTGCGACAGTAGCTGATCGTTGTAGTGGTGGAATAGTAGGCACACTCTTTGTATTTTGACTACTGCGGCGGTGGTCCATTCAGCAAACTCTCTGGACTTTCACCGCCATGCGGTGGCCTAACAGCTGCGGCGATGATATTTCTGCACTCCCAGTACTTTCACCACCGCGACGGTGGGTTTGCTGCTTTGGAATCTTGCCTCTTTGCTCGTTTTCCCACCGGGCTCGCTTCGATATGATCGTTTAGGACCGTTTTAGTCCCTTTTTCATCCCAAATATCTAATTTAAAACAAAATAAATAAAAACGTTTTAAAACATATAAAAACGCTATAAAAATACTTGAAAACTAACAAAACTGGCTTGGGAATAAATAGATAAATTATACCTATCAAGTTTCATACAATTGGGCCTTTAGTCCATCCAAAGACTGCTCGTAGGGTTGAATGCCTAATGTCTCGTTATGAATATAGACGCCCATCTTATTCTTGTAACTTTTAATGTGCCAGTCCAAACATCCAGATCCTTTGTACTTGGTAAGGCTCGGCATCATGAAATTTTGATGGGAATTTCACTTGAGGAACAGACGACAACCCTATGTATCTGGGGTTGATTACTGATTTTCCTTTCTTCACCTATTTTAACTCTTTTTCCATTTGTTATAGTTTCTCAGTTAGTAATGACGTCTTATCATATTGCTCTTTAACTTCTTTTTCAATATGCTCAGATACTTCCAGTACAGTAGAGCTCGAGGTTGATGGCTTCACGGACATGATTCTCGGATTCGGGTTTATTGGGGTCACTTGCGGTCCTAACGCATAAAGCGACGATTCTCCTACTACTAGTCTAAGTCCTTGAGAACTGGAGGGTTGTTGCACTATTATAGGCTCAACTTGCTCGCAGGTTTGAACGAAGGTTATCGAATTTTGCTGCGATTATCGAAATTGATGTGGCAATTATGTTATATGGTCGATAACTCCTTTTAATGAAACCATGTCTTCTTTCACATTTGTTATTTTGGTGGGCCCTTGCGATCATTCCTCGATGTCCTCAATTGAGACAAATTGTCAAGTTTGAGCATGAGTATGGATCAAAGAACGGGAGACGAGAGTCTTTCTACGAGAAAACAATTTTCCTAATGTGGGCAAAAATGATATTAGTATCATTATTTCACAAAATGCATTTGAGTTTTGATCATAACTTGGGAAGATATGATATTTCTATTTATCCTAAGCTTTTATAAATTACAACCATGTCGAATTTCGACATTACTTCCTTACAAACGAGGAGTATTTTGAATTACAGACTCGAAGACATCTTAGGCTAAATAGAAATCTCATTTCAATTCTTTTGTCATTATCAACTTCAAACTAAACAACATCATGAATCTATACAGTATGATATCTCTTAGCCCAATAAATTATGGTGTATAAAATGTAAGATTTTCCATGTTCCTTTTATGATGTGTTCGTGGCCATTAGAAAGGATCCTGACCTTGAACGAGATCATAGAAGGATATAGAAATTCTTAGGTTGTCTACTCTTGGCTTTATTGGTCCTATTGATTTCTTTGTGTATAGTTCTAGTCTAAGTAAAGCACTATAATATATGAGCATATCTCTTCATTCCTATGTAGTGTTCTAAAAGAAGGGTTTTGGCAGCAGTCTATCTTAGGTTTACTATATGGGGTTCATGGATTTTCTTCTAGCGCATCTTAGAAAGGTTCGGCTCCCAAATCTTTAAACCTCTGGCATCCCGAGGGAACATCCATCATTAGTTGTTGATCCGAGCGAGGCAAGTTTCGAACCAGTCCCGGCGGATGAACCGCAAGGCGTAGATCCTATTGACTCATCTTTTCTAATCCTATAGGGTTTCGAAGCTTAAAACTAGCAGGCAGACCATTCAATTTTAGCTTCTACAGTAAAGGTTGTGATGATGTATATGAATGCTTTTTGGTGCTTGTGCCTTGGGGATAATTACAACAAAAATAACAGATACAGAAAAATGGTAAATAAATGAAATGACATAAAGCAAATGAAATGCAAAAATTTAAAAGAAAAAAGTAAATAAAATCCAAAAAAATTAAATTAGAAAGTAAGTACATATGCATGCATGTAAATGAAAGTAAGCTTAAAATAAAAAATTTATTTTCTTTTATTATATTTTTTTGGATATGGGAAATGTACTATTTTAACCAAATAAAGAAATGAAAAAAAAAATTGACTTTGATTTAATTTAAAAATTATTTAGACACCACTAGGCTTGACCTTCATTAAGCGCCCAATGGAGCCGCCAGCTGACACACCCCGAAAAAAGAAGAAACACGACTTCAATCATATACTTTGTTGTTATGTTAATTATATTCCTTATGAAAACAAACTAATATTTTTTTAAATACTTTTGGATAAGCTTTATTTTTTAAAATCCTTTTAAAACTAGTCCAGGGGATTTTCTAGGTGTCGATTTTGAAAATATTTTATTTCAGTCGAATTTTATTTAAAAAATAGAGTCGCCACCTAGAATTGGGTTTTAAAAGGTATGCCAGGTCACCGTGTTTTTGTAAGAAAAGAAATCATTTTAAATGGCCCAACTTTGACTCAAAATACAGGTCTTAACCAGAGTTTTTTTTTTTAAGTTCGGAGGTCGGTTATATTCGGGGAAGGTGTTAGGCACCCCAAGACACCAGTTCGAAAATAATACCTAATGCCTAAACATTTCAAATTAAATTAAGTCCAAGTGATATTGGTTTCGTTGGTTAACATGATTTTTTTCCTTTTCCTTTTTCATTTTATGTAAGTGAAGTAAAGCTAAAAAACAGAGAAATGAAAAAAAAAAAAAAAAAAAAAAAAAAAAGTTAAATGAAAAAAAAAAAATGTTCTCCTTTTTAAACCGCCTAGTGATTATAGGAGAATCGACAAACTTGATCCCCTAGGGGGTGTGGTTTTGATTTTAGATTAGGTTATTTATGGCAAAGCTTATGTATAAATAAAAAAAAAATGATACCTTTAAAAATAAAAGACTTTTCCTTTAAGAAGAAAATTTTTACTTAAAAATGATGTTTCCTTTATTAAGAAAGCAATTAAAGAGTAATGATGAAACATTTTTTGTTGGTTTTCCTTTTATGAAGAAAATACCTATTTAAAAAGAATTTAAATATTTTTATTTTTTTCTTATGAATAAAATATTTTTAAGTAAAATAAAAAACAAAGACTTTGGTTTCTTATGAAGAAAAAACAAAATTTTAAAGTGAAATAAACATTTTTTTTAAGTAAAAGAAAAATATTATAAAAACAAGAGTTTGTTTTCTTATATAGAAAATATACTTTAAAATGAAATATTTAGGTTTTTATGAAGAAGCATTTTAAAAGGAAAAAAAAAAAAGAAGAGTTTTTGGTTTTCTTATGAAGAAAAAAAAACAAATTTTTTGGTTTTATCTTTAAGAAGAAAAATATTTTTAGGAAAATATAATTTTTTTTTGTTTTTTTCTCTCTTAAACGAAGGAAATATTTCAAGAATTTTTTTTTTTTTTTTTTTTGTGGGAAAGACTATCAAAATAAAAAATAAAAACATTTTTTTTCAAAAAGTTTCTTTCTTTTTTCTTTTTTCTTTTTTTTTGAAAGAAAACTTAGAGTTTCCTATTTTTTAAGCAAAATAAAAAAAAAATAGAAAAAAAAATGACTTTTACTATTTGAACCTTAACTAAAACCACTTGGGGAAAGAGTTTTCCTTAACCCACCATTTCAAGTTTCTCTCAAATTTGGAAAACCTAAAAATAGGGTATGAAAAATTCTCCCTTTAAAGTTTTGAATTTAGGCCAACTTTTTTTTTTTTATCTCTTTTATTGTGCTTTAAGTATATATAGTGTATGTGTATGTGTATGTGAATATGTATATGTAAAAAATAGAAAGCACGAAAATGCTGGAAATTTAAGGTACAAAACAAGCAATGTAAATGACAGAAAATTAAATATAGAAATATAAATAACTAAAAATAAAGTGCAGAAAATGTAAAACTCAGAAAGGCGTAGAACGAAAATATAAATGACAGAAAAGTAAAGTGCGGTAAAATAAATAAATGCAAAATAGTAAACTTATTTTTAGTGTTCACTTGGGAACGACATCTTAAGTTATGGTCGTTTATGTCCTCCTTTAGATGGTAAAAAAAAAAATGAAAAATATTTTTGGGGAAAGGGTTGAAGTTTTCTCCTTCTTTTTCTCCTTATTTTTTGTATTGATATCTTTTGTAGAGATTTTTTTTCTAAGAATCTACGTAACTAAAACTGGTTTTTTTTAGAGAGAGAAAGAGAGTCTTGACAAGTATAATGCAAGTGTGACAAGTATAATGCAAGTGTATGCAAGGTATGAGCCAATAGTAAGTGAAGGACGAAGTGAAATGGGTAGACTTGGCCTTGTATTTATAGGCAACAAAATTGGCGCACTCACCAGGGGCGGTAGATGTCCTTTGATGGACAAGTACCCTCTATTCCGTGCAATTGTACATTTTAGCCCCCTAAATTAGGAATTGAGAAGTTGACTTTCAATTTGAACCTCATTAAGTCTTTTCATTCAATGTAATGACTTGGGAGACTCCTAAGATGGCTAATAATACTCAAATTTGGAATCCCAATACTCCGTCTTATTCGCGAGTGGTGGACATGAAGTGAAATTAGTGTTATGAGCACTTTTTACTGATAAAAGGCATTTTTTGTGTTTTTTTATGAAATTAAAATGTTAAACATGAAATTATACTATCCAATTTAAGATTGGAACATTCAATTTATGACATTAACGTTTAATTGGTCGTTAATTTGACAAAACTGACGAAAAAATACAGTTTTGGGGCCAAAATAAAAGGTAAATGTAATAGGCGAAATTTCTTCAAATTAAGGGGTAGAATCCGAAATAACTATACCAATAGTGTTATTTGATGAAAATCCACTTTAAATTTAGTCAATTAGCTCCCTAATTAGCTCTTCAAAAGTTCAATTTTAGCCCAAAATTGTGTTTCTTGCCTTGTATTTTCTTAATTAAAACATCATGTAAAAAATAAAAATGAGAATCTAAGGTCTGAACTCGTCTCTTTAAATATGGTTTAAAGTTTGTCCAGATTTTTGCTTTAGACCCGATACTTTAACTAAATGCAAAACTGGGCAAGACAAAATATGATGTCTACATGATGCCTACTGTTTATAAGAGATGATGTTGATTAGCTCCTCAAAGTTAAGGCTCAAAGAATGGTTAATTATGATAATTCGGTGTGTGTCCAATGAGGAGGCACGCATAGCGTGGTTTATGTCCTTGGGCCAGAACTTTCGGTCCATCAAAAGGAGCCCATGGGCTGACACAAATTAATAGGTGATAAAGCCCAACCAACGGAAAAGATAGAGCCTTATACGGTGATATGGAAAGTTGTTATCTGATGGTTAATGGTTGGAGATCGACTCGATTATCTTAGTGGAAAACCACTTAGCATTGGTCATAGGTCAACAGTAGTTTAGATGAGGTTGGTGAATCCTACCCTTAGTCGATGAATGGAGCTCGCCAGATGGGATTTTTGGTTGGTGGACATCCCTTGGTCTCTGAGTAGTGTTCGGTGACCACAATAGATCGTCATGATAGATCCCAAGAGGTTTATTCAACAAGTGAGGTGGACTTTGACCAGCCCATCATGTTTTTTTGTGCCCTTACCCTGCCAGGTGCTGGGCTCTGATAGCAAGTCGGTAGGAGGTGGAAATATCCCACATCAGATGCCCCTAGTCCTAAGTAGTGAGCTACGATATGTTAGGGACTTGTCCTCGAGATCGACTACCGTCCTTCGTATGGAAAATAGGCTTCATTAGGCAATTTGGTGAGCCATTGGATTGATGACACGTGTTTCTCCCTCTTTTGATAGGCACGCAGATCAAGGTGATAGGAGTCGTTGGATGGCGACAGTTGACCTTCCTTCTCCTTACCCTTATATAAAGGGGGTTCATGACCCTCATTTCACACTTGCATATTTCTTGAGAGATCGATTGCTTAGTGAAATCGATTTTCGTTGAATGATACTCATTATTTCCTTTAACTTTTTTATGTCATGGACTGTGCACTGATCAATATGTCCTATTCATGTTCTTCTTCTTTATTTTTTGGTCTAAGCTCGGAGTCCTTGCCGTCGGAGAGGAATCCTTCACCTCCTTATCAGTAGAGTGATTAAACCTTGGAACCAAATAGGGTGTTCTTCTCCATATCCCCAGCTTAAACACTCTCGACCAACGGTGTAGTTTTGGCCAGGTCTCCACTAAAGAGGCTGGTCAGACGATCTGGCATGAGTTGAGGAGCGAGCTCATCTTGTGACTCGGGGGTAGATCGAAGACTGTGCGAGGTGAAGGTGGCATACGTCCCAGAGTAGGTTCCATTGGTTCCTTGGGCTCTTAAAATGCCTTGAGAAACTGAGGACGTGATCTCTTTTATGGTGCCCTTCGCCAGTGCGTTATAAAAGTTGCAGTCCATTCTAATGGAAAAGGAGTTAATGGAGGTGATGAGCACATGCACCATTCCTAGCACTGCCCGTATGTCATTACCTAATCCCATCGATGGGGAACACTTACTATGTTCAAGGGAGATCGTCGTTTACCTCGATCAACTAAGGGCGGGTCTCCAATTCCCGTTGTACTAGTGGGTCTGGACAATCTATCAAGAGTTGTGTCTGTCACAACTTGCACCGAACAGTCTCCAGATGGCGATCGTGGCTTACATACTATTTTGGGTTGAAGGAATCAACCTGACCACTGACTCTTTTAGGGCGCTCTTTTTCATGAAGTTGCTGCCCGATGGGCATAGGTGGTGCTACATATCTGCCAGGTCATCCTTCTCAGCTAACCACAACTCATCTATTCCTAAATACAAGGAGAAGTGCTTCTTCCTTGGAGGTAAAGGCTATGAGTTTAGCCCAAGGACAGGGATCGCACAACCCCCGTCCATCGAGCATAGGGGCTAATTGGTAAGAGATCCTCCAAAGGTGGATGGTGTCCTTTAATCACTTCCTTTTGTTGACTTCGTTTTATTTTAATTCTTATTTTACAATGAACAAGAAAAATAAAAAACTCTAAGGCTTCAGCCCGGATCTTACTATTTTTTGTGATTATGTCCTCAACCCTTGTAATTTGGTTTAATATAATTCATCCAAGCCTCTGGCTAGAGAAAAGTGATGATTGGTATCATAAACAATTATATTATCAATGAAGTACAGATTATTGGACTAGGATTTTTGACTTAATCATATCATGTTGGTCATTTTGGGTACTTTGATAAAGAGATCGTGGACAACACATATCATACTTGAGGGGTACTTTTGGTTAAATTGTTGTCAACTGGACATGGTATGATATATGGGTTGACGTGACTTACAGTAATAGAAAATGCTTTAAAGGAATAAATATATTTTCTTACAAAAAGGAAAAATCGGAATTATTCTAATTTTTATTGATTAATTGATTAGTAAATTAATTAATTTCAACATATAGCTTTTGGTATGAATCTAATAGGTCACACACAATAGGGAATTGATGTTAGAAGAGTCCTTAAAAAATGAATAGATAGTAATGTTAAACTTTAGAAGTTATGGGCCCAAAGTGCAATTAAGAAAAAAAGGATCCCGGTTTTGAACCATGAACTGCATTTATAAAGTGGAAGGCCATAATATGGATGCCCCACTTCATGAATTTCGGCCATAAAGAATTTGGCCGCCCACCCCCTTGCTCTCTCTCAGTCTTCTGTATCTGTAGGATTATGTTTTTCATTTTGCCCCACTAATTTGAATCTTACTACCACTAAGATTCAAATTAAAGTTATCTTAAAGTCTTAGGGTTAGTCTGATTTTAGAAATTCCAAGAACACTCTTCTTTCTGATGTTCTCTCTATGGATATTTTTAATGGTGAGACATTTGTATCACTTTTAAGAGAATCAAGCCTCATATAGTTGTATTGTTCTCAAATCATGCCTTGGGAACTACTAGTTTTGAGGTAGAAACACCGAAAGAGGTAGCAATTATATTAAAAGTTTTAATATTTGCCTATATCTTTATTTTAATGTTAATACGATTAGATCCAACTTAAGGAATTGGATAATAAATTGTAAAAAAAAAAAATCTTTATATTCTGTTGCGACATCTTTTAATTTTAATATTCGATCTCTTCAGAAGTATAGTAACCCACACATATAATATACAACTGCTCAAGTAAGAAGATCACAAATACAATCACACATCATGTATCCTATTTTGATATTGAGCAAACTTAAGGTTGATCATGCTCGGTCCCTTACTACACTAGTAAGTCCCCTTGCGATTATTCTAGTATCTCATGTTAATTGTTTGAGACTCACCAGTCTCAAAGATTAAACAATGGAACAATCTAGCCTAGACTGTTAAAGACCATTTTCAACAATTCAATACTGACTACGAACAATTTAGAGTATCAAGTTAAATAGTTAAGACACTTCAACTTAATATCCATGGTGTACAACGATATTGATATAATTAAAGAATAATAATAAAAATACATTTTTATTAATACTTGAGATTGAAAAGTTTTACAGACACAAGCCATAAGATTACAAGATTGACTATAGGGATTACATTTAACAAGCGTTTGTTATAAAAAGAAGATTGTGTGGAATAATTATAGAGATCACCTAATTACCAAAGGATCTTTGAATTACCTAATATATTTCCTCCTTTCCACTAATTATGGATCATTCAAGATCCTAGCCTAGAGTAGTGTAGAGTTGTTAATTTCTTCCTGGAAAATATTCGTATACAAATTATATAAACAGACTCCTGTAGTATGTAAATTATTATGAAGGAAATTATGAATTCTCAATATGGTACCAAAGCAAAGATTCTATGACCTATAAAATTTATGAGGAAATAGAAAAAGGAAAAAAGAAAGATCAGAGAGATTAGGAATAAGATCAGAGAGATCGGGAACAATGGAAAATCCTACGACTTCGATAGAGCAACCCCAAGAAGAGAATTCAATCCTTGTAGATGTAACATCTAGAATGACACAAGCGTTAAACTAGACTAAAACTTAGATTAAACCACCTAGTCATGAGACTATTGCATAGATTGACATCAAGTTGGATGGCACCAACTATATACTATGGTCCCAAGTTGTAAAGATGTATACCTAAGGCAAAGAATGATTGGGATAATAAATGGGGATGTTTTGCATCCCCAAGTGATAGATTCTTAATTCAAAAATTGGAGAATTGAAAATGAAATGGTGAAGAGATGATCGATTAGTTCTACGAACCAAGTCTAATCAGTAACTTCATCATATTTTGAACGGCGAAAATGGTATGGGGTAATATCGTTGCAACTTATTTTGATGGCACCAACACCTCAAAAGTTTATGATCTAAAGAGATAAGTGATAAGATTCACCAAGGAGGGGGATCTATCAAAACAAACTACAACAACCTTTAAGGTATATGGAGAGAAATCAATTTTTGTTACACAAATATGATGGAATCTAAAGGTGCTATTCAAAATTATAAATCTAGTTTGTAGGAGGATAGAGTGTATACTTTCCTAGATGAGCTAGATGGTCTTCTTAACAAAATCCAAGGAGATGGGCTTCAAATAAATCCATTTTGTACAGTAGAATAGGCTTATATGGTGATGATGACATGAGAGGATACAACATTTGGTGTTGTTATGCTATCAAACGGAAGACATAAATCACAACAACAACCTTTACTTTATACATTGTCTGGTTAGAAGCCAAACATAACAACAAAATTGAAATCACATGTAGAAGGTGGAGGTTGCACACATTATGGGAATATGAAATATACCCAAGAGACATGTTTCAAATTGTCTGGTGAGAAGCCAAACATAACAACAAAATTGAAATCACATGCAGAAGGTGGAGGTTGCACATATTATAGGAATGTGAAATATACTTGAGAGACATGTTTCAAGATGCATGGAGATCCAAAGTGGTAGCACAAACTCAAAGTAAAGAAAAACGTGATACAAGTGCAAATGAGAAGCTTGGTCGAGCACCAAACCTTAATTGTCCCTTATACTACATTAGGATCCTCTCATTTTTACAAATGAACCTACAACTCTTATAAATTCAGGTAACAATGGTTGTGCTCTATTTTGCTTTAACTAAGAGAATAATTATGGTTGGATTGTTAATTTAAGGGAACCCGACCAGATGACATATGACCCACAAGATATTTTCAAGCCCACCCAACTAAAACGAACGTTCATTGTTAATGCCAATAGAGTAACTAACCAGTTATGGGAGTTGGAACAATTTCTCTTTCACTCCCTTTTTTATTACAAAATACTTTATTAGTGCAATCTATTTCACGTAAATTGTTATATATAGGCAAAGCTATCAAAGAACTGAATTGTTGTACACTGATTTATCCAAGTTTCTATTCATTTTAGGATATTTTCACCAAGGAGATTATTGGTTGTGGTACTAAAGGGTGGGTTGTATTACATGTATGATTACATGTCTTGGAAGAAAAAATAATGTGCATCAAACTAGTGTCAAAAAATGAAAGATTTGGTTGTGGCACTACCAACTGGGACATCCATCATTTGGCTATTTGAAGCACTTATTTCCATATTTATTTTCACATTCGCATGAGTCAGATTTTATGTATGAAACTTGTATTGAGGCCAAGAGTCATCGTGTATCTTACCCAATGAGATTGAAGAAATGTGAGACTCTATTTATTTTAATGCATTTTAATGTATGGGGCATTGCTCCCATTTCTATGCATTCAAGTATTAAAATAAATGGAGTCTCACATTTCTTCAATCTTATTGGGTATTAAAATTCAAGTATTAAACCATCTTATTAGATGGTTTGTGAAAACGATTCTACACATATGATTTGGTTGTATTTGGTAAAATAACACAATGCGTTTGGAATTTTTCAATCATTTCATAGTATGATAAATGCGCAATTCCCTGCTAAACTTCATATTCTTCGGTTCGATAGTGGTGGGCAATATGTCCCCAATGAGTTTTAAGAATACTTCTAGGCACATGGTCTCCATCATGAGATTACTTCTTCTCAAACATCACAATAGAATGGTGTTGCGGAGCAAAGAACAAACATATTCTTAAAACGACTTGAGTACTTTTAATTGCAACTCATGCGTCCCAATGTCATTGGAGAGATGCGATTGTTATCGCCGTGCACTTGTTGAATAAAATTCCGTCCCGAGTCTTGTCCTTTAAAAATCCACTCCAAGTACTTGCCCATCAGGCCCCATTGTCATCTGTTTTAATGCTTTTTTCCATGAGTGTTTGTATGCGTCGCTTATGTTCACCTCCACAAAAATCAACGAAGAAAACTTGACCCACATGATGTTCTTTGCATCTTCTTGGGGTATGCATAAGAAGGGCTATTGATGTTATGATCGTACTACCAGATGTCTCTATATCATCATGGATGTTACTTTTCTAGAATCTCAAATTTTCTTTCCCAAACAAGTTGCTCATTCTTATCTTCAGGGGGAGATATTGAGTAAAGAGCAAAATCGAAAAATGTGGTCAGGCTTTTAAAATATATCTACATTGAGCATGAAAATCTATCTAAAGGATAATACGACTGGAAATAATAAAGCTCAACTTGTTATAGTTAGGGTTCAGCATAAGGAATCAATAACAGTAATAGCAAAACAGAGAGAAAACAAATTGAGGATTGTCACCCCCCCACCTCGGACACGCGTCACCTATGGGGCTAGCGTGACATCGACACGACATCACCTGAGCGACAAATCAAACTAGAAAGCGACAGTATGCATTTATAATTATACAAACATAAAATCAAGACATAAACATCTTCTTTAACTAGGGACATACTCGTCCCTGAGTTTTAATAACAATGGAAGATAAAAACAACAATGAACCTCTCCTAGGTTCTCCTCAGGCCGCACCTCCCGAAATACTCCCTCGCTATACCGTCGACGGACTCTACCCAGTGCTAGTAGGGTACCGACTTCTAACTATTTCACCTGCGAGTATACTGCCTTCTTAATAAAAATATTTTCTTAAATAATAATACATTCTAGATAATACAACATTTAAGTATGGATCAAGCATAAGTGTACATATACCACATAGTTTGTAAAAGTCTTCACAATATATGCAGTGAAAATAAAGTATATATATAAGTTCCATTTTTAAACCGTCCAGTATAAATATCATACCAATCACCATAATAAATAATAAATCACCCAATATAAATAAAACATCACATCTCAAACCATCACTCCACCACAACACACACTGGCTAGCCATAGTGATCGTTTTAACCTCACGATCGGGAGTTGCAACGGTACCGTACCATCCGTAGGATATGCCTTCATACGAACATCCATCACTCTGCCGGAGCGGATACTTACTGCACAGTATAAACATCTAACATCACTCTGCCAATGCAGATAAACATCACTTTTCGCCGAAGCAGATAAAATCACTCCGCCGAAGCGGATCACATCACTCAATATTATCTTCTAATCACATCGTCAATTCGCCACATAATTTTTAAAAGCATCTAATTTAAATACAGCCATTTTCTATCATAGATAGGTATACAAATAATTTGGCAAGAAGACAGTACACTCACCTCGGTATTTGTTTTGCAAAACAGACACTGACCGCACTCTATCTGGATTCCGGTGCCAGTGAACCTAATAATGACAAAGCCTATATTAATATTTCATGTAAAATCACCTAATCATGTAATGCAGGCCCTAAGTTCTTCCTACTTCCATTCCTCATATTTTATTTATGAAAATTGTTATTATTCTGAAAATTTCATTCCGTTAATTATTTCATAAAAATGTTGTAATATGAACGATCCCAAATTTATTATTCCGGTTACGAAAAAAAATTTGCTAGAATTTAATTTAACAAAACTAAAATAAATTTAACGAAAAAACGATATCCATTCCAAATCATTCACGACCGCGAAATGGATTTTTGGTTTTTATTTGGGTTGTTTGTGTAATTTAATTAATATTTTTTTCTTTTTTTCTTTTATCTTCTTCTTCTTTTTTTTTCTTTTTTTTTTTTCCCGTTTCCGGTTTTCTGGTTTGTTGTCTCGCCGCCGACCACCCTTACCGATCACACGCCCACCATCCGTCACCGTTGGCCGACCACTCGCACACACAGAGAAACGCACACACGCTACAATGTTGAACGAATGAACACACACACACACACTCCCGTCAACCCTGACGCCGCAACAGCGCCGATCACCTCCACCGTCTGCAGCCGTCACCGACGAACTGAACAAAACACACATGCACGGTCCTCACACGCACACACTCACTCCGCCGGTGACCCAACAGTGTAGCCAACGACCTCCACACCTACCCACCTGAACACACCCGCGCACACACTATCACTGCCGACCGGTGACCAACGGTCGACCACCCACACATAGAAACACACACGATCACAGATTCCACCTACACATGCACACTAAAATACACATACAACGTACCAAAATATCCCACCACCGACACCATCGTGACAATCGCCAAATATACGTCACCGACCCCCATACCGCCGAACATTTACCGACCAACTCGCAATCCTCATGCATGCATACACCCACCAAAATAAGTAGAGAAAATACTAATAAATACTCACCAGACGACGACGACGGACAAAACCGATCACACCGTTGTCGATCTCACCCCCCACGGCCGCCGAGCGAACCATCGGAAACTCACACGATCGCTTCAAAGCAGAGGCACACAGCAGCCGCCACAGGAACACACATATGTAACCATGAAATACACGCCCTGCTCGCTCACCAGAGAAACGTCGATCACGGAACCCGACATCCTCCTCTGATCCTCTCTCTCTCTAGAATTTCTCTAATTTTTTTCCCCGATTTGATCACTTCTTTGCATGAGGGGGTATTTATTGCTTGAATTTAGTGGTTAATCTGATCCTAAGCATGCCACGTCGCCCCTCGATCGGTCCCTCCTCTGGCCGGTTGATCGTCCGTCACACACACACGGAGGTTATATATATATATATATTCTAAAAAATAGTTAAATTGCACTTTCCTCTCTCCAATTTCTTTAAGATTTTAATTTCAGTAAATTTCAATTTTAGAAAGTTTCAAAATTTATAATTTTGCCCTTAACATTTTTTTACTTTTTGATTTTTAATTGCCACTTCAAATCTCAACTTTAAATTTTTATGTTTCTAAATTCCCAATTTGACCCCAAACTTTTGATTTGAATTTTAATCAATAAAATTTTTACCCTAAAATTTTCTAATGCTCTATAATGCAACTATTTATGACGTACGTTCTACAATTTAGACTTTACAAGGACGTTGAGACAAGTAGTGAGTAATCCACCCCTTACCCTTTAATACTAGACGACCAATTCCCTGAGAATACTCCCCTGGTACAATCTCTAAGCTCTTATCCCAAGGAATATTATAGATGACTCTATTGGCTATAGATTATTGATAGGTGTAATTTACCTATCTATTTCCGAATCGAACTTGTTAGTTTTCAAGTATGTTTATCACGTTTTAATATGTTTTTATACATTTTTATATATTTTTGTATAAATCAGGTGTGTAGGGTGAAAAGGCATGAAAATGGATTATAAACGAACAAATCGGATCAAGAATGGTGGAAAACCAGTGGGAAAACAAGCACAAAGGCAAAATTCTAAAATGCACAAAGGCAAAATTCTAAAATGCAGACCACCGTCGCGGCGATCAATATGCAAAGAGGACCAAATGTTACTGAAAACCCACTGCTGCAGCCGTGAGATCCACCGTTGTGGCGGTGAAAGAACAGGAAGGTCTCTGATTCCACCGTCGAGTCCACCGCCGAGGCTATGGCTTAACTGACATACCCACCGCCGCAGTGATTACTATGCATGCAGAATAGATATTTTGAGCCCCTATATATTTTTCCCTCCTCTATTTCGGCCAAAGGAGAGCTCATTAGAGATTCCTTAGGGTTAGGATATTTTGAGAGTGTTTTGGGGAGTGCTCAACCAATTTCGAAGGAGAAGAACACGTTGCGAAGTAAGAGAAGCGATTGTTGAACGATTTTAGCGATAAATCTTCGGATTACGGCTAAGTTCTTTCGTTTCTCTCATTAATTTCTTATATTTGGCAGTTTGTTGAGCATGTTTAGCTCTATTCTTATTGTATAAATGGTTATGGTCATGAGTTAAACGGATTTTATCTAAGGATTAATATATTTTATGAAATCGTTGTTTGTTTGAGTTGTGTTTCGTTAATGGTTGTTCTTTGCTATTTTGATTGTGTTTACTGTTATTCTTTGATATTATGCTTGTTTAGATAATTAGAGAATACGGAGTTTGACACTCGAGAGAGGTAATCCCGAATTCGGACTAGGATAAACACAACGCAACAATCTAATAACCCAGGAAGGAGTTAGAAAGTGTGCAATCAATGACGTCGGGGCAAGACTCATGTGACCTAGTGTCATTAAAGACATTTAGGGGGACTTCTTCGTTGATGCAAAGCTGCATATTCACTTGTCTTACACTCGGGAGAGGTGGCGAGTAAGTTTACGATACAAATATTGTCGGATAGATCGAACGCTGTTATTGTAAACTAAACGAGACCAAACACGTTTTTGTAAACGAAGTTATTCCCTATGTAATATTTTCCCTAAACATCTCAAAATAATATTAGTATAGTTACATTTATTAACTTAGTATTAGTATTTATTAATTATAAACTTAATTTATGTTGCCTAGATAAAGTTAGGTTATGACAATCGCGGTACTCGATAATAATCTCCACCAATCCCTATGGATACGACAACCCCTACTCCTTCCCATCTATATTAAAACTTGACCCGTACACTTGTGGTGAAAGTGGAGACGTAATATTCTGTCATCAATTACCTTTCAGGCAAAACTGTGGGAAGCCACCCAACATGTACTCATTTGACTACGAAGAAAGGAGATTGAATTACCTAATTGTCAGCCACGTCTCAACTTAGAGGTTATCAACAACACTTAAAGCTTTTGTGTACAAATTATATGTTAATCATGTCCCCAGTATAGTGCAAGATAACTTTAATAACCCCAAGTGGATCTAAGAAATGAATGAAGTGATAAAGGCATTGTAGAAGAATAATATATAGATGCTTGTGCCACTGTCCAGAGAAAAAGAAAACTATCGGATGCAAATGGGTGTTCTCCACCAAACATAAAGGGGGCAGGTCAATCGAAAGATTCAAGGTGATACTTCGGCGAAAGAATATACCCAGACATATGATATAGACGATCAGAAGATTTTTTCACATGTGGCGAAGTTGAATACATTTGAGTTTTGCTCTCTCTTGCTACAAACTTAGATTTTCATTGCATCAATTCGATATAAAAAATACTTTTTTTCATAGGGACCTTAAGGAGGAAGCGTACATGGACATTCCACCTGGCTTTACTACTTCATCACAGACTAAGGTCATTTGAAAGTTACAGAAGGCATTATACTGGCTAAAACCATCACCTAAAGACTGCTTTGGATGATTTAGCTTGGCTATGAGGAAGTATGGTTTTAAATAGAGCAATTCGGATTATACTCTATTCTTAAAGCGTCAACAATTGGAGCTAATAACTCTAATAATTTATGTTGATGATATGATAATTACAAGAAATGATAGAAACCTTCAACAACTAAATTTGGAATGAAGATTCTTGCAGGGTTGAAGTACTTTTTAGTCATTGAAGTAGCTCGATCAAGTCAAGGCATATTCTAAGAACAAAGGAAATATGTCCCTGATTCACCATCTGAAGTTAGAATGCTTGAGTGTAGGCCTACAGATTGATCGCTCAAATTTAATACCCAATTTAAGCGCAATATATATATATATCATAGTATGATACCTAAGTACGAATGTCGAACCACATTGATTAAATTGTAATTATTAATTCTTTTTTTATTTTTCAGTTGAATTTAATAGAATTGATTTTTGGGGTTTTTAATTATAAAATGTAGAATATAAATTAAAATATAAAATGATAAATAACCGGGTTGAGGAAATGTATTCATTTTTTTATTATCCTAATATGTTTTATTTCTTTATCTATTTTAACTACAAGAAAAATTACAATGGAAGTTTGATCATTAATAGATATGAACTATTTTCGGGATTTGGTTCATAATCTATAGTGAACCAATCTCTAAGCATAATTCATTTTATTAAATACATCGATTAATCAGTCGTTTAATCGGTGTGAACTATCTTCGAGATTCGATTCCTACTAATCTAAGGTAAATCAATCCCTAAGTATAACACATTCTATTAAACCGTATCAATTCTAATAAATACGGATTGTATAACAATTAGATCTAAACCACATGTATTAGATCTAACCCGCAATAATCAATAATTATATCTAACATTTAAAAATTTACGTAAACAATAATTAATTTCATAAGCAATGTAAGAACATGAATTTCTTGTCATACAATTTTATACACAGATAAAATAGAACAAGAAATTAACCTACATTACAAAAAAATTAAAACAAATATAGCCTAACCCGATTGAAGCCTTAGCCATTCATGGCAGTTGTTCTTATTTCTAGAAGATATTTAACAAACCCATACTAAAGAACTCCACCACTACCAAAAACAGTAACCAAATAATGAAAAAAAACTAAAACTAATTGAAAATAAGAAAAAATATCTATAAAATGAGGTATTGGAAAATAATGAAATATATGAATATATTCGTGCTCTGGTAACCCGAATGCCTTTCTTTATTCCCCATTAAAATGCTTCTTAAATGGTCTTTAATTGCCTTTCTTAAATAATGAATACTACCCAAAAATATTCCACCATCGAATGGAGAATCATAAGGAATAATTCAAGTTGCATGAAATAATGGATTCAAACCTCTTCCAAAAACTGCAGAAACCCCGCCTTTAATTCCCTTGATTGCACTTTAAATGCTCCTTTAATGTAACAGTTCTTTATTGCCAGCGTGACTTGGTGGGATGGATTTCGGGTCGGTTTGTGAGTTTTTCTCAATTTTAGTTCTTTTTGGCTATTTTCTTCGAACTTTTCAAATTTTTTTTTTTCCCGAGCTTATCTCTACAAAAACAATAAATTGTGTTATTACTAATTAAGCATTCATTAAAAGACTATAAAAAATTTAGATTAAGGGTATAAATTTGGCATAAAATTGAGAATGATCACACTCCCACACTTACATTTTGCTAGTCCTTGAGCAAAAGAAAAATCTAAAAAAATGAAAAAGCTACTTTTGTAGGGAACACGATTGCATTTAACTTATGCAATAAGCCTTAAATCCCCTAAGTGATCCCTAATGGACAAGTTTTAGTCTCGTGAAGGTTTATAGTGATAAAACCTACAAACATCTATACCTCTTATAATAATCTATTAAGCACAATAGGTAGCATTAGGAAATATTTTTATTAGTAGGATACATGCTTATTGAAGGATATAAATATTATTTCTATCAGAGTACACCTAATTTTATTCCACGTCTTACTTTGTTCAAGTGACCCTAATCTCAAGTCTAAGTAATCTGAACACTCAAAATTAGCAACTTAATGAATTTCAACCTCGAAATGACTTGATTCTTCTCTCTATTTTTTTTTCTCTTATTTTTTTATATATTTTATTTAGCGATTGATATGTGCAATGTTAATCCGGCTTTCTAGGGCATCTATATAACGAGTATTGGGCTAATGATCCCAATCCTATTAGCTCGGGTCACTAGGTGTGAAGACACCCTAAAAGGCTTAATTACTCAAACATTCTAGGCTTTAAGTTTAACCGATCAATCACTTGCCTAACACCAGATTTTCACCTTTTAGCGCAAACACTCACTGCTTGGTGAGGCTAGAGGCCGGGTACTTAGTGAGAACCGATGTTTGAGCAAAAATATATTTTATTTGGTGATTTTACACATTTTTTTAATATATATCTTTCTCTAATTTGTTTAGAGAGAAACACAATTTTTTTTCTTCTAGTTGTTATTCAACAAATTGCTAACATGAACTAAAAGTACTATACTTAAAATTAAAGTGCAAGAACAATAGTGCAACTTTAATAATATAACAATTTTACCCCTAAAGATCTGCATATATCAACTAATAAAATATTCCAAAAAAAGTGAACGAGCAATTTTTTATTTATTTAATTAACATAAGATAACCCTTCCTAACACTTTGTTCTAGCATTGTCCTAAATGAAAAAAAGAAAAGAATTAAAGTAAGGGAACGGGACATAGTGATGTCGAATTAGTTTGGACTTGCTATAGAAATTCCTAAAAATACCGCCAAACCTGTCAAATATGCACTCATGGAAACAAAAAGAGCAAGATTAGGCATTTTGAGGGTGTCCTTGATTTCCATAATAAATTCATTTTATTGTTATTTTTATTTTATTTTTTGTGTGTTTTTATTAGTATTAATAATTTATTTTATTTTATTTTTATTTCAGTGGGTTGCCTCCCACTTAACGTTAAGTTTTACGTCTTCAACCAGACATAAGAGGGCTACACGTATCCGTAATGAAGTAACTATTTTCTTACCTTTTACTCAGTCACCCTCCAATCTACCACATGTGACCCGAAAATGGCGCTAGAGGCCATAAATTTTTTTCTGGGACTGGATCCCAACTTTTGTTTTCGGGCCTTTTTGGTTGTCCCATCATTAGAACTTTCAATAATAAATGATTATCATCAACCCACTCTGATTAACAATATTTAAATTCAATTAGGGTTGGCAGTTGGTCCATGGTATCAATTAAGTTTTCTTTGATTTCAGAATGCAGTGTCTTGAGTGTAATGAGTGTTTTATGTAAAGGAATGATCTCTAGATGTGTGTCTAATTCTTGGATTTGATATTCCTTATAATTTTCTACCATGACTTCATCCATATCATTACATCTAAAGTACATCCATTCATCATCACTCTCATAACCTACCTGATTTTTTTCTCATATCCACCCCTAAAGGTCGTGACAGATTCACCCTAATTCTCTACCAAAGTTTCCTCATCAAAATTGGTCGTGGACACACTTGGTAATACTTCCAACAATAACTTAGCTAATGTATCATTAAGTGCTCCTAATCGGGAATCTATATTTTGGGATTGGGCAAGGTTCTGTTGGGCTTGGGAGAGGTTTGACTTCATGGTTGCTAACATTCCTAACATCACCCCCTTAACACCATGTGAATATTGTGACGTTGGAGGAAGATAAGGTGTTTGAGACTTGTAATAATATTGATATACGTTAGGTCTCACGGCCTCATTATAGCAAGAATAATTTTTCCTTAGGTAGGTATTTGGATATTGATTATACTCATTTGGCAGGTAAGATGGAACAGTATAAACATATCCATTATCGTATATAGAATATTGCCAATTGAGTGGACATTGTGTGGTGGGGTGATATTGGTTTTGATCAAATGGAAAAGTCACAAATTACCCAATACTATAAAATTTATAATTAAATAAAAATAAATAAATAAAGTTCAAATCAAAATGTTTGACCTGATTTTCTTAATTTTTTGCATAGTTGAATCTATTAGCATGGTTAAACATTCAGATTTGCACAAATATATTCACAGCGTAACAAAGAAAAAAAATAAAAATAAAAAATGGATATATACAAATGGATGAAAAATAATAAAAATTTAATAATTAACATTGTCAATCCCTAGCAATGGCACCAAAATTTGATCGCTTAAATTTAATACCAAATTTAAGCGCAAAATATATCGTAGTATGAGGCTTAAGCGCGGGTATCGAACTACATGGATTGGATTGTAATTATTAATTATTTGCTCATTTTTCAGTTGAATTTAATAGAATTGATTTTTTGGGGGTTTTTAATTATAAAATATCGAATAATAAATAAATTAAAATATAAAATGATAAATACCCAAGTTATGGGCATGTATTCGTTTTTCAATTATCCTAAATTGTTTTATTTCTTTATCTATTTTAATTATGTGTATAATGACGTAATTTAAATATAAGAAAAATTACAACGAAAGTTTAATCATTTAATCGTCATGAACTATTTTCGGAATATGGTTCCTAATCTATGGTGAACCAATTCCTAAGCATAATTTATCTTATTAAATACATCGATTAATTGACCGTTTAATCAGTATGGAATTTCTTCGAGATTCGATTCTTGGTAATCTACGGTGAATCAATCTTTAAGTATAACACATCCTATTAAACCGTATCGATTCCAATAAATACGAATTGAATAATGATTAGATCTAAACTACAGGTGTTAGATCAAACGCGCAATAATCAATAATTATTTTTAACATTTAAAAAATAATATAAACAATAATTGATTTCATAAATAATGTAAGAACATGAATTCCTTGTGATACAATCTTATACACAGTTAAAATAGAACAAGAAATTAAACTACATTATAAAAAATTTAAAACGAATACAACCTAACCCTGTTGAAGTTTCAGCCGTTCATGGCGATTGTTCTTCTTTCTAGAAGATATTCAACAAACCCACAATAAAGAACTCCACCACCACTGAAATCAGTAGCCATAGAATGAAAAAATAACTAAAACTAATTGAAAAGAAGAAAAAATATCTATAAAATAAGCTACTAGAAAACAATTAAATATATGAATATATTGGCCCTCTGGTAACCCAAATCCCTTTCTTCATTCCCCATTAAAATGCTTCATAAATGGTCTTTATTTACCTTCCTTAAATAATGAATACTCCCCAAAAATATTCCACCACCAAATGGAGAATCATTAGGAATAATTCAAGTTGCATAAAATAACGGATTCAAACCCCTTCCAAAAACTACTAACACCCCACTTTAACTCCTTTAATTTCACTTTAAATGCTCCTTTAATGTAACGGTTCCTTATTGTCGGTGTGACCCGGGAGGATGAATTTCAGGTCGGTTTGCGAGTTTTCTCAATTTTTGTTCTTTTTAGCTATTTTCTTTAAACTTTTCAACTTTTTTTTTTTTTTAATTTTCGGGCTTATATCTACAAAAACAATAAATAGTGTAACTAATTAAACATTAATAAAAATTCTATAAAAAATGTACATTAAGGGAATAAATTTGGTACAAAATTGAGAAAAATCACAAATACGCCAATAGTTCAAAATCATGGATTGGAAGCACATTAGAACCAATACCCACAAACAGAAAGATGTATCAATGTCTTGAGGGAAAACTGATCTACTTGTCCCAAACGCGAGATATTACATGTTATAAAAATTATATGATTTTTTAACTATAATTGAAGTATTAAAACTATTATTAGAACATAAATAATAAAATTCTCCAAAAATATAAATAATAAAATAAGTAAGAAAAAAAAATTAACATGTGAGTTCAAGGAGTCACGAATGATCGTTAACTTAAAGTAATGATTACCTCCCTACGTGAAGGTTCTGAAGGTAATGACTACTTCAAGATACAACTGTTGCTCAAAAATAGATCCTCTCGGGGTCCACTTCCACCGAAAGACTCATGAACCGTCTTTATCGAATTGCTCGTAAATATAATATATAGAGATATAGTAGAAGGTTGAAGAACTCTGAGGATACTTTTCTATATCTCTCAATAAGTAGGCAACCCCTTTATATAGTGTAAAAAATTAAAGGAGTTACAAGAGTAATAATAAACACAATAATCGATAATAAACACAAAACAAAAATTGAAAAATTAATAACAATGATTGTCAAATGAAAACAGAAATTTTGATAAATAAAATAGAGGTTTTGAAATTTATAATTAATAATTTTTTTAAATAAAATTTATAAAGTTTATAACATTACCTACGCGGTGTGTTTGGTGAGTTAAGTTATGCATTGTCCTAGTGAAGATCACATGAATACAGTGCTTCGGATTCTAAGGTTTTTGAAGTCTTCTCCGTGAAAATAACTCATGCTAAAAAAAATAATCACCTTAACATCAATTGTTATACAATTGCGAACTGGGTAAGGAGTATTACTGATAGAAAATCTGCATTGGGTTATTTCATTTTCTTGTGAGGTAATCTAAACACATGAAGGAGTAAAAAACATAGTGAGTGCACTATTGAGTGTAAAGGCTAAGTTTAGAGGCTTGGCTAAAGGACTTTGAGAGCTTTTTTAGTTAAAGAAGCTTCTAGAAGAAATTAGAAAGTCATTTGATTCTACAATGAATCTATTCTGTGATAAAAATAGAGATTGCACACAATCCAATTCAACATGATCGTACAAAACATGTTGAAGTGGATTGACAATTTATCAAGCAAAAACTTGAGGCAAATATTGTTTAATTCCCGTTTGTGAAGTCAGAAGATCAATTAGCGGATATATTTACAAAGGTTGTCTCAAGTAATGTGTTCTATAACACACTAGACAAGTTGGACATTGGAGATATCTATGCAGCAACTTGAGAGGAAAGTTAACACGAGCTGTAAATAGAAGATTGTGTGGAGTGATTATAGAAATCACCTAATCATCGAATGATCTTCTAGTTACCTACTATATTTCCTTATTTCCACTAATTACAGATCACCCAAGATCCTAATCTAGAGTAGTGTAGAGTTGTTAATTCCTTTTAGGAATAGATTCCTATACAAATTATATAAACATGCTCTTGTAGTATGCAAATTATTATGAACAAAATTTTTATTTCTTACTTTTCACGTATGACTTAGTGTTTCTGGCAAGCCAGGCTTATTTGGGTCAAAAGACACGTTTATTATTTATTAAATAGCTTTTAATTAGAATGGATGAGATTGGTGAGCTTAGGCCCCGTTTGGTTAGTGTTCCCAACTAAACTCAACCCAATCCAACCCAACGCAAAAATTTTAGTATTAATTTTTGAGAATGCGTTTAGTAAACACAAAACTCATCCCAACCCAACCCAAAAAATGAGAATTGATTCCCAAAATCTTAAGAAAATGAGAAACAAAAAAAACTTTTTTTTTGTGCCCAAAAAACTCAACCCAGAAAAAAGGATACGCTCGGAATTAATTCAATTGTTATTGAGTTCTTGTGTTCTACTTTTGTTAAGTGCAAACAACAATTTTTTATTTTTTGTCTGCCATGCTCTGCAATCTTTCCATCACTCTCGTCTCTCTATTCGTCTTCCGCTATCATCGTCGTCTTCGTCTTTCGCTACCATCATCGTTTTCGTCTTCTCGTTGCCATCATCGTCTTCATCATCTCGCTCCTCTATCACTCTTGCTATCACTGCTCTTTCCGTTTCTTTGTTGCTCACCAACGATGAAGAACAACGAATTCGTCGTTCAAGAGGCCAACAAAATCGCCATCACCTACGAAATTGAAACCCTAGCTTGATGACGAAATTGATTTTGTTTAGGAAATCGATTTCTTCAACAAGCTAGGGTTCATGAAATTGATTTCAATTCATTTCAATTTTGTTGGTTTTCATTTCGATTTCATTTCGATTTTGCTGGCTTTCATTTCAATTTCATTGTTTTAGGTTGTGACTTCATACTTGGAAGCTGGAAGGTATTAAGCCATCTACATAACCTAATACCTTGTTTGCATTTAAGGCGTTTGTATTTGTATCTTCCCCACTATGTAATTATGTTGATCGAGCTTGATTGTTTCCAAGGAGCTTAGGTTTGAAATCAGAAATGTAAGGCCTGAAGATAGGTGGATGGTTGTCATTTTGCAGATATAAGTGGAAGCAGAAAAAGAATTAAGGATTGATGGAGAAGAGGAAAATGAATTGAACTCCTATGGCATTGACCTTTAGAAGCTCTGATACCATAAAAAAGTTCCAGCAATGGGAAATTAACTACAAGAACACGAGAAGAAGAAGATGATGCAAAACAGGTGAAACAAAAAATTTCTTCGTTGAATCTTATTGTACGTTTGCATTACAAAATGCATGTCCGATTTATAGAATTATAACACAGAGAGAAGCTATGAGAGTTAGTTATTTCAACTAACTATTGAACAATATCCTATAGTACACACAAGGTGTTTGATAAAAGAGCTTCTAGAAGGTTTTCTTGTTGAAATCAAATAATGGCTTGTTTGTTGCTGATATTGCGATTTTTCCTCCCTTATTGTTGTTGTTGGTCTTTGTTGCTCCTGCAAATTTCACTGCAGCATTTGGAAATGTGTAGTGCAGGTAATGTGCAAGCAATCTGTTTTCTCATCTCCCTCCTTGTTGTTGCTATTCTCTTGCTGTTTTTGGCCAGTGATAGGAGTTCATCCTCAGAAAGTTGTCTGGCAGCTAATTAGCATGGAGGCAATGTGTTTTGAGTTTTGATGCTTTTGTTGTTCTTGTTAATATAGACAGTGCAATTATTATGTTGTCTTTGTTGGCTTGGATAGTATCCACATCTCTTGTAATGCTTGAGGGTTTTTAATTCCCCAATTAATGATATTTTTTATGTCTTTTTATTGCTTCGATTCTTCTGTTAGGCTTGATCCCAAATTGGGGTTGTGCTGGATAAATCCTTATGTAATCTGATTTTTTGTTTTCTGGTAGAGACCAATGCTACTAAGTTCGTCTGCTGATTTTTGTTTAATCTACTTGATTTGGTTTCTCTGTTTTTAATTCATTGGTGTTGGGGAGAATGGTTGATTTGATGATGAACATATTAGATTGTTTGGGCAGTTCATGAACTAGATTTGTTAATTTTAATTTGAGAAGAGAGAGAATAAATAGTTTTCTCCATTAGATTTACTGAAGCTGATTTTGTTTAATCTTTCTTGGATTTCATATTTGAACGAGAATGGTTTCATCTGGAAAATTTCTCATTCTTAGGGTCTGAAAAATTTCCCATTTTCTTGAAATAAATAAAGAAAGAATAATTGTTGAGGAAACAATTTCAGAATTATGCATTACCAAACATGATTTTGTTCATAGCACAAAAAAAAAAATTGTCGTTACCAAACGCAATTCTATTCTCAGTAGGAAATAGAATTCTCAACTCAACCCATCTTAGTTGGGTTAAGAAAAGTGGGAACACTAACCAAATGCCACCTTAGTTTCATTAATCTATTGTATAAAAAATTTGTCCTACTTATTATTAAAGAGCAAGAAGTGGTGGTTATTTTTTTGTGCAATAACTACCTCTTTGTCACTCTTTTTTCATCTTATTCAAATTATTATTATTATTATTAATATTTATAAAATTTAAGATATTTTTTGAATTAAAAAATTCAACAATGCACACACATTATGTATTATGGACAAGTTAGTACTATGGGCATTCTTATATTTAAGAGGGTTAGGATTATTCAATTAATTAACTCTAGTATGCTTTTGGTCTAGTTATAGATTTTGTTATTGTTCATAATAATTTATTCAAATTAATCATATAATCTCAAATGTTTTGAAATAAAAAGGTATATTAACAATGTACGTATATTTATTTTTGTATATTATTACTAGCGCATAACCCGTGCCTGAAAGTATAGACGAAAAAAGATAAATTTAATTTTAAAATATTAACTTTAATGTTTAGGTAATGAAACAAAAGAATCAACAGACTCAACGACAAAAGTATCATTAGAGAATATAAATCCAAAACCCAAAAACAAAAAAATCAAAATCAATAATAAAAAAATTTAGTTATTAACACATGTTTTCAAATCAAACAATACACTTTCACTACGATTATTCTAAAATTTTGGAAGAAAATGAAAAAATTCCCTCTATTTATATAATATTTCTAATTTCTCAATTCATATTTTTGAATGAAACCAACAATAATCTCTTAAGAATACTGCTTCAAAATTTATTTATTTTTTTTAAACATAACTCCATTTGTTTATGCTGGGGAATCTAATTTAGAGTTGCATAGTTTACATTCAAATAGGATTTATAGGTTTCATATAAGAATCAAGGTTTCGGAAGTTAGAATAACATTAAAGAAGATAAAGATTGAAAGAGTTGTAAGGCCATATGAGATCCCTATAGAGGTGTGCAATGGTCTGGGAGATCTTGGGATAAAATGACTGACTAAACTTTTTAATAACATTTTGAGGACTAAAAGGATGCCTGATGACTAGAGGAAGAGTATCTTGATGCTCATCTATAAAAATAAAGGGAATGTTCAAAGTTGCACGAACTACCTGGGTATAAAACTTATTGGTAATACTATGAGATTTTGGAGGAGAGTGATAGAATATAGAATAAGACATGAAACAAGCATAGAAGAGAACCAATTTGGATATATGCCTTGTCGATTAACCACTGAAGCTATCTATTTACTTAGGATATTAATGAAAAAATATAGAAAGAAGAAGAAAGATTTACATATAGTATTTGTGGACCTAGAAAAGGCTTATGATCGGGTACCCAGAGAAATTTTGTAATGGGAGCTAGAAAAGAAACATGTATCCAATATATATATATTGAAGTAATTAAGGATATGTATGAAGGTATAGTCATTAGTATTCGAATAGGAGGAGACGACACTTGTGCATTTCCTATCAATATAGGCTTATATCAATGATTATCTTTAAGTTCTTACCTCTTCGTTCTAGTCATGGATGAACTCATAAAATATATTCAAGATGGAGTAACTTGGAATATGTTGTTTGCGGATAACATCATACTAGTTGATGAAAATGGAACAAATCTAATATTAAGTTAGAAAGATGGAGAAAAATCTTAAAATTTAAAAGTTTGAAGGTTAGTAGAAACAAGACGAAATTCACGCATTACAATTTTAGTAATGCCTGAAGTGATGATGATGTAGTCAAAATTGGAGATGATGAGGTTCCAAAGGTTAACCATTTTAGATATTTAGGTTCAATGATTAAGTGCAATGGCGAAATCAAGGAGGATATTACTCATATAGTCAAGGCAGAATGATTAAAGTGGAGAAGTTTAGTTGAGGTGATATACAATCGAATACCGCTGACACTCATAGAAAAATCCTACAAAATAACAATAAGACCAGCGTTTCTATATGATTCAGAATGTTGGGTAGTAAAAACAAAACATATCTAGAAAATTGGTATGACAGAAATAAGGATACTACGGTGGATGAGTGAGAAGACGAGAATGGATAAAATTAAGAATGAAATTATTAAAGAGAATTTAGGAATAGCTCCCATCAAAGAGAAAATGAGAGAAAATCGTTTATGGTGGTTCAGACATATGCATAGAAGACTTATAAAAGCACTAGTGAGAAAATGCGAATTAGTGCAAGTGTGAGGGGTTACTAAAGGGAGAGGTAGACCTAAGAGGACTTGGGACAAGGCTATTAGAATTGATTTGATAACACTGAACCTGACTAAGGAGATGACCCTTGATCGTTCATTATGGAGTAAACGAATTCATATAGCCGACTCTATTTAAGTGGGACAAAGACTTAATTATTGTTGTTGTATAATTCTATTTATTTATACAATATTCTCAAATTCTGAAATACTATTTCCAAATACAATAAAGTGATGGAACAAAGATAAAAAAACAGTATCAATAATTCAACTACCTCATAATAATATCCCCATAAGTGCAGAACTTTTTCACCCAATTCCTATAGCAATTAACAAAGGTAATAAAATATTAGTGATAAAGTTTTATAACCAAATGACAAAATAAATTACAAATTGAATTATCGTATCAATACGTCAGTTAAGATCTTCACAAGTAAAACTTTTGGGTAAACAATGTTTGTTGTAGATAAAGACTTGTCTTTAGAGAGAACTACACTTAATCTATCAAATGATATGTATCTTGATAAAACAACATATAATTGACCATGTGTAAAATTGATATATTCAAATCAACTCCAATAAATTTCACAAATTGCCCTTCTGATTTTATTTATTATCATGGCATAATGCCAAATGAATTTGAAATTTGTCTGAGCTATGTGTTATAGAGGGTGATAGAGAATGATTATAGCCGGTGTGAGATTTTATTTTATACTTTGGTCGATTCTTATAGAAGGTGAGAGTGAGAGGCGAAATTTAATTATTATTTTTATAATTTTCATATATTAATCAGTGAGAAATATTTTTAATTAGGGAGAATTAGATTTTTTTTATAATTATTTTTATAATTTTTGTATATTAATCAGGGGGAATTATTTATATTATTTTCGTATATTTATTAGTGAAAATTATTTTTAATTAAGGGAACTCGATTTTTCTATAATTATTTCTATAGTTTTCGTATGTCAATTAGAGGGAATAAGAATTTTCTATAATTATTTCTATAATTTTGGTATGTTAATTAGGGAGAATTATTTATGATTAGGGGTAATTAGAAATTTCTATAATTTTCTTATATTAATTAGGGAGAATTATTTTTAATTAGTGGGAATAATTTCTTTTTTATAATTTATGTATATTAATTAGTGAGAATTATTTCTAATTAGGAAGTATTATTTGTAATTAGGGATAATTAAATTGTTTTATAAATATTTTTATAATTTATGTATATTAATTAGTGAGAATTATTTCAAATTAGGGGCTAGAAATTTCTATAATTGCTATATATTAATTAGGGAAACCATTTCTATAATATCCATATGTTAATTAGAGGGAAGTATTTCTAATCAAGAAAAATTGTAAATTCTATTATTTCTCTATATTAATTAGGAAAAATTATTTTTATAATTTCTATATATTATTTTTAGTTTAATATTTCTCTATTCCCAATATATGGAGACAAAATATCTAAGAGTGTGTTTAGTTGGATGGAAAATGAAAGGAAAAAAAAAATGAAATGGAAAAAAAAAATCATATTTAGTTGGATGAAAAATGAAAGGGAAAAGAAAACAGGATGGATAAAACACAATTTTTGAGACAATTTTTTTCCTAAAAAAATTGGGAGGAAAATAGAAGGAAAATGATTAAAGGTATCAAAATTATAATTATACCCTTAATAATAGATTTTTTAATTTATTTTTGTAAATATCAAGACAAAATAGTAAATTAGAATTATTTTTCTTTCTTTTATTTTATTTTTCAACCAAACAACATTAGGAAAAATAATTTTCGTATAAAAATATTAGGTGGCGTTTGGTTAGTTTCCCACCTTTCTTAACTTAACTGGGATGAGAATTTTGTTTCCTTTTGTGAATAGAATTGTGTTTGGTAACGACAATTTTTATTTTGTGTTGAGAACAAAATCGTGTTTGGTAACGATTTTATCCTAAAACTATTTTTTTTTTTTCGAGATTTTTTTTTTTTTTTTTTGTTTTGGCGGCGACGGCGGCGGCGGAGGTGGGTGGCAACGGTCTCCGGTGGCGGAGGTAGCCGGCGGGTGGTGGTGGTGGTGGTGGTGGTCGGTCGATGGATGAAGACGGAAATTGAGAACTTTGAATTGAGTTTTTTGGGAGAAAAAAAAAAAATAATTTTTTTTTGTTTTTGGTTTATTTAGGATTTTGAGAACTAATTCTTATTTTTTGGGTTAGGTTAGGTTGAGTTTTGTGTTTGCCAAACGCATTCCCAAAAATCAAATCCAAAATTTTTATGTTGGGTTGTGTTGGAATGGAATGGAAACACTAACTAAACGGGCCCTTATTCTCTTATTTTCTTTTTCTTTTTCTATCATTTCAACCAATCATATCCTAAGACAAACTGTATACCGTTCTATTTTATTACATCGATTAAAAAAAATCTACAATTTTAAAATCATTGATATTACTATTTGACTACTATTCAAGCAACTAAAAAAAGTTTAAATTCAAAAAAAAAAAAAAAGTGATTAAATATAGTTTTGAGACTTTCGACTATCTAATTTTAATTACAGCCCGTTGCTTTAATCAACACAATGTCTTAATTGATGCTTAACTAAATTTGGACTTGCAAACTCTTCAGATTTCTTCCTTCCATTTCAAAGAGAATCTCGACCAGTTGGACCTGAGTTCGATTATTTTCTAGCGCGATTCTTCGTTGCGGTTTTGAAATTAAACTGCAAAAAGAGGGGGAAGAGAAAATCATCCTCCTTGAAGCCCGATAGAGCACATCCTGATGGCCCGAAGAGCGTCTTCTTAGTAGGTGGTGTTAGCAATCCGCGTTCTTACGTCGTTCTCTTTCAGTTCTAAGAAATATTTACGGGTGCTTTTCTGTAGCTTGATTACCTATCTATCGCGCATTGGCGAAGGATTTTGGTTGTTGATTGGTTTGCTCATACTGTGGCTTTAGGGTATCTTGTTGGTGGGTCATTTTTCATTAAAAAAAGATGGAGGAAAAACCCGATGAAATGGAAGACATTCGGAGTGTGTCTAGTGATTCAGTTGTGGATGATTCAGGTGGCGAGGAAGCATTGGCATCTGGAGAAGAGGATGGATCATACTCTGAGGTAAGTCATCGAGGATTCGCAATTCCATTGTTTCAGTTTGTTTATATTTATATACATATACTTTACTGGCTGGAAATGGGATTTTGAGGTAGTCATCTTTGGTGGTCTATGTTTCTGTTTTATTTTGAATTTGAAGCTTTGAATCGTGCAGGCTCCTTTAACAGAAGAAGAAATAGAAGGGCTTATTGCTGAGCTCTTGGAAGTTGAGAGTAAGGTATCCTTTACTTCAACAATATTACCATTCCTTCTTGATTCTTTAGGGATATTCATCTCCTTTCGTTTTGTTTTTGGCTGCGTCATCTCAATTTAGGCTGCAGAGGCGCAGGAGTCCCTCGAAGAAGAATCTCTAACGAAAGTAGCGGCAGAAGTTAGGGAAGAGTTGGCACGAACACTTGATGGGATTGAAGTTGGTTCTTCTGCTTTAGCATTACTATCTTTCCATGTCTGGGTTTATTATTCATTCCTAGTTCTGATGCATATTCTCTTCTTGATAGCTGGAAAATGCGGTGGCAGAAGAAATGACGACTTTCAAAGAAGAGTGGGAAGCTGTGCTTGATGAATTTGAGACTGAGAGTGCTCACTTGTTGGTCTGCTTCTTTTTCATTTTTTAAATATATTTTTGGGTTCTTGACCATATTTCATTCCTAACTTGTGAGGGTAGTGCTATTATCATCACCCAGTTGTGATATGATCCATCTGCTTTTGGGAAATATACTTGCAATTTGTTCTTTTTTCTTATTTTTTTCTCATTAAATTTATATATTTATAAGAAGTCCAGCACGAATTTTGTACCCGGTGTTACAGACCATAATATTTATATTATATGACAAACTTCCAATCTTTCTTGAGCTCTTAATCAACCTTTGGTTATTATTTATGTCTTGCTATGGTTGTGGGATCTCTTCCTTAGAGTTTCCGGTTGATACGTGGCATACAGACAAGATGAACAAGTCACATCCTCTATATCAATTTTTGACTGTTTTCACTTTCCATTTTCCCATTTCATAAGTTCATTTAGAATAAAACATACAATATAGCAAAAGAGCAATGAAGAGACAAACAGAAGAAAAATGAAGTTTAATGAATGATGTGAGATTTGAGTTAAACATGAATTTTAAGTTGACTATTTATCTCATTGTCATTCATCTTGTATTCCTCTTAAATGATTCACTGCTAAACATATTAGCTTTTTTTTGATAAGTGTTAATACCTGCTAGATTGCATTTGTGTGATAACTTTTGGCTTGTGCTTCTAAATCTCTGTTGTACAAATTACAAGAATGTTCGTCCGTATAGTTATTATGTGCAATTGTAGAAGTCCTCAAAAGTTGAGTTAGGATTCAAATTACCATTTACTTTGCTTGACAATTTTTGATATTTCTGCTCCCCATGATCCCCTCTTTGTGGGTGTACGTATATGTGGGGGTTCGTGGCTTGCGCAGGACTAGTTCATTCTCATTGTAAATGTTGAATCCCACATCGCTTGTGTTATGGTTGTAATATCTTCATGCCTTATTGTGCTTTGAGCCTTAAGTAACAATGCCCTAGTCTATTGAAGTTGAAACTGATAAAGTGCACCTTGATTTATTTTGAAGTGGTGTTCAAATTGAGCATTCATTTTTCCAAATTAGAGATCTAGTTTTGAAATTAGGCAATTCAACGTTAATTTTGTTTTGAATTGTTTTGAACATTCTCTAGGGAAGAGGATGGGCTCGTGAGGGGAGTGGTGGAGTAGGGTGTGAGCTGGGGTGGTTGGTCTTCAGGGACATATCAAGTTTGCATGTTGTGGGATTCTGGAAAAGATACGAGGGTTATGAATATGTTTTTCCCTGTAATCTAATTTTTAACTTATAGTTTAGAGAGTGAAGATTTGGTTACATATATGGTGTCTAGATTCGAGTTTGGTGGATACATTCCCTTCTTTGTTTGTGGTTTCTGTCAACAAGAATACTTCGTTTGAAGACTATGTTTAAACTATCAGTGAAGCTTTGGTACGGTCTCCTTTATTTAGAAGAGATTTGCATGATTGAGATTCTTTGGTTGAACTTCTTGACCTTCAGCGAGTTTACATTTGGGAAGAAGGGGACAACAATTTGATTTGGTAGGGGGACATAAAGGGCTCTTTGCTTAGTTAATAGTTGGTGATTCCATTCTTAAGCTGGATAATCTGAAGAAGAGCTGCTCCTTTTATCCTAAGAGGTAGAACATGTGCTTGGAAGAAGAGGAGAAATCTATTAGTCATAAACTGCTACTCTGTCTGGTGGCTGCTGATGCGTCATGGTTTCCTCCCTTGTTAGCATTTACTTGATGTTCCTCAAGTTTGTGCACTGATTTGCTGGGCTGTTGTAGAGGTAGTTGTCAGTTAGAAGGATGCTTAACCTTGTGAAAGGATACATTAGGCATTTTGTTAGAGTATTTTGGGAGAGGAAGATAAGAATTACAATGACGCAGTTACATATTTAATTAGCCTTAATTGGTCTTTATTGTACATGCTTTGGTTTTGCTTGAAGGGTTGTTTATCCTTCAATAACTGATTCTTCTATTGCTTTCCTAGACGAAATGGAGCCTTTGTAGATTTTATTGGCTCTTCTATAGGGTTGACACTCCTTGTGTCCTTTAATACCATTTCTTTTCTTAGCCCAAAACGAAAAGAAAGTACGTAATTTTGCTAGCCTGCTGGGAAGTGTCAATCTACCTCCCTCGACAAATTTATACATTTTTCACCCCTCTAACTTCAACTATGGAGAAAACGTTACCCTTGAGGTTGTATGACGTACTCAATCTAGTGCACTTAATGTTTCTCATTGCCCATGTTTAAACCATCCAAGCTTTTGCTCCTCTTGTCTTGGAAAATACTCTATAACATGTGGATATATTTATTAAGGAGACAAACCCACATTTTATTTTATGCCTTTGAGCCCCCAGTCAGTCAGAACTCGGAAGCCTGATTTTGCTAGGCCAGGTATCAAATTTTGCATTTTCTCTTAGATGATGCCCTAATTTTGCACTTTTTGTTGTGTAAACATGAGTACTGTAGCTATGACCAGTTTACTTTTGCATTCTGACGGTTCTTTTACTGCTTTTGCATTCTGGTAGTGCCACCTATGCATCTACTGCTTTTCATGCATGTGCTTGTCTGAACAGGAACAACTTGATGGTGCTGGTATTGAACTTCCAAGCCTATATAAGTTGATTGAGGGTCAAGCTCCTAATGTTTGCTGCACTGATGCGTGGAAAAAGAGGACACACTGGGTTGGATCTCAGGTCACCAGTGACATTAGTCGATCAGTCAGTGATGCTGAAAAGTATCTCCAAGTACACAGGCCCGTGAGGAGGTGTGCTATTCTGACTTTTCATTACTTGGAATTCTGAAGGTATGAAGATTGATTTCCTATGCTGGGGTTTTCTTTGTTAACAGACGTCATGGAAAGATTCTGGAGGAGGGGGCCAGTGGTTTTCTGGGAAAAAAGCTTGCAAACAATGACAGCAGGGAAGGTGTAAGAGAAAATTCAGAAGTTGATTGGTGCTCTTTCAACAGAGTGTTTAACAGTTCATCTTTTGATGCTACTTCATTTGGCAGCAAGCAGTGGGCTTCTGTGTACTTAGCCAGTACTCCGCAGCAAGCTGCTAAATTGGGGCTCGATTTTCCTGGCATCAATGAGGTGAGACTTTGGGTTTACTTTGATTTTGATAATTTGTGGTTCAATGTAGTAGGTCTTTCCTTTTTCCCCTAGCTCTTTGGCTTCATATTTTTTTAGCTTGTTGCTGTGTTCTGTGCAATGTGATACAACTTTATGCAAATTTTCCTGTTTCCAGCTTTTGTTTTTTGCTCCAGTGATTTCCTCTTTGGACTATAAGTTTTTAACCCAGTCTAAAGCTGCCCCCTGAAAAAAATATTGGTACGATATATTGGATATATTGGAGACATTCGATAAGGGAGTTATCGAAGAGGATGTATTTTTCAATTGATTGGGTCTTGGGCATAGGAAATGCTATATGTGCCAACCTTCTACACTGTATGCCCTACCTACTGTATAAAATTTAGATGCCTATGGTTGCTTTTACTTGCATTGTTCTATACTAAATGAAATTGGAACCAAGAGTCCTTTCTTAAGACGTTTTCATTGTGGTGCATATGTATATAAATAACACCCACATATTGCTTTTGTTCGAAGCACCCCAATAATAATTTACTTGTTACTAAACTAAATGTTAATGAAATACACAGAAGGAAATAATTAAAATATTTGTTCCCAATTTCAAGTCATAAATGTGCTAGTGGGTGCTTGTGCGGTCGTGCCTAAATGGACTACAACAACAACAATAACTAAGCCTTTGTCCCACTTATGTAGGGTCGGCTTTATGAATCCATTTACACCATAGAGATCAATCAAGGGCCATCCCCTCCGTTGGGTTTAATATCGCCAAATCATTTCTAATAGTCTCTAGTCTTTTGTTCACGTCGCCTAGTAAGTTTGAATATATCCCTCTCTCCCTCTTTTGTATCGAACTTTTGATATCAATAATCATACGCCCTAAATTTTGATTCCTTAATTATTTTTCTCGCCTCTGTTTTTGCATGTTTATACTTTTCCAAACTCTCCCGACTTCGATATTTTTGCCATTCTTTATAAGCTATTTTCTTGTCACAAATGACTTTTTGGACCTCCTCATTCTACCACCAACTTTCTTTATATCGTGGTCTTCCTCCTCTACAAACTCCTAAAACTTCTTTTCCTATCGTTCTTATACGGCTCGCCATATCAATCCACATTTTGTTCACATCCTCATGTCTCTTCTATAACTCATCATTGTTAATTTTATCCTTAAATAACTCCATCTTTTCACCTCTTAGATCTCTCCAACGTATCCTTGCATGCCTACTTATCTTAGACTCCCGTTTCCACCTCTGAAACTTGAGATCAGTTACCATTAGTTTATGTTGAGTAGCAATACTCTCCTCGGGTATGACTTTACAGTCCTTGCATATTAAACGATCACGCGCTCTAGTAAGGATAAAACTTATCTGGCTATTCCTCTGACCCCTCAAAAAATGATAAGGTGTTCATCCCTTTTCCTGAAGTATGTATTTAGAAGAACTAAATCATACGTCATAGCAAATCTAAAATCATCTCACCCATTACATTCCTCTCCCCAAATCTATAACCACCATGTACTTTCTCGAAAGTCTCCCTTTCCTTCCTGACATGTCCATTGATGTCCATCCCATTCCTATGTTTGTCTTTCCCCGTATACCATAATTTATATTCCATACTCTCAATTTCTCTAGACCTCTCTTCAGCCCATTTAGTTTCCTGCAAGCATAGAATATTAATCCTCCTCCCACACTTCACATTCACCAATTCTCGAGTCTTACCCGTCAGCGTTCTTATATTCTAAGTTGCCAACCTAAGCTTATTCTCACGGATTAATTTCTTTATCCGCACCCGTCCACTATAATGCGGCAACCTTCGTTCATTTGATACTGTATCCTGGCTAAAACACGGCACGTCGCTTCCGGGCGACGCCCTAGCCCACCCTAACCCATTATTCACTACATCCGGGCGGTGGAAATGTAGCGCGTCGCTAGTAGGGAACGCCTCAACGTTTGATATCTTTGGATTTATGTCATAACAGTTTTGACAAAGTTTTCCGCTGGCTGTCAGCTATCTAACGCAACCCTCCTCCTTTACCCGGGCTTGGGACCAGCTGTGTGTAAGGAATTTATTTCTAATCATATAATTTGAGAAAAAGAATCTCTATTGATTATTAATTACTAGATCATACAAAAATAGTAGCAGTGGAGATTGGATTGGAACAGTAGGTTCATGTGGGTCTAAATAATTAAATATTCTCTCTTATCTCAGAAAATGACAACAACAGTAGCAGTGAAGACTGGAACAATAGGTTCATGTGGGTTCATAAGTACTTGATTATTCTCTCTTAGCTCAGAAAACAAATTTCATAAAGTGGGTTCACAAAGTTCATAAATAATTGCTCTTATCTTTCTCTGCGGCATGAAAAGTGGGTTGAGTTCAATAGATTTTATGATCAAAGCACTGAGTAGTGAAAAAAAAAAAAGGAGAAAGAGAAAAGCCTGGTTTGGAACGAAATAGAGTAGGGAGAATTGGAGAGATGGATGATGGCCGCTTCGGATGCTTAATTTTGAAACAGGTAGGCAAGACGTTTGCTTAAAAAGTGGGGGAAAGAGAAAAGCCTAGGTTGGAACAAAATAGAGCAGGGAGAATTGGAGAGATGGATGATGGCCGCATCGGATGCTTAATTTTGGAACAGGGAGGCAAGATGTTTGCTTTGCTCCAATTGTTAAAGAATAAATACCCTTTTAATAGGGTTATTAAATATTAAATTCAATAGATTCTATGAACAAAGCATCGAGTAGTGAAACAAAAAAATAAAATAAAAAGGGAGGGGGAAAGAGACGAGCTTGGGTTGGAACAAAACAGAGTAGGGAGAATTGGAGAGATGGATGATGGCCGCTTCAGATGCTTAATTTTGGAACAGGGAGGCAAGATGTTTGCTTTTCTCCAATTGTTAAAGAATAAATACACTTTTAATAGGGTTATTAAATATTAAATTGCGAAATACAATCCTTAAATAATAATATAATTAAAGTGAGAAAATAAAAAATTTACAAAATTGCCCCCCTGGAAATAAATTCACAGACATGAGCTTTCGAAGTGTTCGACACGTTTACCTCGCATGTTGGCGCCGTGTCAGAATTTAAAAATAAAATAAAATAATCGACATGCTTTGACGTGTCGGTGTCTGATGCGTGTCGGGCATGGACGCTCAATCTCCGGCGGAGTGTCCGTGCTTCCTAGAGGAGAACTGTATTACCCAAGTATATTTATTACCCAAAAAAACCAGCATCTTCTAACCCAGCCTCAACCTTGGCTGCTTGGAAATCTTGAACTGTCTCCACTTCGTATCTTGTCTCCACCACTAAATTAAAGTCTCCTCCAACTATCTATGGCCCAGTGACACCTTGAGAATAGAGCATAAGGTCATCCCATAAATCCCTTCTTTCTAGAGCAGTGCAATTATCATTCACCACGGAGAACAAGAGATATTTGGCTACAACATTGTGGTTCACCTTCAAATGGATGACTTGATCTGAGAACTGAACTGTCTAAACATCCCAGTTCCCTTTCCACAGCACCCATATATTGCCATTTTGATTAGTACATGATTCGAGAAATTCAATCTTCTTTGCAATGTTTTTGTTGGAAATTTTAATGGGCCCAAGACACCTTGTAAGAGGAGGATTACCCTTGGCTTTATATATAGCTCAGGATCAGGTAACACAGGCGATGTGGGATTCAACAGTTTTCAAATAAGTAATCCCAATCATTGGTTCCATGATTGCAAGAAAGTCAATTTATGAAGTCTAATGATTTTCTTTAGCCTCGAAAATGTAGGGTTATTAGCCACTCATCTTATATTCCAAATAAGGCTATTTATCTTTGAGAAATAAATTTCTCTCCTTGAATCTTGTCTGGACAGCTTGTCTCAGAATTAAATTTCTTCCTCAATTTTGAGTACACCTCCTTACAACCGTAATCAGCTTAAGGCCTTCTACTTTTTCCCCTTGGTGATACATTTAAATGATGAATTTGATCTTAAGAATTTCCTTGAATGGACAGAAAATGATTATGATCCATCAAATGCCCTTCTGAATTGATGTCCTTACTACCTTTCGATCAACATGCAAATCACCACCAACAATTGTTTCCTTTTTACCCTGAAATTTAGAGCTAGACTCTCCCATAAATTTATTGTCCCCAGATTTCCACTCCTCCCGAAAACTCTCTGCCACATACTCTTCTTCATCAGTGTTGGAATGAGAACCGTCTAACTTACTGTCTTCTTCCTTCCCAATTTTCTCTTTCCCTTTGTTTGGTTGTTTGCTAATCCTCTTTCACTGTTCCTCTTCATAAATTTTTCTCTTTACTGTCACTGAATATGCTGGTACATAGGTTCAGATGGATTCCCCACCCCCCGTGCGCGGCAAATTCATCACCATCCTTATCAGTGCCATCCGTATGCACAATTAGTCAGAGCAATTCTTTTATCAAACATACTTTTGAGTTTTTGGACCATGTTCTGGGTTCTCTTTTGATTTGGTTAACCCTGCCGCTAAATTACCACTAGGGTGAATTACCCTATAAGGAGGTTTTATCATGTCCTTGCCGAAGAGAGAGAGAGCAATATAGTGGACATTTTTCGTATTGAACAGGCTGCCAAAAACCATCCTTGGCAACCCCAACCCAAACACGTAGAGGTTTTGGCTTCAAAAGGTCCATTTCAACACATGCAAGAACTAAACTCAACTTTGGGGGCGCAACTTTCTCAGAATCAAGTTTGAAAGGGCTTTGAGGAAGTGTTCACAATAGAAAATATACTCAAATTGTGTAAAGGACAGGCAAATATGGCCACAAAATCCAAACTAGAGCAGTGTATGATTCTTTGTTTGGTTGGAAATTTGGATTCTACTTGAAAGCCCTCATGCGAACCGATTTTCCTACATCCAGATCCTTTGATAGTCTTCCTCATTCTCCGAACAGATCAATAAATGCTTCGAATCCTTCAATCTGATTAAATCATACTTGAATGGTTCAGATAGCTTTGCCACATCCTGATTAGAGATGAAGACTGCTTGTTGCCCTCGTATGTTGCTGCTTGCTTGATTGCGTTGGAAGAGGTTATTGTTTTCGCAGCCAAGAGGTGAGCAAAGGGTTTCTTTTCAAAGGTAGGATGATTATTTGGAGGTGAACCTGAAACTGGGCCAGGCAGAGCCATGGCCGGCAACAAACCAGCACGGCAGCCGCTGCTGGAGCACATGAAACCCTACATATATAATTGTTTTTTGTGGTTGCCTCATATATTGTTCTTGCTTGATTTTGATGGAAGAGGTTGTTGTTTTCGCATCCAAGAGTTGGGAAAAGGATATCGTTTCGAAGGTTGGATGATTATTTGGGGTGAACCTGAAACCGGGCGAGGCAGAGCCATGGTTGGCAACAAACCTGCGCGGCAGCCACTGTTGGAGCACACGAAACCCTAGAGATATAATCGCCTTTGATGGATTCTTTTGTTGTTGAATCTCTCTAAAATTGGTCTCTCTTTAATTTCAATTTTTGTCTGAGAAAACAAATTAATAAAAATTTGAAAGTGGGGTTTCTGTAAAAAAATAAAATAAAAATTAATTGGGCTTTTATCGAATGGGCTTGGGACGTAGTTTTTGTGTTATAAAAACAGTGGGGTTATCGTGAGAATTTCCTTGCAAAAATCAGGGGATCCCCTTGGCTGTTCTATTGACAGGGGATGTCAGTGGCATAAATCCTTTATCTCCCTAGCTTAATAGTTTCTTACATTTCCTTGTTCATTTTAACATACACTCTTTAACCCTTCCCAAATCCAAAAGTAAAAAAAACAAGGAAGAAAAAAAGAAAAGATTTTTTTTTTGAATTCAACTGTTGCGCCTCTTGGTGGGGGGCAGGATCTCTTGTTCTGATTCCTAATTATTTGTTTCTCCGCAATTGTTATCTAGATATTTATCTGTAATTCAGTCTGTGCTTCCATGCTTGGTTATCGCTTTTTTGTTTTTATGTGGGAAATGCTTTCTTAACCTCTCTGTTCTCTTTATTTATCGTATATTACAGGTCTTGTATTTCTACTGCTGCTAGCGTTGTTATTAATTTTCTATTAATGAGGTTCATGTTTTCTTTCTGTCTCCATTATTTAAAATATAATGTTTTTTTCTCCTTTTCTAATTCTGTCTAGGTGGAGGAGATCAGTGATGTTGAAGGCAGTTCTCATGACCCATTTTTTGCTGATGCCATGGCAAATGAAAGGGAGATAGATCTGTCCGAAGAGCAAAGGAGAAATTTCAGGAAGGTTGGCCCTGTAATCCCCTATTTCGATCATGCTGTTCATATTTGAACATCTTAATGCAGTCCATTTAGTTATAGTAGCATTCTCTCTGTCATTCATGAAACCTCAGTTTTGGTGATCTCAAGTGTGCATTTCAGTATCAAACGTTCTTGTTTTCGAGGAATTCATGTTTTCAGTTCAAGCATTATATTAGTAGAATCAAGAACATGAACTTAATTCCTTTTTTTTTTTAAAGAACCTCAGTGGAGCAAGGGAAGCTTTATTAACTGCCAAAAAATCATATTAAGCTATCAAGCACTGCTAGGCCTAACTGATTGAAAGATACAAGATGGGTGGACATGAACCGTATCCCAAGAATGAGATGAGGAGCCAGACAAACAGCATAACAAAAAGCCTAACAGATAACCAAGGCAGAACCTACACGTTATCTAACATAACCAATTCCATTTCCGTTCAGTGTTGTTAAAGCTTTAAGGCTTTTAGGAAGGTCCTTCCACTCAAAAAATTCAGCATCTTGATGCTTACAACTCCAATTGGCCATAAAATCTGCAATAGATTTCAACTCCATAAAGATATGATGAAACATAAGATTAGTAGAGGCCCGCAAGTTCCTCACCAGAGCAAGTTCACCCCAACAATCTCCAACGAACCCTGTATATTTGATGTATAAAGTCCAACACTTTGTAATCAATCTACATTATTGCCTTATCACACTCTGATACTCTCTTTGAACAGACCATTTCATCCCAAAATTAGGGCAAGAGTTTCTGCCCTTATGTTAGAACAAACTCTCAAGGCAGTGCAAAACCGTTGATGAATTGACCCTAGTGATCTCTCACAGGCCTCCTCCTCCAGCTGTGTCTGGAGTGCCATCAGTATTTAGCAGAACAAATTGTCTAAGGCGAGGGGTCCAATAGGTGACGGAGGATCCTGTAACCTTTGACATACATCAACTGATCCGAAGAAATTAACTAACAATTAATACCAGAAGATGAAGTTTGAACTTCAAAAAGCAGCGTAGAGAAAATATTAGAAATAACACCATGACTAATGTACTGAGTTGAAGTTCTACTCCCCGCAAAACGTGTCACTTGTCAATTTGTTAATGCACAAAAGTAGTCGATACAGAATTCCCCTGCTTCCGAAGTCATTATAACAAACACCATATTATCTCAATCTATGCTGTAGGTTAGCAAGGTGAGTGACATCCACCACTGTTCCCGCATGTTCATCTCATACTTTACTGGTTTCCTGTTTGACGTCACCTGGAGTGTGAGATTAAGAAGATTAAACTTGACTATTTAAAAGAAGTCGATGATTATCAATTCTTGTATGTGGCAGTGGGTAGCAAGGGAAACTGTGAGGCCTACATTGAACAATTTGCATTGCTTTTTCCAATTGCTAATGATTCTTCCTTTAAATTGCAGCTTCCAACTCTAGAGTCTGAAATTGATGATTTGTTTATTTTTTCTGAGATTTTTTTTTGTGGGGAACCTCGACGGAGCAACGCAAACTATATTGATTAATGTAAAGAATACAAAATTCAGAGGGGGACAAGGCCGGACCTCTGAAACAAAGCAAACAACAACTTATAAATAATGAAAAAATGAACAAATATCAAGAATTAGAACATAAATTGATAAAAGGGAGTTAATAGCTTCCCTTTACTTTCCGGATGTTAGGGAAGTGAGTCTTATCCAGTTTTAGACTCACATGAACAGATGCAGGACGTTCTGATTCAAACTAAAAAGTCCGATTTTCACCAACAGAACCAAGCTTAGCAAGTCCACAACCGTGTTAGCTTCCCTGAACATTGCAAAATAGTAGCATCATAGCATGTACCCGAGAAACCAGAATTTTTATATTTCTAATCAATGACTTAATTTCCATGGCATCCAGCAACCATCTCGACCAACAGGACATTGTCCGTGACAATATCCACATAAACCCATTTGAACCCAATACAATATTGAAGCACAAGCAACGTCTTTGCAAGCATACTAGAAACAAATCCAAAAAATTGAGAAAAACCAAACAATAAGGTCCCCTTAGCATCCCGCCGCGACTGTTGCCACCAATAGAACTTGGGTTACCTCTAGAACTTCCATCTAAATTGAGCTTCAGTCTAGCACAATGAGGGTTCCAATACACGAACTGAATCTTAGATTTTTTTTTGCTCTATGGAAAGGCAAGCGGGGCCATGATTTGGTGGATATAAGATAAAACTTGTTGAACATCAATACCGAATCCCATCAAATCTGAGTTAAACGTTTTCCAAATTTCCCAGCATAACATAGAAGGAAGGTTATGATCATTGTTATTGTAGAAATCCAATGGGCCTAACTTATTCTCGAAAGACGCCTTATAAGATGAGGATTGCCCTAGGCTTTATATATAGCTCAGGATTAGGTAACACAAGCGATGTGGGGTTCAACACGCCCCCTCATGCACAGGGTGGACTTTTTTGACAAGCCATTGTGAACGGATATCGGGGGAAGGGCCCAACATCGATGTGAGATTCAACGCGCCCCCTCACACGCAGGGTGGACTTTTTGACAAATCATTGCGAACGGATATCGGGGGGGCCAACATTGGTGTGGGATTCAACACCCAACATTTAACAAGAGTCTTGAATCTGATCTCTTGTAGAAATCCAATGGGCCTAACTCATTCTCAAAAGATGCCTTGTAAGATGAGGATTGCCCTAGGTTTTATATATAGATTAGGATTAGGTTACACAAGGGATGTGGTATTCAACAGTTATTATCATTCATCTGAGAATGTTATTATATTCATTTGATAAGTTCGTGGAGCCCATTCCCATGCCTCTCGTTCCTAAGTCTTCCTTTAGTTATCAGTCTAACTACACTTGACCATTTGTAAATGCTTATTTAATTGCTATTTAATATATTAATTCAATTTTTAATATGGATCGAAGTATCTTGGAGCTTGGTGTCGTGCTTGCTTGCTTATTTGCAGGTGGAGCTGTTAACCACTGTATCATGCTTTACCTTTCACCATGTCAGGAACAAATACTAATTTCTATTGTGCATCATGTCATGTGGATCGTCATCATGTGTCTTTTCTTTAGGATTTTCAGTGCATCTTCACTAGAAGGAATGATTGTTTTGGTGCTATTTATTTCACCGGGGTTCTGCCTTTTCCGTCTATATCTCATTCTTTGTTGCATTGCCCTACTCTTTAATTCGCTGGAGTTGAGTTACTCTCAACCGGGAGAAATGTTGACAAATGTGGAGGGGTTTGATAGCGGCTATGGAGCAGTACTGTATGAGTAGGGGGTAAACAATCAAATTCTATGTTCTTTTTTGTCAGTTTGACTTTATTTGGGATCAGGAATATCTAGTGCAACTAGTCCTGTGGCGTAAATTTCGTTTTTCGATTGGGGATTATAATGATTTATTTCTTCCTGCGATTGGGGAAGACCTATAAATATAATGATTATTGTATTTGGAAGACAATTTGAATATTGAATTATTGGACATGCCAGCAGGGACGTATTTGTGACAAGAAGTAAGAAAATAGATTATGGACTGTGTTGGTTATGAACTTATGAAGTTAATTAATAGATTATGGACTGTGTTGGTTATGAACTTATGAAGTTAATTAAGAAGTGTTATGTAATGTGCATGTGTAGGCATCCTAGCTGAATTAGCAGTTGTGATATGTATTAATATTTTAAATATATGTTTATTTCCATTAATTTATGTTATTTAATTGATTGCTTGAATTGGGGATTGTTTTGATTTATTTCTTCATGAATTAGGCTGGGGAAGACCTATAAATATAATGATTATTGTATTTGGAAGACAATTTGAGTATTGAATTATTGAGAATTATTGGATATGCCAGCAGCTTTTGTTGGGACAAATTTGTGGCAAGAAGTAAGAAAATAGATTCTGGTCTGTGTTGGTAATGAACTTATGAAGTTAATTAAGAAGTGTTATGTAATGTGCATATGTAGGCATCCTAGCCGTATTAGCTGTTGTGATATGTGTTAATATTTTTAATGTGTGTTTCTTTCAATTAATTTGTCCTTAAATACAATGACAGGTTAAAGATGAAGATGATATTGAAGTTGATAGAAGACTTCAAAATCGGTTAAAACGGAGATATAGAAACAGATCCAAACAGGTATATTTTCATGCTTGCTACCCTATTGAGTTCCTATAACATTCTTAAGTATTTTCTTACAATAAATTTATTATCGAGAAGAGATGATTCCTATAGGAAATCTCATCATAACCTTTGCTTATTTGAGAGCAAAATTCCCATGTGGAAACTATGCCTTTTCATGATAAACATTTCTTTAAAAATATTAGGACAATATAATTTGTTGTAGTGGACTTAGACCTTATATTGTACACCATCAATTTTAACCCAAAATGGGAGCTATTGATTTTTATTTGAATCTATTTGTTTATGCAATGTCTAGCATTTATTGCCATTATATGCTATGCATTGCCAATATGCTGATAGCCTGATTTTAAATTTTAAAATATAACCATCCACTGAGATCAAGTGTATTGCATGATGCTAACGAATGTCGACTTGTCAAGTCTGAATGAATTCGCGTGACCTTTTTATGTATCTTTTGTCTTTCTATTTTGCAACAAAAAGTCTCCTCTTCCTAATGGGCTAGACAAACATACATGAATGTACCCTAGTATATTTGGTAGAGGTTGTATATGGTTGGAATCACATTTTCCTAGCATTGATGTGTCTTTTTTTTAATGTATCGTTGTCAAACATTTGAAAACTTGTAGTAACTTAGATATCACCATATTTATTGATTTCGCTATTTTTTTATTCTTCATCAGGATGATGTTGAGAAAGAAGCTTCCTCAAATGATGGACCATTTGAACGAAATGTAGATTCCTTGCTGCATTGTTCTGATTCCGTTTCAAGCAAAAACACTCTTGGGGATCTAGAAGATTTATCTAGTTATAATTGTAGTAATTCTCAAGTAAACTTGAAGAATGATGTGCATGAAAATACCGATGAGGAAAAACCAATAACTGATGGTGCTTCATCGGTGTTTTCTGGGCATTCTTTACCAATTCAAATTGATGGCAAAGGGACCAAGCGGATGCATGACTCAGATGAAGTACTTGCTGATAGTAGAAAGAGTAAGACTAGTACGAATGGTGATGATATGCCCACAGTTCAGTGTATTGATATCTTTTTTACAATGCAGGTGAAATGGTGGATCAATGTGGTTCACGAGGGAATGGAGATGATTCTGTTATAGCTAATTCTGTTCCTTCACAAAGTCCAAACGTTGATGTCCGCTGTACTGCTTGTGATAAAGTGGCTATTAAAGTGCATGCACATCCCCTTTTAAATGTTATTATCTGCTTTGACTGCAAACAATTGATGAACTCAAAGCTACAAGTTAAGGTACAAAAGTATTAATATTTTATTGTAGAGCTTGGTGATGAAAAGATTATTAATATTTGTTTTTTTTTTCCTAAATGAACAATTATATTTAGGCTGCCAAAATGATGTGATAAAATGGGTTTCATGACATGCTGTTAATTCGCATAATTATAAGTTATTATATATGTGATTGAGGACATGCATGATGGAATAATCACTAGTGTTCGAACATGAAGATTATCTTTCTGATTAATAAGTTTCAGTAGGTGTTATTGCATACTGGGAATCAGTGTATAGCCTGATATTTATAGTACAACAGGGCAGTTAAACTAGTAAAAAACACAACTGTACTATTAACTCATATCTCATATGTATGGTCTGGAAAATCTCCTAAATAAGCTCCAGTACTTACTAATTATACAATATCAAAACATCCAGATATAACTTTCACCGTTAGCATGGTAAGTCAATTCACACATTCACCAGGACGAGTTCATTTTGATGCAATGAATAGAATTTTGAGATATTTGAAAAGAACACAAAAGGTTTTTTATTCAAGTACCGCGGCCATTTACAGATTGAGGGGTATGCGGATGTAAATTGGACAAGAAGTGTAACTGATAAAAGATCAACTTCTGGTTATTGTACCTTTGTTGGAGGTAATTTGGTTTGGAGCCACAAAAAGCAAAGTGTTGTAGCAAGGAGTAGCGTAGAGGCCGAGTTCAGGTCGGTTGTTCATGAAATTTGTGAAGTTTTATGGAATAGAAGACTTAGAGATTTCTAATCCATTACTTATGAAGGTGTATTGCGATAACAAAACCACAATTCCATTGCTCATTATCCAGTTCTTCGTGATAGAATGAGACAAGTTGAAGTTGATAAACACTTCATTAAAGAAAAACTTGATAATGTACTGATTTGTATGCTTTATATTTCAACTGCTGAGCAAGTTGCAGACATTTTTAACTAATGGGGGTACATAAAAGACAGGTTGAGAATTTAATCAGCAAGCTGGCAATGGAAAATATCTTAAAACCAACTTGAGGGGGAGTGTTAAAGCTGACCATGTAGTGGCCTATTTATGGCTGAAATCCTTAAGGATTGCCTGACTATACATAATAGATTGATTTCTCTGTATTAATTAGAACAACAGTTGTAATTTGTTTCTGTTAATTAGGACAATTGTAGTTCGAACAGTTGTAGATTTCTTCCCCTTATTTAGATTTTGTATAGTCTATAAGTAGGAAACTTGTAAGTCTTTTAAATAAAAATATATTGGCAGTCATATTCAGATCCAGTTACCTCTTCTCTATTACAATAGCCTTAAGCCCAATAGTGTGAAAAGTTTTTGGAATCTCACCAAAAGCTGGTCTACCACGTGAAAACTTACCAATCTGGGCATGTTGAAAGGGGGCAACAGGCTGATTGACTTCATCATCGGAAAAAAAGGTGTCCAGCTACCCCTTTATTGAAAACCTAGGGTTTCAAATCCGCATCAGCGTCAGGATTGGAGGTGGAAAAGTGGGTTGCAAATGATTTAGCTTCAAATGGGACAAAGCTAGGGTTTGTCCAAAGATAGTTCACCTGAGGAAGAGCTGTGATTGGATTCGCGAGGGCTGAAGAGTTGTTTGCTGAAAGAGGGGGAGCTGTGCTAGGGTTTTCTGGCGGCGAATGAATGATTGGATGTGTATTCTGGCCATCGCCGGAGGTCACCATATCTGTGCCACCAAATCCATCGAAATACGCTGACAGCTGATGGTAAAGGGTTTGGCATGGAAAAGTCAGATGATCTGGAGGATAGCGGTAGGGAATTGGCTTACGGAGGGGCGGTGCTACTGAAGGGGAGTGCGATTGAATGGTGATGCTTCATAGCCGTTGAGGCAATGCTGCTGGAGGTTGGGATGGTGCTGCTGGGAGGTTGCGATGGCTGCAGATCGCTGAAAGAGGCTCGCTGATGGTTGGCGAAGGCGATGGGAGGGAGGAAGCGCTTCTGGGATGAGGCAAAGCAAGGGATTCGGCTAATGGTGGCGGCGGCCTTATTTTAGGGTTTTCTAGGAACAAAGCTTACCATTTACTTTTCGGCTAATCATATTTCTCACTACAATTCCACTGTAGTGCTGTTGAAATTTTAATGAATACTTGTGATAAGCTATTGATTGCAGTTTTTAGCGACACTTCATTTTCTTTTTTGAGATATTGTGATTACATGATTTACTATATACAAATATATGTATTTATTTCTAGAGGAATAGTTTGTTAGATACTTTGCATGCATCAAACTTGTGTGGTGGTGTGTGTTCGAGTTGCATCCCTCTTCCCCCCCCCGACCCCCCGGTATGCTAATAAGAAAAACCTTGAAGAAAAAGAGAAAAAAAATTGAAGAAAAAGGACATCTGTGTTTGCTGAACACCGCTTCTTTTTTAATAAACAGAAATTGTGTATGGGCAAAAAAACTGTAGAAAACGGGAAACAAGTACAGTCCTTTTTACTTAACAACACTTTTTTTTTTCCTTTCCGAAAACTAAATTTCATTCATCAAATTACCTTTTAGGACTCACTGATGACCTTTTTCTCGTTTGCTCGCTGCAGTTGACGCACCGATTAGAATGATATATGTTTAGAAATAGGACAGTTGGTTAATTTTTTAAATGTAAAATATTTTTCTTTTAAAAAGGGATGTATGATTAGCCTAAAAAGTTTGTATATTTGGAAGCTCCTGACTTTTATGTTCATTTACATATGCATATTCTGGGAAAGGAAAAAGTGGTATTCTGTTGATATAATCTGATTGCTTTAGCAGGATCTTGACTGCTTGGAATGCTACTGCGGATGGTGCGGACAGAACAGTGACTTAGTAAGCTGTAGTTCATGCAAAATGTTCTTTTGTACCTTATGTATAAAGAGGAACGTTGGTGAAGAGTGTCTCTTAAGAGCCCAGACATCTGGTTGGAAATGTTTTTGCTGCACTCCAAGTGCTCTGCTGCATCTGACTTCTGAATTGGAGAAAGTCATTGAGGCCGCAGATCCATCACTTTCTAACTCAGACAGTGATTCAGATTCTTCAGATTCAGATTCAGATGCAAATGAAAATGTTGTTATCAGGTACCAAGATGTGTATTTTTTAATATTTTGTTATAAAATATTGATTTACGGGTTGAAACTGATTGAGGCTCTGTTGCTTTTAAAGTTGGGTAAGGGTGACTATTTAAGATAATCTTCCAGCAAGGCCAAAGAAAGAGACATAAACCTTCTTTGAGAGGTTGTATTTATGAAGTTAGAAATGGTAGACCTCACGTTTTCACGTTTGTTCCATGTCCAGCTGTTGCCAGTATAACTACCAAGAAAGTGTCCAGTACACAATTAACACTAAAGTTTCACCTGGTCATTTGGATTGTTCTTTTTCCAATTGTTGTTGATATGATTTGGAGTGTTCTATCAATGCCAATTAAGAGGTGGTATATTTTTTTTAACATAACATGATGAGTTTTAGTGAAATGGATTCCTCTAGTTTCTTTGAGGTAACTGAAGTCGGTGACACCTACTTCTCTAGTTATTTATCTTTTCCTCTTAGGCTTGTTCTGGTTCTCTGCCTTAGCACCTCATTCTTGCTTTTGCCTTCTTAATAAGCTCTGGATTTAATTTTGAGACTCATTCGAGTTTTAAACTGAATTTTTTTTTCCCTGTGTATTTTTTCTTGCAGTTAATTTGTTATATTTGACTTTTCTTTATGCTTTCTTTCTCTCAGCTCCAAAAGAAGACAAAAAAAGAAAATTCGGAGGATCCTTGATGATGCTGAACTGGGAGAAGAAACCAAAAGAAAAATTGCCATCGAAAAAGTAAATTTGATTTTGTTTGTGTCCATAATTAACCATGGGCATATACGACCTCATTTACCATCGTCTTATTTCTTGTAGGAACGTCAAGAACGTCTCAAGTCCTTGGAGGCAAAGTTTTCTACCAAGTCAATGCTGACAACTCCTGCAAGTTTTAGTGCGAACTTATCTGAAGGTTTAAGTGTTGAAATGCTTGGCGATGTTTCAACAGGTTTTGTAGTTAATGTAGTGAGGGAGGAAGGTGAAGAGGCTGTCAGGATTCCTCCAAGCATCTCAGCCAAGTTGAAAGTTCATCAGGTTATTTTTCTATTTTGTTGGACCTTTTTCTTTCAATTGCTTGGCAAAGGAATTTTCATGCGTTGTAGAAATTACATCATTTTGACGTCTGTTGTCGTCAAATGAGTATTTTTGTATTTGATATATTTGGTGAGAAGCACCCTTTCCATTCTGCCGAGGATTTTGTCTCTTCTGCATTCCTGTTTCAGTGGAGAAGACACCAGGTAAGCTTCAATTCGATTTCCTGTGGGAACACATAGAAGAGTTGAGAAAAAATCATCTTGTGAGCTGGGATCACGTGTGCTTGCCACTGCAGGAAGGAGGCCTTGGTATTCGTTATTTCCGAGTTTTCAATTGGGCCTCGTTGGGTAAATGGATTTTGAAATTCACCACTGAGGATGGTTGACTTTGGGGGCATGTGATTGTTGCGAGATATGGTGAGGAGAAGGTTGGATATCTCAGCATGTTTCAATTGGTCCTTGTTGGGTAAATGGCTTTTGAGATTCACCGCTGAGGATGGTTGACTTTGGAGGCATGTGATTGTTGCGAGATTTGGTGAGAAGAAGGTTGGATATCTCAGCATATTTCTGGTTCATATGATGTTGGGGTGGAAGAGTGTTCATTTTGGGATTATAGTTTATGCCCATTTCGAGATTGGCAATGGTAGCTGAGTCAGTTTTGGAAGGATGCGCTAGAAAGCACTTACACTTCTAGCGGCCAACATATCTGTGTTTGACACACCTTTGATATGTATTCGACATGCCTAAGCTGTGTCCCACTATTTTATATATTTTTTTTCTATTCAAAATGAGCACTTTCTTGATCAATCAAATGCCAAATAGGTAAATGGCCTTGGGCAAGTGAAAAGAATCAAAAGCATACAAAATAATCAAAACAGAAAAGAAAAAAAGAAAACATTCACTTTCCTAAAATTGGGAAAATAAAGTCTATCTAGCCTTAGACTACCTTGAACTGAATTAATACAACCTGATTGACTATAAAAGCGTAGACTCTCACTATCTCCCTAGCTTAGCCAAAAAATCTGCAACTGTGTTAGCTTCCTTGTAGCAATGAGAAACTGAATCTTGCACCCAAGAAACCAAAATCTTGATATCTAGAATCAAATTCAACATCTTCCACGACACCGATGAGTTACCAGCCATAGGGACCAGCATAGTGTTATCTGTAACAATCTCCACTTGTCCCCAGTTATAATCACCACAAAGGTGTAACATAATCTGCAAGGTTTTAGTCTCAACCGGTAAATTGGATCCAAATCCAAAAATTTAAAGCTGAAAAGCAATTTGCTTTTTCTATTTCACATGACTCCGCCACCAATATAACTTGGGTTTCCTCTGGATCTGCTGTCTAAATTCAACTTCAATCTGTCTTGCGGAGGATTTGAATAAATCAATTGTAACTTAGTCTTCTTTTTCCCCAACGGTAAATACAACATTGCCATGGTTTTGTGGGTACGGAACAAAACTTGCCGAACATCCTGTTGAGATCCATTGAATCTAATATTATTTCTTATTTTCTAGATCTCCCATCAGAGAATGTAGGGGAGCAAATAGGCGTGAATTTTTCTATTCCTCAACGCTAGCCATAAAAAAACAATGGTGGGAATTTTTTCCTGTGGAAACTCGAGGCTGTGTCGGGCAGGCTTGCCTTTTTTTTTTGTCGAGTCCCATGGTGGTCCCAACTCCAATTTGTCTTAGAAAGTTACCTTACTCATGTTGTTAAAATGTAAGAAGAAACATTTCTAGACTTTGTTTGTCCACCTTGTTTCGCTTACATTTGTAATAGTGTTATGCATTCTCCATTTGAAGTTGTCTGTGCTAAGCCACTGTGTTCACTTACATTTGCTGCAGATTGCAGGGATACGATTTATGTGGGAGAATATCATTCAGTCCATTCGAAAAGTCAAGTCTGGGGACAAAGGCCTTGGTTGCATATTGGCTCATACCATGGGCCTAGGTAAAACTTTTCAGGTATGCCTTCACCTGGGTACAAGAAGACTCGGCTTGGTATTGCTAAAAAGTAGAGCTGAACCAAGTCGACTTTGTACAGATCAACTGCTTCTTCTGAATTTCATATCTAACTGATAAAACTTCTTTTCCAAATGTATATTTAGTGCAACTGTAGTGAATCTAGTGATATAGAAGGTGAGTGGTGATGGTAATAATTTGGTGAATACAAATATTTCAGAGGGTCGATGTAGAGTATAAAATGATAATTTTTTTTAGTAGCCGGATATTTTTTATGACTTTTGTGATTATAGAGTTTGGTAGAAGAAAGGAGCTTCTTTAGTAAATCTTTGTTCTATACCTATAAGCACTTTATGTTTGAAGTTTTTGTCCTACCACATATATGTTCTATTATCGTTCTCTCTTTTTGGATAATTATGTTCAATTTCCTGTACTAGTTCCAATTGGCGTGTCATAGCTATTTTTGGCACCCCATGGGAAAAACCCTATCCACTGCAAGACTGAAAAATAGCTATGTAACGTACTGTACGGCTGTTTTTTGGCACACAATTGGAGAGTTTATTTTTTGGCGTGGGGTGCAAAAAATAGCACTGGCACCCCATTTGGCAATATTGGAAATGCTGTACGCACAAAATTGTAATTTCAAAGAGAAATAGTAGGTGAATCAGTAGTTGGGAAGAAATAGCATTTTTATGATGTGTAGCATGGGACAACAAAAGCCAAAATATAGCATTTTTGTACAGGAGCAGTGCCAGAATAAAGCATTAGCGTTGATAGAATAGCAACTACATGTGGAGATGCTCCTACAGCATTTATTTTCAGCAGTTTGGTATCATGAATGTCTATAATAAAACGTAGAGCAGCCGCGATATTGAGGGCTGTTATGATGGTTTTGATAATATTTTTGTTCCTCCGCATTTGGCTTTATATTTAAGATTTCTCTACGATACACGCAAGTAGTTTTGATTTTTTCCATACAATTAGAACCTGTTTAAGAAAAACTTGTAAATTTAATAAAAACTTTTAACTTTTGGTAGAAAAATTGTAACTGTGGTTTTGTTAATAGTTTTATTTACAGATTTTCTACCCAAAATTAACTTCTGTTTGTTCTTATTGAAGTTACCCAATTTTTCATCTATAGTTACTTGTTTGTATGGTGCAATGAAAAACACTGAATGTGTTTAAACCACAGTTGGTCCCTTCTAGTGATTGCTGTTTTATTTACTAAGATAATTCATTTTTATACTCAAAGCAGTTTCCCTCCCGAATTCTTCACATTGGATTGTTTAGGATATGTCCTGAAATTATATGTTTAAACATCTATTAAATTTTCTTGGGATTTGAGAGTAATTTCTCGAATCTCTTGATGGCTTGTTAGAGCTCTACTTAACTGGGTGGTGGCGCTCCTGAGCTTCTTCTTCTCTTCCCTCCTCTGTAGGTCATAACATTCTTGTATGTGGCTATGAGAAGTGTGGACTTAGGACTAAGAACTGCACTGATTGTTACACCTCTAAGTGTTCTGCACAATTGGCGGCATGAGTTTGGGAAGTGGAAACCTGAAGAGTTGAAGTCTCTTCGTGTCTACATGCTCGAAGATGTACCGAGGTTTGTTTATTTGTTAATTAACCCTTGATGTACCAAGGTTTGTTTATTAGTTAATCAACTCTTTTTGTCAATGATTTTAATTTTTTTTTGAATTGTTTTTTTTGTTAATATTAGTTGTTCCTCCATGGTCATTTGGCATGTAGTTTCTCACTTTACTTGGTTATATTTCTCTTCAACTGCATCTGTTCGCCTGTTTTGTCAATTGTCATCCACCCATTTGTTGACAGAATATGTCATTTTCTTGATTTTTGTTTTGCACCAAAAGGTGGATCTCACCCTCTTTAGTACTTTCCTTCATGGTGTGTTTGAGGTTCTATTGGCTTTAAATCAACATTATTTGTAAATTAAGATATGAAGATGAAATCTTTCAGGTTTATTTTGAGACTTTCAACCAGATGATGTAGGATGATCACAAATGAAGTTGAGGTGGCTTGTGTTTCCCCTTCAAGCATTTGTATTGGACTAGTCCATGTTGATGTCATGTTGTTGGGCAAACACAACTGTTCCATGTCAACGTACCTATGTTGATGCTCTTGTTCAGTAAAAACTGAATAATTTCCGAGTTCAATTTGACTATTCCATCCATATTGCTCCAGTTTAGGGAGTAAATAGATCATCAACCCGAAAAAACAGTGGTGGGGCTGGAGGTGCTGTAGTGGAATGCAATTTGATCAATGGATGGTGGTGGTTAAATTTTCTGGCGATCATAGTGGTACAAGCTATATCTTGGCAATCGCACTTCCTTTTATGTCTAAGATTTCAAATCTGCTTTTCAGGTTCTGCACGAGTCATGTCCATGTTATATGCTTTCAACATAGTAACCGTCAGTTAGATTCTTTGAGTGTGTTCCTTCATTTAGATAGTTGGCAGTGGTAAACTTGATCCTCTTACTGCCAAGATAATTTTACTTGGTTATTCTAGCAACCAAATGTGTTACAATTGTTACTATCCTAGTACTTGTTCCTTGTATGTTAGTTGGGATGTATCCTTCCATGTGGATATTCCATAGTTCACCTCTGATCGGCAGGTGGAGACTTCTAATGGCCTAGACCAGATTTGGACATAATTTCTTGCAATACAGACCAGAGGAGACAGGAACTGCGGCAAGATGAATTGCCACTGCCACCTTTGGACATGCAGCAGCCAGTTGAGCTGTAATGGATCTACAATAGTCAGATGAACTGCAGCCTCTGCATCTACAGAAGCCAGTTGAGCTGCAGCCTTTGGATCTGCAATAGGCAGCTGGAACCCAACAATACAAGACCATGTTGCCCTAGGACCTGTCCATACACTATGAGATGCTGAATAGCTCCCGGAGTAACTCAAATTCATAATGGATTCATTACTGCGCAAAATTATGGTTGGAAACCTTCCTATACTCAAAACCGGACAAGGAGCACCTCATGGTAACAGTACCAATCCTTATGCACCCCTCGAGGTGATAAATACTGTTAAAGTAAAGAGGAGAATACCAAATTATTGTGACGGTTTTACCTTAGCAGTCCGCTTCTACCTCTATTTACAATAAAATGTGGGCTGTACGTGGACCGTACATGGAAGCCCTAATACTGAGATAAATACTAAAGTGCCGTCTAACACTCCTCAAGTTGGGGCATATACATCGTATTCTCCCGACTTGTTACAAACATATTTTATCTGAGAATCCCCAATCGGTTTAGTAAAAAGATCTGCTAACTGATCAAGAGATTTAACACGCCAAGTATGGATCAACTTCTGAAGTAGTTTTTCTCGAATGAAGTGACAATCAACTTAAGTGTGCTTTGTTCGCTCATGAAAACTAGATTAGATCTTATATGGACTATTGCTTGATTATTGCACACTAAACTTCTAGGAGGAGAATGGTCGAACCCAAATTCTTCTAGCATGTGTTTCAACCAAATCAACTTGCATATGGTATGAGCCATAGCTCAATATTCTGACTTTGTACTTGATCGGGCTACCACACTCTGTTTCTCACTTTTCCAATAGACGAGATTCCTCCACCAAATACACAATAACATGTTGTAGATTTTTTGTTTGAAGGAGATTCGACCCAATCGACATCTATGTATTCTCTACGTGAGTGTGTCCATGATTCTTATACAACATACCACATTGAAGTCCACCTTTTAGATATCTAAGAATGAGGACAATAACTTCGCAATGACTTGTTCTTGGAAGATCTAAAAACTGATTGATAACACTAATTGCAAATGATATATCAAGTGTTGTAGTAGTTAACTTATTCAACTTCCCAACTAATTGTCTTTACTGTCCTAAGCCCGTTAATAACTCCTCTTGATCTGCCTGTAATTTCGTGTTCGGATCTATCGGTGAGTTTATTGGTTTGGACCCTAACATCTTTGTTTCGCTCAACAAGTCAAGGATCTATTTCCTTTGAGAAAGATATATAAGAAATATTTTAACTGACTTAAGTCCTTATTTGAAACTTACCATGCATAAACTGTTTAAGTGCTTTAATACTGCTGTTGTCGTCTTTAGTAATCAAGATATCATCAAGATACACAATCAATAATGTTGTGGTACGTGTCTGTAGAATACCAAATGACCGACTCCATATTGTTGAATTCCTAACTCAACGATCACGTCACTAAATCTGGCAAACCTTGCTGAAGCATGTTGTTAGAGGCCATAAATTGATTTCTTTACCGACGTTCTTAATCTTGACTCCCTCTGATCTATAAACCATGTAGCTTGCTCCATATACACCTCTTCAACAAGATCACCGTTCATGAATGCATTCTTGACATCTAACTGATGTAACAACGAATGAAAGCTTGTTGCAAAAGAGATAGGTGAACAAATGTAAACTTGGCAACTATGGAAAAGTCTTTGAGTGATCTAGGCCATATATTTGATTATAGCCTTTGGCAACGAAGCGTGCTTTGCGTCAATCATTGATACCATTCGGATGAACTTTGACGGTATACATCCTCATACAACACACAACCAACTTGCCAGCAGGGAGAGATGAGATCCCAAGTACCATTCGGGCATAAGGCAAACATTTCTTTCCCCATTGCAGTTCTCCAACCAGGGTGGGTGAGTGAGTGCCTCTGAAATAGAGTTAGGTAGAGGAGCGGAGGACAAAAGGGCTACAAGAGCAGAATAGGAAGAGGAAAGATATGCATACAACAACAACAACAACTAAGTCTTTGTCCCACTTATGTAGGGTCGGCTACATGAATCCGTTTACACCATAGTGATCGATTAAAGGCCATCCCCTCAGTCAAGTTTAATGTCATTAAATCAATTCTAATAGTCTCGTCCAATGTCTTCTTAGGTCTACCTGTTCTTTTAGTAGTCCCCTACACTTGAACAAGAGGAAAGATATGCATATGTAACAAAATTGGATATATGTCTTTCAGTACATGAATGCTTACTCTTTTTGACAACAATTGGTATGTTTAAATCACACAGTCGTTTTATCACGTGTATCCAAGGAAGAACATTTTTTTTGCATGGGGGTCTAACTTGTCTTGACTAGGGGCAAGTTGATGTACAAAGCAGACACAACAAAAAATACTAGGAAAGATGAAAGAGTGGGATTGAGGGCAAGTTGATGAACAAAGCAAACAAAACGAAGAATCCAAGTCTATGATTAAGTACAAATGTATATTCCTGGAGAAACTCTACCCATTCCGCATGTTTAGCACTAAGTTTTTCTGGGATTGGAGATATCTAAGTGCTTGATGGTTAGAATAAAACACACACTCTTGAGGTAATAGATAGTATCTCCAGTATCGAAGAGCCTGTACATCATCATAAAACTCATTATTATAAGTAGAATATTTTATTTTGGTTTTATGAAGTTTTTCGATGAAGTAAGCTATTGGGTGGCCCTTCTTGACTCAACACGCCCCCAATTCTGATACCAGGCTCATCACAAGCAACCTCAAAGACTTCAGAAAAGTTAGGATGTCTTAAGACAGGTGCCTCTGTAATCTTGTCCTTAATGACATGGAAGGCTCAAAGGGCCACATTATTCCACTTGAATTTTCCGTTCTTCATACCATCCCTTATTAGGGCCATGATAGTGCTAAAGCCTTTAATAAAGCGTCGATAGAATGTGGTTAGTCCATGGAAACTACGAAAATTAGAAATGGATTTAGGTTCTGGCACTCCCTAATAGCTTTGACGTTTTTAGCGTCAGCAATTATACTGTGAGCAGACACAATGAATCCTAGGAAAGTACTTGAGGCTACATAAAGGAGCATGTTTTGAGATAGATGTACAATTTGGTAGTCCTAGGAGTCTCAAGAACCAAACGGATGTGGCTTATGTGCTCGTTCCTAGATGTACTGTAAACCGGATGTCATCATGGTACACTACCAAATATTCCCAATGAAAGGTCGTAAAATCTCAATCATAACTCTCATGAAGGTACTTGGCACATTAACTAACAACTCAAACAAGCCATCTTGGGTCTTAAAGGCAGTTTCCATTCGTCCCAAGGTCGGATCCGAATTTGATGGTATCCACTATGCAAGTCGATCTTTGTGTACCATTTGGACCCTGCTATCTATTCTAGCACGTCATCGAGTCTAGGGATAAGAAATTGGTACTTGATTGTGGTCCTATTAGTTGTTCGATGTGGGCGATGCAAAGTGACCTACACCATGCCAATTGTGACATTCAATAAGGGCGAAATCCCTAGTCTTAATCGTACTTGGTCTCTGGTAGATACTCTGACTAGGATTAGAGCTGTCCTGAAAGTTAGGAGGTACTTGACTGGGGTTGTAGCTACTCTTGAGTGCTATGGAGACAGGTTGTGATTGATTGGTCTGTCATGATTTCTCAAAAGGTGTAGAATTAGATTGATTTGATCCTCCAATTTGAGAAGTTACTCTTTTCTGATCGGGAAACCAAGGGAACGACTCTATCTAGAGCCTTGTGATATGCCTTTTCTAATGATTCTGGCGAATGGTGGGGAATTCTCGTTGAATATCTGGCCTTAAACCATTAATGAATCTGGTGGCACGAGCCCATGGTGCCTCATCAATATCACATCTCAACATTAGTTCCTCGAATTGGGTACACTAGAGAACAACTGCTTAAGGTTAGGTCATTGGTTCATTAGTTGTTGCATATAGCATGTGGAGAGATACTTTTCTTTTAATCGACGTTTGATGTCATCATAGGTGTCTCTCCTATTCGTTCTATGTTTCGTTGGGCACCTTGCAATACTTCTTAGCAGACCCAAGAAGTTCCATTGTGGCAAATCTAATCCTATTGTTATCTAACATCTCATGCTATTCAAAATACTCCTCCAAATCATTTTGCCAATGTAAGAAAGTGTTAGGGTTTAGAGTGCCGTCATAACAAGAATCAACAACCTTCACCTTTCTACTAATATTATCATGCTCAAAGCGAGGTTGATCGGGTCTACCCTAGACTCTTATTGGTTTAGGATAACCAATTGCTTCCCCTTCATGGGGTTATACTTCATCGAAAAATTGTGGAGCCTCATCAAGTGGATATTTACGGGCAATAAGATACTGACTCTCTTGGGGATATCTTCTACCAAAGTCCCTAGGCCTACCCTTTATTTCATTCGTGCCTCGCTTTGGGTGGTTGTGGGAAGGAACTAAGGTAGGTGGAGAACTTGAATGTAGAACTTTCGGAGCGGTCGACATTGAGTGAGGAGATAGTAAACTTGCATTGTGATGAGAAAAATTAGACTCCACTTTGCACTCTAATACGAACCATGCCCGTACTTGGTATGAACCAATTGTTATAAACCCACTAGGTAGAACTCACCCTTGAACACCGGCTTGCAAGAAGAGGGTGCCTAAGAGCTTATAACTCACCAACCAATCTCATACTTAGTCGATGTGGGATCCTAACATTCCCCTACGCTTCCACAGTCGACGTCCATGTTGGCCTCTTTACCCCAGTGAACTGGTCAACCTGCCACGTAGGCGACGACGTGGTTTCGGGACTATGCTCTGATACCAATTGATACGAACCAAGCCTATACTTGGTATGAACCAGTTGTTATAAACTTACTAGGTAGAACTCACCCTTGAAAATTGGCTTGCAAGGGGAGGGCGCATAGGAGCTCATAACCCACCAACCAATCCTATACTTAGTCGATGTGGGATCCTAACACGCTCCCTTACTGGTTATTTTTCAATGTGCCTAGTAGCCCTATAATTTCAGTGTTGCTTAGCTAATTGAGTGACCTGTTGAGTGATTAGGCTACCTAACTCGATGCAGATTTCCTTATGAAATTCAGTTTGTCACTTATGGAGGTTGGTATACAAATCTTATTGATTGTGGTTCAGTTCTTCTTTAAGGTGGTCAACAAAATTTTGATGGTAGTCTATTGAATTTTGAAGGTTAGCCACAGTCTCTTGCATGGTTTGGACTTCTTGTCACATGGAATTTTTGGGAAAGTTCTAGGTCTCGAATAGTCTAGATTGATTATAGAGTAATGATAATGTTAATTCTCCAAATATTCTAAATGGGAGTACTACAATGCTGTATTATCACGAAGGAAAATAATGCAATAGGGTTACCAACGTGACAAGAAAAATAGTAACAGTTTGTTTTTTATTATTTATTTATTTATTTTTTAAAGTATAGTTGGACTTAAAAACCGTGCCTAGGGAACAAAGCAATCAAAAGCCACTACGCTGGGAAGCTGGAGCAGATCTGGGGTGCAGTGAAGCTTCGGCGAGGGCCGGTGAAGGCTAGAACAGACCCGGTGAGGTCTAGTGAAGGTTGGCTAGCAGAATCTGGATTGTTGGACTGTTACAGCGGATCGTGGCGAGGCTAATTGATGGTAGCTAGAGTTTTCTGATATATGGTGGCTAGGGTTTTGGTTTGCATGCGAAACATGAAGGATCAAACTGAGCTCCGAATACCAATTGATGAAGGTGGCCAATTGAAAAAAAAATAATAATAATATAAAGATGAGAATTTTGCGCAAATAATTCATTAATCAATTAATTAGAGGTGTTGTTCTTTTTCAATAAACCTCATTATATAGACTTAGAATAACAAACAATAACGGCTACTTAACAACAATAGGAATAACGGCTACTTAACGGATATATGAATAATGGCTACTTAGCAAAAATAGAAATAACGGCTACTTAACCAAAGAGAAACTTGTGGTAGTTGAGATAAGTAACAGGCTCTTAAGGCAGGAGTTTGTAGTGGCAGTGGCTTATGCTAATGGTACGAGAAGGGAAATGGTGGAGTTGTGGGAGCAGCTGTGGGAGTTGTACATTAGTTTTTCTTTTTCTTTGTTGGTGGCAGGCAATTTTAATGTTGCTCTGAATAGATCGGTGCAATGGGGGTAAACTTGGTTTGATAGTGAGGCTGCTGCGGACACGTTGGATTTTGTTGATACTTGTGGTTTGTTCAAGATGCCAAATACACTTGGTGTAGCTCTGAGTTTAGGTCGAGGAAAAGATGGAGTAGATTGGACAAAAAATTGGTGAATAATGATTGGCAACTTAATTTTCAGTCTTCTGAGGTTTGTCATATGAAGAAAACACGCTCTAATCGTAGCCTCCAATTGATTATGTTTGGTAGAGGTCAACAACGAGGCATGGGTTTCAATTTCTGAATTTTTTGTGCAAGCATCATGAATTTGTAAACGTAGTAAAGGAGTCTTTGACTCAATCAATCTCAGGTAATCCATTCCAAAAGTGGCAAAGGAAATTGAAAAGGCTTAAATCATTGTTGTATGACTGGAGCTTCAACAGTTTCGAGAATATTTTTGATCAGGTAAAGGAGTTATATTGTGATGCAAGTTGTTAAGAACCAAATATAGTCCCTCAGCTAGAAGAGGCTGGGCCTCAACTTCTCAAAGCATTAAAGCGGGCGGAAGCTTTCTAGAAGGGCAAAAAAGAGGAACTAAGTGGCTTAGAGAAAGAGACAGGAACACGACATATTTCCATGCTTCTGGTAAATAAAAGCGAAAGCAAATGTTTATTAAGCACCTTAAAAACGCCAGTGGTGAATGGATTCTAGATGATGACTGTATCCAATAAATATTGGTAAATTATTTTTTGGATTACATATTCTCCTCTTCGGCTAATGAACCTATTGATTTGATTTTAGTGTATTCCCTAGCTTTTGTCGGGGTACAGGAATCAAGAGTTGATGAAATGTCTTTATTTGGAAGGGCTATAACACATAGTCAAGGATATGGATGGGGAGAGTGCCTCAGGTCCATATGTCTTCATCGGAAGTTTTATGTTGGCTCCTGTAAAGTAATTCTGGAGGATTTGCATGACATGGTGAAGTATTTCTTATGTGGTGCTGAGTTGCCTACTAGTTTAACTAGTACCTTGATTGCTCTTATCCCAAGAAGGATAAATCTGTGTCAGGTGCAGATTTCAGGCCAATTAGTTTATTTAATTTCTCCAACAAGGTTGCTACAAGGATCTTGGCTAATGGAATTGCTTTTGTATTTCCTGATATTATTCTATTGAGCAAAGTGCTTTTGTGCAAGGAATAATTATTCTGAACAACAATCTATTAGTTTCGGAGATGGTTCATAAATTTAGGCACAAGGGGAAGGGTGGCAACGTCATCAACATGCTGGAGATGGCCAAAGCTTATGATATTGTTTCTTGGAGTTGACTAGTGCGTAAAGGAAATATGGTTTTTGCATCTCAAGATATTAAATGAAATGTAATTTGTATTGGGATGTGATCATATTCCTACTATGTTTGATTTTTTAAGCAATAACTCGTGAAAAATGATGTCTTGATAGGATATTGTATTTTTTATACTTGTTTCGTTTAAATCATCAAATGCATCTGTTTTTTTTTTTTTTATATGGTATAATATGTGTTAAAAGGGTATTTCTGTCTTTCCTGTATTATTTAGGGTTTCGAGTACGGTTTAAGGTTTGTTGTATTATTTCTTCGTTTTCTATATAAATAGAGGGATAGGATACCACAATGGATTAAGCCTTCTCGTTTTTTTCATATCACCGTATTATTTTAACATGGTATCTAGAGCAGGTTATGGGAGATTGATTCCATAGATCTGTTTAAATCATTTTTTTTCCTCTTTTTTTCCCCTGCCTACTGTTCATACGAGGAAAAAAAAAACAAAAAAAAAGAGCTGAAACCCTAGCAGCCCACAAGCCCTCACCGTCGCCGCTCAACACACTCAGATCCTCGCCTCGCCGTCGTCGCCCGTCGCCCACGCCATTCCAAGCCGTCATCGTTGTCGATCCCACCTCTCCTAGCCGACGCAACCCTAGCACGTAGTTCGCAAACCTCGCCGACCATCATTGGCACTTCGTTGCGATTCGCCAACCCTCACCGGCCTTTGCCGACCCTTGTTGGGCCTTCGTCGGACCTTCACCGGCCGTCGATTTCTCTGTCTTCAGACTCAGGGCCTTCGCGCCTTTGCCGCTGCTGCTTCTGTTGAGCTCCTATGATCGCCCAATGGTTTTGTTCGTGAGTTCGTTCGTTTTTCCAGCTTTGCAACAGTATTCTGGATCAAATCTAATGTCTCGGATGTTTGTGAGTATTGTTTTGCTTATAATGGTCTTTATTTAAGCCCCACAGTTGTTCGTGTTGTTGGTTTGTTTCCCTTGACAAGTTGTTTCATATTTGTTGTTGTATTGGCGGGAACTAACGTCGATGGCTATCCCCCAATCGTTAACAACCAGCAAGTTGAATGAGACCAATCATTTACAATGGTCCAAAGTTGTACAAGTTCTTCCCGATCAAGGGAAACGAGGTGACCGAGGAAGTTGTAGTAATGAATTTCGGGGTGGCCGAGGTGGCCATTGTCGTAGTCAACATCGTCGGTGCTCATTTTGTGGCAAGGAAAGCCATACCTAAGATATTTGTTGGTACAAAGTTGGTCGTTCTCCTAAGTATGTTCATGTGGCAACTAATAATCAAGTTGCTCCCGTTTCCGCATCCAACTCTTCAACTCTCAAGAAAATTTCTGATGATGAGTATGTTCAGTTCCTCCAGTTTAAGTCGTCCAAGTAGACATCTACCAAAAACATCTCTAGTCCATGGATTTGCCCCAAATGCGGCCCATACGCTTTAGCCGAGCCCCATTGTGAGAACATATGATTCAATGACTCAGCCTGAGACCAACAACAACAATTGTAATGGAGCAAATTTGCACACCTTTCTTTTGAATGTAAAGGAAATATATACAATTGCATCTAAAGGAAATATATACATCAATATATATATATATATATATATATATATTAATTTTGTAGGATCTTACGATCCTCGATCCTAGGATCCGATATTATGAAATCGCAATACAATCCGACTTAGGATCCCGATTTTAACAACCTTGGTTGGGGCTTATGGGATGGGCTTGGTGGGGGTCTCTTGAGGGGCTAGGCTGGGGCCAATCTGGGTTTTAGGGAAAAGGGTGGGGTTGGTGGGTCTATAAAAGTTTTGTGGAAGGAAAATAATTGAGAAAAAAAGCAATTTATTTCATTAATGGTACAGTGGTAATTCAAAAATTATTTTTCTTTTTCTTTTTAAAAGGGTTGTACATTTAGTAAAAAAGGGGTGTTTATATGAAATTACCCTAATTGGTGGTCTAAGCATAAATATTAATTTTTTTTGGCTGGACTGTCTTTTAACTTAATTCATAAATAGGTTAAAGTATAAATTAGGTAATGTAATTGGGACATTTGATGAATTATCCTTAAAAATTTCATTGGAAAAAGATGTATATATAGCAGAAGGGTGTAAATATAAAATCACCCAATGATGTGATGACCTCTGGATAATGGAAATTCATTTTCTCAACCACCCATGTAATTAGTGGCTCCCAAATATTAGGACATTAATATTCCTTGGAAGTAAATAATTTGCTGCCAACTTGTTTTTGAATTCAGGATGATCTCTTGATGCTTACAATAGGATTGACAACTAGGGTTGGGAAGGTAGGCGAAGAAATCCCCAAGAATACTAAAGGTTCAACAATTGAATGTGATTGTATATAAAAGAAGGCATCATAAGTAGAACATTTGAATCAATAAAACTATATCATATTTCCTGTGCCATACAAGAACTCGAAATGGATGTCTCTGCATCAATGTGGTTCCCTTCACCCTGGCTACTTGATTGTGTTAGGTCTTTGTGGGCCGTGGACTTTTGTTGTCCACATCAACTTCAGCTTGCTGAACTTGCACTTTCTTAATTGAGATTTTGGTAGACTATCATTTACATTTTTTTTTGTATTTATTTTTTGTATTGTTGCTATATCCTGAAGAAATTGATTCAAATTCTTCTTAAACATTGTTAAATATTTTTCCTTCACCCTCCTGTTTGACGAATTCTGAGTTTATTGGCGAAACTATTTTTATTCTTGATAAGATCATATATAATTAAATTGTTATAGTTGTTCCTACTTACATACTTACTGAGCTAAATGTTCCAGGGAGAGAAGGGCTGATTTGTTTGCTAAGTGGAGGTCTAAGGGTGGTGTTTTCTTGATAGGCTACTCTGGTTTTCGAAATTTGTCTCTAGGAAAGGGCGCAAAGGATCGTAACATGGCTAAGGAAATTTGTCGTGCTCTTCAGGTGATTGTTATTACATTTCTAAATGGGATTTATATATCTTCCCCTCTCCCTTCTGCAACACCAAAGGAGAGAAGTTTTTTTCCTTTGCACTACAATGAGTTTTGCTCTTATTAGAATAAGAACTACTACTAGAAAGCTGGTATGTTTGTTTTTCAAGAAATATATGATGAAGCACATACCTGAAATAAATCATCTCAATGTTGGTTCCGTTAAGCTTTACTTTTTCTTTCTAATCTTAATGTCAGCTTGTCCTGATGTACTGTATTCAAGTCAATACATGAGAAATTGTGTGAAGTTAACGATGTTTTAAATATTAATTTTTGTTTTACGAGAAAAAAGTTCAGTGATCAAGATGTTTTTTTGAACCAAACACCAATGCTTGGAGTCTATGTTTTGCTTTTTAAGTGAACAACGTAGCGTATTTCTTTGCGTTCTACACTGGCAGAAACAGATTGTCGTTTAATGTGCATCATTTAATGATGGATCTTTTTTTTTTCTTTTGTGTTTTATGGCTAAGTTATACTTTGCATGATCATTAAAGAACCTTTATTGTTTTGTGGATGATTTTTCTAGATTTACTTGGATTTATTTAATGGAGGATTATTCTGCGTTGTTCTCTATCTTTTATGCCTTTTGTGGTGCAATCCAAACTCTTTTTTTTTGGAGGAACCTCGTGGAACGTGGAGAGATTTATTGATAAATGCAATGAATACAAAATTTAGAGGGGGACAAGGCCTGGCCTTTGAAAAGAATCAAAACAAAAAAATAAACTAATGAAATTACAAAAATCAATCATAAAAACATGACTTTAGAAATTCCTTTGATATTCCAAATAGTAGGGAAACGAAGCCTATCCAATCTTAAACATCCATGTATAGTTACCGGACATTTTGATTCAGACCAAAAGGTCCTATTATCTCCATTACTTCTTAGATTAGCTAATAAGTCAATAACCGCGTTAGTTTCCCTGTGGCTGAGCGAAATAAAATCATGAACCTTAGGAACCAATTCCTTTATATTCTTAATCAGCGACGTTAATCTCCAAGGGACTTCAGATATCCCAGCAACCAACTCGACTAGTGTGGTAGGAGAATCACTCGAACTCAACATAGTATTGAAGCGGGATCCAAAGGGTTTTTGTCTCTACAAGCAAGGTAGACCCAAACCCAAGAAATTGAGTGAACGTAAACAATAGTGTCCCATTAGCATTTAGCAGCGTACCACCTCTGCCAATAAAACTAAGGTTTCTTCTAGAGCTTCCATCCAAATTAATCTTTAGTCTGTTGCACGGGGGGCTTCAATAAACTAACTGAATCTTAGATTTCATTTTCCTCACAGGTATTGCAGTCTTGGCCATGGTTTGGTGAATGTTAAAGAGCACTTTCTAAACATCACATTGAACTCCATCAAATCGAATCTTGTTACGCATTTTTCGGATTTTCCAGCACAACACAGAAGGAATGAACGTATCATAATATTTTTCCAGAGGTGTAGATCTATGTCGATTCGACCAACCAACCAATCTGCTAAAAACTTTTCCATTCCCAATTGTTGCTTTGAAAGCGGTCCACACACTCTTTGCCAAGTCCCCTTGCGAAAACAAATGATGCAAAGATTCAAATTGAGGGCTATAACCGCAATTACAACGAGAGCGGATTGTGGTGAAAACCAAACTCAATTTATTCACAATGCCTGTTGTATACATAGGAGTGATAATGCTCGTGAATAGTTTTCTCAACTATTTACCTCTTTCATGACACATTTGGCTACACCAGTCATCATGTGCTTTAAAGCCAAAACAAAATGGTGTTGTTGAGCTTAAGAATTGCCACCTCCTTGAGGCCGCTCGTACTTGGTTGTTTGGAATGAATTTTCCATGCACTTCTGGCGTGATGCGGTTCTTACTGCTTACTACTTGATTAATCTAATTATTTCCGCAACCCTGATGATCAAATTCCATAATCCATTCTTTTTTCTCATTCTCACTCTTTTGGCTTACCTTCTCGTATTTTTGGTTGTGTTTGCTTTGTTCATCAACTTGTTCCTTGTCAAGACAAGCTAGACCTTCGTGCACAGGAATGTGTCTTCCTTGGATACTCCCACATTTAAAAAGGTTATTGCTACTGTAGTCCTTTGTGTCATTCTTTTGTGTATATTATTAACTTCTTCGAATTCGTTCCTTACGTTTATGAGCTTTACAGTCATGCAGACCTTGTTGTTACACTTCATTTGCTTAGGTTACCAATCAGTAGTCCATCCTCATCCCCCACAAAACCTATTCCCTAAATCATCTCTTTTGTTCTCCCCTACATGTCTATTCTCGTTGTGAGAAGGTCTTGTCCCTTGGCCTTCCCCCCTGGCGGTCCCTGATCCTATTTTTTTGTCCCCGGATTTTTCTTCGGTTGTCCAACCACCATGTGATTGGACGTGCCTGTTGTTGACTGGAAGGGTAAGTGCTCCTGTACAAAGTATCCTATATCTAGTTTTGTTTCATATGCGTATCGTTCAGCTTTTGCATGGGAAAACAATTGTTGGTTGCAAATGAGTATACAATCAAAGTTCTTCCTGATGGAATCATTGATCGACTCAAGGCTCGCATAATTACCAAAGGTTACACTCAGATATATGATATTTATTACTCTGAGACGTTTTTTCTCGTTGCTCAACTTGTCGCTGTTCGATTGTTCATCTCTCATGCTGCCACCTTTCGTTGGATATCAAGAATGCTTTCTTGAATGGTGATCTCACTTAGGAAATTTACATGGAGCAACCTTTTGGGTTTGTTGCTCAAGGGAGTTGGTTTGGTTTGTCTTTTAAAGAAATCCATTTATGGTCTCGATCATTCTCCTTGAGCGTGGGTTGTGAGATTCAATGACGTGATTTCGAGTTTGGTCTCGGACATGGAGTTGATCATTCAGTGTTTTACAGGCATGGTACAAACGGGATAATATTATTGATTGTGTATGTGGATGGCAATGATTACTAGAGATGACAACATTGGTATTCAAATCTCAAACAGGTATGTTAGGAGCTAAGCTGATTGATTCGCCTTTGGATCAAAATACAAAATTGTTGGCAGATTAAGGAATACCACTGACAGATTCAGCGCAATACATACGGTTAGTTGTGAAGTTGAACTACCTGACTGTTACGAGACTATATATCTCATTTGCTGTTAATGTCTTCAGCAAGTTCATAAGCATCCCACAACTTGTTACTAGGATGCAGAGATTCGTATTCTCAGATATCTGAAAAGTGTTCGTAGTTGTGGTTTGTGGTATTAGAACTTTAGTCACACTCAAATTAAGGGATATACAGATGTAGACTAGGCAAGATCTCACTCGGATAGGAAGTCCACTTCAAGATAGTGTGTTTATTGGAGGTAATCTCGTTTCTTGGAAGAGTAAAAAACAGATAGTTGTGGCCCGGTCAAGTGTAAAATTGGAATACAAGGTGTTGCCCTACGCCCCTTGTGAGCTAACATGGTTGAAATATCTGTTGGAAGAACTTGGATTTGAACGCTCTTCACCGATAGAACTTGTTTGCGATAATCGAGCTACTCTTCCCATTGAATCTAATCGAGTCTTCTATAAGAGAACGAAACACATAGAAGTCAATTGTCACTTCATACTAAAACAATTGTTGTAGAAGTTGACTAAGACTAGACATGTGAATTCAATGGATCAATTAACTAATTTATTTACAAACCATTAGGGGGTTCAAGGATAAAATATATTTATAACAAGTTCGGAACATACAATATATATGCTCTCTGGCTTGAGGGGGAGTGTTAAAGGGTATTTATGTCAATATTGTATTATTTCTTAATTTCTATTATAAATAGAGGAAGAGGTTAACACATTTTTTTAGCCATCTAATTCTTTTCTTACTCATTTTATTTCAACAAGATCTATCATAGATTGACTTCTTAACTCCATGATTTCATTGCGTCCCCCTAGAATTTTCGTATCACTCATAGATCCAATCAATCCGAAAAAAAAAAAGAGAAAAAAAACTTAGATTCTACATTTTCTCATGTATCCTGAGGAGGTGACAAAGTTGCGGATTTTTTTTTTCCTTTTTTGGCTAATATGAGAGTAGCTCATACTAATCCTAGACATTTTTACTCTCATGGGGATCTCCCTCTTATCTTAAGAACTTCCTATTTCCTATTTTGTGATGCTATCGGAATTTGTAGCTTTGGATTTAAGCGGGGGTTATATTCTAGTCCGTCTCTATTCTTTTGTTATTTTCATGATAAAGTATATTTTTGTTTAGGAAAATGGGGTTATAAGAAAAATGGAAAAGGTCATAGTTGAAGTATCTTTCTAGATTATAAAATGACTTGGTCTTCATGTTGTATTTTGTACGTATATTTAATTTTCCTCGAGGTAGAGAGTGATGTTCACTTATGCAAGAATGAAAACACAACTCTCATTAGAGATTGGACATTTAGATGAATGGGGTTAGTAGACATGCACAAACTTGATGTGGAATTAAATAGAACAGAGTTAAGATTACTGCTGCCGTTCCAGTATCTTGCCAGTAAATAAGAGCCTGTTCATCTTACACTTCGTTGTTTTCCCTGATTTTAGGTTTAAATTTTGTTACCTTTCATTTTCGTTTAAAATATGATTCCATATTTCGTTTTTTGTTTGTGATATAATATAGTTCATATCCTCTTACACATATTTTGGGGATTATTTTAGTCTTTAGCTCTTACTCTCTTCCCTTTTTTGTCTTTTCGTTTCATTTTACAATCCCTGTTGTTAAATATATATTACATCTTATATATGTCAGGATGGGCCTGATATACTTGTTTGTGATGAGGCACACATAATCAAGAACACCAATGCTGAGATAACCCAGGCCTTGAAACAAGTTAAATGCCAGAGAAGGATTGCGTTAACTGGATCGCCCCTGCAGAATAATCTCATGGAGTATTATTGTGTAAGTATGATTCTATCTTTTTAGTTGACTTCCTTATTCAGTATGATGATCTTGTTGAATTTATTCCAAATCCAGATGGTTGATTTTGTGAGAGAAGGATTTCTTGGCAGCAGGCATGAGTTTAGGAACCGGTAAGACATCCTCACAACCGTAGATATACTTCATTCCTTCCCCTATTTTCATGTCTCTGAATCATTCCTTCCATCTTGTTTAGCTTCCAAAATCCAATCGAGAATGGTCAACATACTAACTCTACAGCTGAAGATGTGAAAATTATGAGCCAGAGGTCTCATATCCTTTATGAACAGTTAAAAGGATTCGTCCAGAGGATGGACATGAATGTAGTGAAAAACGATTTACCGCCAAAAACTGTTTATGTAATAGCTGTAAAGCTTTCTCCATTGCAAAGGAAGTTATATAAAAGGTTCCTTGATGTACATGGATTCACAAATGGCATGGTTTCTAGTGAAAAGATTGGAAAGAGCTGTTTCTTTGCTGGGTACCAGGCCTTAGCTCAGGTATGTTCTTGTGAGCATGTCTATCAGGCCTCTATTGTTGTGAACGAATTTCGATACTCTAACAATTGTTTTGTGTTTCTTATTGGAGATGTAAAAATCATCCGGGGATTGGAAGAGGTAGATATGTTCATAGTTGAGTAATTATCCTGTTGGAGTCCTATTACTCTACTTGAACTGTTCTACATGGATGTTATAGCTGCAGGAAATTTATGTGATTCAAAGTCTGAACCCTTTTTACATTATTGTTTTAGATGAAATCAATTGCTAGTAGTCTTCTGAATCCTTGGTTCTGTGTTTCGTTTTTTCTCATTGAAGTAAATAAACTCCTTCCAGCCAAAATACTTTCCCCTCAAACTGGAACATATATATTGTATGCTCCTAACTTGTTACAAATGTATTTTATCCTTGAGCCCTCCAATGGTTTAGTAAATATATCAGCTAACTGATTAATTGAATTTACATGTTTAGTTTCAATCTGTTTCTGCAACAATTTTTCTCGAATGAAGTGACAATTTACTTCAATATGTTTTGTTCTCTTATGGAAGACTGGGTTGGAAGTAATGTGAAGTGCTGCTTGATTATCACATACCAGATCTATCGGTGAAGAGTGTTCAAACCCAAGTTCTTTCAACAAATGTTTCAACCAAGTTAACTCACAAGTGGTATGAGCCATTGCCCTGTATTCCAATTCTGCACTTGACCGTGCCACCACAGTTTGCTTTTTACTCTTCCAAGAGACAAGGTTACCACCAACCAACACATAATATCCAGTAGTAGACTTCCTATCCGAGGGCAATCCGGCGTAATCTACATCCGTGTAACCCTTTATTTGAGTATGACCGAAGTTTTGATATAGTAGACCACAACCAGGAGCACCTTTCAAATATCGGAGAATACGGATTACTACATCCCAGTGACAAGTCATTGGACGATTTAAGAATTGACTGATAACACTAACATCAAAGGAGATATTTGGTCTGGTAACTGTCAGGTATTTCAACTTTCCAACTAACCGTCTATATTGTGCTGAATCTGTCACTGGTACACCTTGATCTGTTAACAGTTTGGTGTTTGGATCCATAGGCGAGTCAATCGATTTAATTTCTAGCATTCTTGTTTCGCTCAATAGGTCAAGGATATATTTTCTCTGAGACAGGTAAATGCCTTGACTTGATCGAGCGATTTCAATTCCCAAGAAGTACTTTAAGTGACCCAATTTTTTTGTTTGAAATTTACTATTCAAAACCTTTTTGAGTTCCTAAATACCACCGTGGTCATCTTCGGTAATCACGATGTCATCCACATATACAATCAACAATATTGTCCCGACTTTACTATGCCTGTGGAAGACGGAATGATCGACTCCACATCGTCGAAGACTAACTCAGTGATCACTTCACTAAATCTTCCAAACCATGCTTGAGGAGATTGCTTGAGGCCATAAATAGATTTCTTCAAGTGACATACCTATCCAGACTCCTGAGCAACAAACCTACGAGGTTGCTCCATAAATACTTTCTCAGTCAGATCGCCATTTAAGAAAGTATTCTTAATATCGAGCTAATGTAATGGCTAACGAAAAGTGGCATCCAAAGAGATAAACAAACGAACAGAAGCGAGCTTGGCAACTGGATAGAAGGTCTCAGAGTAATCAAGTCTGTATACCTAAATATAGCCTTTTGCAATTAAGCGAGCCTTGAGTCGATTAATGGTGCCATCTGGATGAACTTTGACAGTGTACACCCATTTACATCCAACTATTGTTAGGCAGAAGCGAACTAGATTCCAAGTACCATTCTGATGCAAGGCAAACATTTCTTCTTCCATTGCTTTTATCCAACAAGGGTGAGTGAGGGCCTCTGAAACAGAATTAGGAATAGAAATAGAGGACATGGAAGCAACAAAAGAGCAGTACGAAGGAGATAGGTGTGCATACGAAATAAAGTTAGAAATAGGATGAGTAGTACATATGCGCTTACCTTTCCGGATGGCAATGGGCATATCCAGGTCAGAGACAGATAGGTCGGCTGGAGAAGAATCTGAGGACACAGAGTCGATGGGCACGATAGCGGAGGGGGCCTTCTGGGGACGAGGGTAGACCTGCAAAGGAGCTGAAGAATGAATAGGCGGGATAGGATCCGGAGTAGAGGAAGATAGTGTAGGGTTTGATATACTTGGTAAGGGAAGCATAACATCTAGATTGTCTCGAGAGGAAGGGGCAGAAAAGTAAGGGGTAGACTCAAAGAATGTAACATTCGCACACACAAACGAGCTACGTAATGATGGACTATAATAACGATAACCCTTTTGTGTGCGAGAATAGTCGAGGAAGACACATTTCAAAGCACGAGGATCTAACTTGTCCCTGTTAGGAGTCAATTGTTGAACAAAACAAACACACTCAAATATTTGAGGAGGTAAACTAAACAAGGGAGAACGAGGAAAAAGAATGGAATGGGGAACCTTGCCGTGGAGGGTAGAGGACGGAATCCTGTTGATTAAGAAGCAGGCGGTAAGAATTCCATCGCCCCAGAAATGTTTGGGAACGTTCATCTCAAAAAGAAGAGTACGAGCCACTTCTAGGAGATGTCGATTCTTACGCTCAGCAACTCTATTTTGATGCGGTGTGTGAGGACAAGAAGACTGATGCAAGATACCAGAGTGTGACATAAATGAAGTAAATGGCTGAGAAAAGTATTCTCGAGCATTATCACTTTGAAGAATACGAACTTGTACATTAAATTGAGTTTTAATTTCAGCACAAAATGCACGAAAAATAGAGAATAATTTTGAACGATCTTTCATTAAATGAAGCCAAGTAACTCTGAAAAAATCATCCACAAATGTCACAAAATAATGAAAACCTAATGTAGAAGTAATATGAGAAGGACTCCAAACATCTGAATGAACTAAACTAAACGGACTCGATGCTCGAACATGAGCTGGGGAAGCAAATGAAATACGATGATGCTTACCCAATTAACAAGACTCACACTCTAACGAAGTCAAATGACTCAAATTAGGAACAAGTAACTTGAGGTTGCCAAGGCAGGGATGACCAAGGAGACAATGGATCTGGTGAGCGAAGGCAACAGCAGGGCAGGCAATAGGTAGGATAGCAGGACTCACGTCATGGTCATCAAAGTAATATAGGCCATTTTCCTCACGTTCGGTGCCAATTGTCTTCCGTGTCCTCAAATCTTGGAGAATGATAGAATCAGGAAAAAATGAGACCGAACAATTAAGGTATTTAGTAAGCTTACTGACTGACATCAAATTAAAAGAAATCGAAGGAATATATAAGACATAGGAGAGAGATAAGGAGGGTGAGGGTGCCACTGTGCCAATGCCACGGATAGGGACAGTGGAACCATCAACAACTGTAACAGGAGACAACGAAGAAGATGACTGAATATGTGTAAAGATGGAAGAAGTACCTGACATGTGATTTATGGCTGCAGAATCTCTGACCCATGGTGTGGGAGGGGAAGGGCGAATTGAAAGACAGGCAATAGAAGTACCTCGTTGAGCTAAAGAAGCAATGGGAAAAGATGCCTACTGGATGCCTCATACTGAAGGAATTGAGCATATTCATCATCAGAGACGTCCCTGGCCGCTTGAGATTCTGGAATATTATGAGTATTTGGATAAGATCTCACTGCATTGGTGAATTTGGGAGGACGACCAACTAAATCCCAACATGTTTCTCGAGTATGATTTTTCTTTCCGCAAAAAGAGCACTGAGGATGTGAGCGACGACCACGACCACTATGTCCACCCTGAGGTCCACCACCACGAGAGAAACACCACCACCACGAGAAAAACCATCACGACCACCACTGAGCGGAACACCACGATCTCGTTTAAGAATCTGAGTAACAAGCGTTGAATACTCAGACGACGGAGACGAACTCAAGCCAGATATATTGTCTTTGGTAATGCTACGCGAGACGTGAGAATACATTTCTGTGATAGTGGAAAGAGTAGCACTGGAAATGATATGAGATTGAACTGGTTCAAATTCTGGGCGTAATCTAGCCAAGAACTTCCTGACAGCCATCTGCTTACGTTGTTTTTGCATTTCTTTCAGATCGATAGTCATTGGTAGGATAGTATTCATCTCCTCATAGAAGCTGTTGAATGTAGCAAAATAATCTGTAACGGATGCCTTGCTGAAGTTAGAAGTACTCGACCGATAAATCATACATCCTGGTAAGATTACTGGAATATAATACACGAAGATACTCCCATATATCTTTGCACGTATCTAGATGAGTACATAGATCAGCAACTTAAGGCTCCATCGAATTTCACAATGATGCTACAATCTACGTATCAGCCTAAATCCAGTCTTCATACTTTTTATCATCTGTCGCCGGGGGCGGATTCTGTGTGATGATGATGTTTCCCTTGTCCGGTGAAGGCTATTTTCACAACTTTAGACTAATTTAAATAATTGATTCCATTCAACTTATGGGTTGTCAATGGTTGAGGTGTAACCATCGATATTAGTACCCGCCAATACAACAACTAACAAATAACTTGCACAAGGGAAACAAACCAACAATACAAACAACTGTAGGGTTTAAACGAAGAATATGAGAATCAAAACAATACTCACGAACATCTGTAGGGCTGACTTTCGAACAATAACCAGAAGCATAACCAGAAGTCTCAAGTCTTACGTACAATAACTAGAATGCAAAGGCGCTGCTGAGATCGTTAATAAGGCTTTGCTGTTGGTTCTATCAGAATGCAAACCAAAAGTCTCAAGTCAGCGCAAAAGGCCGGCGAAGGTCCTGCGAGGTCCGACGAAGGTCAACGACGTCAGAAGAGGACAGTGAGTCAGAGAACTGGTTTGTGATGATGGTACAGCTCGATTTTGGGGTCGATGATGCTTCGCGATGATGACGGCGGCTTGGAATGGCCTGAGCGACGGTCGGCGAGGCTCGGAATAGTCTGGGCGCGGATCTAAGTGTGTTGAGCGGCGGCAGCGATGGCGAGGGCTTGTGGGCTGCTAGGGTTTCAACTTTTTTTTTTTTTTTTCTCCGTATGAAAAGTAGGCAGGGGAAAAAAGAAGAAGAAAAAAAAATGGTTTGAACAGATCTATGGAATCAATCTCCCATAACCTGCTCTGATACCATGTTAAAGTAATAGAACAAGAAGTGAAAAGAACGAGAAGACTTAACAATTGTGTTAGCCTCTCCCACTATTTATAATAAGAATTAGGAAACTATACAGGAAACCTTAAGTAATAGAAAAAACATAAATACCCTTTAACAGTTATTTATTAAATAATTTTAAAAGCATGCCTTTTGGCACATGGACTGACTAGTTTATATATAAATTAGACATTTTAATAGTAAATGAAGTGTTCTATAATTTTCTACGTTTTTTCAATAAAAGGTTGAGCAAAATGAAAATTTGAATCTTATTTACAAGCCATTCGATATTGATTTAATGGGAGAGGGTGATATCAAGGTTCCATTATGATGAGATTTAGGTTCTAACAAGTTCCTGACGGAAAAGCATATGAATGGAAGTATAAAGCAAGAAGCCTGAACTATTAGAATGTTTCTTTAACTATTGATAAAGGTTTGCCGTGTCGTACAAGGCATGGACTAGCCTATCCGCCTCATCGCAGGTGAGATGAGGGCCCCCTTGGCAGCGAGGTGCGTGGTGATGCTTGAGGCACGCTTCTTTTTACTTTTGTTCTTTCTATTTATATTTCTCTATAACCTTTGTTTTTTAGGTTGTCATTAGTTGGATGTTATGGGGTGAGAAACCCAAATTTAATTGGAAGTGCTAAGAGAAACAAAGCTAAAGATGAGCAAAAATTTAATGACTCCCTTGTACACCTTCTTCCGCTTCCTCCTCTTTGTTCTTCCTTCTTCTAATGACTGATTCCAGTGCCTGGTTCCTCCTCCTCGCTGTTCTTCTCTCAATTCCCATGTACGCGTCCTGCTTCTGCTTCCGCTTCTTTCTTTGCATTTACTGTTTTAATTTCATTTTGTTATGCTTCAACGAACTGTTTTATTCTCTGCGTTTACACCTTTTACTTTTTCACGGATGGAAGAACACCCTGATTTTGTTTTGTAGTTGTACAAAGGGTGACATAGATTCCCAGGTGTAGCCTCGACGCAGGATGTGGGTCCTGTGACCCCAAACATGGTGTGTTCGCGTACCAGATCTTTGAATGCAATGATCCCGTTCTTCTCTAGTTAGTAATAAAATGAGAGCTACATGTATATAGATCAAGATGAATTAAAAAGAGAGTGAAACAAAGCTTTTAGTATAGACTCTCCAGGTTAATAGGTTACAAGTCTTGATTTCAGATTTGAGGAGCCACATAAAATATCATAGCATTTCATAATTCTGCTTCGCCTACTTTCTTCTCTATATTTGGTTTTTCTCCGTTTTCCTTGAGAAATATTGGCAGCCGCTAACCAGTATTTATTGTGTATTAGCGTTTACTGCATTTTTTTTAAAGATGGGCAGCCATTGGACCTTAGGTTAGGGTTTTGGTCATAATGAATGGTGATAGTAGTGTTTAATTGGAATCTGTTGAACTTTGCCAAATAAAAGAACTGCTGGCAGACTTTGTTTTTACAATAAATGGCATCCTACTATGTTCTTTGGGAAAGCGATTAGGGTTAGAAATTGGCTGCTATTGTATGATTCGGTTTATGGTAATTTACTCCCTTGCTTTGGAAGTAGTATTTGGGAGAAGCCGACCAAAAAAATAATGGATTTGGAAGGCTGAACAATAATTGAAGAGAAGAACGTTACTTATTATGTGGCATCATTTTCAACTCTAATCGAAACATTCTAGGAATTGTGTATTTGTTCATAATATTTTTGCAGAACACATAAAAATATTTATGTACCAGATAAATGTAACGTATCAACTAAGCCTACCTCCGACGTAGTGGGTCCCATGTATAGCCTGGTTGTACAATTTAGGTATCTTTTATTTTGTTAAAACTTGAATATAACGGGTCAATTACTATAAAAGAGAACATTTACATTATGCTCCTCACTTCACAAAAAACGTGCCTTGCCTTGCATGTAGCGCTTCGCCTAGAAATTATTTCTGCTACTAAGATTTAAATAGCATGCTTGTAATGACATCAACTTTGAGTTTTTTGTCAGATTTTCACTACATATCTTACATGAGGTGGATTGTCCTTGGCAGATATGGAACCATCCTGGTATTTTGCAACTCAGAAAGGAAGACAGAGACTATGTGAAACGCGAGGATGCCATTGAGAATTTTCTTGCTGGTGACAGCTCCAGTGATGACCAAACATATTACACCTTGGCTAATGGAGGTACAATCCTCATCTCCTCTCTCCCACTTACACCCCCCCTTCCCCCCCCCCCCCCCCCGCGCGCGCGCGCGCGCGCATTTGGTCACGTAAAACAAATTATACCTTCACTAGTCCATGGTTCATTTTTTTGCCTATTGCCTATTCTTCGTAATGTTTGCCTAGATTAAGTTGTGGTTATTTCTATAATTACTTAGACTGAAATTGCTCTTATTTTGAGTTTCTTTTGTTTTTTGTTATACAAATTTTGTGCCTGATGACACGTCGTAGATGGACAATTTTCATTAAATAATATGGAACAGTAATGTACTTTTACACAGTTTCCTGCTTACTGATTTTTTGTTGGTCATACAATTTAAAAGACTGATAATATAATTCGTCACCTCCCTTATGGTTGGGGATGATATCAAGCGGACTCCTGCTGTTTCCATAATATCACGTATTCCCCTAATTCTAATGAAGAGTAACTAACAACTTAAAAGGCATGAAGTCAGTGAACTTCGTTGATGAATATGGATGACGGTCCTTGCTGCTTTAATTTATGATTTCTTTACTTTGTTTTGGACATATTTACACTTCTCATCATTTACTATTCACTGATTACCCAATAAATGCTAAGGGGATAAATATGTCCATAAAAAAAATCTCAAGAATCATATGGCAAAGCCGTGGGGGTAATTATGGATGTTCATGTAAAAGATATGTTGGCATCACTCCTTTTTAGGTCATTTGTTCTTGTTACGTTTGTTTTTGGGGAAATTTAATACTACGGACCATTCTTTAAGGGGGCATAGTGATATTATGAAAAAAAGGGGTGTGTTCGGTACTCTCCCAGAAGAAGGGGTAGGTAATTCATATATCCCTATAAAAATATAGAGCCTTTCTTTTTGTTCTTGCAGATTTTGTTTTACATATCTTGTTTTCCTCTGGATGGAGAATCTTCTATTTTGATGCGTTCAACTTACACTCATGATGATATAATTTCAGATTTCAAGCCATGTACCCCTCTGAATTTTGTATTCTTTTCATTAATCAATAAAGCCTTACTCGCTCTGTTGAGGTTACTGTCCAAACCCCCTGCCCCCTCTCCTCCCCCTGCCAAAAAAATAAAGAAAGAAAAGGAGTAAGGAAGTATCAAAATTGGATCCAAATGCCTACCATACTTTCTGTTTTCTTGCCCACACTGTAATATGAAGAAGAGGAATTTCAATAGAGAATTACATCTTTGGCTTTCAGATCCAAATAACATGTAGCTAAATAATTGTGTTTTGAAGGAGATTTTGACTTTGAACGGTTGATGGAAGGATTTGTTTTCTTTCCCGAGGGGATTCTCTGCTATTTATAACCATTGGTGCTTATTTATAACAAATTTTATTTTTAAGCCTTGAGTTCTAATTTGTTTGTCACACTAGTTGTTTTTTATGTCATAGAAACATAGTCAAATCGAAGTCTTTGTATGCTGCTGTAATAATATTTTATAGAATTGCATTTCTTTTTCTGAATGCAAAGAACTCTAAATTGGTTAACTCTTATCGTATCATGATTTCTGTTCTTCTGCTGTCCATCACAAGCTTTGCTACTATTTCAATTATATTCTTTGTAAAACCATATATGCATGTCTCTGTGGACGTTTTATTAATAGTTTATGCTGAACAACGCTAAAACTACTAGCCTATCCCTAGTATCGACTTGCGGTTGGCTTTAACTGGTGAAGCCATTGGGACGAAACTGCCCAGGCAAACATACAGGCATCCATGACTGGTGAAAATACTCAAGATGCCTTGAATATTTGTTAGCATGACTGATCATAAGTTTTTATGCTCTGACTTAATTGATTTTTGTTGAGGAACTTTGGCGGAGCAAGGGATGCTTTATTAATCACCAAATAAGAAACTATCAAGCGTGTAGGGAAACGCTGAAGGAAAGAACAATCAACCGAGGGAGAGCATATAAGCTTACCCTTTTTATTCCTTTGTTCTAGAGGAACCTCGGGGGAGTGAGGAGACTTTATTAATCACCAAAATATAAACTATCAGAGGACTAGAACTTAAAGAAATCTCTGAAATAACCAACAACAATGAAATCCTTTTTGAGAAAATGTTTGAGCCATTTGGGAAGAGAACGTCAATTGAAGAAAATGTTGTTGCCAAATCACATCCTATGTTAGCAGAAAAGTCTGTAGCAAAATTGATTTCTCCGTATATGTGCTAAAAGGAAAACTGAGTTTAATGACACCTGCTGCGAATTTTTGTTAGATGAACCTTAGCCTTCCAGGGGTGATTGGGTCATTCGGAAACTACCTTCCAGACAGCGAGTCATTACGACTTAATTGCAATGATAACTTCTTTGAGTGAAACAGTGCATACGCCATGCAACTGATCGAATCTCTGCTGTGAAGTTTGAACAATAACTAGATTATGCAAACATGGACTGACCACAATGATCTCTTGTAATTCCACCTCCACAAGCAACACCAGGATTACCTCTGGAAACACCATCTGTATTCAGCACATGATTTGGAAGGGGATAATACCTGAAGACAATAATGAATTGAAGAATACCAAAAACCATCTACGGACACACCCCTCCCCTAATCTATCTAAGTTGAGAAGCCCCAGAAATTTTTTGGAAGCTCCATCGAAGAACTAATTGCCAACATCCTATAATCAATACCCCAATTCGCAAGAGAATTAGCTACTGCGTTAGCCTCTCAAAAGCATGAATGATATCAAAATTGATGTTAGAATTCATTACCCAAATTTGCTGCAGCAACGTCCAAATTCTCCTTGGAGAGGCACAAGTCCCATTAATCATATTCAACCCACTCCTAGAATCACATTGAACTCGAAGGAAAATACAATCCTTTTACAAATCTGAATACCCTTGAGAACAGACCAAAGTGCAGCCTGTTAATTGGTTTGAATGCGAAGGGGAAAAACATAGGCATAAATAAATCACCCCACAAGATCTTAAGACTCCTCCACAACCTGCATGACGGGGTTTATTTCTTGCAGCCTCATCAGTATTTAAGATGAAATTGGAAGAAGCACACCAATAGGCAACTCCAGGGATTTAGGGTTCATTCTTGATTTTTTAGATAAAATCGTTACCAAACGCAATTCTGTTCCCAGATAAAAAAAAAAAGGTTGTCGTTACCAAACGCAATTTTGTTCTCAAGAAGGAAACAAAATTCTCATCCTATCCCATCCCATCCTATTCCCATCCCACTGCATGGGATGGGCACGAAACGGTTACCAAACGGGCCCTCAATAACCACCCATCAGACATTTTATTGGAAGGATTTAAACAATCATGAACTACAGCAACAACCCCTGTACGGATTGCATTAATGATTAATCATCTGATTAAGATTGGGTTTTTGATTGTAAGAAATGAACTGGCTGCATGCTGTCCAGATTTCCCAACAGATCCACATGCGAACAACGAGTTTAAGCACATTCTGCACTTCAGGAAAACCCTGTGCTCCCCAGCATTGGCTGAATATCCCCTGCAGTGTTAGAGGATTGAGGTGTTGCCATTTATTTGGCGAAAAATATTCCAAAGGGCAGCAGCTAGTTGACCATGTAGAAAGAGGTGACGTACTTTTGCAGCCCGATTACCTGTGAAACAGCAACAACATATAGAGGCAAATTAGCTTCCAATATTAGAGTACCTGGAGGAATTCCTGAATACTTCAACTTATTCTGTAATACGTGTTGTTCTGTTGGTTGAGAATTGTAGAAGGTAAAACATTAGTAAGCTATTGGAAATACCGGTCCCGCATATTAAAAAGACCCGTAAAATAAATATAAGAAAAATGTACATCTAACTGTCAAAAAGGATCGCGATCGGAATCCGGTGCCAGACCCCACCTCCGGCATGGCCAGATTCCGGCACTGGTGCCGACTACATTGCAGGATTCTGGCACCAGCGCCACCATCCGTGCGGCTGTATCCCAACAATGGCCTTGCCGTTGCGTGGTGGGAATCCTACGTCGGCACCGACTTCTCCTTTTCCTATTCATATTTAACTTAATGTACAATATAGGCTTAGAATCAAAGGGGCCATACACTGAATGCGTGTGATAAATAAATCACTGCATGTGCTCCCCAAAGCTGTACAAATTCAATTCGTACGCAAGACATTAACACCTACGAACCCCTTGGAGAGTAGGTCCGAGGTAAAAGCTTGCCAAATTTGGAATTCTGGGGAGATTGTGGACTGGAGGATGAAACATGGTGCCCTCGGGGACTAGTCAACCATGTGCCCCCTCATGCTCGCTTATAAGGGAGAGTTACCAACTGGTTGGGTTGACTTGACCTCAGATATATGCTAATTATGGAAACTATTTATTACATCATTGATAATATTTAATGACAAAATTCAATTATCATTATAAAGCAATGTTATAGATTGTGGAATTCGAGCTTCATTTAGTAGAGAGCAAAAATGATAGAATTCTTACAAAGGATAAGTAATCAAAAGAATCCTTACAATTTCGAGCCTTTGTCTAAAAGAGTCCAAGGTCAAGCAGTAAATTCAATGAGTGCGTGACTTAGCTCTCTCTCTCTCTCTCTCCTTTAGACGAGTTGATTGTCGTTTCTTCTCCCTTTTCGGACTATTTAAGTCCCGTTTTGTGTAACGCCCTCCATATATAAATGTATTTACGACAATACCCTTTTGTATTTTCTTACCCTCGACAATAACTATAAGATTTTTTTTTTTTTTTTGTTTGTGTGTGTGTGTGTGTATTCGTCTCCCAAGGAGGGTTCTACTTATACAATTACAAAGAATAGAAGAGTGAATTCAAGCAAAAAATTATAGCCAACAATTACTATGGTTGGTTGATTGCATATTAGTTCTATTTTATTTACAATTATTAACAACTATGTAAAATCATAGTGGCCTAAAACTTTCCCTCAAACTCGGCTGTCCGATAGAGTGAAGGTTGGACCTTTGAAGTTGAAAGCAGGTTTTGTATAGTCCTTTAATGGATATGTCTACAAGCTGATCTGTAGAAGGAACAAATTGGACATGATGTGTGCCAATAATTATGTGTTCCCGTATGGAATAGTAGTTTAGTTCAAAATTTCAAGCCATATGAGTAGTGCCCAGATTATCAAAAATGTTAAAGGAGTAATTATGTATTTTCTGTACTGTTTAGAGTTTCTCATATTGTTTAGAGTTTCTTATATTGTTCCCTAATTACTATTATAAATAGAGGGAATGGTTAACACAATTGTTAAGTCTTCTCATTATTTTTCTATTGTTCCTTTACGTTAGCATGGTATCATAGCAGGTACGATGGAAATGTAATTCCATAGTTATGTTCTTCCATTTGTTTATATTTTTCAATTTTTTTTCCCATTTTTTCGCCTTTTTCTTGATTTCCAGTGAACAATATCTTTGCAAAACCCGAAACCTAAGCCACCAATCGTAAGCTCCTTTCCCTCAATCAGCTGCAACCATTGTCCACCTTTGCCAACCGTCAAGGAGTTTCGCCGAGCTTTGCCGACCTTCACCGACTGTTACTGGAGCTTCTCCAACCTTCGCCGACCGTTACCGGAGCTTCTCCAACGTTTACCGACCACATATCACGACGCCGAACGACTCTTTCAGCCCAGATTTGTTCGCCACCACAATTCTTCATCCAAATCCTTATCTTTGCGACCTCATTTGAAGTGTCGCTGAACTCTTGCAACACAGTGATTGCCGTCGTAGCCACTGCCATCCAAATCTGAAATCGCTGCTGCCTTTGTCAACGTGAGTTGCTTCCGTGAGCTAACGCAAGCTAAGTTCTCTTTCTTCTTTATTTTATTTTTAAAAAAAAAGATTAAAAAAAAAACCAAATATATATATAGTTCATTGTAAATTGTTTTGTCTATTAGTTTCTTGTATGGGGACCTTGTTTGTTCGTTTTTCGTGACTGTACTTCTTTACTCCAGTTAGATATTGTATTGGTGTGTACTGTCTCAAATTGTTTTGTAGTGCACTAATGCTGACTCAGTCACCACAATTGTTGACCACACGTAAGTTGGAAGGGACGAATTTCTTACAATGGTCCAAATTGTACAAGTTGCCATTACTGATCAAGGGAAATGATGTGGTTGAGATAGTTGTAGTATTAGCTTGTGGGGTGGCTGAGGTGGTCATTGTTGTGGTCAATATTGTCAATGTTCATTTTGTGGCAAGGAAAATCGTACCCAAGACACTTGTTGGTAACGAGTTGGTTGTTCTCCTAAAGATGCTCATGCGACAACTTCTAATCAAGTCGCTCCTGTTTTATTTGAGTCTTAAACTCCAAAGGTAATTTCTGATGACGAGTATGCTTAGTTCTTCCTATTTAATGCATCCTAGCAGACATCTACCCCCACTGCTTCTCTAGTTCAACGAGGTAACTATTCTGCATGTGTTTCTTTTCATTATTCCCTTCTACACATTGGGTTATAGACTCCGTTGCCATTAATCGCATGTTAGGTTCCTTTTCTTTATTTTCACATATTCAGACATCTCCCTCATTATCTCTTGTTAGTGTTGCTGATGGTTCCACCGTCTATATTCGTGGTATTGGCACCGTGGAACTTTCACCCTTTTTCTCTTTAGCCTCTGTCTTGTATGTTTCCTCTTTTTCTTTTAATTTGATATCAGTCAGTAAGCTTACACAACAACTTAATTATTTTGTTTGCTTCTTTCCTACTTCTGTGATTATCCAGAATACGAAAACACAGAAGACGATTGGCGTAGGGCGTGAGAAAAATGACCTTTATTACTTTGACGATCACGAGGAGACACCTGTTATCCCGTCTACTGCCTGTCTTGCTGTTGCATCTGCCTACCAAATTCATTGTCGCCTAGGTCATCCATGTCTTGCCAATATCAAGGTACTTGTTCCTAGTTTACCTAGTTTACCTCCTTAAATTGTGAGTCTTGTCACTTGGGAAATCGTCATTGTACTTCATTTGCTTCCTCGACTTAGTTTTGAGCATCGAGTCCTTTTAATTTAGTTCATTCATACATTTGGGGTCCTTCTCGTATTGCATCTACATTAGGCTTTCGTTATTTTGTCACATTTTTCGATGACTTCTCCAGGCTTACATGGCTCTATTTAATGAAAGATTGTTATGCATTTTCTTTGAGAATATTTTTCTCAACCCTTTACTTCCTTCATGTTACAATCTAGTATACTGCATCAGTTTTCTTGTCCTCACACACTGCAACAAAGTGGAGTCGCTGAGTGCAAGAATAGGCATCTCCTAGAAGTGGCTCAAACTCTGATGTTTGAGATGAATGTTCCCAAAACACTTCTGGGCAGATGCAGTTCTTACAGCTTGCTTCTTGATAAAGGGAATGCCATCTTCTACCCTGAATGACAAAGTTCCTCATTCTATTCTTTTTCCTTGATCACCCTGGTTTGCTTTAGCTCCCCGTATCTTTGGATGTGTTTGTTTTGTCCACCAATTGACTCCTGATAAGGATAAGATAGATCCTCGTTCCACAAAATGTGTCTTTCTTTGTTATTCTCGCACACAAAAGGTTTATCGATGTTATAGTCTTTCTTTACGTTGCTTTTTCATTTGTGTAGATGCCACCTTCTTTGAGTCCACTTTTTACTTTTTTGTTCCATCCTCTCAGGATGTTCGGGATGTTACCTTTCCTTTACCATGCCTCTTAGACTCGACGCCATCTCGTCTTTCACAGCCTTTGCAGGTGTACTCTCGTCGCCGGAAGGTAGCTTCCTTTGTCGAACCCGTCTTTGTGTTCTCAGAATCTTCTCCAATTCATCCATCCGTGTTTGACTTGGACATACCGATTGCTCTTCGGAAGGGTAAACACACATGTACTGAACATCCTATTTCTAACTTTGTCTTGTATGCACACCTATCTACTTCATATTCCTCTTTTCATGCTTCTCTATCTGTTGTTTCTATTCCTAAGTCTGTCTCAGAGACTCTTACTCAAGTTGGACGACCGCAATGGAAGAGGAGATGCTAGCCTTACATCAGAATGGTACTTTGGATGTCGTCTCGCTTACGCCTGACAAAATAATAGTTCCATGTAGATGGGTGTACACAGTCATAGTTGATCCGGATAGCACCGTTGAGCAACTTAAGGCCGGTTTAGTTGCCAAAGATTATACTCAAGTATATGGTTTTGATTATTCTGAGACCTTTTCTCCCGTTGCCAAGCTCGTTTCTGTTTGCTTGTTCATCTTTTTGACTACACCTTTCATTGGCCGTTACATCAATTTGATATCATGAATACGTTTTTAAATGGCTATTTGACTGAGAAAGTATGCATCTCTTTGTTTGCACATTTCATTAGCCGTTAAATCAACTTGATATCAAGAATGCGTTCTTAAATGACGATTTGACTAAGGAAGTTTGCATGGAGCAACCTCCTGGGTTTGTTGCTTTGGAGGAGTCTGGTATGGTATGTCGCTCAAAGAAATTCATTTATGGTCTCAAGCAGTCTATTCGAGCATGGTTTGGGAGATTCAGTGAGGTGGTCACTTAATTTGGTTTTCGTCGTTGTGGAGTTAATCATTCTCTATTCTATAGAAACAGTAAAATCTGGAGAATATTGTTGATTGTATTTGTGAATGACATCGTGATTACCAGGGACAACCACCGCTGTATTCAGGAATTCAAAATGTTTTTGCATAACAAATTTCAAACCAAAGATTTGGGTCAATTGAAATATTTCTTGGAAATTGAAGTTGCTCAATCAACTCTAGGTATTTAGATGTGTCAAAAGAAACATGTTCTTGATCTGTTGAGTGAAACAAGAATGCTAGGAGCTAAATTGATTGATTTACTTATGGATCAAAACAACAAACTATTGCAAGATCAAGGTGTACCACTGACAGATTTAGCGCAATACAAACGGTTGGTTGAGAAGTTGAACTACTTGACGGTTACTAGAACAAATATTTCTTCTGTTGTTGGTGTTATCATTCAGTTTTTGGATCGTCCGATGACTTATCATTGGGATGCAGTGATTCATATTCTTCGATATCTGAAAGGTTCTCCCAGATGTGGTTTGTTGTTTTAGAATTTCGGTTATACTCAAATTAAAGGATCCCTCGGATAGGAAGTGCACCACAGGCTATTGTGTGTTTGTTGGAGGTAATCTCGTTTCTTGGAAGAGTAAAAAGTCTGGTAATTCTCAGTGACATCTGATTGGAGATCCCTACTATGAGATGACAGCTTAGTCTTAGCACATACTAGGTATTTCAGGGTTTGCATTCTGCTATAGAAAAGCATGTGAGAAGATCAACATTATACTTGAGCTTCGAGAGAATTAAACTAACAAAGGAGAGAGTTGCTTCTAGGCCCAAAAAATATGATATAAAACCACTGTGACTGACCTCAAACTCTTTGCATGATGGATGGAATTCGAGATGGTATTGTTAATAAGGATAATGTCATCAACATTTAAAAGAAGAAGCATTGTCGTAGACTGAGAGTGATAAATAAACGGAGAATGATCATCATGATACTAGGTGAAACCATACTGTACTAGGAAGATGTTACGACGTTGTAACCAAGCTCACGGAACTCGTTTGAGGCCATAAATAGTCTTATGTAGATGACAAACGTGACATGGAAGAGCTATGTTTGTGAAGTTAGATGGTTGAGTCATATAGATAGTTTCATCGAAAAATGCCATAGTTGACCTGAAGAATATAACTAGATTGACTATAGTATGAATAGTAGTGGGTTTGATTGCCATACTTAAATGTCACATCAAGGACAACAAGCATTTTTAAAAAAAAGCCCTTGTCAACTAGGCAAGGTTTGTGACGCTCAATCGAACCATCTTCTTTGTGATGAGAGTTTGAAGGCCTACTTAAAACCTACGACATGTTGATGTGGAATAAGGGGAGCAAAAATCTTGGTGTTCTTCTTCGATAAGGTATAGACTATTTTTGTCATAGTTTGACACCATTAACGAAGACGAACAATTTAAGTGTAGCAAGTTGGCTTGTTAGTGAGAGATTGAAGTTGAGTAGGGTGAGCATAACAGATTGTACCATTTGTCTTGACAATAGTGGGTACCATCTTGATAGTGTGTATTCATAATTGCAGAGGAATTGGATAAAGACGAGCCTCATGGGTGGCAATTGTAAGAGGGTGAATATCCAATGGCCAAATATGTTGCCGTTGTATTTTATATTGGAAAGGTTGTTGACAAGGTATTGAACTCAACGGAGCCAAAGATTAGGGGGCAAACTATAGTAGTATCATATGAGATAGAGGTAGTAAAGGAACATATGGCCATGACGATGAAACTGGTGGAGCTCTATTGGTGGTAGAGGTGTACATGAAGAGTTGTTCATTAAAGCAAACATGCCGGGAAATGTAAAGTTTTTCGGTTGTGGGGTCTTGACAATGATAGCCTATGTGCAACAAACTTTAGCCTAAATAAACATTCAACAGTTGTCGGCATAAGTTTATGAGCTAATTATACACCTAAATACGGATAATAGACACAACTAAACACACGCAGCTTAGAGTAAGAAGGATTATGACCATAAAGACGGCAGATGGTGAAGTCCATTGAATTTTAGAGGGTAGACTTATCGGATTAACAATAACGGAGACTACTTTGGGTCAATGATAAAGAGGAACATGATTTGTGAGAAGAAGGGTGTGAGTCATGTCACCAATGTGACAATTTTCATATCAACAATGTGACAATGTTCTCATTCATTTTGTTTGAGAGTATGAGGACAAGAGGGGCGACAATGAATACTGAGGGAAGAGTGAAAGGCTTTTAAGGGGCAACTATGATATTTCCCACCACCATCACTTTGAAATTGTTGGATGTGGGTGGAAAATTGACAGTTGAAATATGTTAAGAAATTTCTAAAATGATGGGTGTTAAAAGAGTGTTTCTGTCTTTCTTGTATTATTTAGGGTTTCTTGTACGATTTAGCATTTGCTGTATTGTTTCTTTGTTTTTCAATATAAATAGAGGGAGCGACTACCACAATGGTTTAAGCTTTTTCATTACTTTAATATGGTATCAAGAGCAGGTTATGGGAGATTGATTCCATAAATCTGTTCAAACGATTTTTGTTTACTTTTTTTTTTTCTCTCTTTCATTTTCCCTACTGAAAACAAGAAAAGAAAGGGGTCTCAAACCCTAGCAGCTACAGCCGTCGCTACTACCTCTCCCAGCCGCTACAACCCTAGCACGATGTTCGCCGACCTTCTCCGACCATCCCCAGTGCTTCGCCAACCGTCGCTGACTTGCTTTGCGACTCCCAGCCGTTGTTTCACAGATCTGATTCGCCGCAACAACTGTTCAAACCTCGTTGACCATCACCGGCGCTTCGTCAAGGTCCGCCAACCTTCGCGGACCATCAATGGCACCTTGTCGAGGTTTGTCGACCCTCCCCGGACCTTCGTTGGCCGTTGATTGCTTTGGCTTGAGACTCACAGCCTTCGGGACTTTATTGGATGAACGTAATAAACTGTATTCCTTCATTGGTTGCCTTGTCTCAAACACAGTAACATTGAGGAGCTGTAATATTGGTTACCACAAGGGTTCTTGCTCGTGAGAATGTCCATCTTTTCGTGAGTATTGTTCTGATTCTAATGTTCTTCATTTAAGCCCTACAGTTGTTTGTGTTGTTGGTTTGTTTCCCTTGTGTGAGTTGTTTGTTAGTTGCTGTATTGACGGGTATACATGTTAATGACTAAACCACAACCGTTAACAATCCGTAAGTTGAACGGAACCAATTATTTAAATTGGTCTAAGGCTGTGAAAATAGCCCTTACCGGACAAGGGAAACACTGTCATCTTACGGAACCCGCCCCGGCAGAGAATGATAAAATGTATAAGAAATAAATTCAAGCTGATGCGCAGATTGTAGCGTCGTTGTGGAATTCGGTGGAGTCTCAAATTGCTGATCTATGTACTCATCTAGATACGTACAAAGTCATATGGGAGTATCTTCGTGTGTTATATTCCAGTAATCTCACCAGGATGTATGATTTATCGGTAGAGTACTTCCAACTTCGAGAAGGCACGCAATCCGTTATAGATTATTTTGCCACATTCAACAGCCTCTATGAGGAGTTGAATACTATCCTACCGATGACTATCGATCTGAAAGAAATGCAAAAGCAACGTGAGTAGATGGCTGTCATGAAGTTCTTGGCTAGGTTACGCCCAAAATTTGAACGAGCCAGATCTTAGATCCTTTCTATTGCTACTCTCCCCACTATCACTGAAGTGTATTCTTGCGTCTCGCATAGCACTGCCAAGGACAATGCTTCTGGCTTTTGTTCGTCTGCGTCGTTTGAGCATTCGACGCTTGTTACTCAGATTCCTACACGAGATTGTGGTGCTCAACTCAGTGGTGGTCGTGGTGGTTCCTCTCGGGGTGGCCCTCGGGGTGGACGTAGTGGTCGTGGCTCACATCGACAGTGCTCCTTTTGTGGAAAGGGAAATCATACTCGAGAAACATGTTGGGATTTAGTTGGCCGTCCACCCAAATTCGCCAATGCAGTGACATCTGATCCAAATACTCCTATTATTCCAGAATCTCAGGCGGCCAAGGACATCTATGATGATAAATATGCTCAATTCCTTCAGTATAAGGCATCACAACATGCATCTCTTCCTATTACTTCTTTAGCTCAACGAGGTACTTCTACTGCTTGTCTTTCAATTTGCCTTTCCCCTTCCCAAACCCTGGGTCATAGATTCTGCTGCCACTGATCACATGTCAGGTACCTCTTCCCTCTTTACACATATTTAGTCATCTTCTTCGTTGTCTCCCGTTACAGGTGTTGATGGTTCCACTGTCCCTATCCTTGGCATTAGCACAGTGGAACCCTCAACTTCCTTATCTCTATCCTCTGTCTTGTATATTCCTTTGTTTTCTTTTAATTTGATGTCAGTCAATAAGCTTACAAAACACCTTCATTGTTCTGTATCATTTTTTCTTGATTCTGTTATTTTCCAAGATTTGAGGACGTGGAAGACGATTGGCACCGGGCGTGAGGAAAATGACCTTTATTAGTTTGATGACCATGACGAGAGTCCTGCTATCCCACTTACTGCCTGCCCTGCTGTTGCCTCCGCTCACCAGATCCATTGTCGCCTTGGTCATCCCTGCCTTGGCAACCTCAAGTTATTTGTTCCTAATTTGAGTAATTTGTCTTTGTTAGAGTGGGAGTCTTGTCAATTAGGTAAACGTCATCGTATTTCATTTGCTTCCCTAGCTCATGTTTGAGCATCGAATCTGTTTAGTTTAGTTCATTCTGATGTTTGGGGTCTTTCTCGTGTTACTTCTACATTAGGTTTTTTCATTATTTTATGACATTTGTGGATGATTTTTTCAGAGTAACTTGGCTTTATTTAATGAAAGATCGTTCAAAATTATTTTCTATTTTTAATGCGTTTTGTGCTGAAATTAAAACTCAATTTAATATCCTAGTGCTTATTCTTCGAAGTGATAATGCTCGAGAATACTTTTCTCAGCGATTTACTTCCTTTATGTCACACTCTGGTATCTTGCATCAGTCTTCTTGTCCTCACACACCGCATCAAAATAGAGTTGCTGAGCGTAAGAATCGACATCTCCTAGAAGTGGCTCGTACTTTTCTTTTTGAGATGAACGTTTCCAAATACTTCTGGGGTGATGCGGTTCTTACAGCCTGCTTCGTAATCAACAGAATGCCATCTTCTACCCTCAATGACAAGGTTCCCCATTCTATTCTTTTTCCTCGTTCTCCCTTGTTTAGTTTACCTTCTCGGATACTTGGGTGTGTTTGTTTTGTTCATCAATTGACTCTTGGCAGGGACAAGTTTGATTCCCGTGCTTTAAAATGTATCTTCCTCGGCTATTCTCACACACAAAAGGGTTATCGTTGTTATAGTCTATCATTACGTCGCTCGTTTGTGTGTACGGATGTTACTTTCATTTGAGTCTACCCCTTACTTTTCTGTCGCTTCCTCTCGAGACGATCTGGATGTTATGCTTCGCTTTGCCAAGTTCGCTTGTTCATCTCTTTGGCTGCCACTTTTCGTTGGCCATTACATTAGCTCGATATCAAAAATGCTTTCTTAAATAACGATCTGACTGAGGAAGTATTTATAGAGCAACCTCCTGGGTTTGTTACTCAGGGGGAGTCTTGTTTGGTAAGTCGCTTGAAGAAATCTATTTATGGCCTCAAGCAGTCTCCTCGAGCATGATTTGGAAGATTTAGTGAAATGGTCACTGAGTTTGGTCTTTGACGCTGTGGAATCGATCATTCCTTCTACAGGCATAGTAAAGTCAAAAGAATATTGTTGATTGTGTATGTGGATGACATCGTGATTACCGGGGATGACCACGGTGGTATTCAGGAATTCAAAAAGTTTCTGAATAGTAAGTTTCAAACGAAAGATCTTTGTCACATAAAGTACTTATTGGGAATTGAAGTTGCTCGATCAAGTCAAGACATTTACTTGTCTCAGAGAAAATATGTCCTTGACCTATGAGCCAAACAAGAATGCTAGGAGCTAAACCGATTAACTCGCCTATGCATCCAAACACCAAATTGTTGGCAGATCAAGGCATACTACTGACAGATTCAGCACAATATAGACGGTTAGTTGGGAAGTTGAACTACTTGATAGTTATCAGACCAGATATCTCCTTTGATGTTAGTGTTATCAGTCAGTTCTTAGATCGTCCAATGACTTGTCATTGGGATTCAGTGATCCGTATTCTCCGATATTTGAAAGGTGCTCTTGGTTGTAGTTTGCTATATCAAAATTTAGGTCATACTCAAATAAAGGGCTACACAGATGCAGATTGGGCTGGATCGCCCTCGAATAGGAGGGGTCTACTACTGGATATTGTGTGTTCGTTGGTGGTAACCTTGTCTCTTGGAAGAGTGAAAAATAGACTGTGGTGGCACGGTCAAGTGCAGAATCGGAATACGGGGCAATGGCCTATACCCCTTTTGAGTTAACTTAGTTGAAACACTTGTTGGAAGAACTTGGATTTGAACACTCTTCACTGATGGATCTGGTGTGTGATAATCATGCAGCATTTCACATTGTTTCAACCCATTCTTCCATTAAATAAGAAAACATATTGAAGTTAATTGTCACTTCATTCGAGAAAAATTGTTGTAAAAGCAGATTGAGTCTAAACATGTAAATTCAGTTGATCAGTTAGCGAATATATTTATTAAGCCGTTGGAGGCTCAAGGGTAAAGTACATTTGTAACAAGTTTGGAGCATACAATATATATGCTCTAGCCTGAGGAGGAGTGTTAAAAGGGTATTTCTATCTTTCCTGTATTATTTAGGGTTTTCTGTACGGTTTAGGTTATGTTGTATTGTTTCTTCGTTTTTCAATATAAATAGAGGGAGAGGCTACCACAATGGTTTAAGCCTTCTCATTACTTTAACAATGGGTATTTTAGATTTTGTTCATAAAGTAAAGCGAAGTAAAACGAGTGTAATCATCCGTGATTAACACATAATATATATAGAAACTGAAAGCACTAGAGATTTTCATAGATTAGAGTGAACTAACTAAAGGGAAAAGATATTTTTATTGCGTTAGTTATGGGAAGTGGGAGGTGTGTAATTTAACCAAGGAACATCCTGGACAAAAAGAAAATGTGAATTTGAATAGAGAATGTAGCAATTTATTATTACGTTAACACTTAACTTGAGTAGAAGGATGATCTAGACAATTAAGCCATAGTAAGGACGAATTGTGGATCATATAAAGTGTGTAGGCAAGGCAGAAGCTAGGGTAATGTGTAGATACCATCCTTACATACGTCCTGATAGAAGAGATAACAAATTGCTTGATTAAGGATATAGAAGTGATCATCATTTAAGCACAAAGGACTTGATCGTCTGTGAAAAGTTGAGCAATATAGAGTAATTTTTTATGCATGGGAAGGATGGTGTAGACATTATTAAGTAGCAAGGAATATCAATCTGGTTTCTTGTCATATAGGTAGAAGTATCGGCATTAGGATACAAGCTAGGTTCTTAGGGGGGTCACTGGGGAATCTGAAGCTATTGGATTGGAGCAATCTGGAGATCTGCAAAGGTGGGGTTTAATGTATGAGGAACGAAGAGTTCTGCAAATAAAGAGAGCCGGGATCAATTGCGAGTAGTGTAATCAATCCCAAAACATAGGGTGAACTGAAACATGAATGAATGTACAAGACTCTAGGGCCACAGATACTAGAGGGAAATGGGAGGTTGTTAGGAGAGGTGGCACTGTAAGCGGTGGATCTACTAACGAAATCGATAGACATGATGTTGAAGGGGCACCGGAGAAGAGAAACGAAAAGGTTTGTGAAAAGTTTGGGGTGCAAATAATGATTGGAAGAAGGATGTGCAGGCTGATCTGTAAATTTTACAGACGTTTGGGACTATTCTGCAAATTTTGAAAACATTTAGGGCTGTTCCTTAGCTTCTAGAAAGATTTGGGCTGTTTCTATACATTTTGAAAAGTGTTGGGGCTGTTTCTGCTTGTTTCAGAAAGGCTGGGGTAATTCTGTAATTTACATAAAAGTGTGGCAGAGAGTTGTGGGAGTTTTCTGTAAATTCCCAAAAGATTTAGGGTCTACTTCTACAGCTTCCAGAAAGGTTGATGTTCTATTCCTAATTTTGGGCAATAGAATTGAACGTGGATCAACTCTCAAAAGTGTTTTGGGCAGACAGAGAGACACATGGGCGGAAGCTTTTAAGGGACTAGGGGTGGCTGCGGCCCTGCAATTTTTTCCAAGAAAAAAAATAGGATTTTAGGTGTAATTTCGTGTTATGCTAAAAAACTACACAAATTTCCCCACATAATAGCCCACCTAATAAAATAGAGCAGCATTTTTTTTGAAATGTTCTTAAAAAATGGCCACTCAGTTGGAAGTTTCTGGGGTCGCCCCTGGAGAGATGTGATGCGTGTGAGAGACGAGGGTCGCAAAGCTCGGAAAGAGAGCTGCCGGAACTGCGAGGCGTCAAAAAGTAAAGAAGTAGGGTGTGCGAGAAGAGAATCACAAAGGTGAGCTGCCGGAGAATATCACGACTTCGAAATGGAGAAGAGGATCATGATTAGACTTGTATGATGTAAGAAGAATTTTCTGTGTATATTCTTCTCTCTGGGTGGCTTCTATTTATACAAGTAAAAGAGTAGAAAAGGAAATTTAGATCCCAATTTGTAGCCTACAATTATAATGATTGATTGCTTGTAAAAATTCTAATTTATTTACAATTATTAAGAACTAAAATCATGGTGGTCTAATGAAAACTACTTGTGCTCTTTCCCTGGCTAATTTCTTCTTTCTCTTATTACATCGTTTGTCATCTTTCTTTTCCATTTCTATTTTTCTCTGGCCTTGTTGCTTCGCACAAGGAATTTATATAGTTCTTTTGTTTCAGGTTCGTTTGTTAATGGTTAATCTCCTTGATTAATGCAGAGAAACTGAGGAACAAGAATGAACTTCCACAAGGAAAGTATGATAGTAGCTTTTCTCAGGAGGTTTGAACATTCTTCCTACATCTGATTGAGTTTCGTCTGTTATGCTTAGGATTATATTTTCTGGAGCTACGTGTCGTGTGTCTTCATAAATCATTCTATTGTCAATGCGTAGTGTAGTGATAATTTGATGAGACTAGGAACAAGAAAACGAAATGCTCGGACTCAGAACCGGGACATTGTCAGTTTGAATGTTGTCTGTTTACTGCGATATAATACAAAATGTTAGCTCTATCTTGACAGTGGATATCCTAGAAGGCTAACACCCATGTTTGATGGGGATCAAATGTTGTGCTAGCCCTTGTGTGTGTGATAGATCTATGAGGTTGACTTATATAATGAAAACACGTGTTTATGTCTCGAGGATGTTTCTGATATTTTTTTTATAGAATTAGGGTAGGTTCGGCTTATTTGGCACTCCTTGTAATAACTGGTGGCTCTCTGTAGCGCCTTTAGCTGTGTGACTTCTTCAGAGATGGCTGTGGACATGTAAATCCGTTTGCACTGAGATAAATCCCGAATGGCGGTCTTATTGGTAGCAACCAATTCATCTTCTCTAGCAAAAGGTTAAATTTCAATTTGTCGTCATGTCGTTTAAGAAAATTGAAACTAGACCCCTTGTTATTTAGTGGCACTGGACCCCGACCAGACATAATTCTTGTAGAATATGCTGACATCATTTTCTCTTAGAATTTTACCCTTGTTAAATCAACCTAGTCTATATTAATATAATTGGAACTCCAAAACTCTACTTACCCTTATATTGTTACTGGTTTGGCGACAACCCTTCTCTAATTGATTAACTAAGAACAAAAAATATATAAATTTAATTTAAATAAACTAAACAATGACATTAACAAAGTGCGACAACAATAAATTATAATTATAGAACAACATTCACATACTCAGTTCTGTCTCTCACTTCATCCGACTTGGCAACGGCGACTAATGATTGACGAGGAGTTCCTCCTTCCTCTCCATGTCAATCACATAAGCCACCTAAGCGCGCACACAGATTGAGAGAAACGGCCAACTTCAACTTCTGTGCCTCCATTACAACCACTCTTTTGTCACCACCGCCTTCATGCACCCTTGATCCCCCATTGCAAGACCACCACAACTAGAACTCCATTTTTTTTTCATGGAAAGCTCGACAACTTTATTAATCACAAAAGTGTACTATTGCTTTTTTTTTTGGGGGGGGGGGGGGAGAGGGGGACTGATCGCAAGGAATGCATACAATAGGGGACATTAACCTGACCTCGGAACAATGTTTTAAAAATTGGACCGGCCGGTTCAATTGGCTCAGATTCTGGTCCGGAAAAGCTCCAAAAATAGTTTTACCCCTAAAATCGGCCAACCGGCCGATTCGAACTGGTTTGACCGGTGAACCGTTCTGGTTCTTTATGAACCGCCCGGTTTTCCTTCATTCCCCATTCAAATAAATATTCCCCCAAAAAAACCCTAATCTCTTGCCAAAGACCGTTGCCTTCACGTCGTTTGTGTTCCTCTCTCAAACCAATCTCAAGATTTCTTCCATTGCCTATTTTCGCTGCCCTAAAATCCCAAATCGTCTCTCATTTCGGCCATTTCCACTACCGATTTTCCTCTGTTTGCAAAAAAACGGGTGCTCTTCCCCTATTTTTCCGTCCGATATCAGCCGATGACGAACGTCCTTGCTCGTGCAACCTCCGACGATGAGGGGCTCCGACGGCAGACGACAAATGGCGGACCAGCGAGGCAGTGATTCAACACTCAACACTTAGGAGTAAGTGTTTTTGTTTCTGAAATTTATATTTTGTTTGTTAATTTGTATAAATCGTTAATGTATTTAGAGTTTTGTTCTTTACTCTTGAGTTGTTGATTGTTTATTTATTTGATTTGTTTAAATTAATGTATTTAGGAAAGATTTTGGTTCTTGAGTTCTTCAACCTATCGACAGTCACATCTCCTGTTCTCCAGACGACAAAATCCCCTAGAACAGTTGCCCAGACCCTTTCGCGATCAATTTTGAAGCTGTCCCACTGTACTCCTCCACATTAGGACCAACATTGTCTAGTAGGCGACACATTCCCCTCCAATGCCGCCTCCTTCTTCTCCGATTTCAATCCGCCGGAGATACTTCCTTTGCCACCAACCCACCCAAGGCCTCTACTTCCTTCCCATTTTTCTCCACTTCCTGTACCAAAAATACTGTAACTCTCCTATACCCTATCCAACTCTCAACAATTTCTCAATGTATGTCTGTGTGTGTATATATATTTGTATTTTTTAATATTTTTTATTTAAATATATATATTACCGGTAACCCGTGACCCGGTGACTTTTTCGGTTCGACGTCCGGTCCAGTTTTAAAAACATTGCCTCGGAAAAGACTAGAAGACTAAAGAATAGATGAAAACTAAAATCTAATATAACTGACTCCAACAATATCAAGCTTAATGATACCCTAAAGTTTTCTAGGAAGAGAAGCCGAGGGAGAGAGTGAAAAGAATTCCCATCACTGCCATAGTTTGCCAAACCATCAGCTGATTTCCTTTAAAACATTATGAAAAGAGAAATCCCTTGGACCTCGCAAGATTTATCTTACCATGCACATGCTTAGCCTTATGTGTACTTAGAACCAGAGTGCAAAATCTACCGAATAGATTTGGAATCCAACTGAATGTGAACAAAATAAAAGTTCATGGAAATGCAACATTAAATGCCATAATCCACAGGTAAAAGCTCAGCCATGTTGTTGGAACAGCTTCCATAATCGATAGAGAGACAAACACAAACTTGCCATTGTGATCTCGAATTTTACCACCACCACCATCTCTACCTGGATTGCCTTTGGTGGCACAATCTGTGTTAAGAATAAGAAAACCCGGGGGAGAGGATCGTCAATGCAGAATTTGGGAAGGAGCCTTCATCTTGGTTTTACAGTACAATCCAAATCACCTGTGAGCGAACTTGGTTGAAACACTTGATGGAAGAATTTGGATTTAAACACTCTTCACTGATGGACCTAGTATGCGATAATCAGTCTGTACTTCACATTGCATCTAATCTAGTCTTCCATGAGAGAAGGAAACACATTGAAGTTGATTATCATTTCACACGAGAAAAATTGTTGCAGAAGTTGATTGAGACTAGACATGTAAATTTAGTTGATCAGTTAGCTATTTATTTATTAAACCGTTTAGGGGAGTCAAGAATAAAGTACATTGATAACAAGTAACGAGCATACAATATGTATGTTCCAGCTTGAGGGGGAGTGTTAAAGGGTATTTTTGTGATTTCTAGTGTTCCTATATTTTTCTCTTATTTCTATTATAAACAGATTGAGCAACAGACACATTAGCAAGTCTTCTTATTCTTTTCTATTCTCTTGTTACGCCAACAATGTCTGAATAGGGAAGAGGTACTTGACATGTGGTCAGGCAGCCGAATCCATAACGCATGGGGTAGAATGGGAAGGACGAAAGGAAAGACATGCAATAGAGGTACCTCGTTTAGCAAGAGATGCAATGGCGGTAGATGCCTATTGGGAAGCCTTAAACTAAAGGAACTGAGCATACTTGTCAAGCGAAATACCCTTGGGAGTTGAAGAGGCAATTGATGGAACAAGATCGGCCTAGTTAGAGGTTACATCATGAGCAGTAAGAGGACGACCAACTATGTCTCAAAAAGTATCTTTGTTATGATTTTCTTTGTCACAAATAGAAGAGTAGTAACCAGGACCATTGCCACCTCGGTGATGCCGAGAGTAAGCACCATGGCCATCTTGGTCACCCTGAGAGCCGCCACCACTAAACTGATCACTACGGTTGCCTTAAGGGATTTGTGTAACCAGGGCTTAATATTCTGATATGATGGTGATACACCAGAGGTAATAGCATTTTCTCTAGTGGTATTGCACTAGATGCGTGAATAGACTTCAGTGATGGTGGGAAGGGCTGCACTAGTAAGAATTTGAGATTGAATTGGCTCAAATTTTGGGTGTAAGCCTACTAAAATTTTCATAACTACCATCTGCTCACTTTGTGTCTACATTTTTTTTCACATCAGTAGTCATTGGAAGGATTGTATTTATATCCTCATGAAGCCTATTAAACGTAGCAAAGTAGTATCTCTCAGATTGCTTGGCTTGATGGAGTTCAATTATAACACACAAAGATAGTCCCAAATTGCTTTACTCGACAGATAAATTGTACATCTGAGTAAGGTTATCGAATATAGCACAGGTATATAAACCCAAATTGCTTTACATGTATCCAAATGAGTAAACATATTGGCGATCTGAGGCTCCATTGCAAGGTTTTAAATATCGGCCGTTACGTAACGTAACGGCCGATTCGTACCGGTAATGGGAACCCCCGATACCGATACAAGGCCGATTCTCGAGTCTAGGGATGATTCGCACCGTATCGGGCCGATACGGACCGATACAGACCTGTAACGGCTGTTACAGAGAGGCGTAACGGCTGTTATGCCGTTACAGTTGTTTTCGCATGTCTGCTTGGTTTAGTGTTTGAAACCAAAAAGCTACTGAAGATAACGAAACTTAAAAGCTTACAAGTTCGCCGGAAATCGCCATAGCCACCGCGTGAAATCGTCATTGCCACCGGAAATCGCCAATCGCCATCGCGAACGTCGAACGCTTGAAATCGCCATCGCCAGAATAAATGATCAAATGTTCGCCATCGGAATTGGAATCAGAAGGCCTGAAATCGCCATCATCATCAAAGAACAAATGACGAAATATTTGGCATTTGTTCGTCGCAGCAAGATTACAGAGGAGAGAGAGTAAGAGACTTTGAGTTTGACAGAACACTGGAGCTATCAGTGAGATATTTTATCTTCTTATCTTAAATACATAAATTACCCTATACAAATTCTAGATTGTGATTTAACCCCAAATATAAGAAAATAGCATTTTAAAATAATAATTGACTCCCAAAAGTTTACATGGTTTACAATTTATTCCTAAAGTTTTCTAACTTCTATTTTTATAGATTTTTTTCTCTGTCCCTAATTTGTTCATTTAAAAATTAATAAGTGTTGAACAATTTTTTTTTTTTTTGAACTTTTTCATATATTAATTGATTTCATCCAAACCTCCCTAAATTTAAGAATTCAGCTACATCAATATCATCTAGTATGCTAATTGATTATATATATATATGAAGAGTCTGCGCGCAATTCGTTTTGGTATTGATAATTTTATATGTGTATTGTTTTTGTAATATGATGTACAAATACAATTTACTCTTTTATTATGTTTGGGAAATATGTTTTTATTAAGTATTGTGTGCATCATCTTATTCTTTTAAGATTATTCAGTACGACGGGTTTTCGTCTTTTTTTCACGTTTTTATTATATTGTATATAACCCTAAAATGTCATGATATCTATTATAATGTGTTTATTAAGGGTCAAATGAGTAAAACAATTACTATTATTGAGTTTTTGAGGATATTCTGGTGATTTTAAAAAATTCACGACCGTTACGGCCGATTTCCGTTACGGACAGGCCGATACTCCCGATACCGTTACACCGCGACCGTTACCGTTACGTAACCCGATACCGCGATTTAAAACCTTGCTCCATTGAGTTCCACAAAGATACAATCTGGGCATCAGCTTGAACCCACTCTTTTGTACTTCTAGTCATCCGTGGTTGGGGCGGATTCAGGGATGTGACGACATTTCCCTTGTCCTGTAAGCGTAACTTTCATAGCTTTGGACCATTGTTAATTGGTCCCATTAAACTTGCACGTGGTTAACAATTGAGGTGACACGTTTGACATTAGTGCCCGCACTATTACAATAACTAACTCGACGAAACAGTTAAGGTCAAGGGAAACGAACAAACGAAAATCCCATGTAATAAATTAATAACATATGCTAAAGGAAACAAACAATTAAGGGAAACAAATGGTTTAAGATTATATAAGTCAATCTCTTTTTTCCCTTCTTTTTTTTTTTTTAAATAATAATAATGTGGAACACTAACACAAAAGAGAAAAGGAGGAAAAGAAAATTATCCGTGGCGGTTTAGGTCAGGAAAGAAGTCATGGCAGCGGCTGGACGGCGCAAGGCAGGCTGTATGGTGATGATGGCGTGCGGCTGGCTATTCGGTGGCGACGGCGAAGGCAGGAGATGGGCTGGTTGGCAGCGAAGGCAGGAGATTGGTTGGTTGGTGGTGTTTGGAGGCCAAAGCAGCAATGGGCGATGCTTCAGAATTGATCCGCGAAGTGGTGGAAGACAGCGGCTGCTGATATCTGGGGTGGTGTAGCTCGGGTGGCGACGCGGGTGGGTGAAAATCTAGGGCGACAAAGTAGGTAGGGCAGTGGCTGCTGAGATCTGTCTGCTATTTTTATTTTTTATTTTTTTCTGTGAAAGAAAACACATATTTGGAAAAAGAGAACAAAACTTAATTCCCAATCTATACTTTGGATACCATGATGATGTAATAGGAGAATAGAAAAGATTGAAAAGGCTTGACTATTATGTCAGTCTCTCCCTCTATTTATAATAGAAATGTTGAAACAATACCGAAACCGAAACCCTAAGCAATACATGAATGACAAAAATATCCTTCAACAATTTCTATTAATGCATTATTTATTATTCAATATTTCCTATTGAGGGGTTGTTGACCAATTCCTAGCTTCTTTTATTCCATTAAGGGATATTCTTCATAATTTCGCTCACCGTCATGGCTATATATAATTGGGAGTGTGGAATCTTTGTTATAGAATTGTTACATCATAATGAAATAATTCTCCCTCTCCAAAATCCTTTACCTTGTGACTTTTCAGAAAAAAGTGGTGCTATAATATTTCAATTACAAAAATTCGTCTGAAGTATATTATATAAATAGTCAAAAATGCAATCCCTGACATAAAAAGGAAAGGACCCCAAGAAAAGTTGAAGTTGTTGATTGTGGGCAGCTGATAGCAACGGTGTCTGATAAACAAAATGCTGGTTGACTGCCATCTGTTGGTATCAATTTACAGCCTAGTGGTTATGATAATTTTGGTCTTCGTTGTGATCATAGTGATGGTTTTAGACTGAAAAGAATTGACACAGATACGAAAAGGTGATACTGCAAGACACATATATAGTGATATGGCGAATTGCCCCTCGCCCCCCCCACCCCCCAAAAAAAAAAAAATAAAAAAAAAAATAAACCCACCAGGATGAGGATACGACAAACGATCATTTTATATTGTAATCAATTATAGTTTTAATAAATTAAATTTAATAAGCTTTACCTAAAATTGGATTTCTCACAAATTTAAATAACAACTAAAAGACCACTCCTAGCATCAAATGATATCATGTTATGATACCGAATAATTCCTTAGTTTCCTTTTCCCTTTTAGAGGAGAGGGACTATGAATTTTTCAAGGATATGGAATTTGGGTTCATATCTTTTTTATATATCTTGGCACATTCAATCCTCTTAATCCCTAAATATTGTTAGATGTACCCCTCAACGTTTCCTCACTTGTCGAACAAGTGTCCAAGTAATAAGTTAATTATAAATTATTAAGACATGGATTTAGGCATGTTGGATACGTAGCCATATTTGTCCGGGGCATATGTGTTGTATAGGAGTCTTGGTGCTTCCTGGCGTTTAAGCAGTGAGTGATAAATGATAAAGTTTGCATTATGAAAGACACAAACGTCTAATGTTTTTAGCTTTAGTTGCTAAATTATATAGTGAAACTGAAATATTGTTTTCCTCTTGATAAATGGTTCTTTCTCTTCCATTCTTCCTTTCTTTTAGCCTTCTAAATGCTACTTTTTGTCTTTTTAGTCGGCATTTTTGTTAAGTTGTCACACTCATAAAAATCTCTTTTCCCAGGATTGGTGGAATGATCTTTTTCAGGAAAACAACTATAAGGACGTTAATTATAGTGGAAAAATGGTTTTGCTGCTGGATATTTTAACCATATGTGCGGATGTGGGTGATAAGGTGCTGGTTTTCAGCCAGAGCTTGTCAACTCTTGATCTGATTGAACTTTTTCTCTCAAAATTACATCGTCCAGGGAAAATGATGAAATCCTGGAAAAAAGGAAAGGATTGGTATCGGTGAGTCTTTTTCCCTCCATGTGTGCATGAGTTTTTAAAGATTGCTTAAAACTCATAAATGATGATTTCAACCATTTTGACTTGTCTCGAGCAACTTCATTCATAGTATTCTTTCTATGACCTGTCATTATATTTCCTGTTCTTTCCTTCTTTGATTTAAACTTGCTTGCCCTCACAGTTAAAAGCTTGAATTCATATTGTCTTTGTGTCTGTGCTATTACTTTTGATTTTCCTTATCATTTAGTCTTTTATATGATATTCATTTGATTTGTATAATTGCATCTAGATGAGGGGAATGGAGTAGTGTGTTAGGGTTAGATGAGGCCCAAGAAGACAAGAAGTGTTGGGAAAGAAAAAAAGTACGTTGGGGATGAAAATTGTGAGACTCACATTGTAAAAAATGGCATCCCAATTCACGAAGCCTCCCTCCCTTGCGGGGTCTTGAGAGGTTTAGATGTGCACATCATTACAGTTGCATACAAATAGGTTGTTTTCAAGATTTGACCCCAAAACCCTCAGACCTCAATCGAGTAACCTTACCATTTACCATTTTACCCAAGACTCACCTTCGAGAATCACATTGTATTGTAATAATTAATAGTTTTGGAGATTTCACGAACTCAACAACTTTTTAGGAGTTTCGCACCTAAAACCATATGGTTATATGTGGGGTTGCTCTTTTGACTAATATGTTAATTTGGGAAACTTCACGAAAGTGATGTGATATTTTAACAGTTCTAAACAAACACCAATCGGAAACTAATATTCAAAGGCTTCCATTGATCTCATGACAAGACGTGGTTTGATTGGCTCTGACATTGAAATTCAAATCATGCTATTGGTCAATCTCATGCTAGGTGGAGTTTGATTGGCATGCTCTTAACCCTTGCCATTAAGCTAGAGCAAATATACATATTATTGTTCAAGTTGCACCACCTGAGAGATCAACCAACGGGTTTGAGCCCGATATGAGGTTTTAGAAACGTTTTGGTATGTGATGTTGTGCAGTTCGAATGAGTATTAAACGTCGAAAATATTAGGGATGGTAGTTTACAGTTGGAACAAACTATTTTTTAAACTGCCATCAATTAAAGACGATGTCTAGTTGGGGTTAGGTCATGGTCTGATACCAGACCATATTGAGTTGCCTCATTTTTATACCTAAAAAAATAGAAAATGAAATAAATGCCATTGTGGCATAATAGTGGCCAGTGTTCTCAAATCCCGACTTGACAGTGACCTGATCAAGGTGGTGAGTCAATTGTCATCGTTTTACTGTTCGGTGAATCGGCTTAGACCTCGTGTATGAAAATACATTTTTACAAGTTGTCAGCCCTTTAGAAACTTTGAGATAGAAAAACGGTGGCTGCCGTGCCACGGCCACGCCAAGTCTGTGCATTTGACCTGTAATGGGTAACATTTGATTGCTGGAGAATGACAGTGGAGGTTGACGGCCTTATAGATCTGATCATTGTCGAAGTGTTGGAGTTTCATCAAGATGCTGTTTTTAAAAGTGTGACGAGTTGGTAATGGACTTAGGCCAATGTTGTTCGCGAAGGATTATTAACATCATTAGTACTCCTCAAACTGAATGTGATCTAGTGCTGTCACATTGGTTTTTCTCAAAGTATTATAGCAGGACCCTAACCTTGGAGGAGAACTTGGTCCTTGACATGACTTGAGGGCTTGGCCTAACGCCATGTTGTGGGCAAGGTGACGTAGGATTGTCAATTACCTAGTTTTTTGCTTTGGCTTTTATTTCACATTAAGAGTTATAATTATTCGTTTCCTTCTTTGATTAGGATTTTTATTTTTTTTCAATTTCTTTCTTTTCCTTCAAGTCTAAGGATTAGCTTTTCCTTTCCTGTAAGTCTAGTTTCTTTTCCTAAGAGTCTAAGGATTAGTTGTGTGTTATAAATACGGCCTTATAAACCTCTTGTTATTCATTTCATTATTCATTCTTAATACAATTTTGGGTCTTCCCTTTTATCTTGTGGATTCTAGATTTCTATTCCTTTACTAGTATTTAGACTGTTCTTGCTCTTCCGCTGCACCTTTTTGTATTCCTAGCCTGGATATATCTTGGTTTGATGGCGAACGAGCGTGATGATGAAACCGCCTCCATTGACTATGATCGTGAAGAAGTCCTTAAGGCGGATGAAATCATAGAAGCCCAATGTGAGGTGCACCAAGTTCAACGAGAAACACAAAGACAATGCAACAACTGCAAAGGGTCATTGCTAGGCTAACAAGGGGCTGTGACCCCGGAACCGAAACATCGAAGGTGCTCACGTTCACCCTGTTTGCAATTGTGATCCCCCCTCCACGTAGACAAGACAAGGAGTGCAATAGAGAAGATGAAGATGAGTACATAGTGTAACCTTATGCTGGTTGTGGGGGAGATCGAGGACATGGATAAGGTAATTTCAGCATGAAAATTTACCTTCCAAGCTTCAATGGCCCACTTTAGGGAGGATTTCCACAAATTTGATGCAAGTGACAGATAATTTCTTTGAATGCATGGAGATCCCAGAAGAGAAGAAGTTCAAGTATGTGACCTACAAACTCTAGGGTGGGCTGACTACTAGTAGGCGAATTTCCAGCAAACCCGTGTCAGACGACAGAGTTTCAGTATGAAAATGATTGAAGATGAAGCTACCTGCGTTTGAGGAGAATATTCTATTCCTGCAATATCGAAATTGTTGACAAGGTAGTTGGGTGGTGGATGCCTACGCTGAAGAGTTTTCCTGACTTGTAGCTTGCAACTATTTGAAAGAGACGGATGGCCAACAAGTCGGTAGATTCATTGGTGTCCTAAGGGAGGAGATACAACACAAATTGGTCCTCGTGACATTGTCACAATTGATGATGTGCTTAGTCGAAGTTTTTTTGGTATGTCACGCCAAATATTGGATCAAGGGAGACAAACCATAGTTCCTCAATAGACAGGATGATACGCCGTACTACGATTGAGAGTAGTGCCTTGTAACTTGAACAACTCACTCCAAAAATGGCTCCAGAACACTCGATCCCGATTAGAAATAATAGACTGAGGAATGTTGTGCAGCCTCACAACCTCTTTGAAAAAAACTCCAGCTACTGACACAACAGTAAATGGGTGTTTCAACCCAATAAAGTGACCATATTTGCTTAGTCGATCCACTACCACAAGTATGGTATCCACACTTTCAGATCGGGGTAGTCCTTTAATAAAGTCAAGCGTAACTTCATCCCAAACCTGTGCCGGAAGAGGGATAGGCTGGAGTAATCCAGTGGGAGTAGTCGTCAAATGCTTGTTCTATTGGCAAACCGAGCATTCTCGAGCATATGTAATAATATCCTTGTGCATGCCCACCCAAAACGACTCAGCTACCACACGTTGATATGTCTTCATCTCTTCCGAATGCCCACCAATTGGGGAGTTATGAAACTCACCAATAATAATAGGAAAAAGTACATTTTAAACCCTCTAGGTATTGATACATTTCTAAATGGTCCATCTCCGTTTGAGCGTTTCATTTTAAACCCTATACGTATAAGTACGTTTTGATTTGGTCATTCTGTCAAAAAATCCATCCAAACCAACTGAATTTTGAGGGCAAAATTGTCATTTTACATTTTTTCATTTTTTAATAAATTTTGACTTCTCTGACTCTCTTTCTCCCGCTCAACTCTCTCTCTTTCTCTTCCTCCATCTCTCTTGCTCTCTCTCTCTCCCGCTCAACTCCCTCTCCCTTCCTCCCTCTCTCCCGTAACAGGGGGTGTTCCCATTGTTGCATGGTGGTGTTTTCACCCCCTTCCACAGGGGGTGTAACACTTCCTGTTATTGGCATAAATATGAATCTCTGTCTGCGTGTGTGAGAGAGAGAAGATGCGTTTGTGGTTTGGGTTTGGGTTTGGTTTACGTGAGGAAATCATAGACACGTAGCAGTAAACAAAGGCCCTCGCCGTTTCACCCATGAATCCTGACAAAACCAGTGATGAAAGCATCAAATGAACCACTCTCTCTCTCTCTCTAAAACTTCTTTAATCCAGAGAGAGAAACGAGGAAGAGAATTGAGCAGCTATGATATGCTACAACTACAATGTCAAAAAAAAAAAAAGGCTGGTGCACCACTAGTTCCACCATTCCGATGCCGATGTATGGCCCCCGTCGTAAAATTCGGAGAGAAATGGAGAAAATTGCGGCACCTTGTTTTGTTACAGTTTTTTCGCCCCCTCTCTCTCTAAGTTGAAACCGCTCGTCTTCCTTTATCCCTTTCTCTCTCTTACGTAATACTAAACCACATTCGAACTTATCCCCAAGCATCCATGACCGATCGCGCCGTCGTGTACATCATCCACGGCCTCGTCCTCTTCCTCATCGGCTGCTTCGTGGTCGGTCTTGAAGTGTGATGCATTAGGAGATGCGGACAAGAATAATCAATGTAATCACCGATTCGATTAGGATCACTCGCCGCCACCTGCATTGTCATCCATTGACTCAATGGAGGCGATTCCTGATGGAGGCGGCGACGTGTACTGCATGGACGTGATGGAAACGTTTGTGTACATGGATCTCTGATCGAGAACGACGATATTTGGGACCCATCTTGCATTTTCCAGAACGAAAACCCTAAAGAATTCCAACAAGATGAGAAGGACTTACTATCGGAAACACCACCGGAACACCAACATCAGCAACCACCGTCCCGGACTGAGAACAAAGAGAGGCTAGTAGACGAACTGGGAATGATGTTCTTTGAATGGCTAAAGACCAACAAAGACTACGTTTCACCCCCTTAACAGGGGGTGTTTTCATAGGGAGGGAGAGAAAATTGAGCGAGAGAGAGAGAGATTCAGGGAAAAAAAATCATTAAAAAATTAAAAATGTGTAAAAATACTATTTTGCCCCTCTATTCCGTTAGATTTGATGGATTTTTTTACAGAAGGACCATTTAAAAATATGTTGATATATAGAGGGTTTAAAATGAAATGTTCAAACGGAGAAGGACCATTTAGAAATGTGTCAATACCTAGAGAGTTTAAAATGTATTTTTCCTATAATAATATAGGGAAGCTAAGAAGTCTGTGAAATCACCAGGCGTCCTTTATAATGCAATACTCCCTGCTCCACTGTGAACCCAACATGGAGCTGAGTTCCTGAATTGATGTCGTCCCCTAACTTTTTAAGAATCTCATCCTCTTCCAATTCTGCCGGTAAAGAGTATTGCCACTAAGGAACCACTAAAGTTGTGTACTCTACCTGTTTTGGAATACGAGATAAAGCATCAGCCACCCTGCTACTTGCCCAACTTCGATACTGGATGTCAAACTGGGACCCCATGAGTTTGGTAATCCATTTTTGGTACTCGACCCTAAGAATTCTTTGTTCTAGTAGAAACTTCAAACTCTGTCCTTACTACCAAAATGCCTCCAAAGTAGATAAGGTCGCCATTTTATGACAGAAAACACTATCGCCATCAATTCCTTCTCGTAGATTGACTTCAAGCAAAGCTTAAGGGCCCAGAGCGCGGCTAAAAAATACTATTGGTCGCTATCCTTATAAGAATACTGCTCCCAACCCAAAGCCAGAAGCATCTGTCTCTATGATAAAAGGCTGAGTAAAGTCTGGCATCTTTAACACGGGCACTGAAGTCATATCTCGTTTCAGCACCTTAAAAGCTTCCTCAGATGCTGCATTCTACCCAAATTTATCTTTCTTTAACTACTTAGTCAGTGGCAAGGCAATTCGAGCATAGCTGGCCACAAATTTTCTATAATACCATGGCCTGAATCTTTGCTTGGGTCAGCTGCAACTTCGTTTCCAAAAATGATATATCCAAGGTAAGAAGCTTGAGTTTTACCAAACTCACATTTCTTTTGGTTGGCATATGAACTATGCTGTTGTAGAACCCCCAAAACTTGTGCTAAGTGCTGCTGATGGGCTTTCCTCAGACGGGCTGTAAATTAGGATGTTGTCAAAGAAGACTAGAACAAATTTTCTGAGATAGGGCTGTAAATCAGGATGTCGCTGGGGCGTTAGTGAGACTAAAGGGCATCACGAGGAACTTGTAATGGCCATCATGAGTCCTAAAGGTGGTTTTATGGACATCCTTAGCTCAGACCCTGATCTGATCGTAGCCTGATTTCAAATCAAGTTTCGAAAAAATACGGGCACCATGTAACTCATCGAGGCGTTCATCTATGACAGGAATGGGGTACTTATCTGGAACTGTTGCCTTGTTCAGCGCCCTATAATCCCACAAAAATGCCAAGATTCGTCTTTTTTCTTAACTAACAAGCTAGGGCTCGAAAATGGGTTATTACTGACCTGTATAATGCCGGCAGCGAGCATTTCTTTAATCAATCGTTCGATCTCTGCCTTCTGAATGTGGGGATATTGATAAGGGCGTACACTGATCGACGGATTGCCCTCTAGAGCACAATAGATTGTTCATGCCCCGGAGCCTGTGGTAATCCAGGAAGCACATCAAAAATTGCCTCATGCTCCGCCAGAGTCAAGTGAAGAAACTCTGGTATCAAGGAACTGCTTTCGTCAAGCACATCCATGTGGTTGAGCTCCACTAGAATCCCAGAGCCCTCGTGTTTCAATGTACTCATCATTGCTTTCAAAGACACCAAAGTTTTTCCTAGAGAGGGATCGCCACGTAAGGTGATGTTCTCATTGCCCAGTCTGAACTTCATCACTTGTGATTTCCAATTCGTGTCAGTCATCTCTAATGTTTCAAGCCACTGAATATCGAATATTACATCCGAGCTCCCCAGTTCAAGTAGCATAAAATCATCGATATCAATCCCCTGTAAGTGAAGGGATACTCCTTGACAAATTCCTTCTCCTCGGACAGAATTACCCGTCCCCATAATCACTTCGTAAGTTTCTGTTTTAGAAACGGGAAGCTACAAACGTTGCACCAGCTCAAGGGAAATGAAATTATGAGTTGCTCTTGGATCAATCAACGTTACCACTTCTTGTTCTCCAATCGTTCCTTTCAACTTCATAGTCTTCGGAGTTATTAAACCCACCACCGAATTCAGAGAAACCTCCACCACCTGATTAATCTCTGCCGTCTCCAATTCCGGTACTACCTCATCCAAAGTATCGGATTCTACTGCCTCCCATTCATTTTCATCAGCTTCATCATGTGTTAACAAAACATTTACTTCCCTTCTCTTACAACGGTGCCCAGGAGCCCATTTTTCATCACACTGAAGGCACAAACCCTTTTTTCTTTTCTTTTGCAGTTCCGAATCTGTCAACTTACGTACATCATTGTACGACTTAGCCCCAGAAGTGTTATCTATCAAAGAATATCGAAAACCCCCTGTTGGTACAGTGGGCTGGCCCAAATTACTGGGCCTTACATAGCTGCTGGACCGAAATGACCCTGTTGGAGTAGTAGGCCGTGTTGGGTTAGCCCCATTTTTTAAAGAATTGGGTTTGTCATATTGGGCCACCATCAACTTCTCCTCAATCGTTTGGGCTAATTCCATGGCCCGACCCAAGGACCTAACTTCAGCGCAAATTGCTGGTTGCAACCCATTGAGAAAATGACCCAAAGCCAGTTCACTTGATATGTCTTCCAGAGGAGTCTAAAGTTCGATGAACCTTCGGCGATACTCCTGTACATTGTTGGTCTGCTCCAAAGCCAACCACTGCTCGTGGAGTAAACCCATTTGTGTAGACCGAAATTGCTTCAACAACTGGAGCTTCAATTCTTCCCAGGATTTGATGGATCTACAGCTGTTCTCCCACTGGTACCAGAGTAATGCGTCGCCGTCGAAGCTGATGATTGCAGCCTCTATCTTCTCCTCATTTGTAAAATGGTGGAAAGAGAAATATCGTTCGGCCTTCAAAATCCGATTATCGGGATTGGAGCCGTCGAACAATAGCATCTCCAATTTACGAAATCGGAAACAGAGCATGAATCGAGAGGATAGGTAATGGAAATTGGAAAATGAGGGTTACCTTCATTTGTTTGTGAGCCTCCCATCGTCGGTCTGAGCACCCTAACCTCCGTCACCTTTCCAGACGACCAAGACAAAGCATGTCGCGTTGAATCGTCATGGATCTTAAGGAGCTGGTCCAGCCTCTTGGTCATATTATGCATCTCCTCCTCCATTGATCCAACTTCCTGTTGAATTCCCTTCAGGTCCTCTTCCATCGCATCGGTCCATTGAGCCACATTCTTTGTTGCCATCAATCGTCAATGGTGAAGGTGATGATGAACAAATTCAACGTTCGCACAGCAACCCCCTAGGTATGTGCTCTCATACCAAATGTTAAGGAACTGAATCGATATTCTACACCTTCTGAAAATATGATAAGAACGATACATTAGCTATGGAAATTTTATTGAACGATCTGAAAATAACAAAGAAATCCCAGCTTTCGAGAGGTTTGGGTCTCTCCCAAAATGAGCAACGCTAAATACATGAAAATATCGATACCAAATAACAAGCAACATCTACAGAAAATAACAAACATCAGATACTAATTTGATTTACCCAAACTACCCCTGTCCTGCGTCTAGAATATGTGAATCTAATCGGTGGCCTAACACTCATCTCTTCTAAATCATCTTTAGTCAGAATTATATCATCCACATGGACAATCAAGACAACGATCTTGTCTTTGGTAGATTTATTTGTAAAGAGAGTATGATCAGATTATCCTTGTGTATATCCTTGGCTCTTAACGAACTTTGTAAATCTCTCGAACCAAGCTCTGAGAGACTGTTTACGACCATATAGAGACTTCTTTAGTTTACATACCTTGGTTCTAAACTTCTTAGTAAAGCCAGGTGGAAGCTCCATATAGACTTCATCCTCTATGCAAAAGAGCCATCAACAATTATAACTTTTTGATTCCCTGCGCAAGGTGTATATGAAGAAAAAAATTGCAAAGTGCCGGTTAAATGATCAGTAGCACCTGAATCTAATATCCAGGAGCCATTAAACTTGGTACAAGCGATGGCGGCAATGAAAGAGTTACCTGATTGTGCTAGAAACAAGATGGGTTAGAATTTCCTAAGGATTGGGACTGAAACATTCTATATAGGTGTTCTATCTGTTCCTTTGTAAATGGAAATGATTCCGAGGAAGATTGTTGCCCTAAATCTAAGCTGCTAGCTTGAAATGCACGGACATCTCCCCCTGACCTGGTGTCACTGCCTGGTTTTTTCTTCCAATTTGCCGATTTCCCGTGCAGCTTTCAACAACTTTCCCAGATATGCCATGGCCTCTTACAATGATCACACCAAGGCCTCTGTTTTCCTTCTCGCCTATCTCTTTCTGAATCTGCAGCTCGGGCTACAAGAGTAGATCCTTCACCATCTATTTTTGGTTCATCGATGTTCTTCAACATCACTTGCCGCCGTGCTGCTTCTATGCATACTTCAGAACAGACCTCCCTTATTATCGGCAAGGGTTGCTTTCCTAAAATACGTCCTCGAACCTCATCGAGTTCTTTGTGCAAACAGCCAAGAACCCAAGTACCCGGCCTTTCTCAACCTTTTTTTTTGTACCGAGCACTATCATTTGGATTTTCCCATTGTTCAACTTCAAACATATCCAATTCCTGCCAAACCGTCATCATATCATTATAGTAGGCTGTTACCTCACGATTGCCTTGCTGCATCTTCCACGTTTGGGTGTTTAATTCGAACAATTGTGAGTGATTGTCCAAATCTGAATAGGTTTCTCGAGCTGTTTTCCAGACATCGCCAGCCTTCGGCAAGTACAAGAAGGGTTTTCCAACAATTGGTTCCATGGAATTAATCAGTTATGCAGTCACCATTGAGTTTTCCAAACGCCACTGCCAGTATCTTGGATCGTCGGTGGTTGGCGGTGTCACTTCGTCATTCAAGTGTCCGAGTTTTCCTTTGCCGTCGATCACTAACCGCACGGACTGAGACCACTCTAGGTAATTCTTTCCATTCAACTTGTGAATGGTAATTTGAAGAGAATTATTAGAAAAAGAGGCAGCCGAAAGCGGCTGCTGCGAAGCAGCCCTTGACGACATTGCCGACGGCTGCGAACCCTCCGACAACATCGCCGAAGGCGGCGGCTGCGATCCCCCTCTGCTTGCGTCCTACGAAGTTGAGCCAGAGCTAACCTAGCGGCTTTGAAGTTCATGATCAAACCCGAGGGCTCTGATGCCATATAGAAAGCTAGGAGGGAATAATTCTCTTATTCATTGATACAATTACAAGGGAACAAACACCTTTAAATAGGAAATGAATAACACATGGTTGCTAACGCTAAAATCCATACAATGAATGAGTTTCCTAATTTATTCAAATCACTACTTTCCTAAATTATTTAAATCTCTAATTAATCAAATTCATACCAAAACTAACCCTTATTTACCGAAAGTTTTGTTCTTGTCGTTTATTATTATTGTTATTGTTATTATTTTCCTTTTTCTTTCTAATTATTTTTAACTTCAAAAAACATTGAAACAAAGTAGAAAACATAAACAGGAAAAAAAGAAAAAGAAAAACAACCATAAGTGAAAAAGAACAATAAAAATGTTCTTCACCTAAGCTATATCAGTCTATCATGTTTGTGTCGTTTACCTTGACCTTAACTGTTTAGTTGAGTTATTTGTTGTATTGGTGCTTGGTGTCTCGTTATTTAGCATTGTACGAATGCCAATTGTGTCACCTCAATCATTAGCAATGCGCAAGTTGGATGAGACCAATGACATACAATGATCCAAAGTTGTGAAAGTTTCTCTTACCGGACAAAGGAAACGTCGTCACCTCGCCGAATCCGTCCTACTCGTGGATGATACGAAAGTATGAAGAGTGAGTTCAAGTTGATGCCTAGATTGTATCTTTCTGTGGAACTTGATGGAGTCTTAGATTGCGGATATGTGTGCTCATTTCGTTACGTGTAATGCAATCTAGGAATATCTTTGTGTGTTATATTCTAGTAACCTTACTTTGATGTATTATTTATCTATTGAGTATTACCAACTCTATTTGGCCACGGAATCTGTTATGGACTATTTTGCTTTGTTTAATAGGCTTCATGAGAAGTTAAATATAATCCTTCCAATGACTACTAAAGTGAAAGAAATTCAAACGCAACGTGAGCATATGGCAGTTATGAAACTTTTAGCAGGCTTATGATTGGAACTTGTGCCCATCTTATCTCAAATTCTTGCCAATGCTACCCTCCCCTCCATCATTGAAACCTATTCATGCGTCTTATGCAACATCACTAGAGAATGCTTCTACCGGTTTATCTTCACCATCAAAACATTAAGCGCTGGTTATACAAATCCCTCAAGGCGACCATAGTCATTATTGTGGTGGTGGCTCTCGGAGTGGCTGAGGTGGTGGGTCTTGGGGCTGCTGAGGTGGTCGTGGAGGCAATCAACATTGCTAATGCTCTTTTTGTGCCACGGAAAATCATACGAGAGATTTTTGTTTGGACCTAGTTGCTCGTCCTCTTAAGTATGCTCATGTGATAACCTCTGATCAGGCTGATCCCATTCTCGTGTCTGACTCTTCAACTGCCGAGGGAATTTCTGATGACGAGTATGCTCAGTTGCTTCATTTTAACGCATCCCAACAAACCTCTACCGCAATAGATTCTCTAGCTTAATGAGGTACCTCTATTGCATGTCTTTTATTTCATTCTTCCCCCTATACACTATGGGTTATAAAGTTCGTTGTCACTGACCACACGTCAGATGCCCCATTACTCTACACCCATACAATCATCTCCCTCCTTGCATCCCTTACATATTGTTGATGGTTCCATGGTCTTGATTAGTGGCGTGGGCAATTTGCAACCCTGATCCTCTTTATCTTTGTTGTTTGTCCTGTATATTCTTATTTTTTTTCTTTTTTTTTTTTTTCATTTAGAATTTTAGGACGCAGAAGACGATTGGCGTCGGGTGTGAAAAAAATGGACTTTACTACTTTGATGATCAAGGGGGTATTCATGTTGCACCATCCACTGCTTGTCCAACCATTGTTTCTGCTTAGTCGATTCATTGCCGCCTTGCTCGCCGATCTCTTGCCAACCTCAAGCTTGTTTGTAGTTTGTGTCATTTGTTGTCCCTAGATGGTGATTCTTGTTCGTTTGGAAAGCATCACCATACTTGAGTCCATTTATGCTAATTTTTTATGTTTGGGTTCCTTCCCATGGCTCGTCTACCTTAGGGTTTTGTTATTTTGTTACCTTTGTGGATGATTTTTAGAGTTACTTGGATTTATTTGATGAAAGATCGTTTTAAATTGTTTTTAATCTTTTGTGACACTTGTACTAAAATCAAAACCCAATTTAGTGTGCAAGTACGTGTAATTAGGAGTGATAATGACCACAAATATTTTTCTCAATCATTTACCTCTTTCATGAGACATTTGGGTATGGTTCATCAACCATCTTGTGCTCACGCACTCAACAAAATGGTGTCATTTAGAGTAAGAATCACCATCTCCTTGAGCTTGCCCGTACTTTGTTTGAAATGAATGTTTGCAAACACTTCTAGGGTGATATGCTTCTTACTGCTTGTTCCTTGATTAATCGAATGTCTTTCTCTACCCTGAGCGGGAAAAATTCCACACTCTGTTCTTTTCCCTTGTTCTTACTCCTACTTACTCCCTCGTATTTTCAGTTGTGTCTGCTTTGTTCATCAACTTGCTCCTGGTCAAGGCAAGTTAGACCATCATGCCTAGAAATATGTCTTCCTTGGACACTCCTGCACCCAAAAGGTGCGTTGTTGTTTTAATCCATCTTTGCGTACTTCTTTTGTTTGTATTGATGTTACATTCTTTGACACTCGTTACTTTTCTAAGCCTCGCATTCGTGCCTACCTTGATGTTACACTTCTTTTGCCTAGCTTTTTCACCCTGGTCCATCTTCATCTCCTACGGAAATTGGTCATCCCATCTACCCCCCTTTCTTGTCTTCCCTTGCTGGTTTACTTTTGTCGTCGGAAAGTCTCATCTGGCCCCTCAACCTTTGTCGCTGTGCCTATCGTCCATGTGTCCCCATATCCTTTCTCATCTTCCCAATCATCTTGTGGTTTAGACATACTCATTTCTGTCAAGAAGGGTAAGCGTTCATGTACTGAACATCCTTTATCTAACCTTGTTTCATATGTATATCTATCCCTTTCCTATGTTGCGTTTGTCGCTTCTTTGTCCTTTGTTTCTTTTCTTAAATCTGTTCTAGAGCCATTTTGTCACCCTTGTTGGAAGATTGCAATGGGGGAGGAAATAATTGTCTTACACAGAGTGGCACGCGGGATCTCGTCTCTCTCCCACTTGGCAACAAATTTGTCATTTATAAATGTGTATACACCATGGAAGTTCACCTAGATGGTACTCGTGGTCGATTCATGGTACGCTTAGTTGCCAATCGTTACACTCAAGTTTATGGCCTTGATTACTCGGAGACGTTCTCTTTTCAAACTTTCATTTGCTCACTTATTCATCTATGTTGCAGCCACATTTTGTTGGTTGTTACATCAGTTAGACATCAATAATGCATTCTTAAACGGCGATCTACTTGAAGGGGGTGTATATAGATCAACCTCCATGGTTTGGTTCTTAAGGGGAGTCAAGATTTGTATGTTGGTTGAAAAAATCGATTTATTGCCTCAAACATCCTCCTCAACAATGGTTTAGGAGATTTAGTGACGTGGTTATTGATTTTGGTCTTCAACGATATGGAGTCAATCATTCATTGTTCTATGGACATGGTACCACAGGGAAAAAGCATTATTGATTGTATATGTCAATGATATCGTGATTACTGGAGAAGACCATAGCTACATTGAAGCACTCAAATAGTTTTTGCATGGTAAGCTTTAGACTAAGTACTTGGGACAGTTGAAATATTTCTTGGGTAGAGAAGTTGTTCTGTCAAGTCGAGTTTACCTTTCTCAAAAGAAATGTGTCCTTGACTTGAGTGAACTTGGGATGTTAGAGTCCAAACCAATAGACTCAACGATGGATCCAGACACTAAATTATAGGCAGACCAAAGGAGAGTCATTGAATTCTCAGGACAATATAGGTGATTAGTTGGGAAGCCCAGTTATTTAACTTTTACCAGACCTGATATATCCTTTGCTATTAGTATTGTCAGTCAGTTTTAGATCATCCAAGAACATTGACGAACAAGTAATTGGAAAGTTGTTGTCCACATTCTTAGACATTGAAGAGGTGCACCAGGATGTGGTTTGATGTATAAGAATCATGGACACCCTCACAGAGAGGGATATAAGGATGCTGACTGGGCAGGATCTACGTTAGATAGAAAATCTACTACAAACTACTATGTCTTTGTTGGAGGTAATTTGGTCTCTTGGAAGAGTAATAAACAAAGCAGGTAGCCCGATCAAGTGGCGAAGCAAAGTATCAGGCAATGGTTCATACCACATGTGAGTTGATTTGGTTGAAACACGTGCTTGAAGAACTTGGTTTCAACCATTCACCTCTCATGAGTCTAGTGTATGATAATCAAGCAGTAGTTCATATAGCATCAATCCCAGTTTTTCCTGATCGAACAAAAGACATTGAGGTTGATTGTCACTTTATTCGAGAGAAACTACTTCAGAAGCTGATCAACGCTCAGCATGTTAACTTTCTTGATCAGTTGGCTGATTTATTCACTAAATCTCTTGGGCGTTCTCGGTTATAACATACTTATAACAAGTTGGAAGCATATGATATATATGACCCAACTTGAGGGGGAGTGTTAGCGAATTCTTTAGTCTTTATGTGTTTATTAGGGTTTACATGTACGTATGGGTCGTACTACCCATTATACTTTATTATAAATAGTAAAGTATTTAGAGGTTGACTGCTAAACTCAAGCCATGTCATTCTTTTCGTATTCTCTTTGTACGATAACAGTCTTCTTGGTCATGGAGAATGAGATTGGTATGGTTGACCAGAAGCTCTAACTGAATTGAAAAAGTCGCTTTGGGGAATTTCATGTGTTTATTCCAGAGGAATTGCTCCCAACGCTTGATATTTAACATCAGAATGACCTGGTGTTCTGGTGCAAGCCGCCAGAACCTACCACACTACCGGATGAGTCAGGAGCATCAGATGTTGCGAGAGCAGGTGGACGAGTTGTTGTGCAGAGGAGCAGTTTTAGAGAGTTGAGTGCTATTGTGCAAGGCTTGGCAGTTGATTGAGCAAAGTCTGCGCTTGGCCGAGGGAGGCAACCAATGTGTAGCACAAGTTGGCACAGTTGTTGGCAGTAAGTTAGAATGAGGATGGCAAAATTGCAACGGAAGAAACGAGCTGCTCAGGTGCGCTCAAGACCATGAACTAGGCATGATAAAAGTTGGTTAGGCTAATATGCATGTCTAAGTCCAAACTCCAAAGAGGAACTGGTGATCTTGTGAAATTTAGGTACATCCTTTTGTGGTTGGATTCCTGATAATAAGAAGTACTAACTTCCCTGAACATTTGGTAGCCTTGGACTGGGCCTCGTAGGTGCAGAGAACTTGTCATGGCACCTCTGTAGCATGTTGAATTGCAGTTGGTTCCTGGCAGTTGCGATGTTATCCTTGTTCCTCTAAATTCGTAAGCCATTGTCACGGTAGAGCTCAGAGTGAATTATTATCTTTTGAATGATTCTCAGAGTAGAGCAAAGAGTGAATTAAGTATGATCTTTTGAATGATTGTCAGGGTAGAGCAAAGAGTGAATTAAGTGTGATCTTTTGAATTATTCAAGATAATTTGGGTTTATCACATTGCGCTCCATAGAAAGGCTTATATTGCATGTGATGTAGGTGGAATCCATATTCTTTCTGATCCCAGTATGATCATTTTTTTTTTTTTATCATTTTAAAATGATGCAATTAATGGAATAATTGATATGTTTTATTGGAGAATGGAAAAAAAATGATCTCACTGTTTCCTTTCATGGCTTCCTCTGCACAGGCTGGATGGAAGAACAGAGGGATCTGAAAGGCAAAAACTTGTTGAGCGATTTAATAATCCCTTGAATAAACGGGTTAAATGCACCTTGATATCAACAAGAGCTGGATCTTTGGGTATCAACCTTCATGCTGCAAACCGTGTAATTATTGTTGATGGTTCATGGAACCCAACCTATGATCTCCAGGCTATATCGGGTTTGGAGGTGTGTTTTTCACTACATATTGGTTTACTTACAATTTTAACATTATTTGAACGTAAAAGGGGAAGCAAATACTTCTCTATGAATGCAGGTACGGGCAAACAAAGCCTGTGTTTGCTTACCGATTGATGGCACATGGGACAATGGAGGAAAAAATTTATAAACGTCAGGTAGCTGAAGATCAAAATGCTACTCTCTCATTTTTAATTGTCATTTGAAATTTTACAGACTCAATGGCTCAAACAGGTGACAAAGGAAGGCCTTGCAGCAAGGGTGGTTGATAGGCAACAAGTACATCGGACAATCTCTAAGGAAGAAATGTTACATTTGTTTGAATTTGGTGATGACGAAAATTTGGATACGTTATCTGATCTGCTCGGAGAGAACGGAAATGGTCAAAGTGAAAATTCCATGAAACAGAAATTGCCTGCTCCTCACGGAAGCTGCTTTGCTGACAAGTTATTGGAAAATTTGATCAGCAGGCACTATCCGAGGTTAGTTTCTTTCCGTTGCTTCAAACATTTGTGAATTCTGAAGCTATGTACCATCAGATTCTCCTACTTTTCTATTCCATGAATTCTCATTGTACTGCAAAAGCTCTAACATATCCAGAGGTGGATCAAGAGTGCCCACCCCCGCCCGCCCGCCTGTTAGCTTATAATTATATATTTTCGCCGAAAAAATTACAGTAGCCTCTTAAACCCACAGAAAAAGTTACACTAACCCTCTAAATCCCTAAAAAAATATTTATTCTTTCGCCCATATACCTGAAATCCTGGATCCGGCCTTAAATGTTGCTTTATCTAATGAGCTATGTTGTTTTGCAGGTGGATTGCTAATTACCATGAACATGAGACCCTTTTGCAAGAGAACGAAGATGAAAAGCTCTCAAAAGAGGAACAGGACATGGCATGGGAAGTATATAGAAGAAGTTTAGAGTGGGAGGGAGTGCCGCGAGTTCCAATTGATGAATCTGGACTTCATCGAAAGCAAGTGGAGCCAATGCCTGCTGACATACCTTGTCGGTCTTCCCAAAGCAGCCACTTAACACAATCCGTAGGGGGTTCAAGAAATCGTGTGATGCCAAGAAAATGCACAAACCTGTCGCACTTGCTGACTCTTAGGAGTCAGGGTACAAAAATTGGTTGCTCCACGGTATGTGGGGAATGTGCGCAGGAGATAAGCTGGGATGGAAAGTCAGTAAGATGAGGAAGGCGGTACATGAAAGAATGACACCATTTGTTCGTTCATATTAAAGGATGTTTTAAGTTCAATATGCTTTTTGAACACAATATATAGATATATGATGGTTTATTTTCTCCGGTTAAGCAGAAGCTGTAAAAACCTGCAGGCATGCAAGGATTCAGCCATGTAATTAATTTTTGTGAGATACCTAATTGATGTTATTTTCTCCTGGTGTTTATTCTTTTCTCTTGAACATGAATGGAGATACGTCTGAGGTAATCATATGCAATAGAGTGCTTTTTGATTCTTGAATCACCTCGAAAAGTCGTTAGGTATTTGTTTTTCTGACTTCTGCAAGTACAGAGAATTTGACATTCTCGTTGCGTTTTAGTTCGGCACCAATACTCCAACAAATTTGAGATTGTGTGGATGCATTGGTAGAGTTAGTCATGGGCTCGGGGGTCTGCCCATCCCGCCCAGCCCATTGTATTTTTGGGGTTTGGATTTGATTTTTGAGCACCAGTTTAGGATCCCAATATTTAGGCTCGGTTATTATTAGGACCGGACTTGGGCAATGATAATTTTTGTTTAGGCCCAGCCTTGCCCGGCCCGACCATTTATTGAAAAAAAAACGTGTGTATATATATAACATCAAGTAATGAGTGTTAAGTGAGATAGTCCTAATTCTGCATTTTTCTTCGCCTCAAATATAAAAGAACTAGTAATAAATGTTGCGTGAGATCAAGTAATAAGTGTTAAGTATTAATTATTATATATAAATGTGTTTTATAATTTTAATTTGTTATTTAAGTGATTATTTTTAAAATTATAAAAAAAAAAAAAAATGAAGGTATTATAGGGCTAGGCTAGTCCTAGGGCCGGGCTTGGGTTTAAAATTTTTTGTTTGGGGTTGAGGTTGAGCATGATAATAGGTCCGAACATTGGGCCTGACTAATTATTTTTTGGTAATACTCTAGGTCCCACTAGCTCTGTGCTTTAGTAATGATTGTGCCGTTGTGGTGACTGATCTCGGGATTGTAGCAATCCCCAACCACACCTATGTGGAATCTTTTGTTTGTGGGGGTGGCTAGGACGATTGGGCATTAGGATAGTGCAGAATATATAATATCTAATAGAATGTGAGAGGCATTAGAAGGCTTTGTCGCTGTGAATACTAATTTCATTATTTTATTGATTTGTCATTGGATTATATTTTACTTTGTTTTGGTTATATCATTGACTTCCATGGTAAGGTTGATATAATTTTTAAAAGGGTTCTTCTAAATGTTCACCCCATTTTGCTAGTCCTACACCGATTTTCATTTTTTTTTAAAATTATTACAATTTTACTCGTGTTAAATTACTATTATTTGTATTATTTATTACAGTAATAAAATATTCTTTACTAAATATACACCCTTTCATTTAACCTTTATACACCTTCCTCCCTACCTATTTTTCCTCTCTCCTCTTTCAAATAACCTTTTTCTTTCCCTCCTCCTTTGACAACCTTCAAACACCATCATCACTGCAAACCATAGGAATCATCTACTTCAGGCATTTTGGTTTTTTTTTTTTAACAAAATTTGATGAATCATAAGTAGTAAACAACCCAAAGTATCAATGTTACGTTTTAAGTTGTTTTTGGTAAATTTCTTATTTTTTCTGAAACCATCACACCCTTAAAATCGCGATTCTATGGACCTGTAAGTCCATACGAATCTCCTTTGGATGGACCTATAGGTCTACACAAATAATGTATGCACGAACCTAGTTGTGTAGACCAATAGGTCTATGCACACTGTATTTACAATGACTTATGGGTCCATGCGGTTTGTAACCTGTTCCGAAATTCATCCAAATATAATCTCATTTTTTTGTTCTACGATATTGAAGGATCAAATTTTCAAACAATGTAACAAAGTTGAGTGCGCTATTGTTGCCGATTATAGTAATGAATTCTTGACTTATGAGGTGATTTTTCGATTTGGTAACTAGATGTTTGTAAAAGATGTTGCTATATTTTGTTATGCTCATTTTAAATAATATTATATAGGTTCATTCACACTGTATTTGCCTGGGCCTATAGGTCTGTGCAGTCTATAAGCTGTTTCTAAATTCGTCCAAATATAATCTCAATTTTTTATTCTACGATATTGAAGGATCATACTTCCAACAATGTAACAAAGTTGAGTGTTATTGTGGTCAATTATAGCAATGGATTCATGACTTATGAGGTGATTTTCCGATTCGCTAACTATATGTTTTTAATTGATGTTGCTATACTTTGTTATGCTTATTCTAAACATTTTTTTTATTTTTTTATTTTATATATCTTTTCTCAATTTTGAGAATCAATAATGTATTGAGGACACGAAGTCAATAAAATACATGGATTTGTGATCCAAGTTAGGACTTCTGTTGCGACTATCAAATGGAAGAAATCGCATGTAACGCTTGGTTGTGAGAGAGGGGATGCTTACCAAAAAAAATTGAGAGAAGCAGCTTGGAATGTCAATAAACAATAAAATGAGGCAAGGAGCTATAACAAAAAGATGTGGTTGTCCATTCAGTTTGAAAGGAAAGAAGTTAGACATGGGTGAAGATTGGGTGTTGGTTGTTTTATGCAGATTTCACAATAATCTCATGGAAAAACAATTGGACGGCAACGCTTATGTTGGTAGATTGACACCGGATGAAAATATCTAGATTGATATGTCTAAAAACTTGGTTCAACCAAAGGAGATTTTGTACACCCTCAAGAACAAGAATCCGACAATGTGACAACAATAAAAACTATCCACAATGCAAAGCAGAAATATTGAGTTAACGAGAAAGTAGGTAGGTTATTGATGCAACAAATATTGAGAAAATTACATGAGCTTAGGTATAGTGCCATAGGATGATCTCAAATTCTAATATAACTAGTTTTAGACCCGCGCTAAATGCGCGAGTATGGAAAAAAAAAAATTATATTAATTAAGAATGATTGACATTTTCAAAATGTAATTTTCAATTAAAAAATCTAACAAAAATGTAGAAAAATTTATTCGCAGATTATTTTTTCTTCCTCTATCTGAAACTCTTAACAAAATTAATCTATGCTAATTAAAACCCAATTCAAGTCACGATACATTTTTTAAATAAAAATATATAAATTGACTAAGATTTAAATATATGAGACGTAATAAAAAAAACATTTCCACATACCAAATATTGTTGAGATGGAATTTTAGGTTAGAATTTTTGTTCTTATTTTACGTTTTTCTTCCAAAAACGACAGGAAAAAAAACAAAAAGGAAAAAAAAAAATCTTCCATCAACCCCCACAATTTTGTTTATATACAAAAATATTATGAAGCATCATTTGAAAAATGTAGTTATATGCCAAAATTCCAATATAGAGCAACTATTAGAAAGATATTTGTAATAAAAAAAAATACTTTGAAATTAGGACCCCCAAAATTTTGGATAATATCATTAGGTTAAAAACTTATTGGCTGCTAATATGACTTATTGGTTGGTAATATGACCTAACTTTTTAACAGTATCCGAGGAAGAAACATAAATTTCACATTATTTTTAATTCCGCTAAAACTAATTATACAGATATGAAAATTGTTTATACATCTTCTATAGCGTGTTTGAAAACTAAACAGAGAAACAATAATCATAGCAACACACAAACAAAATTTGAGGTTTAATGTCCCCATAACATTCCAATGTTGTACTTCCAACATTTCCTAAAAAATATTTATGCATACAAACTAAACAAAATATATCATATCTCATCACCTTGCACTTGTTCTCATTACTCTCTAAGAACTATATGTACATCTTACAAATAAGAGTCAATTGATATGCAACCCAACACACATTTGCCTATGGTTAAAATGCTTTGTGGATCCAAAATACATACCACAATAACCAAAAATAAACCACAATAACCCTCCACAATCAACATTATTTATTCCCATTCATTTTAGGGAAAAAAAAAATGTATTATTGTGCCACTTTCCATTGAACAACTAAGTATCCGCAAATATTTGCATAGAAAAGATACAGTTATTGCAATGGAGCACCCATTTTAAGTGGCTTGTTAACGCTTCAACAACTGCTACATATAAATTGATTTTTTTTATAGGCTTACCCTCCTCTTCTTCTTAGTTGTTCAAAATACCAAAAAAGGCAAGTTGCAACCAAAATCAAGAAGCCCCAAAATGTTCCAAAACTAATTGAAATGACACATAAGGTATTGTTGCTCTCCTCAACCCCTCAAAAAACCTGAAGAGAGATTGGCATATATTAAAATTAAATTTATTAGATAAATAAGCTTTAAAAAAAAAACTACATATTTCTTAACTAACAAAGACTAATCACATATGTTGCATATCCTTATCTTTTTCCTAATGGATAATGAATCCAAAAGTTTAATAAAACAATTTGGAAAAAAAAAAAAACATATTTTTTTACTATGGTCTTACATATTTAAATTAAACACATAATATACATATCAGAACCAGAAGTGATTTTTGAATCATAAATAAATGAAATCCAAGACAAAGAGGCACAACTAAGTAGAGGACCATCTGCTTGACTAACTACACAAGACTATATTATTGTCTATTTTCTAAGTTCACCACTCCATGCACATTGAGAGAAGTGAATCTGCCTTCATTGTTCCATGTCGTTACAACATTGAGTTCATTGAAACCCAAAGCTTTGTGTTCCCGGATGGGATAAATATGCAAAAGTTAGTCACTTAAATGTATTCATAATCATCAAGGGAGGCAAAAATCCTAATTTTTAGGGGCACAAACTAATCATGAACCTCAATATTTTGAGAGAAAAAAGAGAGAGTCTAATTTGGCTTAGTGATGCCTTCATTTAACACTAAAATGTGTTAATATTGTTTAGTGGAGATCTCCACAGTTAATTGGAAAAGCCTCCATTTTTTTTAGTAAAATTCTTATTGTAAATTAATCAAATACTTGGAGAGCAGTGAAATTCTTCTTCTCTATTCCTACATTCAATTCTATTCTGTGAGTAGAAAACTTTTAGAACTCTCATTGTACATCAATAAGAACAAAGCCTGTTGAGAACTCCCATTGAAATTGATACACTTTCTTCTTTTATATTTCTATGTTCAACTTCTATTTCGTGAGTAGGAAAACTAGTGAACTCTCATTGTAAATTGATCCAGTTCTATTTTGTGAGTATAGAACATTACCAAGAATGCAACAATGGTGGTTCAATGGAATTGGGATGGATCTTTCGTTTATGAAAAGTGAAAATGATTACAAATTAGAAAGTTGGGGATATAGTAATTTTGTAAATGAAAGAAGAATGATATAGAACCATCAACATTTTATCAATAATAGCACTTTGGGAGGTGAAATTTAGCTTTAGGACATAATATTATAGCACTTACATAACATATAAGCCAAACAATTATAAATAAGCAGAATTATTATCCAGGAGGAGAATTTAAAAACAGGGTTTTAGTAACATGTTAATCAATAAATGAGAAAAATGAACTGGAATTTTGGTTTCTAACCTTTCCGGTATGCGATTACAGAATGAATATTGTATAGATTAGAACAGCCAAGCATTGAGGTTCACTGATGTGGGATGGCCTGTTGCAAGAACAACACAAGGGAAGAGAAATAGACTGAATACATGTGCAGAAACAGGGAGATTGATGGTCGTGATAGAGGAAGAAGAAGATGGCATCCTTATTTGGAACATCTTTGCTTAGGATAAAGGTGCTCAAACATAAAATGAATTCCCCAATTCATCCCAGAAATTAAAAAAAAAAATTAATTAAACTAAAAAAGAATATGAATAAAAATAAATAGATATAGAAATAAGAGAATAGAGATGGTGAAAATAGTTGTGATACCTACCAAAACTTTCAGAGAAGGTGGGAGCAAATACTGCGTTGTCTTGAACACTCAAGTTAACAATAATTACATAGTATTAATCCCACTAAAATAGATCATGCTTCAACCTGCAATAACCAATCTTTTATTGTCATATTCTCCCATTCGAGTTGGAATTTACAGAGAGCCGGGCATCGGAAATAATTGGCAACCAGATAAAACACAAACTCAAAATTGCATCCACAGAAAAGGCTATATATCAAGTAAATTAGTTGTAACCATGTCAATTACTTCAGTGCAAACACCAACTAAGACTAAATAGCATCGTACATGAAATTGCTATTCGGTATCCGCAATGCAATTTTTTTTTTAACTAAACCGATAATTCTAAGTAAACGTTAAATAGAGGCATAGAAATTACAAAGCTTATAAACTTCAATAAAGAAATTAATCGCAAAAAGGAGATGAAAACAAAATGTATGAGGTCGAATTTCACAAGCTCTAGTGGAATGGATTGGATAATTTAACCAGATCAAGTGCAAAAAAAGCAGAAAAAATAAAAAATAAAGCAGAAAAATTAAACGGCGATGAGAGAAAAGCAGGAACTAATTTTTTTTTTCCCAAAGTTCTGTGAGAAATGAGAAAGAGGGAACAGAAATTCAATTTCGTTTTCATCTCTAATTCAGAACAGAAACTTACTCAATAGAGATCAGCAATCGATACTCAATAGAAAAAACTTAATAAAGGAATTAACCGAAACAATGGGATGACAGAGAGAGAGAGAGATGAAGCCACGAACCTACCTGAAACTGGTTAATGGAATGCTTTGCAACTTGAAGAGTGAAGAAGATTGGAAGGAAAGAAGCGATGAGGCTGATGCACCGAAAAAAACGATGAATCAATATATATACCAAAGAAACAATCATCAATCCATTAGAGAAATTCTGATATGAGCCAGAGCTAATGAATTTAGAATTAGGGAAATAGATTGTCCCTAGGTTATGGATTTTGCCTGGATCCATTAGGGATTTTGATCATATATAATAACGCAAGATAATTAATATAAATTATTAATGTAAGATAATTAGGGATTGAAGGTGAAGCTAACCATTGCAAACGACAGATAGAAGGTGGAAGTGACCATTACCAACGGCAGGTCGATCGTGGAACTGGGTGATTGTAAACCATTAATGGGTGAAGGCATATATATATATATATATATAGGAGCATAACCGAAGAGGAATTGGAAATGGCCGAGGTGGAATTAGAAACGACAGATTGGTTAGGGGAAGAATGATCCTGATCGTTGATTTTGTTAGAGCTTAAAGAGAGGGTCCAATTTGAGCTGTGATTCATTTGAGGGTTTATCTTTCTCTTTTAGTATTATAATATAGATTGTAGATTTGTTTTGGACGCATCTAAATAGTGTAGACTTGTTGCGTAATTTTTCCAATATTTTTTTAATTATGGATTGCACATATAAGATAAATTAGTATCACATTTCTTTGCTAGAGGTTGTTGGTGTGACATCCCATGCGCTGACATTTTTAATTATGTTTCTTTGCCTTCAGAATCACAAGATTGAGCACTATAGATATGTGTTAGGAATTTTTGCGAGAATGATGGATTCGGTGTTACCCAGTGTTATAGTTATAGACAAAGAATTGGCCTTGATACATTCCATAGTCAATGTTTTTTCGACCAAAAAATATTTATTGTGTTCGTGTTATATGTGTAATAATGTTCTCGCAATCTATAAGAAGCTATTCGATACAGGTGACCAATAGGAGAAATTCATCATACATGGAACTTACTAGTGTTCTCAAAGACGAGGAGGAGTATCACGACCTTTACATACACTACAAGTTAACTTTTCTGGGTATCGAGATGTCATGTTATACGTTATGGTCAATTGGTTTACTCCATATAAAGATATATTCATAATTGTGTGGATTGATCTAGTAATCACTTTGGTAATGTGATAACTAACGCACCTCGGAGAAAAAAAAAAAACACAAGAATCTTTTATGTTTGTTGTTATGTTAATCCCATACATTTTTTAAAACAAGCCCATCCTTTTTTGAAACAATTTTGGATAAGCTTTAATTTTTAAAAATCATTTTAAAAAATAGTTTGGGAACTTTTCTAGGCATCGGTTTTGAAAATATTTATTATTTGGGCCGAATTTTATTTAAAAAATTGGAGTTGTCACCTAACATTGAGTTTTAAAATGTGTGGTAGGTCACCAATATTTCTATAAAATGGAAATCATTTAAATGGCTCAAATTTGACTCAAAATATAGGTCTAAACCAAAGTATTCTTCTAAGTTCGGAGGTCGATTATGATCGGTGAAAGATACTCATTCAAAAGCGGTACATGACCTCTAAACATTTTTTAAATTAAACTAAGTTCAAGTGATTTTTGTTTTGTTGGTTAACATGATCTTTTCTCTTATTCATTTTTATTTATGTAATAAAGTAAAGTTTTTTTAAAAATAAAAAATAAAAACAAAAACAAGTAAATAAAATACAAAATTTCCCTCTTATTAAACCACCTATCGATTATGGGTGAATGGACAAGCGTGGTTCCCCAGGGGTTCAATTTAGCTTAGGTTATTATGGCAAAACTTATAAAATATTTTTTGTTTTCCTTTATACGGGTGTTGAAAAAAAATTGACATAATTTCCTCTTTTTATACAACATTCTACAGTTGTTTTATCAAACATTAACAATAATTAACATTTAAACATCATCACCAACAAACAACATAAAATCAACACAATCATCATCCAACAACAATGGTATTCGGCTATTAAAGTAGTACCACAAACTTCCTAATGAAAAATGCAATTCAATAGGATTTATTATGAGTATAACTGGTGCCTGGAGGCATGGATTTTAACTTTCTATTGTAAAATTTGTAATTAATTTAATTTAAAAACAACATAAATTAGCGGGAAAAAAAAAAAAAAAAGAGGAGCCAACAGAGAAACACAACTCTAGGTTTGATATTCTTCATCTTTTTCTCCACTCTCAAGCCTTGTTTCCCTAAATGATGAACACCAAAACTGAGATTAGCATTTCCTTTGAATATAAAAAACAAATGTAACATTCAACATACTGGCGGATATGCTTAGAGACATCTGAATGATTTAGATGAACATAAGCTGCACTTGTTAGTAGGGCCCTTGTTATCTCACTACCATTAACATAACAATGAATTATGAATATTATGATATGATATAATATTATAAGATGGTAATTAGGAAAATGAAGAGGCATTATAACTTATTCTGGAAAAAAATGTTTGACAAAATTATCAAGAATTGGAAAACTGGATATTATTTTACGGTTAAAGATAGTAATCACAATAAAATTATTTTAAAATAGATGAGAGAATCCACAAATGTCTAGATTAATATGCTTAAACTAAGTTTTACTCATAAGAATTAGAATCAATGTTTAGTCCATGATGACCATAACTAAAACCACTTGGGAGAAGAGTTTTCCTTAACCCACTATTTAAAGTTTATCTCGAAGTTGGAAAACCTAAAAATAGGGTATGGAAAACCCTCACTTTAAAGTTCTTAGTTTAGGCAAACTTTTCTATTTTAATCTTTTTTAGTAGTATAATATATATATAAGCACGGAAAGGCACAGTGTAGAATGTAAATGACATAAAAGTAAAGCGCGAGAAAGTAAGTGACAATAAGTAAAATGCTGAAAAGTAAACTTGTTTTTAGTGTTTACTTGGGAACGTCCTCTTTGGTTATAATTGGTTTTATGTCCTCCTTTGGATGGGCAAAACAAATGAAAATGTTTTAAGGAGTTTAAAAGACTTACCTTGCTATGGAGGAAGTCCCTTCACCTATATAATGTTTTCTTCTTCTTCTTCTTGGATTTTCGTCTCGTGTGGAGATTTTTTTCTTTTTTAAAGAATCTAAGTGACTAAAGACTGATTTCAAGAGAGTATTTTAGATAGAGAAAGAGAGTCTTGGCATGTAGTATGCAAGTGTAAGCAATGAATGAGCCAATAACAAGTGAATGAGCAATTAAAATAGGTGGACTTGGCCTCTATTTATAGGCAATTGTTTTTGGTGCACTCACCAGGGCACGCACCTTGGTGAACGCGCAAGCCACTAGATTTTGCTGGTAGTTGTCCCATGTGGATAACTACCCCTTATTTCATGTAAATGTGCACTTTAGCCCCCTAAATTGGGGATTGAGTGGTTGACTTTCAATTTCAACCTCCTTAGTCATTACCATTCAAGGTAATGACTTGGCGGACTCTCAAGATGGCTGATGCCACTCCAATTTGGAATTCCAATGCTCCATCTTATCCTCTGTTGGTGGACATGAAGTGAAATTAGTGGTAGAAATGCAATTTTTTATGTGTTTCATGAAATTAAAATTTTAAACATGAAATTAAACTTGTCAATTTGATGAAACTTAGTTTTGGAGGCAAAAATACAAAAGTTGGTGTAATTAGCGATTTTTAAAAAAATTAAGGGGCGAAATCCGAAATTAACTATTTCAAAAGTGATATTTTGTGAAAATACACTTTCAATTTAATCAATTTCATCCCGAATTAATTTTTTAGAAATTTTAATTTTAGCCCGAAACTTTATTTCTTGCCAAATTTATCCAAATTGCAAATTTTTTTGCATTTTATTATTTAAGACATTATATAAAATTAAACATGAGAAATTTAAGGTGCGAATTCGTCTCTTTAATCATGGATTTAAAGTTTGTCTGAATTTTTGCTTTAGACCCAAAACTTTTATTGAATGCAAAATAGACAGGACAAAATGCGTTGTCTATAGCGGTTCTTATTTGTCATGCTAGTTTACCACACACAATTTTGTTCCACTAAGCTGATTAAACAAAGAGAGATCCGAACCTTGATCAGACTAGGTCGACTTTTTAAAGGAAGAAAATAAAAATGGTATTGTCAAGGTCTATGGACCTTGAAACACCACAACACATATAACTTTTTAGCTAGGACAGTGAAAAGTGTCAATTAATCATCCCATAGAGAAAACTACATTAAATTTTGAAGTAAATGTGACCAAACCAATCAGATGGTCACCTATGTACCTCAACAAGTCTCAAAAATCACGTCAGATGTAATTCAAACAAGCCTTTGTCCATGGGACGAAGGGCATAAAATAAACATGGAGAATAAATGATAGGTCCTCGTCCATGGGACGAAGGACTAAAAATAACCATGTAGAATGGAATCATGCTATAAAGCGCTAGGAATTGGGTTTTAAGGAGGGTCAACGGATCAATCCTAGAATGGATAAGCCACAAAGTAGGAGCGGAGAATGTTGATCGTCAATATCTCCTAAATTTAAATCGGATCCACTTGGGGCTTTCTACATATCTTGGCCATGCCAAGAATTAGGTCAATATAGTTCAAACTGTCCCAACCTTCTACGAGATGGAAAACGATAAAAACTTTTAATAACAAATATCCTGCCTAATGCAAGGTCGAGGAGAAATCATGCCAATAAAATCAGTTATGTTAACACATAAAAATTATCCCGCCTAATGCAAGGTCGAGGGGAAATCATAAATTATAAATCATACAAAAAATAACAATTATCCCACCTAATGCAAGGTCGAGGAGAAATCATGTAAATCAAATTCAAATTCTCGCCTAATTCAAGGCCGAAGAGATATTATGAAACATAAATCATGCCAAAAATAACAATTATCCCGCCTAATGCAATGCAAGGTCTAGGAGATATTATGAATTAAAAATCATGTTAATGAAACAATTATCTCGCCTAAAGCAAGGTCCGATGGATTAAAAATCATGCTAATAAATGCAAATCAATGATTATGAATTATGTTAATGAAATTAATGATTATGAATAACGATTTGCATGCCTAATGCAAGGTCGAGGAAAAATTATAGATTAAAAATCATGTCAATAAAATAAATTAACGATCATGCCAATGAAATAAATTATGTCAATGAGGAAAATTAATGATCATGCCAATGAAATAAATTCAAGAGTTTGTTGAAAATAAGGTCTTGATTAGAGAAACAGATTTTCCCAAACACGTCTCGGCCCTTGGACGAAGACGGTGCAAGACGATTCTCGTAGAGAAACCAAATCATAAATTGACGTCTCGGCCCAAGCCTAAAGACGAACCAATGATAATGATAAGTACCCATAACCCAATGTCGGGGAGGGTTAACTTATGATAACATATGAAATGTGTCCCAATATAGTTAAATTTAAAGTGATGAAATGTACCCCAGTCCAAGGATGGGGATAGTGATGATAATGATAAGTACCTTTAACCTAATGCCGGGAAGGTTAACTATGATGACGTATGAAATGTGTCCCAAATCTTACGAAATATGCCCCGGCTAATGACCGGGGGTGTTGGATAACAAAGATAGATTTCCCTTGGGGAAGTCAAATTGCATGAAATATGCCCAGATTTTGGTCTAGTGTAATGAAAAATGATAATGGACTTTTCTCAGGGAAATCGAATCTTGTGAGGTCGGCCCGACTTATGACTGAAGGTGATGAAAAATGAAAATAAACTTCCATGAATTTGGGATATGAATCTCTGGTTGGAAAAAACAATTCCACCAATGTGATGCCGGGATTATTAATTTTACTCTTTACTGCAAATCAAAAGGTGAAATGCTTATTCACATAAAAGTTGGACTTATTGATATCGTCACTGGATAATCACATTAATTGATTTGATGTGATGATTTATTGATGCGACCCTGATTTGACTTAAATTGATGTGACCTCCACATGCGTTTTGATGAAGGACTCATGTTTACTTGGGCTTTTGGTTTGATGTGACATTAATAATTTTTATTTTGTTATTTATTATTTGTCGGAAAGGCAAGGCCTCTCACCCTGGGACCCAAAAATTTAAAAAAAAAAAATGATCAACCATCTTAAAAAAGGGGGAAAATTCCCTATCTGGACCCTTGCGCCTTGGTGAGTGCGCAAAAGTCCCTATAAAAAAGGGGGGGCATACCCCTTGGTCTGCCGTCACAATGTAAAAAAAGATGGTAATTTTTTGCTATTTTGGCTTAATTTCAACGGGTTGAGCTTGAGATCTTCCAAGATTAACACTAAGGATCAACTTTGGTGTGATTCCAAGGTGTTCTAGGTTTGTTCTTCGTGTTTTTCAGCCTCTCAAACTCCCAAGGTTAGGTTTGCGGTATTCACTATCTCTCTTCAATTTCTTGCAATGTATCTTCCATTTCAACAATGTATATGTATATTATTGTTAGTTAGGATGTTTTTTAGCTGGAAAATGCAAAAAATTAAGGTTTTTATGATGCCCTATGGTAAAGTGGCGTTTTTCGTCCTATTTCATTGCGATCCTCTTTTTCTTCTATTTTTCAAGCTTGATATATGTTAGGAACGTGCCTTTAGGTGATTTTGGTAAGATATTTGATGTTCTTGATCTATCAAAACGCGCCAAGCTCGAGGGGCCAAAATTTCCGCCCCTTTTTCCCTATTTTTTTCTTTTTTTTTTTTGCCCCCCCGGGTATTTGGGCCTCTTACATGGCATTTTTGTATTTGGTTTTGATATACATTGATTCTGTTATATTTTCTTGTCTTATTGTTGCTCCAAATTTTTGGGATAACGGGTTTTGGAACTTTCTTGCCTGTTCGGCACGCTCCTCAATATTATGAGGGCTTCTTTTTTTTTTTTTTTTTATTATTATTTTCTACTTCATTAGATGTTGATTCTTGGTAGCGTATCAATCTTACTTCATCGTCAGTAGATAAAATCATTTAATCTGTATTGCGAGTTGGGCCATTTGTATTGGTGTTATTGGTGAATTGTTTGGTGATTTGGGCAGGGTTGAATTTAGGGAGTTTTGAATTTTATTTAAAAATTCATAGATTTTTTTGGGTTTTTTGGACCGGGTAGACTAATCTTTGAAAATGAGTAGTTTGAGTTATATATCAAATCGTTCGGGATTCAAGAGATTGATTAGCATCATTCTTTTAAAGTTATGGCGTTTTTATCCTAGTGACAGGTCTTTGACTTATTCTTTCAATATGATATTAATTTATTTCCCCTTTTCTCTTGGGTTATTGGTGCTTACCTGCTCAAGATGTTTGAATTAAGATCTTTAGGTAGTGACGGTCGTCGTCCTTCCCGCTCGTGTGGGAAGGGTGTGACATCGTCAGACTCTTTTGAGGCTCGCGGGTGCGCTTCGAAGTGGGCTTACGTTCGTGTGAGTGTTATAGTTCCTGCGACTCTTGGCCATGCTCAGGTTGAGGTAGCAACGCCAATATCGATAGTTGATATTATGGAGACTTCGACTTTCATTCCTGTGATGGAGGGAGCACCGATGGCAGATATGATGGAGACTTCAACTTTGGTTCCTATGACTAAGGGAGCATCAGTGGATTCTTCTTTGATGTGGTGAGATATGGCAGGGATATCTGTCGAGGCGGAGCACCGAGACTCTGCGGATGTTGCGATAGAGAAGACGGAGCAGGAAACTGATCTTGATTATACTTCTTCCGAGGATGAGATACCAGATGAGGATCTTCCTGAGGACTTTCTTGATGAGGATCTCGAGGAGGAGGATCCTGCCCTCTTACCGTTCCGAGATCGAGCTCTTACTTTTGATGCGCGGCATCTTCAGCATGTAGCCCTAGAGCGTTCGAGACTCTTAGGAGATCTTAGTCATCATCCTTCCATTCATATTCGTTTTGTTCAGATTTTCCATCGTCTTTCTTTTTCTCTTAACTCTTTCCCCTTTGTGTACCAAGTTCTTTACATTTAAATGTTGAATCTACGTAGGTTGATCCTTTGTGCCACAAGAGCTTTCAAGGTTCCTGGCGATTCTTTAACGTCTTGTACAGAGATAAGATGCATGCCGATTATCGATCATTCTTAGTGGCATGCAGCTTTATAGATTTCTTGAGAATCTGCGCTTTGCGGATTGACCTTGGCTACACGAATGCTTTACTGGAGAGGTGGTTCTCGTTCACCAACTCTCTTCACTTGGTATGCAGCGAGCTGGTACTGACCTCGTTGTATTGCGCTATGATCACTGGGATATGATTTCGAGGCAGAGTTGTGCCCATGAAGCGGATCAGTTTGGCTCAAGCAACGGAGTTACTTGGTCCCATCTCTGCTGATGTTGTATTAGGGGATCGCCTTTGATACCATTGTCTGTCCCCGGTAACAGTTTTTCAAGAGGCGGCACCTGAGGACCCAGTTTGTCAGGACTAGTTGCGGTATATTCTTTTTCTTTACTTCTTCGACGGCATGTTTCTGAGCTCTAGAAGCAACACTATTCCATTATAGTTCATGGCGGCCTTGAGTACTTTGAATGGTATAGCGAGATATAACTAGGGGAGCAACACTTTTGTGGTGTTTTTGGCTGGTATGCACGCAAGAGTGTCGACCAAAATCGACAGTGTCACCAGCTTTTGGCAGTTTCTTTCGATGAGTTATTTGCTTCTTTTTCCTTTGTCTGGATTTTAAACTTGAATCATTTTTACTGCTTTTGACCCACTGCTTCTACCTCTTTCTTTGTAGTTTGAGTAAATCGAGTAACTTCCTGCCTGTTGGGCCTTTTCTTTGGTCGAGGATAGCTTCTCGAGGGGAGCTAAGTAGCATTATTTCGTCATTAAGGAGCATTCTTCCTTTTGGGATTTAGAGGTGGCGCAGATTCGACTGGAGTTTTTGACGCGGACCGACATCATTTGGAAGCTCTATTAACGTGATCATTATTAGGGTAGGATGGCTCAAGAGCGAGTCCTTTTTTCTCAGTGTCAATTTTTCAGACGACCATCTTCTTGGGAGGTTTTTCAGGTAGAGAGAGCATCGCCACAAATCGTTGAAGAGATACACATTCCTCCTCAGTCGCCTACTGGTATGTTCTGGGTGATTCTGGACTTTGTGGGTGTTGGTTGGTATGATGTGAGGGCTCTGACGGATGTTTTGGTTACTCCTGTTGATCCAGAGGATAATTATTTGAGGTGGTTTGCCCGAGTATCTATTGTCCTACAGACAGATATCACTTGGTTGGTGGTACTACGTTGGGGCACCGAGTTTTGGCATTTTGGGAAAGTCACAATGCTGCTCATGTGGTGCCAGCGACTAAAGTTAGAGACTATCAGAGTGGATAGGGATGACCTACGCCAGGAGGTTAATTGACTTCTTGTATAGTTAGCTTCTTTTTGGACTCCGAGTCCTTTGGCAGAGGTTCATACTACGTCCCGTAGCATGGCCCAATTTGTTGTAGATTTGGAGGCGTCATTTCCGCTTGAGATGCTAACCCCACGGATTGGGGGGGGATCGAGAGAGTCTGCTGGTCAGGAACCACTTTTTGCTCCGGATTACTAATATTTGCCACTGCTCTTCTTTTTGCTATGTGTATTTTTTATTTTATTTTATTGAGAGATCATGTATTTATCTTTTGGTTTTTTTTTTTTTATTGTTTGAGCCTTTTTAGGTTTCCTCTTTCCTCACTTATCCCTTTTTTGAAAAAAATTATTTTCTAACCCTTTTAGAAAACATTCTTATAGAAAAGTCATTTTCAAAATTAAAAAAGAAAAGAAATGAACAACTATACCCTTATATATATATATATATATATGTACATCGATGAACCCTAGATTTCCAAAATCATTTTAGCCGCCTCCCCAATCCTCTCTCTCGAGTCTCCATGCCACAGCCGAACGACCGCCTACTACCATCGCCGAACAATTGCCGCCCAACCCCCGCCGCGCTTGCACATGAAGATGACGAACAATTGCTGCCCAACCATCTTCGACGAACGATTGCCTCTCAACCACCCTGCCGTCGTCGACGTACCAAATTTGGACATGGAGAGTTAGAGAGAACGGCTGCCTACTACCGCCGCCAAACAATTGCCGCCCAACCCCCGCCGCGCTTGCACATAAAGATGACGAACAATTGCCGCCCAACCATCTCTGACGAACAATTGCCTCCCAACCACCCTGCCTTCACCGTTGTTGACGTACCAATTTTCCAGATCTGGACATGGAGAGTTAGAGCGAGAGAGAGAGAGAGCACCAGTCGTCATCGTTGTCCTTCTGTTCGCCCGTCATCGCACTTCCAGATCTGGTAAAACACAACTGGACAATAGCGATTGCAGTGGTGAACTCACAGTGGCGACCACGAGCACCAGAGGCTTGATTGCGAACGGACAAATGAAATGTGAATGTTCTTCTGGTTGTGATTTTCGGATCTATGAATGTCCATATGAATTTTTTTTTTTTGCTGATTTTGGCCTTCTAATGCTTGATCTGAGGACGAACGGGCGGTCAAACCACTACCGTGGCCGCCCATCAATTGGTGCGGCAATCATTTGACGGTGACTAGTTCGGTTTTTGTTTTTTTGTTGAATGTTCATAGTTTGTTTTTTGGTGTTGCAGTTGTTTATCATTGAATGTTCATTGTTTGTGAATATTCATCTGATTAGATTTTGTATTTTATTTTTGAATGTTCATTATTTTTTGAATGTTCATGTGATTAGATTTTGTTTTTTTGTTTAATTGATTTGTTTTTATGAATATTTCATTTTTTTGTGTGTAAATGTTTATATCAATGTATCTTGGTAAATGTTCATATCATTGTATTTTTTGTATTTTGGTGAATGTATATATTCGATGCATTTCGATGAAAGTGTGAATATTCACACTAACACAATTAGTATAAATATGTATTAAATATCTAAAAAATAATAAAATAAAAAATGTGAATATTCATGTTTTTAGTATATTTTATAGAATGATATAAATTGTAAATATAACATTAAATAGGGAGCAATGATCAGGGACTAAACTCTAAGAAAATTATGGGGACTAAAAACTTAATGTAGGCATTTGGGGGATCATTTTCTCAATACACTATCTTATAAGAACTAAATAATAAAATTCTGTTATCTTTTCCATATCTATCTTTCTAGACTAGATGGTGTATCGTGTTTATACATTATTTATGATAGATATATGTATATTATCAGGGCATATATTTTTGTTATCATGTCTACCACATTTACTACTCCTTTTGGCATATATATTTTGCTATTTTCTAAACAAAGAAAAGCAAACACCTATATTTAAGAAACAATTATAGATTTAACATGATATTTGCTTAAACCTGACTTTGACAATATAATGGGATGTTTTTCAAAACTAAATGTTATATAAACCTGATTTTATCAATTTATGTGTAATAAAACAGGATTTCCTAAGTAAATACTTTTTAAAAAATAAGAACAATTTTTTATTACTATATCATAGCCCCCTTTAGATCGGGATATGTGAATCTTCTTACCATGGAAGGATTTATGATGTTGGGTTGCTTTGGACGTTGTTTTTCTTCTCGAGAGAAAGGCAAAGAGGTGGCTCTTCTTTTGGGGAAGAAGGCCCAGACACGAGGTCCAATAAATTTCCTCCCCTAGAGAGGAGGCATCTAGTCGTGTTACTGCATGACCTAGGCGGGCAGGATTAGCCCATGCTAGAGATCAAGTTATTTAAACACATTTAATTTAATTTTTTTGCATACCTTGCTTTATATATGCATGCTGTTGACGATTTTTCCTTGGTGAGCTTTTCAGGGGACTATTTCTGGGTTATCGGCGTAGTGTCCGACTTCTAGATCGCTTATTCCTCTCAGATTCTTGTTTCATCAACCCAGTCATTTACCTTTATCATAGTGGCTAGAGCTATTGGCTTCGTCTGAGGCGAAGGGAGTGTTCCTATGGAGGAGGCTTTGCTCAAGACTTACCGATTTCATCCTTTTGGATCGGTTGAGTGGAACTATCTCTCTGTTTAGAGGAGGTATCCTTCTTTCTTCGACTCCCTCTATCAAGAGACATCCCACGATTTTTTGCGACGCTGTAAAAGGGCGGGTTATATCAGGCCTTGGGTGTTAAGAAGAAGTCCCTATCATTTAGTCGAGATGACCACGACTATAGCCAGTATAGGGACTTGTGGAGTAGTTACGAGGAGTAGCGTAGTCGTCGCCTGATCGTACTGGGTGCCTTTTTACCTTCAGGAGACATTGTTTTCCCATTTGATCTTTCAGACCAGGTGGTCTTTTTAGCCAAGAGGATACTTCATGACCCCTCTTGCTTGGTGGTGCCCATTGTGCTGGCTGAGTTGTACCGGTTGCTGACATCTTGTCGGGTTGGCGGTCATTATATCTTCGGTAGTTGTACCTTACTACAGATATGGCTTCTTTCTCATTTGGCCTGGCTACCGATAACGTTCCAGTGCTCAAGCAAGTCGATAGTGGGTTGATTACCTTCATAGCTTATCCTACTCATGTGACAACTAGACTATCATCCTGATTGGACGGTGATTCTCTCGGAGATTCTTGATTCTAGGATGGTGTGGACCACTCACCGACGCTGTCGACATGGATTTTTCTTGATTGCACAGACCTGCCCTCGATTCCACTGCTTGGGCTTCAGGGCTACGTTCCTTACATGCCACTACGTGTTCTTCGGTAATTTGGGAGAACCCAATATATTTCGGTCGTAAATGAAGTAGTTGTAACACTATAATTTTTGCTTTGGGGATAAAGCACAAGAGGCTGAGGCTTATGTTCTGTGGTAGTAACGTTGATTGACATCTAATGGTGCTCTTTTTTTTTGTTCATCCCTCCACTGGTTTGGAGTATCTAGCCTGGATGGATTCCCAGATTCAGCTGGCAGTTCAGAGAATGGCAAGGACACTTGCTGCTGAGCTCATTCATATTGTTTCTCCACTGATTAGGGATCCTCCATTAATGTCGGCTTTTCGAGGTATTTTACACGGTTATCCGACTCTCATGGCAGATGAGCTTTCTTGGATTAGTGTATTCTTGGGGTTTCTGGATTATTTGAGAGCTCTTGGTATGTCAGTCATCCTGGTGGCCGCAAATAAAGCGTTGCCACTTTTACCACAAGCGTACAGATCAAGTTGTAGTATAGTGGACCTTTCGGTTGGGTATCGTATCCACAGGAATTGGTTGAGATTACTATCGAGTATCGTGATTATCATAACCTAATTTTATCTAGGCGTTACAAATGGAATTTAATTTAATACTAATACTAAACTAAAATACTAATTAAGTTAACTATATTATAAATACTATTTTGAGATTGTTTAGGGGAGTAAATTGCTTAGGGATTAACTTTATTTACTTAAATGCGTTTGATTTCGTTTTAGTTAACATTAACGGTGTTCGGCGTATCCGACAATCTCGGTTCGTAAACTCTCTCGCCACCTCTTCCGAGTGTAAGACGTGGGAAAACGTGACTTTGTGTCAACGCTGAAGTCCCCCTCAACGTCTTAATGACTCTAGGTCATGTGAGTCTAGTCCCAACGTCATCGATTGCACACTTTCTAACACCTTCCCGGGTCGTTAGATTGTTGTGTTGTGTTAACATTAATCTGAATCTGAATCTGAGGTTACCTCTCTCAAGTATCAAACCCTGTATTCTCAATATATCTAAATTAGCATATAATCATAGAAAACATGACAACACAATCGAAATTATAAAGAACAACTCTAAACAAAACACAAATTCAACCAAAACTACATTTTCATAAATAATACGTTAATCCCTATTACAATCAATGTTTAACTCATGGCCCTAACTGTTTATACAATGTAAAACGAGCTAAACATGCTTAACAACTACCAAAATAAAGAAAACAAAGAGAAGAAATGAGCAACTTAGCCGATATCTGAAGATTTGCCGCTAGAAACGTCAATCGATCGCTTCCTCGTTGATCCTCCACCTTGGGTTGAGAACTCTCCCTTAAAAATCCCTTATCCTAACCCTAAAATATAGCCTAAAGACTTAGGGGCTCAAGAAGAAGAAAGAGAGGAGGAGAGAAGTGTTTAAATAGGCCAAAACATATCTACAAAATATCTATTATGCGCAGAGGTTTTCGCCTAGATGAAGTTAGGTCAGTTAACTTTCTATAGGATTTTCGCCTAGACGAAGGAAACTTCGCCTGAGCGAAGTTACTGCAGGTTTGCATTTTGTTTTGACTGTAACTTCTTCATCCGAACTCCGATTGAGTTATTTCAAAAACTTATGGAAAACTAAGAAAACGATCTACAACTTCCATGTTTTGAGTGTTTCCAAAATTGGAATGCATCGTAGTCCAAAATAGCCTTGAAGTTATAGTACCTGTACCAGTTTCGCAGGTTTGGTGACCGCCTTGGCGAAGAAGTAGGTGGTGGACTTGGAAATGTTCTTAGCATCTTCACAGCCTAGGCGAAGGTCTGGACACCTAGGCGGTAGGTTTCTTTCACAATGTTTCCTCCTTACTCATTTATCCACTGTAACTTCGACCGCTTTGGTTCGATCACATCGTTTTCGCTCCGATTTCATACCTTTTCACCCCACACACCTATTTTAATACAAAAAGAATAAAAACATATTAAAAAATATAAAAATAACTATAAACGTACTCGAAAACTAACAAATTCAAATTTGAAATACATAGGTAATTTACACCTATCACATCCCCTGATTGTTCGGAACAACCTTCGGTAGTATTGCCCTTAGTTTAGCTAGACACAATGATTCTCTCGAGATTCAATAGGTCAGATTTGGATGCTAGTGATTGCGTTTATCTTTTGTTTACTTGATGTATCAGAAACTGTTAGCAGCTATGAATAGTATTATATGTATGACTAGACGCATAAATATGTTATTTTTAAATTCATAGTAAACTCTAGCTCCTTTTTTAACGCATGTGTCAACTATGTATTATGATTTTTACTAAGATGCTTTTCCCAAGTCTTGTAGGATTTCTACGATGTCGTCCTTTTAGTGTTTTGTAAGGTAATGATGTTTATCTTTATTTCTCTCTTCTATTACTTTTGCGTTAGGTGCCCTTTGCTTTCAGTCATCTTGGGGTATTTTTCCTTTGTCTCTGATAAGGATAGTTGACCGGGCTTCTTCGCTTCTATGTTGTCTCAATCTTACCTATGCCCAGAGTCTTTCATGATGTGCCATGTTTTTCTGTCAGAACAGGGTAGAGAGTCTTTCGTATAGTGTATCTAGTTTAGGATGATCTCTTTTGGTATATAAAGGGCTATTTATTTGGTTTAACATGAGCTTCTATTCCTTTCTGTTGGCCTAATAAGCTATCCAAAAAGGGGGGTGAATTGGGTAGATAAAAAATTATTAGAGAAAAAATACTTCAATACTCCAAGTAATTAATTTTAATTCTAAATTAATTATTATCTTTATATGACAACATAAATATGATATCAACTAGGTGCACACCAAACAACAAAAATAAATAATGAAAAATAACAGCACATAAAAAATTTATACTAGTTCACCAAACTACTATTGGCTAATCCAGTCCCCCGAGCTCGACGGAAAGTCGCACCCACTAAACTCAAGATTCCTTTAAAGGTAGGAACCTCATAGGCTCAGAATCAACATTTACAAATTCTTTTTCACAAGCGCAGAAATAACCTCTACTTTTTACAGGCTCAAAAATAACTTAATTCTTTTTGTACCTTAGGCTAAAGAATCAAAACCTCACAAACACTCCAAATATCCTTTTACCGGTAAAGATTGAACCATTACAAAATTGCTTACAAATCAATTCAATTAAGGAAGAATTATTTCCTCAATCTCTTTACAAAAAGAGACTGAAACCGACTACCATTTAATTAAATACGCTCAATAGTATTCAATCCGTCACTCAACTCACCAATTACAAATTGATAAGTGACTTTTCTCACTCGGAGTTTTTACCACCCCAGATAAATTAGAACTCAATTAATATCCCAAAACTAATGATAGAAAAGTGAAATATTCAAAATTTTATTTTAAACAAAAATTGGGTAGCACATAATTGAGTACGTAATTAGATTTATTCAAGAAATTGTTTCAAAAATATTTTTCAATAAAAATTAGAATATAATTTTAAAGATCAAATTCCAAGTAAATAATAATTATAGCAAATAAATAAATAACTTGGAACAATCTCACCAGGAATCCATCGAAAGAATAATGATAGCAATGACACTTCAGATCGGTAGTAGCAATGATCCACAACAAATATTTCTCAAGAATAACTCTTAAAAAAGATCCCACAACTTAATCAATATGATTACTCTTAGAAAGCTCAAAATTTGAATAACTCACAATAATTCTCTTGATGTGTCACTCTTTTTTTGTGAAAAAATGCAGGTCTATATAAAAGGGAATAAAATAAACTCTCCAACGGCTAATTCCCGCTTGTTATGATATTTAATTGCTCTTATAGACTCCTTATATCATTAAGACTTCATCCTGATCCAAATCACTTAATTATGACTTTTAAACTTCTCAATTAAGTCCCCTAAATATTTTTCAATCACAATTAAATATGATAAAAAGAATTATAAGTACCAAATTGAGAAATATTCAAACTTAATGAACCATATCTATAGAGATACCATAATATATGTTGCATATTTCAAATAACATCAAATCCCTAAGATATCTCTCAGATCTTAACCATAAAACGACTAGTAACAGGTACTTTTAGAATAAAATTCGGAATTCCATAAAATCCTGAATTAGTGTCATAAGTCGACTGACCAAGGGTCACTTATCGACCGCTCAATTCAGGATGTAGCCAAGCCAAAAATCTATCGCCTATCGGTCGACCTATCTGTCGACCTAGAGATTTAGAGAATTTCATTTCTGATCACAGGTCGATCTCTCTGTCGACTTATCGATTCAGAGAGTTCACCATTTAAACTTAGGTCGACTTACCTGTTGATCGAAAGATTCAACAACTTCATATTTTATGCATTGGTTGACTTACCTGTTGACTTACCAATGCTGAAATCCTCTCCTTAATTCGTTTTGAATTCATTCTCATCGACATTTTTGCCCCTTTAACCGATTTCTTTTCTTGGTTAGCTCCATTAAATTCTTAAATTCAATTTTAATTAATTATCAATATTTCTTTTTCAATTTCACATAGGAACAAATAATTTAACTAATTAGGATCCTATAAAAAACACACATATTTATAAAAATTATTTAAAAAACTTTTGTATCGTGTGTGATCCTAATTGGGATATTAAGAGTTAAAATTTAACTTGTGTTGTTTTCCCTAAGTTCTTCAAATTCTTCAACTTCTTAAACCTTCATCATCTTTGTCATCATCTTTTAGCATACATTCATTACTTGTCATCATATCTTCATCATTGGAATTAATAAACTGAAACACTCAATTAAACCGTTAGTTCTACCAAAAACATCAACATTTAATTGTCCATCAAAATCTTAAGATCAACACATTCTCTTCCTCTATTTGTTTTAGTTCGGTCTTAGTGTTTTAAAGTATCATTCTTATACATCCATATATATTCCCTTTTTACTTTTTACCTTGTTATTATTGGCTAAAATTCACTTAAGTGGTCATATTTAGTCATTCAACAGTTTCATAGTTTTCACACTCTCTACATCTGGTTATTTTGAATCATTATAAATATGATTTCAATAGTATTTTGGAACAAGCACCCGCAATTACTCATTTGCTGAAGTTGTTTTGTTCAATTCCATCAGGTTCTGATTATTGATATTTTCTGGGATCATTCACAAGATTACCTAAACTCTGTACGCTTCTCAGGATTCTTTGGATGTTCTGACTTTCTTTGTCCTATCTTGGAATTGAGGGCGACCTTGAGTGAGTATTCCCGAGATGACTTAAAGAGGAAAGAAAGGAAACGAGAAAGAAATAAGTGATAGTCAGGGTGACTGATCAAATGTCGATTGTCCAGAAAGTATCGAGAGAAAGATTTATTTATTTAATTATATATATATATATATATCACTTGGGCAATTGATGTCTCACACCTTTTTATATAGTCCGTGTAACAAGTTTTGGATAGTGATCCCGGTCTAGCAGGCTCAACTCACTGGGTGTTTAGACACCCCTATGACATAATCACTCAGACTAAGAAGAATGTTTGATTAACCAAAACCTTCGTGTGACCACTCAGTGTTTAAAAACATTTTGAGACCAGTCTTTTTTCTTTTCTTTTCTCAACATATGCTTTCTGGACATTACATAATGAATAGTAAGAGAAATTGAGTCAATCCAGGTATCTTAGGTTACTTCTTCCTTGCCCACGCTGATTCTTTGATATTGACTTCTTTTCTTGTAGTGAGCTTTCATCTTCTTTTAATTTTTCTTTTGGCTATTTGGCTTACTACTTTTGAGAATTTTGGGTAATGCGAGGTCTCGCCATATCTATGGACTCCTTTGATGAATCTTTAGTTATTTTTTGTTTTCTTTCTATTTTTCTTAGATTTTTGTCAATATCTCACTATCATTTGGTTGAAACAAGCGACGTCTTTTAACATTTTCTAGGCATGATGGTCCGATTTAGTATTGAAATCATGTTACCATGGTTCTGATTACTCGCGGTGTATAAATCGAGATAAACAAATTAATTGCTTGAAAGTGGGAGTATGAAAACTTAAGTCAACCTTAGATATAATGGCCATGCATTCATTAAACATAAGATCATAGTACATAGTCGTACAAGAAAAATTATTTAGTTCATTAAGAGAGTACTTTATGATTTTCGAGGAAAATTAAAGAAAACATACGCTACTTTTGTTTTTTGGGGATTTTTGGTACCTCGATCAATCATACTTCTTACCCTACGACGTTGATGACGCCTGCTTGGATGAAGTCCTCACTGCGATGTCTGAGGTGATAGCATTGATCGATGTGGTGACCCACTCTTCTAGAATGGTACTTCTAGAATGCACGGGGATTGAATCATGGAGATTGTTGGTTTGGTCGGTGGGGAGGGAGTGGTCCTAACAATTTGTCTTCAAGGTTGTAGTGGTAGATTTGTGATAGTGGAATGGGAAATAAGGTGAATTTCTTGCATTCTTGGGAGGCTTGAGCGGGTTTGAAGCTGTGGTGAGCTTGGATAGGGTGTTGCAGACGAGGGATAAACAAACCGTCAAGAAGATGAGCTCCTCTAGGATGCCCTCCGTGAAAGGTGACTACACCTCAGTCAAAACCATCACCTTCCCCCCTTCCAACATCCTTTTAGATAACAACAAACTGAACCTCTAAGTCAGCCAGAAACCAGTGTGCAATATGTCAATAGAGGGGGCCTCCTCGATCACCCACTCCATTGGGTAGGTGACCAAGAGTGAGATTCCGAATGATCTATCCCATGCAAACGATGCCTCCCGTTGGTTTGTTTGTTGTGAGAGCGAAAAGGCTGGTTTTTGTTGTTAGCTGGTAGGCAAGAAACTGGCTTCGATAGAGATAGAGCAGGCACTAGGCGGTGCAATAATTCTCTCATATTGGTGCTGATTTCCCCTAAATGCCTTTCTAGGTTGTCAATCTTCGACGCCTCCTTGACCTTAGAAGTTTGATCTAGGAACTCGACACTTCCAATGGCTGCACCATTGGCATGGGCTACGTGAGGTTGCATAGTAATCTTGTCGTTTTTCTTTGGTGGCGGTCGCGAGGTTTTGATGTTGAGTACAGGCATTGATTGGCTCGGTAATTAATAGAACAACGTAAGATCTAGTCGGATTGGGTAATTGCATAAAGTGATTAGGTGAGTAGATAGAATTTTCATTACCTTCCTACTGACTGCGTCAATCTGTTCATGCACAAAACTTCAGTACAGATAAGATGATTAACCAGATTGTAACCTAGAAATTTGTGGACCACGTTGTTTCTCAGAAATTTGTGTGCCAAAGCAGGATGCACGGGTCTCCCAACCTGTTCATGTGTAACTGCAAAAAAATCAGTGGGAGTGTTCCACAAATAAGTCACTCGGACATGAGATTGTCTAAATCAAGCTAGAAAAATGGGCAAGAATGTCATAATTGTTAAACCTAAGCCTCAGTGTCAACAACCATATATATAGCGGGGACTTCAGATTAGGGCGACCACGAAATTAGTGAAGTAAGTCAATTAGTCCTTATCCGACTTGATTAGGGATTAATTTGACCTGATTATGAATTGATCCTATAGAAAGGCATTGGAAATCATTGGCCTGGGCTTTGGCCGGGCCCATGAGCCCCAATTGACCTAACCTACCTAGCCCAATGGTAGAGGCCTAACAAGGCCAAATGGACTCGAGCCAAATGGCTCAATAGCTATTCGTCGGCATGACTGGCCTTTTGGGAAACCGATTAGAAAGATAGCAACCAAAATAGCTCCGGAACGAATAAGAGTGGACCAATTTTTCAACAAGAGATTTGCCCTCCAAGAATTGAGGGAGAAGGTCAGCCATGGCACTGGACTACCCCGTTAATACGTAATTTTGCTCTTGTTAGAAGAATTAAGAAAAAATAGTTTGTAAGAAAAAATTATAATAAGTTAGAAATTTTAAGAATTTAATATAAAATAATTGAAATGAGTGATCAAGTCAATATTAACCCCAAATTTTCGGTGCCATCATTAATTAGACTAAATTATTCTTTGTACCCTCTAAATATGGATCAAATTATATTATACCTTTAGACACTAGTTTTATCACCTTGGTCCTTGAAGTTTTATATTTATACATATTTTTCTTTTTCTTTTTATCAAATTCGACCATTTTATACTAAATATAGATATTACATTTGCAGCCGGCAATGAGATGAATTTAAAGTTTAAGGGTCTAATATGTACTCTATTTGTACATTTTGGGGTATAAAGTGCAATTTAAGTGAAATAGTTAAGCAAACCCAAAATAGGAAAGACCGTTAAAAACTCATCTTCATTCGCTCTCTCTCATCTCTCCCTTCGTCGTTCCGCAACCGGACGACGAGCCTCATTCATCATCCTCCGCCGTCGCCGCCACAATGTTCGGTCAGATTCCCATGAAGGTGCTAGAGCTCAACGTCATCTCCGCCCACGATCTCCCCCCCGTGTCCAAAATGCTCCGCACCTACGCGGTGGCTTGGGTACACCCCGACCAAAAAATGACCACCCGCGTCGACCACAAGGGTCACATTAACCCCACCTGGAACTACAAATTCTCCTTCCGCGTCGATGATCGATTCCTCAAATCCGACTCCTCCGCCATCACCATCGAGATCTATAACGTTTCTTGGCTCCGCGACCTCCCCATCGGCACGTCCCGTGTCCTTATCACCACTCTCTTTCCGCCATCCGTTGCCCGGCGCTCCCAAAACACGTCCCTCCGGTCCGTCGCGCTGCAGATTTCTCGCCCGTCAGGTCATCTCCAAGGAACCCTCAACATGGGCGTCAACCTTTACGACAATTCCATCCCCAGCGTTCAGCTCTCCGGCGAACTCAGCGCCTCCGGTGAAGAAACTAACGAGCAAATTCAAGAGGAGAGGAGCGAAGAAATCACCCAGTTGGAAACTATCAAAGCCGAACCAGTCAACGAGGATATATCGTCGGTTTCGAAGGGATCAACACTTAAGAGAGGGTCGGATCCTTCGGGGATCCAATCACTGGGCAATAATTCGGTAATTCAACGGTTGCCGTCGGAGGTTGCGGAGGATATGAAAAGGGGATTGTATTGGACGGTGGGTGACGAAATCGGAAGCACCCTTTTCGAGAACTGGACGGTGGTGGGTGACAAAGACGACTGGATGGAAGCCAAGGTCGTGACGACGAAACCAGAGGAAGAGATTCCGCTGGTGAAGGGGCTGAGGATCCGATCCGGCAAGAAAAGACGGTCGAACGGCGGAGGACTGCTGTCGTGCTTCGGCAATGCGTATGGGTTCGAGTTCACGATGGTTTGTTGTGGAAACGCCATGAAAAAGAAGATGAAGAACAGGAAGAGCAGGAGGTTGAGTTTGAGTTTGAGGAATAGTCAGTACTTGAATCATCCTTTGGAAGACTTGCGAGGGTTGTACGTATGAAATCTTCATCTTCATATAGGATGAAAGACTTGCGAGGGTTGTACGTATGAAATCTTTATCTTCATCTCTATATTATATTTTTATTAATAATCTTGTGTTAATTCAAGATTTACCAATAATTAATCTTGAAGGATGACTTTTATTTATTTTTTATATTTATTTATCAATTTTATTCATTGAGATTTTTAATTATGTTTCTCCATGTCTAAAGGAAAATACATTTGTGATTATGCTATAAAACCTAATTTTTAATCTTACTGGGGTTCTGTTCTTGATAAAGTCCCTCCGAAATAAAAACAAATATACACTAGGGTAGAGAGAACTTGAGGTAAGTGGAATGGAATATGATCGTGTCTGAATCTACATCGTTCAATTCTAGTAAGTGTGTTTTTAGATATATTTGTCTCCCAGGACCCACACGTGGGGTGGCTTAGCCTAAAATTCAACCCATTCATCTCCTAATATCATGGGATTGGGAGATCAGTGCCTTAGAATAAGTCATTTGTCCACCATTTCTTATATGTCGAAGGTGGTGGTAAGTCCCAAGTAGTGGGAGTCGTTTATTTGGAATGTCTCTTTATGTCATCGCGATGCCTATGTATTCTCAAAATACCCTCTATCAATTCGCCCCATTCAAAATGGTCAGAGATTGAGAATGGAGTTCTTGATTGTTGAGCGAAATCTCGTGGCACGAGGCAAAAATTTAAAACGATGAATATTCTTCGAGCTAGCACCAATATTTATTGTGTCATAATTTGACGGTTGTGGCGTTTAACCTTCACGAGGTTGTCTCCATCTTAGCCGTTGATTTGGACCGTTGTTGCGTCCTATAAGAGGGGGACTTAGTCCCTTAATTTCATTTCTTGACTTTGACAACTTAGAGTAGTTACGTGGTCTTTGCTACGCGAGATTCAATTAAAGAATGAAATGATTTTTAAAATGTTTATTTCATTCTCATATTTAGTAGGTTGAATTTGTTTTTATTCTCATTCTCAAGTACTCATTAATCTCACATATTATGGGATAAATCAATCCCAAGTAAAATGTAACGACCCAATTTTCCAGGACCGCTACACAGTTTCTCCTATTGGAAAACTTAACTAAAATCAAATTACCAATATTTTTATTCTATACAATCAGATAAATTTTACAAATAACGGCGACAATCACAAATATCAAATTGATTGATTCAATTTTTATACCGGTAAATAATAAATTCAACTATTACAAATTAATTAAAAATTCAATTGAAATTCATGTTGCCTCATTATTTTTAAATACCGAAATAAATTTCTGACGCCGGTTAATTTAATGCTAATATTTAAATTTGTAATTTAATATACAATTACGGTGACAATAATTATATTCAATTTATCGAGTCAATTTTTACAACGGTAAATATTAACTACAATTATTACAAACAAAATTTCTTATATAATCCCCGTCGCCATTTCGCTCTCACCGGCCCTGCAATCAAAACTGTGAGGTTGTGAGTCAACGCTCAGTAGAATTCCAACTCCTCTAATACGTGCATTTAATTAATACAACACATAAAACACATTGACATGATTTTTGACATAATTTTCACATCGTTATAATTATTTCATATAATTTAATAGGTAAAAATTTCCCAACAATTTTACCATAAATTACACAATAAGAAAATTAAATACATATATTAAAAAAGTTAAGAATTCTACCTGAAATCCGAAGTCGAGATCCAAACCGATTACTCCAGAAAAACAATTAGAATTATATTCTCTCAACTTTATATTCTCCCCACTTTTAACTGTTAACTCATGCTTATATATAAAGTTATTATTATTATTATTATCTTCTGATAAAAAATTATACGGGTCTTTTATATATATATATATATATAATAATCACGAATTGTGAACAACACAATTCAACTTATATATTTATTTATTATTATTTACATTTAAATTCTTCTTAAAATAAAAAAATATTAATTATACCTCAAAACTCTTAAAATTATATTTTAAACAACACATTAGTCCTAAAATTTCTAAAATTAATTTAAAATAAACATTTAACTCCAAAAAATTATTAAATATTATTTATACCTTAAATTCGCAAAACAGTCCCAAAAATATTAAACTTTTATATAAAATAATATTTTTAAGAATCTAAATTTTCGGGGTATTACATAAAAAGTAGGTATTACTTAATACATGAATTAGAGAAGTAAAAAGGGTGGCGATAATTATTCGATTTATGTTAGATGTTGGTTTCATTTGATTTATCTCTAATACTAACCAAACATTGGAATGAGAATGATCATTTTCAATACTAAACTTAATCCATTTTGTCACCAAAGGCAATGATCATTCCATTCCATTCCAATGCCACGTTGATTCCAATTTTATTGTTATTTCATTCCATTCCAATGTACCAAATGTTAGAGCACTCACTTCCAACAATTTCTTTCTCTTCTTTGGCAATCCCTTTCCATTTTCAAATGGTTTTTCATTTCTTTTTCAAACACTTACGTTGAAATCAAATAGAATGTAATGAAATGAGAATAGAATTAGAATTAGTATAGTAATGAAATGAAATTATCATTATCATTCCTATGTTTGATGACAAAAAGGATTACATGTAGTATTAGAATGATATTGAATGATAAACTAGTAATTTAATTAATTTTTTAAACAGTGTAATAGTCAATTTAATTAAATTTCATTCCAATTCAAATATTTGGTTAGTATTTAGTTTAATTTTTTGGCCGATAAATGATTAAAACCTAATCCCATGTAATTCGGATTAACTAATACTAAGTTTATATATATTGACATTGATTAATCCCATATTTTATGGAATTAAGAAATCTTTGGTAATGAAAATAAGATTTAATCTCATGTAAGAAAAAAAAGAGAATGGAATGACTATTTTGATAGTCATTCCAATCCTATGTAAACGCCACCTAGTTCTTTCTATTTCCTTTCCTCTTTCTCCGTGTAGATTTTCTTCTGTCATTCTTCCCTGCCTTTTCCTTCTCATTTTTCTCTGTCCATGTTTGGCAATTCCAACATTACCAAGCCTTGCGCGGTTGTCGGATCATCTATTTTCCCAACCCACCTTCACCAACTAATTTTTCCAACACCCACCTATTTTATTTAAATCTTAAAAAAAAAAAAAAATTAAATTCTAATATGTTTAATTCTTATAAAAAACATTTTTTATTTTTTCCAAAAAAATTATTTTTTTTTAAAAATAAAATATTTATATATTTTTTAAAATTTTTTTAGCTATTTTTCAAACTTGTAATTAAAAAAAATAAGAATTAATATATTTATGATATTTAATCATTTTTTTTAAAGAATACGGTTTGCATCATTTTTTTTTAAGAGCTGGAGGTTTTCAAATTTTAACGCACATACGGTTCATGTCCAAAATTGATTGATTTTTTAAAAATATATGTTCATAACACTCTGCAACGCAACTTACGAAATTAAAAACGAATTAATGAATGATTTTTAAAAAATTGTTAAAATATGTGCGTTAAAAATCATGCACTAATCCGTTTTAAGTTTTGTAAGTTGCATTACAGAGTGCTATGGACATAGTTTAACTAAAAACTCGTAAGTTACCTTTCCAACGTTTCGAATCTTGACAGTTGAGGAGTCTTGACTCAAAAATTATGTGTTCCTGTTATCAATTTTGGTTGTGGAGAAGTAAACATCTCGATTGAATGAAGAATTGTTTCGTTCTTGTTGGATATAGTATCATTGCTCGAGCCGAAAATTTGGATCTTTTGGAGTTGATGAAACCTCGTTGATTTGATCTGAAAAGCGTTCAATTGATTTAATTTTAGTGGTTTCAAGCATTGTTGCGTTATATTGGAAAAGAAAGAGTTCTCCAAACTAATCCCTAAGTTATCTCTTCAAAGCCTTTTTGGTGTAGCAATTTTGATCCATAATTATAAGACCTATGGTTTTATAGAATGAAACCTTTTACGAAATTTCCCTAATTATAATATGATTTATAAGATATATATTGCTTTATCTAAAACTGTTTTCATAAATTTTCAAATGAAAATGATGGTTCAGTAATGAAGGAATTTTTCAAGGGAGGTTCGGCAATAAAGAAAACATGGTATATTTATTTATATTAGTCTTTCAAAATCTTAGGTGGTTGAGTATTTGATTTTCTAAAAATGGTAGCGATGCATGAATCTGCCAACTTACGTGAGCATAAACACATCAACACATTAGACAATTCATGCATATATCAATTTTGAATTTTCCAATGCCTTTTAGTTAAAGTTTTTAGGAAGTTTATTTACGAACCTTTTTCCAAGGCATAGTTAGTTAAACAAATTTGAGGCGATTTGTAATATTTTTGTTTCTTTGTTAACCTTGTGAAATATAACTTTGTTGTGTAGATATGTAAGCACTTTGGTTTCCAATTTTTTAGAATATAATTCTAAAAATAAAATAAATTTCTTCTCAATTTTCTATTTCTGTTTTAATTTTTTTTGGTGAATTATAATGGAAAACAATGAACATGAACATTGAAATTTTTTACCCAAGAGGTGTTAGTCCGATTGGCAAGGAGAAGTGTTCAATTTCTTTGTCAACCATAGTTCGACTTTCTTGGAGAGCACTCCAGGCATTAAATCTTGAATTTAATCTTGAATACACCAACTTGATGTGGGAGAATGAGCCCTTAAGATCGTCTGGAGTGGTGATTAGTCGAGGTGCGCGTAAGTTGACCTAGACAACACCTTACAGTAAAATTACAAAAAATAAAAAGAAAAAAAGAAAAAAAAGAACACTGAAATAGACTTTGGGGAGACCTTTAGCCCTGTAGTCAAAGCTTCTACTGTGAGGATCATTCTAACTATATATGTCTCTAGAAACTGGTAGATAAGGCAACTGGACATTAATAATGCCTTCTTGAATGGGCATCTTGAAAAGGCTGTCTATATGACATAACCCCAGGGCTTTGAGAATAAAGACAAGTCTGATCATGTGTGTAAACTTAAGAAGTCCCTTTATGGACTGAAACAAACACCTAGAGCCTAGTTTGATCGATTGAGAAACATATTGTCCAGCTGAAATTTTGAAAACTCTAAGGCAGATTCCTCACTCTCTTCTTCAAGAGTGGTCCTCTCATCATCATGGTATTGATTTATGTTGATGAGATTATAGTTACTGGGAATGATCCGAGGAAACTAAAGGTATTCATTGAAAAGTTGAACAAGGAGTTTTCCTGAAAGGACCTTGGTTCCCTTTACTATTTCTTGGGTATAGAAGTGTACAGAGATGACACATGACTCTAATTAACTCAGACCAAGTATATTGAAGAACTTCTCAAAATAGTAGAGATGACCAACTGAAACCGTATTCAACTCCAATGATTGCTGGCAAACCATTGTTTATAAATTATAGAGAATTTCTCACAAATCCCACAACTTACAGGAGTGTGATAGGAGACCCGCAATATTTGTCCCACACAAGGCCATATATATCTTTTGTAGTTAACAGGTTAAGCCAGTTCCTCAAGGCTCCTACAACAACACATTGGAATGCTACCAAAAGAGTTCTTAAGTATCTCAAATGAACAATTGACCATGGTTTGCATGTTAAGTAGCGTGACAGACTCTCTCTTTTTGGATTCTCGGATTCTAATTGGGCTTGCTACCCTGATGACAGGAAATCTGAGGTAGGTTATTATGTGTATTTGGGAGATACCTTGGTGTCTTGGTCATCCAAAAAGCAATAAGTTGTTGCTAGGTCCAGTATTGAATCTGAGTACAGGGCCCTTGCTCAAGTTGTAGCTGAAATATCATGAATTTCAAGCCTTCCTACAAGAGTTCAAATTTCCTCTACTTTTACCACTTGTCACCTGGTGTGACAACATGATTGCCAGTGCACTTGCTTCTAACCCTATCTACCATACAAGAACCAAGCATATAGAACTTGATATCCATTTCATTCGAGACAAGGTTCTGCAAAAACAACTTGAAGTAAGATGTGTGTCATCACATGATCAAGTTGTTGATTGCCTCACAAAAAGCCTGTCTCACTCTCATTTTAACTCACCCCTGTGTTTGAGGGGTGGTGTTAAGAAACAATGTGCTCAGCTCTCCAAGTACAATGCTATACTGTATGCATTCCTACCTCACCCTCTGATGTACCTCTGCTAGTGTTGCGGATCATCCTTGGGATTCTACACATTTATGTTATTCTTGTTTTCATTTGCTCATCTTTTTCATGTCACTTGTAATCATCTTAGAGATGTATCATTTTTCTTGTATGGAAACCTAACTATAAATAGAATATTATGCCTCAGTCTCCATTAAGCTGAGTTTTCCATTATCAATCTTTCCTCTAAAATTTAACTTAACAGTTCTTTAAAACTTGTCGATTTACATGAATAAATCCTAAATTGGTCATCCACAATTCGACACTTCAGCTAGATTTAAATGCTACTTATACAACAAGTAGTGCCTTAGAAATATTGGTATAATTGACCTAAATTATGTACTTGCATGTAAATCTCACTTACTACTTCATAGCGATGTTTCCCTCTATATAAATCAAACCCAAAAATTCCTTTGAGTGACATGCCATGTTTATCGATCAAAACTTATATTTTTCATACCCACTAATAATCTTTTTGATTTTGTTAAAAGGGAGAGAAATATGGATTGATTGACCACTTGGCCTAAATGCTAAATCATCATACAATACATAAAGTTAGGGAGATCATATATTTAGGGGGACCATTTAGAATAATTGGGATAGTTTTTGTATCAATCCATTAAAAGTATTGCAACTTAAAAAAAAAAAAAAGATTGTTGAGAATTATGTTTCGATGATGTCATACAGTGATAAATGTAATGGATTGTTTAGTGAATTGATCTCATTAGACATGTTAAACATCATGCTCATGAGATTATGTTATATGTATATGTGATTCATATGGATGTGTTTGGTCTATTATGTGGTTCTGCATATGTGATTGTGTTGTGTATATATATATATGTGTGTGTGTGTGTGTGTGTGATTCATATGCATATGTCTTTTATTGATTATCTTGTTCGCAATAACCTTAACGAGATTCTTGAGTGAGTTGTTCTTATAGGGGACCAAAGCATGAAGCAAACAAAGAACTCAATGTTGACAAGGATGAACGAAAATGAAAAGATTCACTGTGGAAAGAGCTAAAAAACGACAATGAGATAAAGATCGAGTCATGAAGAATAATAAGATAATAGCAATCACTATTACAATAAGTACACACATTTTGGCCTCTAGGAAACACACACACTTGCATGATCATTAAATCTTTGTTTTATGTGTGTTAAATCAATTTAAATATGCTTAAAATAAGTCTATAATGATTAGGAACAAGTTTATGAAAGATTTTTTTTTAAGAAAAGACTTACAAATAAAATTCTACAGAAATTGGTTGACTAATCCCTGTAATTGATCAAGAAATTTAAGCAGTAGGGAATTTAGAATACAACTCAAGACAATCTTGTCGAGCAAATCCCATATCTAGTCAACCGATTGATCCTAGAGGTCATTATAAAAAGATAGGTTTAGAATCAATCAACCTAATTGACGAACTGATAAACTGACGAGTAATTAATAATTTAGTCCTTTAGAGATGTATAAACTAGAAAATAGTCATTTAACTTCAAATATTAAGTTTTTAGTCCTCAAAGAATGTTTAGTGTTTGATCCTTTATCTTTGCCCCTCATGTTCATATACAATTACGAATCCCTTCACTTTGTGACCCTTCCATTTTCCATTTACGTGAATGGAAATGCAACATCAAATCAACCTGAAAAACCCCCAATTTGCAGGCACACATCAAATCACAGCAAGGAAATAATCATATCGAATTAATGGTCATGAAATTCTCTACAAATTGATATTTAATTTTTAATTTTTTGATAAGAAATTTAAACACGTGAACATTAACATATCTTGGTGACCGATCGGATTCCAACGCGTGTGCCTTGTTTCTGAAAATAACTCTCCATTACACCCCGCCAAACCTGCCACTTCCCAAAAACAGCTCTACTTGCATTCTATTTCCATTTGCATTCTCCCCGAAAACCCTAGCAAACTACATGCACCGTTCTCACTCTCTCGTCTATGGTTGCAATGGGGAAAACTAAAGATTCTAGCCAATCTTCATCCAGAAAACAGGGTAGTGATAGTCCTTCGAGAAAGTTTGCGAACTACATTAGGATTTTTAGTGGCTAACAAGGAAAGGGTGATGTGAGTCTTTTTGTCAATTGAGTGAGTGTTCTCGATTTTTGTTTATACCTTGCCTGTTGTTTTGTGTTGATTGTTCGTCGATGCCTTTAGTGTGTATGTTAATGTGATTGCTTTTGCTCATTAGACCGAGAGCACCCGTAATATGGATTTGCGTGTATGTTAACTCTATATTTTGCGATTTTTAAAAATTTTCAAATCAAAATATTTGTTTGTTTTTGATTGCGTGTACGTTAACTCGTTAAAGCTTGCGTGGATGTTAACGTGAGATCATTTATTTGTGGCTAACAGGAAAAGGTTGATGTGAGTCTTTTTTTGTCAATTGAGTGAGTGTTCTCGATTTGTGTTTATATCTTGAGTAGATGTTGTCGATTTGTGTTTATACCTTGTCCGTCGTTTTATGTGATAATTGTTTACCGATGCCTTTAGTGTGTATGTTAACTTGATGGTTTTTCTCATTAGACCGAAAGCCCCCGTAATATGGTTTGTTGCGTTTATGTTAACTCTATATTTAATGAGTAGAGTAATTGTTACTTTAAATTGTGTGTATGTTAACTCAAAAAAGCTTGAGTGGATGTTAACGTGAGATCATTTATTTGTATATCCATCGATATGTGCATTGCAGATTGCATGTTCACGTGTTTCTTGGCATCCACCGCATAAAAAAAAGGGTTGTTTGTGTGTTGTATGTCGAAACGGTAATCAAATATCACTATGTGAACATAAACGTGTCGGATTTGTGTACCTGTTTGATTAAGGTTTGTAATTTCAATTAACTTTTCTTTAATGCAGCCACGAGAGCCAAAAAACAGAGAAAAGTGGGAAAGTCTCAAACTCATCCAAGAATTTTTTTGTACCGCAGTAACTTAAAACAGACATATGAACTTCTCAAAGAATGTAAACTTAGAAAACAGCACAAAACATTGTTGTCCAAAATGTTATTCGCGCTTTTGTTTGAGACGCCCTATGATTAGTGTCTGTCGCTTGAGAATCTACACAAAAATGATAAATTGATAGAGAAAATAATCTAGAATTACAATCTTCATGATCAACTTTCAGGGTCGGGGGCAAATTTGTGAAAATGATTGCACTGGACTTACAGTTAATATTCGGGTTGCCAGCCGGTGAACAAAAAATAGTACTGAGCAGATACACAAAAACTGACTCCCCGTTTCTCAACAAGTTCACCTATGGGCTGTGAGATTTTAGTGTTGCATTCTTGAGATCTTTAGTGGAGAATAAGATCAACAATATCGATGATGAATCTGTCAAGGACATTGTACACCTATTATGTCTACACTTGCTATCCACCTACTTTTTCACAATGATGGGGCAACAAGTTCCCAAATTCTTGGTACGGTACGTTGAGAATATTGACAGCATGTCAAAATATAATTGGCCAAAGGAATTTTTTACAGACTTGGAAACAAGTCTTAAACGGACATACATTGCGCCAAGGTCTGTAACAGGCTACGTACTAGCACTTCCGGTAATCTTATTTTTCCTAGTCATTTTTTGCTAGTTGTGTATTCTGTTTACGTTTACGTGATGTTCACTGTGCATCTCGATACATTGACGACGTTATTTTCCATATTTTGTTTGTTTGTATCAGTACTGACTTTGCGAACACACTACTTTAACGCAGACAATAGAGAGCAGGGAATTTGCAATACCTCGTATGAAGTGTTAATACTTGACTGCGTATGCCTCTACAATCGGGTCCACTCCCATCAATCAAATCCCAAGCGACCAGGTGTTATTGAAGTACCAATACGATATTTTTTTTTTTTTTTTGTCAAAAAATGTATTATACTTGTATTCATGTTATGGTTTGCTTGTCAGGTGAAAGAGCACGAAATCAAATGGACTTTGCAAGAAATGTAATTGGGTATCGTCGATGACAACAACACTAAAGATATGGAGGTTGTCAAGGAAACTCCAGCTGAGCAATTTCCGAGAGCTCAAGTCACGTCTAAGGGGGGTGGTCAAGTAGATAAAGGAAAGCGGCCAATTATCAATGACGATCCTGAAAATGACTCAATGATTAACGACATCATTGGCAAGTGTTTATCCCTCTTCCTTAGTCAACCGACAACCGAACACGCATCTTCGACTCCTTATTTGGGTGTGGAGTTCACCCAGCCTACCATGACTGCCCCTGGTCCCAGTACTCACGACATCGTCGTTGGTGACATATATCGTGCTTTGGATGAAATATAAGAGGAATTCTATAGGAAACAAATGGAGGAGGATGATATCATCACGGCGTTCAGGAAGATCCTAGGAAACATTACGGCCAAAATATCAATCTCCAGACAAAAATTAATGAGTGGAAAGTTGCCTACACATCGCAAAAGGGTCACTATAAAAATCTTGTAAGTGATCTCAGCAATAGATTGAAAAAAAACAGAGAGCGAGAAGAAACAATTGTTGGTAGAGATGGGTGTGCACAATATCACCCAGCAACACTGAGATCCTCCCTTTGATAATGAGAATGAAGATTTAAGGAAAAGATATAATGATCTCATCAGTGAATTGGAGGAGTCAAAAATAAAAAACCAGGTGTTACAGAAGGAAAAAACTGCTACTGCCAATGCATACATACGAGGTTATCAGTGGGTTGAAATTGGAAATCCAAAACTTGCATACTAAGATTAAGGGTTGCTCGTGTGTTGTGTCCCATAGTACTCCCGTTGCTTCCACATCATTGCACCATACCCCTGATCACCCAGCTAGTTCATCGCCCAAAACGGACGCAGTGCGTGCACATTCCCAGACACCACAAAAACCCTACACCGATCACGTGATAAGGGACGTAGACACCCACTTCTGTAGTTATGCCTAATGAAGGCCTTATGTATCAGCTATCACCTTCATCTATTCTCCCATCCCACGGCCAAACACATAGGACACCAAAAGTTAGCTCTATAGTTAACCGACTAAAGGTAAAAGTGAGTCAACCGGCCAAACAAGGCAGTGACTATATCTATGCAATGGCAAACGGGAAGAGCAAAAAAAAAAAAAAAGAGCAAGGTGGAAGCCATAAATGTCAATACCCTGCCCGCACGGGAATATGAGGACAATGCTAAGATGTCAAACCGAAAAAAATGTAAGGTTGCAGCGATGCTGACTGGGAAAAACTGCAGTTAATAAATTCAGAAGACGGGGTTGGGGTGTTCATATAAAAGGGGAAAAACCATTCGTCACAGTAAATTGTAGGGATGCTATATGCATCATCAAGGATCGACAAATTGCGGACAATGTAAGCATTATAAAACACTACAAATTTTATTTTATTTTTGAATCAGTGTACACATAATTTTGCTTAGAAGCGATTATTAACTTGCATGGACTGTGCCGAGTAAAACTCAAGCTAATATTTCTGTATTTTGAAGGTCATCAATGCTTTTGTAGAATATTTTGAATACAAGATGCAATCGGCCAACGAACATTGGAGCATGACGTCCGATGCTCTTTTAGATCAAGCAAAGTTTGTGATTGCACAGATATGGGTACGTCGTGTGCATTTATACAGTGCATAGTTATTTTTAAAGTAACATCTACACTCGTCTTTGACAGACCATTATCAAGAGGGGCCATGCTGTTCTTTTGCGCAACCTTTACGAAACAATCAAGGATGCATTCACCGGCAATTATAGGTATATTCTCTTCCCGATAAATACAGGTGGTCTTTATGCATATCCAAACCACTGGATGTTGTTGTCTCTCGATATATTTGAGAAGAGATGGACATTTTATAATTCAATCATGTCACGAGATCAATCGTCTGATTATTACTACAACGACACGCAAACAGTGGTATGCTTTGTCCCTCATTGACGTACACGATGTTTTATTTTTCCTATATGTAAAACTCTATTTATACCTAATTATTTGCGTGTGATAGAAAAAATTTATTGAGCAATATATCAATTCAAAAATACTTCATGGTTGGGGGGTCGCACCAATTGAACCGTGTCTTAAATGTCCACAACAACGAGGAGCGTATGTAACCTTACATATCATCCTGTGTATACTTAGAAAAAAAAATGATCATGTGTGTAAAACTTTAGACTTTACTCTTATTAACCAAACGGTAATCTATCTTGTCCGCAATTTTTTCAAGACTGAATGCGGGATACACGTTATGTATATCATGAATCAATATGTTGAAAACAACATAGTCGAGGAAAAGTTGATGACGAGTGATGTACGGTAGCTCCGCAAGAAAATCAAACATTATCTTCTGAATGATCCAATCAGAAACTAGTCATTATCATCATCTCGAGCCATGAACAGCCACCCATCCCTGTCCTGATCTGTAGTTGTGCCCAAAATGGCAACATTTTTTCTCTATACATTGCTTTCTGTTTTTTTGGATAAAAAAACACAGTCGCTAATCTATCATTTGTTGTAGTTTTTTTTTTTTTTTTTTTTGTCCGTGTACATGTGATTATTAACGAACATGTCACACAATAGATCTGACTTGTTTGCCATTTGTGATTGTTCTTTTGAATGAATGTTAATGTCACATTACACTTTGAGTATATAATGACATTTTGTTTGGAATGTGTATCGATTATTTGTGTGAATGTTAGCGAGTATATCACAAATCCATTTAGTTACACGAACTAATTCGTAGGTGTTTTGTCCAGCTACTTGATTATTTTTGAGTAAATATTAACAACCTGATATGTTGGAATATATACTTGAATAAAATGCAATTCAACCAAACATAACAAACTGGGAAAAAAAATATTTGGGATAACATTCACTTGTAAAAATTCCCACTTTTATCCTGTGGATGTTAACGCATGATTTTTTAAATAAAAACCATACAACATTATAATCAGACAAAAACATATTATTACTATCTCCATCGAAAGTGTGGAATACATATGTGGTATCATTAACTCATGCATGCAACATCGTCTGTGTGGGGGTGTTAACGCATAATATTGTGAAAAAAAAAAAAAAAAAAATCCAACAATTTTATCATGCCATACAATTACTTAAAATGTTAACGTAATTAAACAAAAAAAAAAGAATAAAAACTGGTGCGATTTTCAGTCTATGTCAGCCGATGACTCACTGACTTCAGGAGGTGCAAAACTAGGTCCCAAATGCGCTCTCAATGATTCAATCTCCACTTGTAGAGCAGTAACTTGTGCGCGAAGATTCTCAACTTCCTTCTTCAATTCTTTGTTCTCTTCTATCGTAGAAGAAAATCTCCATCTGGTAGCGCTCATTCACCAATGCATAGCCCTACTAATTTCAGATAATTTATTCACCTCCTTGTCCCATTTTCGGAAGGCCTCCTCGAAGGCGTTGTTCATGCTGGTCGCCATATTTTCAACGAATAAAGATATCAAGAAGTAAGGCACAACACTTATTACCGTCGATTATGAACACAAAATCAATAACTAGCTGGGGGATTAGTGTCGGTCTCAGTTGAATTACGATTCTATATATTCCGTCGCAAACCATGGGATTTGGGGGGCCGCCTGTAGTTACTTGGTATTAATTGTGATTGTTCGAGTCTTGTACCTGCACCAAAAATTGAAGAACACGCCATTCCACTATCCCACACGTCAATCCATACCGTTGTGACAAAACCTCTACGTATGTCGTTAATATTTTGAGGTAATTAAATGATGTTAACATTTATCAGAAAATCATGAAATAAAAAATGTAAACATCCATGTACTTAAATTTTACGTAAAAAATGAGCGCATGGAACTGATTATACAAAACTTAGGGTTAACCATCTATACATCGTACCCCTGTTTGGGGCTCTGTCTGCACATATAACTGCGCATACACACTTCAAATTTTTCTGTGTTGTGGATGTTCACTCGTGATCTTATTGTTTTCCTTTAATTGGCAACTTTTTTTAGTTCCTCATCTCAGATTCATATCCCCAACCACAAAAACGTGTCCAGAAAATCAGACTGGTTGCACAAAAACTAACCTTCTTCACCGTTAATTCATACATGAACACACATCAAAAAGGAAAGAACATGTACATGTAATATTTTTCCAGGACAGTGAAAATGTTAACGTTATGTCTTTTTCCAACAACCTGCGTCTTAAATGTAATATCCATCTTGGATTCTTTTTGGATGTCTCATGGTCCTTCTGCACAGCAGCGTGTCCACCCAATTTTCCATGTAACGCAGTAATTAATATTATCACAAATCCAAATCCAACAGAGACACATACAGGTATATCAAACCACGAAAAAAGTATATCTAAATATAAAACAAGTATATCACCATAAGTTCCGGGAGGGGAATGAAAATTCAGCAAAATCTATCAGTATCAAATTACCATGACCATCTAAAAAAGGCAAATGTCAAAAAAGTCCAAACAGAAGCAAAACAACTGATTATAAAACAGAAAGAAAAAAATATTGTTGGAGCGTTGCATGATTTCCGGTTGTGGTGTCCATATTTGTGGCACCTATCATACTTTATCTCAGCAATCTCTTATCTCGATGGAATCCATTTTTTCCTTGGCTGACCAGGTTGTTTTTTTGTGATTGGAGGGATAGTAACGACTTTCAATTCATCCCACTGTGGTTTCTCGAGCGTCGGGACTTCGTATATACCTTCGGAATAGCATTTGCGACAATAATCAACCGAAAAAATGGTTATATGAAATTGTATATATTCTGCCCACTGTGTTGAATGGCCGCACAAGAATGTGCACATGGAAATCCATTCCCCTGGCAGTTAAAACAAGTGCACGTTCTCTTTACCACATCTACATTCACTGTGGGTTAGAGTGTATTTCAAAGACGACGTTCGCACACTCTACAACAGTCCAAGACCGATCATCTCTAATCATCTATCGGATCATCTACTCGCGAACCGGGCACATAAATATAGACATCAACAACGATTATGCGCGTCTAACTAACAAATGGGACATTAACTTGTACCTAATCTTATCGATCATAATTAAGATAGGCAGGTGTCGGTACTCGCGAATCTATGCATTTAATGACTGCTAAATTAGAAGACATCTCACCGTATCTTTTGCCTTTGAAAAACATGTTGCAGAAATTTTCCAATGGCACATCTGATAGAAAATTATCTACCCGGCCAAAACCTTCAGCCTTTACTTCCCCCAACAATTGATAAAACTTTTCCATCGTCGTCACATACACTATAGAAGTATATTTATAAATCAATTTCTCTTTAAATCTTTGTTTCATACAAGCCAACTTGTCTCTCAAATTATTCTTCAAGTGATTCAAGCAGAACGAGTGGAAACATTTCGGGAAGATTCTACGGACGCCTTCGAGAATCCCGTTGTGTCTGTCTGATATGAATGTTAACACACGTTCAAGTCGCACAATTTGAGCCAGATTCCCCATAGTCTAGTACCAATTATCATCATTCTCCACGTCGACCACCGCAAAAGCAAGTGAGAACAACCCTATAAACCCAAACATACAAAACATCGGCCAAATGTGAAATGAGAGATTGATAAAAAATGCATAGAAAGAAAAAATTACCATTGTTCCCATTCTTCACGTTAGCTGCCATCAAGCATCCTTTGTATCTGCTCCCCAAGAACTTTCCGTCAAGGAATAACATCGGCCAGCAGTAATTGAAACCGTGGATGGATGCATTAAACGCGATGAATAATATTTTAAAGTGTCCAAATTCTTGATCATAATCCAAAACCAAGTGGCTCCCGGGGTTTGTGTGCAAGCAAGCGTCCATGTACCAGCACAATTGGTCGTATGAGGATTTGTGGTCACTGTACAGGTCATTTCAAGCCTTTTCAACTCTATTCCATGTGATGTGGTATGGAATCTTGATGCCATAATCATTCTTGAAATTGTGGACAACATCAATTGGATGAGTGTCGGGTGTGTTGCGAACCAGATCCACCAAACAAGACTTGACAACATTGGAGTTCATGTTGTCATTTTTTGTTGTTTGCAAAAGAGCAGCGCATGAATGATCCTTTACCAGCTCCCATATGTAAAAAAACTCCTTCCTTTCATCTACTCTTCCATGTACTCTCCACACACACTCTGTTTCTTCTTTCAATGCACATTGAGCCGTCACCTTCTGTTTGTCGTTCTTCTTATATTTGAAGGTAAAACCTACCTGTACAGCGTATTTTCTTAGTGTCTCCCTAAATTCGTCTACTCTACTCTTAAAACTCTGTCCTACTTCTTTTATTCTGTCACTCCAATGATCAGACAATAATGCTTTTTGCGGTACCAGGCAAAAAATAGGCAACATATCCTTATCCATGTCCGCATCGCCTCTACCACCACGTCTCTGTCGATGTTCGACCACCATGTTCTACCTGCTGCTTCTTGAGCCATTTCTATCATCGCATAGTTTGATGTCCAAGCCAACATACTCCAGTCTCATCGAATAAGTAAGGCAAACAACCACTTCTAAATCATCTTGACACGACATCAAGCACATTTCGTACCCCGGTGACGAATATTTCAACTCAAATGATTCATCCCTCAAGACATCCCATCTCACTATCAATCTTTGTATTAACATCTCGTATGTGAAATCTATGTCAACCTTTACTCCCACTGAGTACCCATGGTACTTGCACATCAACACCACAAGCACAACCATTGTGTGTTCTGCATTACGCAATGAGAAACATAAGCATAGTAACTCGTAGAATAAACAGATAGTTCACAAGTATACAAATATACGCGAATGTTAACTTATTATGGACATGCATAAATGTTAACATTTTTTAACTGCATTCACTATTCCGTTTCTGAATTCATGCCAAAAATATGTGTACTAACTCACGGAATGAACAAATAGTCCACAAGCATGCAAAAATATAAGCGAATGTTAACTAATTATGGACATACATAAATTTTAATATTTTTTAACTGCATTTACTGTTCTGTTTCTAAATTCATGCCAAAAATAAGTGTACTAACTCATAGAATGAACAGATAGTTCACAAGCGTGCAAAAATATACGCAAATGTTAACTTATTATGGACATGCATAAATGTTAACGTCTTTTAACTACATTCGCTGTTCCATTTCCGAATTCATGCCAAAACATATGTGTACTAGCTTATAGAATAAACAGATAGTTCACAATCGTGCAAAAATATACGCGAATGTTAACTTATTATGCACATAAATAATTGTTAACATTTTTTAACTGAATTCACTGTTTCGTTTCTGAATTTATGCCAAAAATATGTGTTCTAACTCATAGAATGAACAGATAGTTCACAAGCGTGCAAAAATATAAGCGAATGTTAACTTATTATGGACATGCATAAATGTTAACGTTTTTTTTACTACATATACTGTTCTCGCTCTGAATTCATGAATGATGACATATACACTAATTAGGGGAGCGAGAGAATGATAATGATGGTAGCTAAACACGTGATGATGATAAACAAAGTTTAAAAACTTGTCTCTTTTTTTTTTTCAATCCAACATTGTCCATGTTCCCGATACCTCTTTCCACAAGAACAATAAACAAATTAAAACACTTACTATAATCAAATTAGGGGCTTCAGTCCAGGTATAGTCGCAAAGCGATGATTGGTTATCCTCGATCGGTGTTCTCAGCTTCGAAACACTTCATCTACACCGTCCACTCGGTTCCAATCCAACAATACAAATTGAGTGAATCAGTTGCTTGAATAGAAAGTTTTTCATAGCGATTGATTTGTCTACCATATTCATTGAAAGTGTAAAAAGGGTAACTTCCTAAAAAAGATCGATTGACATCTTACCATAAATGAACAATCCACATCTTAGCTTATCATCCCCGAAAAACGCTCTCTCATTGATGTTGTGATTATTGCATGAATATAGCAGGGGTATAGACGACCATCTATGTCATTGTTTCAATGGATAAAAAAAAAAAAAAAAACCCTTTTGTAAAGTTTGGACTTTTTACAACATAGCTGTTTATTTGGATAATCTACTATAGAAACACTTAGATATAGTCTAAACAATAAAAATCTCTAAACCGATTAGACTAAGGACTTGATTCTCTTGGTTTGCTTAATCGGTGAGTGGACCAGTCGGGGCAGAAGCCCATTTGGATTTGGTTCATATAAATATTATTTAATCAAAATTGAATTCAGACAACCGATTGACGCAGATCGACTTTGTTAATCGAACAAAAAATCCAAATTAATCATGAATTAAAAGCCAAAATGATTCAAAGCTATTTTAATCATAAATTAAACATTTTAACTAATGTTAGAATCATTTTTGATGAATTGTGGAACAAGATGAGAGGCCAATCATGAGTTTAAAAGTTTTTACTTTTCAAACCCTTAAAATGTCCTTTTTATTAGGAGCTTGTTTCCCAATGAATTCCTACCTTGTTTGGCCAAATTGAAATGTTGGAACAAAATGTTTTTAATCAGATTACTTTTTCTTTACTTTTTTTTAACTCACACACCTACTCACTCACGCACCTGGTGAGAATTGATCCCCAGACTTCTGACCTGGGAAGAAAAGGCCTTACCACTAGTTCACAATTGATTCTTATTTTTAATCAGATTACTTGCTCATAATATTCTTATAATTAATAATAGCGGATTATATCCTAATCGATTCCCAAATATGCCAAACGATCACTTTCTCCTCATTTACAATATATACCCACTTTGCTGCAAGAATTTTTACAAGAATATGGGGCTAAATATCTATATCTATATACTAAAAGTGCAAGACAAAGTTTGAGAATGAATGAAAGCTTTAATAAATATATTTCTTATATTCTCATTCATTTTCAATTCACACTTTTAAAATTCTTATTAAATGTTCACAAAATCCTTTCTTCTCAATTTATATATATATATATATATATATATATATATATATATATATATATTTAAAAATTCTTTGTTTCTCATATGAGTGTTGATAGAAGTAATGATTTTTTTTTTTCTTTTTATGCAAATAATTTCATTTACAAAACGAGATAAAAAGTACAAACATAATAAAAAGTAAAAAAATAACAATTAAAAAATCGACAAGCTCATTGTTTTTTAATTTGAGTGAAAAATATTACTAAATAAATTATCATATGAAAACTTCATCAAACAATTAAAAAAAAAAAACTGAAACTAAATGAAATAGTTTTTATATAAATTGTAAGTAAATTTCATATATAAAAAATATTTGTTCTTTGAATAATTTTAAATTTCAAAAAATCAGTATCAATTCTCTTTATATGCTCACAAAATTTCAATAAACCATCATTTGATCCCAAAAATAATTAAAAAATAGAATTGAAAATTATTGCATAAACCAATAATATTTAATTCTCAGATTAATTTTAAATTTAAAAAGTTCAGCACCAAGTACACTTTAAATACTAAAACAATGTGTAGCAACCAATAATTGATTCGAAAAGTAATAAAAGAAAAATTAGAATTGAAAATGTATTACATAAACAACATTTAGGGTTAATTACACTTTACCCCCTTGTGGTTTGACCCATTTGCACTTTACCCTCTTGTGGTTTAAACGTTGCCACTTACCTCCCCTGTGGTCTTGGATTTAAGTGTCACGGTTAAAATTAAGGGTAATTGTGTCTGTTCACTTCGAAATTAAGGGTAATTATGTCATTTTGTTCTAACTCTATTTGCAAAATTTTCAAAAACTAAAGGGTCAAAATGTATTTCTTCCTCTACTCTCTCCCCTCCCAACGACGGTGGCAGCGGCGGCGAAGCTTTTGACATACATATACATACGAACTAAGGTTTCAATTTCGATTTCGAAATCATTTTCGGAATCAAATTTCGAAATCGAAATTGAAACCCTCGCGGTCATCTTCGTCGTCGTCTTCGTCTTCCTCTCCGTTTCTTCTTCCTCTGCTCTCTCCCCTCCCGACGACGGTGCCGGCTGTGGTGAAGCTTTCGACGTCTTCTCTCTCTTTTGGGTACCAACCACCCCCATACCGGCCACCACCCACAGCGCCGGCCACCCCCAACCCAACCATCCACTTACACATACAGATCCATATACATACACAATACACATACACATACACATACATATACATACGAACTAGGGTTTCGATTTCGATTTCGAAATGGAAATCGAAACCCAGTTTCGAAATCGATTTGGATTTCGAAATCGAAACCCTTGCGTTCGTCTTCGCCGTCGTCTTCTCCGTTTCGATTTCGATTTCGAGGGTTTTGATTTCGATTTCGAAATCGATTTTGAAATCCGATTTCAAAAACGATTTCGAAATCGAAATCGAAACTCAGTTTCGAAATCAAAATTGAAATGGAGAGGACGGCGAAGGTGACAGGGAAGAAGACGAAGAAACAGTGAGGGAGATCAGACAAAAAATAAGAAATAAACTGGAAAAAAGTACATTTATGGCCCTTTAAGTTTCAAATAGTATTAAAATAGTCCTTACCCAATTTTTTTAAGGGTATAAATGTCATTTCATACTATTTAATGGATTTCCGTTGACTTCCGTCTATTGACTGCTAGAGTTAACGGAAAATATAACCGTGACACTTAAGTCCAAGACCACAGGGAGGGTAAGTGGCGATGTTTAAACCACAAGGGGGTAAAGTGCAAATAGGCCAAACCACAAGGGGGTAAACTGTAATTAACCCCAAAATTTAAATACAAAAATCAAATTTGTCCAAAATTGTAATTCTTTTAGGAGGGTTATAAGAGTAATTCTTTTATTAGATAGTTTTAACTTAATTTTTAATAGTATAATAACAAGAACAAATAAGTAATTTTATATTTAATATCAAACGAAGGAGGTGTCGGAGATATTTTTCAAATGGCGCAAGATATCGTTATAAATTTTTCAAATGACAAAGGAGATCACTAGAACTTACCCATATAGTTAATGGTTATTTTTATTATAATTAATTATATGTGACTTATCTCTTCCTCGTCTTCTTTCTGTCCAATCATTTAATAAATTTCTCTTTCTCCATCTATTAATTATAATAAAATTTATTAAATTTCATTTGCTCAAAAAAAGTATTCCAATAATTTTTAACCAAATAATAAAAACAATTTAATAATATTAAAAAGAGTGATGACATTAATAGTTTTAAAAGTTGACATTAACAATTTTTTTTTTGTTATAATTTTATTTTTATTTTTCTATATTAAAATTTATTTTTCTATATTTTTACAAATTAGATGAATTATAAAATTAATTGATCAATTGTACGTATGTGTAATATTCAAATAAATATATAATTGTTTTACTAGAACTACATAATATACGGGTCTAAAACTAATTAATATTACATCGACCATCAAATGACACCTCTTGATCCTCCAATGAGTTATGTAGTGCAAAAAACACCACCTAAATACAAGAGAGGGCGTCTTTTCGTGACCACCTAAATACAAATGAAAGGTTACTTCCGGGTCATCGTAGTGATTCGAAACGCTTACCATTCTCTCCGAAATTTGTGAGTTCGTTGCATTACACTTGATCTTTCAAATGCATTAAATTACTTACTATTGGGAATGTGATAAATTTATGCTTAATCATGTATACTGTACATGTTTTTTTGGGTATATACTAGGATATCTCCGCACCACGATCGGCAGAGACTAATCTCTCGAGGTACAGTCGGACACTGAAGCAGGAATCTCTCCTAACAGAGTACACTCCATACACAACCCCAGGTTTCGATCCCTGGACGTTGCGTAAGGGAACCCAAGCCATTTTCGCTTGAGCCAACACGTGTTAGTATACTGTACATGTTTATAATCATTTGTCTAGATAACTTGAGTTATATTGCATTTATCCTTCCTTGCCTAAATTGATTGATTTACCTAATAAAGATACTTAGTCTTCATTGTCAAAGATATGATGCCTTGCCAACTCCCACCTTTCCTTATCAAAAGATGACATTTATCATACCAACCACTCCCACTTTCTCTTGTTAAAAGATCTCCTTATTATACCATCCTACTCAAGCCTTCAAGTCTTGAGTCCTTTATTAATGCCCACTCACTCTCTCTTCTCACTTACGGCTCATTTGGTTGGACGAAATGGAATAAGAGTGAAATATAATGGAAAAAATAAATGAATGAGAGAAAAAATAGAATGAAATTGTCAATATAATTATTATTCAATTCACTTATTTGACTGGTATAAAATAAAATAAAGAATAGAATAATAAAATATAATAAAATTCTTATTATACTCTTATAATAAAATTTTATTATATTTCACTATTCCATTTCTTCCCTCATTTTATTATATTTCACTATTTCATTTAATTTCCATTTTGTTATCTAATTTCTGTTTCTATTCTCAATTTTCAGTTTCTGTTTTCAATTTTTTGTTTTTGTTCTCAATTTTCTGTCCTCAATTTTTTAGTTTTTGTTCTCAAATTTCTATTCTCTAATTTTCTGTTTTCAATTTTTTGTTCTCAATTTTTCAGTTTTTGTTATCAATTTTCAGTTTCTGTTATCAATTTTCAGTTTCTGTTTTCAATTTTCCGTTTTTGTTTTTGTTTTCAATTTTTTGTTCTCCATTTTCTATTTTTGTTCTCAATTTTCAGTTTCTATTCTCTAATTTCTGGATTGAGCTGGATCATACTACGAGTTTTTTTATAATTTTAGTTTTGATTCTATTGGGCTGGATTTGATTCCAGCCCATTTCAAATGGAATCTTATTCCATTGATTTTCATTCCAATGGAATCACAAAAATGATTCCGTTGGAGAATCAAACAACGGAACAGGAATCAAGGGCGGAATGACGATTCCATTCCATCCCGATTCTGTCTAATCAAACATGTCGTTATTATTTCCAACATCTGTCTATCAAATCTCTCATTCTCCACTTATTTCTACGATTGCTTCTATCTCCAACTCACTCCAGCTGCATTGCCATTACTATTGTCATTAATGTTGAACCATGCCAAGTCCCTCAATTTCTTCTATATTATTTATTGTTGAAGACTTCATGAGTTTCAATTGTGTATATATAGATAGAGTTACTTGTATTGTATATTGTGTTGTAGTGTATTGTGATGTATTGAATTTTGATTATATATATATACAATTTTATTGAATGTAATATATGTCATATTCATATTCATATCCTTTCTCTTAGCTTTAATATGGTATCACGAGCTTAAAGATCCAGTCCTACCCTCTTCCCAACCTTAGGCGCCGACATCACCAAGAACCAACATAGCAGATTCAGACCAGAGTCTGCCGCTTCAGATCTAGTTTACCGGAGCTCATTTGCCGACATCGATTCTGCTCATCAAATCCAGACCAAAGTCTGCTACTGTCGTCTTCCTTTGTCCACTTATCAGATCTGAGATCCGTTCAGCCAGATCTCAAATTTTGGACTGAACATTTGCACATATTTTAGATTTCAACAAGATATGATATCCATTCTGTGGAGTTCTATCGAGTTCTGGAAAAAGGGTGATATATTTTCTTTTTCCAAACACTTGATATTCAACCTTACCCAAACCTAAACACGTGATATCCAACCTTCCCTTTATTCAACCTTTTACTTTATTATCCTTTGTTGTATTTTTCTCTCTTAAAAAAAAGAGTAGTTTTTATAGCCACTCCAATTATGTCTATCGAGAACATCGTCATATCCATACCTAACAACCATGAACCCACACCTACAGATAATATCGCCATAGCAATACCTAATAACCATGAACCCACACATCCTCTTGTAGCCATCAACACGCACAACACAGTAAAACTGACGTCAACGAATTACATCTCCTGGAAATTCAAAATTGAATCCACACTCTTTGGCTATGATTTACTCAAGTTCGTAGACGGCACCTACCCATCACCAACCCCATTTCTCCAAGACAATACCACACCCAACCCCGAATATATCATGTGGTCTAGTCAAGATTGCCTCATTCTTAGTGCCCTGGTTGGCACCCTTAGCCCACCTCTCATTCCACTCATCGTCCAATCTCGCACTTCCCAAGAAGCATGGCTTGTCCTACACAATACATATGCTCTCCCATCCAGTGGTCATATCAAATAGCTCAAAGATCAACTCAAAAGGATCACCAAGGGATCGGACTCAATCACCACCTACATGCAGTCCATCAAATCCAAAACCGATGAACTGGAAGCCCTTGGTAAACACCTTGATCACAAGGACCTCATTGAAAAGATCCTCGACGGCCTAGGTGATTAATACAACCCGGTGATCGACGCCGTCAATGCCAAAGACACCCCCATCTTGTTTGATGAATTGCACGAGAAATTGATCAATCGTGAGCTCTTCCTCATAGTGACCACCCCTATACCAACCTCCTTACCAGTGACTACACACATCGCCACCTCCCGCCCCATCAACTGGCGTCCACAAAACTGCAACAATGAACCCCCATGGTTGCTCCCGACACCACCCACATCTCAACGTGGTACCCGCAACCCACCATGACCATATCTTGGTCATTGCTAATGGCGTCGTGATCAAGGCCATACAGTCCCACAATGCCCATTGTTCTGGTAATTGCAACCCAAACTTCAACCACCTCTGTCTGCCCGTCCTTCTTCGATACCTCAATAGCGCACCAATCCTCCTTGGCAACCACGTGAATGTTCCAATAACTGACAACTCTGACGACTCAAATTGGCTTCTTGATAGTGGTGCATCACACCATGTTACCACCGACCTAAGTAATCTCTCTATTCATGCTCCTTATTCTGGGGTTGACGATGTTGTGATTGGCGATGACATGGGTCTCCCTATTTCGCATATTGGTTCTACATCTCTACACAGTCCTAAACACAATGGGTATTCTGAATGTTGTCATCGTCATATAGTTGAAACAGACTTATCACTCATCTCACATGCTTCCATGCCTTTGGCATACTAGTCATATGCATTCTCCACTGCTGTTTACCACATTAATCGTCTACCCACTCCCATACTCCAACTTCTATCACCATAAGCAAAGCTCTTTGACACACCTTCCAACTATTCCAAACTTTGAAGTTTTGGTTGTCTGTGCAATCCTTGGTTGCGTCCATATTCATCTCACATAATATTTTCCCGTTCTACCCCTTGTGTCTTCCTTGGCTACTCCTCCACCCAAAGTACCTATCTTTACGTTGATCCCGTAACCCAATCACCACATCCCCCCAAACCAGACATCTATTCCTCATCCACATCAAGGTATAGTTACTCGATCCAAAAATAATATCCACAAACTAATCCAAAAACTCAATCTTACTGCATAACTTTCCACCAACCTAGATCTTGAACCTTCTATAGTGATCTGGGCCATCAAAGATCCCAAATGGCGTCAGTCCATGTATGAGGAGTATGATGCTCCTGTTCAGAACGGGACATGAGACCTTTTTCCATCTCATCCGTCCAAAAATTTCGTTGGTCGCAAATGGATTTTTTGACCTAAACATTTATCTAATGGTTCTGTTGACAGGTATAAAGAACGTTTAGTTTCCAAAGGGTTCCACCAACGCCCGGGTGTTAACTACCATGACACCTTCAGTCCTGTTGTCAAATCAACAATAGTATGACTTGTTTTTTCTCTTTCCGTCACTTGTGATTGGTCATTGCGACAACTTGATATCAATAATGTCTTTCTCCAATGCTTTCTTTCTAAGGACGTCTTTATGGAACAACCACAAGGATTCATTGACAAAGGCCATCCTTATCATGTCTGTAAACTGCACAAAGCAATATACGCTCTTAAACAAGCACCCTGTGCATGGTAATATGAGCTACATCAGTTTCTCATGTCCTCAGACTTCAATAACTCTCATGTAGACACATCACTATTTGTCTACAATGCTTCAGGAATCATGATATATCTTTTGGTCTACGTTGATGACATTATTATCACAGACAACAACAATGTCGCAGTACAAAAGTTCATTCATCTTCTCTCCAACAAATTCTCCCTCAAGGATCTTGGTCCCCTATCATATTTCCTCGGAGTTGAAGTCATTCCACATCCGCAGGGCATCTTTCTTTCTTAGTGGCAATATATACATGATCTTCTTACTCGCACTCGCATGTCTAATGCCAAGCCTGTGTCTATGCCACTTTCCACTACTCCAACTCTTACTTTACACTTTGGATCATCCCTATCTGATCCAACCGAATACAAAGCTATTGTTGGTAGTCTCCAATACTTATCACTCACACGACCAGACATTGCTTACACGGTCAACAAGCTATCTCAATTCATGCACTGCCCCACGGCTGATAATTGGAATGCAGCAAAGTGTCTACTACGATATCCCAGTGGTACTATTGCTCATGGTGTTGTTCTCTACCATAATTCACCATTGTCACTTCATGTATTTTAGGACGTAGACTAGGCAGGAAACAAGGGTGACTTTACCTCCACAAGTGCTTATCTCATCTACATTAGTCGCAATCCAATCTCATGGAGTTCAAAGAAATAAAGGACGATGGCCCGCTCTTCTACCAAGACTGAGTACTGAGCCGCTGCTACCATCGTTGCTGAAATTTGATGGGTTTGTTCTTTACTCACCGAACTTCATGTGTCTCTACCTCAACAACCAGTTATCTACTATGACAACGTTGGTGCAACAAATCTATGCTCAAACCCAGCATTTGATTCTCGCATAAAACATGTTGCTCTTGATTATCACTTCATTCGGGAACAAGTTCAAGGGGGCTCTCTTTGCGTTGCCAATGTTTTCTCTGCTGATCAACGAGCTGATGCGCTCACCAAACATTTTTCCTGCCTGCGCTTCCAACAATTGGCGAATAAGGTTGGAATCACCTCACGGGGCTCTATCTTACGGGGGCATGATAAAGATATTTAGTCTTCATTGTCAAAGATATGATGCCTTACCAACTCCCACATTCGCTTGTCAAAAGATGACATTTATCAAGCCAACCACTCCCATTTTTCTTGTTAAAAATCTCTTTATTAGACCATGCTACTCAAGCCTTCAAGTTTCAAGTGCCTCATTAATGCCCACTCACTCTCTCCCCTCATTTATTGTTTCCAACATTTGTCTATCAAATCTCTCTCTCTCTCTCTCTCTCTCTCTCTCTCTCTCTCTCTCTCTCTCTCTCTCTTTTTCTTCACTTATTTTTACGATTGCCTCTATCTCCAACTCACTCCAGCTGCATTGACATTACTGCTGTCATTAATGTTGAACCATGCCAAGTCCCTCAGTTTCTTCTATGTCATTTATTGTTAAAGACTTCATGAGTTTCAATTGTGTATATATAGATAGAGTTGTTTGTATTATATATTGTGTTGTAGTGTATTATAATGTACTGAATTTTGATTAGAGATTGTATATATATACAATTTTATTGAATGTAATATATGCCATATTCGTATCCTTTCTCTTAGCTTTAATATTACCTTGTGATTAATATGTGATTGATTAAAATTCTTTTTCTGAATACAATCATTTGGAAAACATGTTCTATCATTGAGGTATGTATCAAAAATGCTTTCCAAAGTATTTATAACCTAAATACGAATTCGCTTTGTTCGGTACATTGAAAATGGGACGAACTCGCACTGCCAACGAGATTAAGTTACTCTACAAGGTATTAATTACCCCGTGAATTAAGCTTAACAATAGTTGACCTAATTGGTTGTTTTTCACAAAATATCATTTAGTAACATGTATACACAAGTGAAATTTTAACAAACTTAGTATAATAGACCACAATCTCATGAAATCTATAAAGTTGAGCTACATTGGGAAAAACCTGATTATTACTTATTCAGATTCTATATCTTATATGTGCTTTATCGAGAAAATGAAATTGAGATTGAATTCATGTTGATTGTTTCAATCTATGAATCAAGAAAAGTTGACTTGCTTATATCTTCACTTGTAGTTTCATAGTTGTGAGCAGTGGGAATATTTTCATCGAATCACCTTGTTGCATGCTCTACACTATTAGTAAGTGTGATTGAGTATGCCTAACTTTATATACTCGTGTTGAACATCATGAAATGGGATTAAAACAGATAGTAGATAAATCATCATGTGTTGATCATTAATCTAGTCTTGCACTCTTTGCTTGCTATATTGAGTATTCTTAAACTTGAGTGTCATTTGCATCTGAGCACAAACACTAGTCTTCTTAGTGTCAGACATCATTACATAAGTGTTTAGAAGTTTTGTCGGATTTTGTGATCTAGAATGCAAAGTCTGTAGTTGAGTTCATATGTTTATTGCATTAAGTTAATAAAGCATATGGTTATTCTTGAGTATATCTTGTATTAGAACTTTAAGAAAATACGACAAGTAAACCCAAAATAGGTCCAAATGTGAAGAAGTCCAAGGGAGATTTTGTTGGCTCAATATCGACCCAATCTTGTTAGGAAAGAGATTAGTGTGAAAAATCAAAGAGAGTGAATCTCAGTGGTCCAGAGAGTAAACCTAGACTAGTTATACTTGTGTATCATTTGGTTATATTGTGAGTTGTATTTATTTACTTGTACTACTGAATTCAACATAACTTCTACTTAGATCCATTTTCTCATGTAAGTGTTCACTTCTCGCCTTGCCTAGCTTTGGAAAAAACGAGCTTGGGAAAGAAAAGAAGTTCAACCTTTTTTCATTATCGTGCACCAAGTTTTTGGATAGACTGGGGCCAAGGGTGTCACACAAAAAATCAAACTTTAGGTAGTAAAATCACATGGAGCACTAATTCTGCGATAACTAGAAAATGTCCAATAAATTGAATTTAACAATTCCAAATCCAATAAATTAAATTGTACGTCTCTAAAATTTATATATATCACAGCGTACATTGAAATCACACTAAAGTATCATGAGCATAAAGTGTGATTTAAACATTATTTTTTGATATTTGGATAACACTAAACTAGATCCAAAAAAATTATTTAATTTCACAAAAATGAAAATTACATGCAAAGCATAAGTATTAGGTTAGGAGATGGGATGACATGAAGTGTCTCATTCCATCTTATTGTGATCCATATTTCCCTTTTGCTTATTTGCACAATAGTCGAAGAGACTTCCATCAAAGCAACGTCTCACTGCTTCTTTCGACAAATGGCCTTCCGAGTCCTTTGCAAGAATGTAAAGCACTCCCCATTCCATCTTGCTAGCACACCTACAAACACAATTATACAACCAAGGGTTCATCCCACATTGTACCACTCAAATTGAATCAACATCATTTGTGTGACTTCGGCATGAGAGGGCGAAAAAAATGATGGATAAAAAAATGAAAATGAAAAAAAAAAAAAAAAAATATATATATATATATATATATATATATATATGTATGTATGTATGTATGTATGTATGTATGTATGTATGTATGTATGTATGTATGTATGTATGAAAAGAAAAGAAAAGAAAAAAAAAAAAAAATGCACAATTTTCTAAACAAATTTTTTTCACTAATTTGGAGAAAAAATGAAAGAGAGATTTTCAAAAGAGGTTATAATTATACATTTGTCAATAGAATTTTTAATTTATTTTTGTAAGGTATAACAGGAAAATTGTAAATTATATTAAAGTAAATTATTTTATTTTCTTTTATTTGTTTTCCCCAACAAACAACACTGGAGAAATAAGTTTTCTTTCACACTGAATGAAAATATTATCATCTTATTTTTCTTTTCTTTTTTCTTTTTCTTCCTTCCAACCAAAAATACCTTAAACTCAATAAGATATGAAAGGATAAACCTGACATACCTCCATTTCATCTTTTATCATTTTAACAATATTTCAGACGTTGTTTGTTATATTTTATTGATAAAAATACCTTTGCAACCTAATATTTTTTGTTTTTATTTCTATTTTAATTTTTTTATTTAATTTTTATGTATGATGTTTATTAAAAATAAAATAAATTAAAGGTAACAAATTAGAAACAAAAAACTAAAATTAAAAACAAAAAAGAAACACTTTAAACAAAAAATAAATAATTTTTTTTTTATTTTTTGTTCTTCAAATTTTTTATTTTTTATTTTGAATTCCTATTTTATGTTTTAATGTTTGGATTTTTATTTCTACCTTTTATTTTACAGGTTTTTATTTTTGTTTTTTCCCTATAAATATCATGCGAAAATAAAAAATAAAATAAAAACAAAAATAAAATACAAAATAGAGTATAAAGTAAATAAATAAAAAAATAAAAAATATTATGTTGCAATGGTATTTTTGTTAATAAAATATGGTAGAGGGTGTCTTAGGTAACCAGAGTGAAAGAATAAGGGGTGTCTCTAGTATTGTTAAAATGACGGTGTGCTATTAATATTTGTCGAAATAATAACGAAAAAAGAGGAAAAAATTGATTTTTTATTAATATTTTTAGTTAATATTTTATGTAGTCGGAGTTACTTCTTTGTGGAGTTACCTAGCTAGTTTAGTTGTATTACTATAAATTGTGATGTTAGTAATTCGACCCTGTGACAGTTAGTGTGTTAGTGGGAATAATTAGATTGTTAATGGTGGATGATGAAAAATATAAAACAAAAATTTTGAATAACAAAATTAAATCCCAAATTTTTTAATTATTACAATAAAGGTCTCAACCATACTTAAAATATATTACATAAAATTCACATGTACTAAGAAAAAAAGATAAATAATCCAATGATATATATATATATATATAGGGGGGTCAAAATATAAATAAATAAAAAAGTTAAGATAATATATATAATAAAAATGGATCTAAAATATCGACTATGCAATTACTATTCCAAAATTAAAACAAAAATAAAAATCGTTTTGGTTTTTAATTCTGAAATTAAAACCGTAATCAAAACTATTTATTCAGTTTTGAAACTAAGCTATTCGATTCGTTTGATTCATTTATCCGTCAGTCCGACTTCAATTACCATCCCCAGCTAAAAAGTTTAGGTGACGCAATTTTCGATTACGCGGTTACCATATATGTTTACATATGTTAAGGGTGTGTGTGATAGAGATATACCATCCGAAAAAGTCGAAAGCATTTCGAGTGGAGTGTGTCATGTGCCATATCTCCTTCAGAGTAAGTTTATCAGGCACCGTGTGAGCATACTTGCTGAAGATGTTCTCTAAGTTTGCTGGAACAAACCTGAAATATTGCACATATATCTATTCATCAACATGAGTTCATTACTTTTAACGTTTAGTCTCCTTACTAGTAATTCCATGTTTTGAGAGAGACATTTTAATGTCTATATAATAAGATTGGCCGATTACAAGAGATCTAAATATTTGTCAGCCATACGTAAATATCTTTTAATAAATAAATAATTATACTCCTACTATAAATACACACTTGACAAGATTATAAATAGGAAAAATTACCAACTAAACCTAAATTAAGTATCAAACTACAAATTGATGCCAACTAGTTTAAAATGAACTAAACACTCACATTTTACAAATTGTATGAACCATTTAGTCCCAATTTCAAAAAATACAGAAATTGGTATGACTAATTTATCTCTGCGTGATTTGAAGGATTAAAACCTTTCATATTTAACGGTTTTCACATAAATGATAATTGAAATATTCCATAATTAACAGTTTCATACAAAATTATTTATTAAAATCAAAATATTTTTTGTTGAATATATTTTTTACGATCTAATTATATATTCAGATTCGTCTGAATAAGATCTTCAAAATGATATTATATTGACTATTTTTTTCATCAATTTCAGATTTTTGTTATAGTCAATATGGTACTTTTTCAGTTCTCATATTCATGTTATATTTAATATGGTACGTAATTCCTAAATTTTCAGTTTTCACATTCATGTTATAATTAACACAATCTTATATGTTATCAAAATACAATAGAATTTTACATTCAACATCCAAATCACATTTATCAATTAGTTATATTACATTCAACACTTATATGATTTATGTTATTATCAATATTAGTTGATATTATTTCTATTACATTAGATGTTATATTCAACACTCACGGGGATACACATATTGTAGCGATGTTATTTATAACATTAACATCACAGTTAATCACCAAATGTTACATTCAACATTCGTTGCCACATGTACTGCAAATATTTTATGTGTAACATTCATATGAAATACAATTTATGATTAAAAAAAATTAATTAATATCTCATTTTAAAGAGGATGATTCCCTAATGATTATTGTGTAAAAAAAATTAGTTTTATAACAATAGATTTGTGATAAAATTTACATGTTTCTTTTTCAACTATTTGATCAAAAGTTTTCAGATTTGTCCCGCATTTTGTAGGATCCATTGTAAATTGAAATGTAGTCCACGATTTGGCAAAAAGAGTGATCAGTGCAAAAAAAAAAAAAAAAATTGGATTGAAATGGTAGTTTTCACCCTCAAAAGGGAGTCCTTGTATGGCCCCCTAAATAATTATAATCAGTTATGATAAAAATATGGAATTGAAAATGAAAAATCATTCTCCAACGCGGAAATCCATGCGCCCAGTTCGGTTAAAAGCCAAATTAAATATTTTTACTATTTCTCTTTTTCTCACTACTGCTTTAGGCGATGGAATGGATAGTAAAAAGGAAGGGTAAATCGTCAATTCAAAACATTTAGGATTATTTGGTGCAAATTAGTGCTTTTTATAGGCCTGTAAAATAAGCTATATTTTTTTGCTTAAAATCTATTTACAATCAAGAAAAAAAGAGTTTCAATTGGAGATACCCCTTGTCATTTCGACGAATATTAAGGACAACTCGTGTAATGTTGATAGTACTTAAAACATTCCTTATCCTTTTAGTTTCATTACTTGAGCCACCCCATATCACATATTATTGACAAAAATACTCTTGAAAAATAATATTTTTTATTTTTCCATTTTCGACACTTCCTTCTTTCTTCTTCTTCTTCTTCTTCTTTTTTTTTTTTTGATTTTTTTTTTAATTTTATTTTTGCGCATGGTATTTATTGAAAAAATAAAATATAATCAAATGTAAAAACCTAGAAAAAAAAATATGAATTCAAAAAAAAAATGTTCAACAAAAAAAAAAGAAAAAAACATTTATTTTTAAAATTTAAAGTTAATATTTTTGTTTTGTTCGTTTTTTTATTTTTTGCTTTTTGTTTTTTGTTTAACTTTTCATTTTTTTTTCCTATAAACACCACACACAAAAAAAATGAAAAAAAGAAATAAGAATAAAATAAAAAATAAAACAAATAAAATGAATAATTTGAAACAAACAAAATGTGTTATTTTAAGGGATTTTTTTTAAGCTAAAAATATTAAAAATATAAATACTTAATATATTCAAAACTTAATATTTTAGTATTTAAAATTTATCACTTATAAGTTTTCAGCACTTAATTTTTTAATGTTATTAGACAAGTCCATAATCTTTTTCATTTTGTTTGTGTTTTTTTTTTTTTTTTAACTTTTTATTTTTACCTATAAACACCATACACCAATAAATAAGGAAATAAAAATAAAATAAATAATATGAAACAAACAACAAAAAAAAAAAAGTATAAAATCAATAACAAAAATAAAAAATAAAGAAAATATTATGTTACAAGGATATTTTTGTCAATGAAATATGATAAGATATGTCTCAAGTATAACTGAAAAGACAGAGATGTCCATGGTATTTTTTAAAATGATAATGGATGTCTCAAACTTAATCTCAAGAAAATAATTACTAAAACAAAATTATGTTTAACCATTACGTTAATTGTGTTTTTATTATTAAAAAAATAAGAAGTTAAAAACTGAATTAGAAAAACGGCCCTGATTGAGAAGTCCTAAAAGGCGATGAAAACTACCGATCAAACCCATTCCTCTTTTCATGCACCAACAACTCCTTTTGTGTTTTTTCTAACCCCACATATGTTACTTTCAATTCTAATATCAAAGCACATGATTTTTTTCGTAATTTCTGATATTGTAAAATTAATATTTTTACACTATATTAATCAGTAAAATATCATCTTTTTATGATATACTACTAAACATATTTTTTGGATGTATGAATTGCATTATGCGTAGATGTTACATGTAACATCCAAAGGCAATATCCAGAGGAACATCCATTGAACATATTTTCAATGGATGTTACATGCAACATCTATAATCAGTAATTAATGTGTTTTTCAATTTCTCTCACTAACACAGAAGATGTTACATGCAACATTAATGCGATTTTCAACTTCGCTCACTAATACAAATTCACATTTCTCTTATTATATTTCAAGGGTATGTTACATGTAACATTAACACAGACCCACGTCACCAAAGGAACTCCAAAGGTTTTAATACCCACCTTACCATTTCTTTTTCTCTCTAAATGAAGAAAATCCCACCAGATTGAAACATAGCATAAAATAAAGTGGCGACATCTATTGAAATGCTCGGATCTGAGTTGTGAAGGTGGTCAAGAAGCCGGATTTGGACGACGACAGTAGGGAAGGCGTCGGCGATGATGGGAAAAGTATCGGATCTGGATGGCGACGGCGGAAGTGCATCAGATCTCGACAATAACAGCGAAGAATCTAGGTTGCGATGGCAGCAAGGCGATGCTCGGCGAAATCACAGGAGGGGCATTTCAGTAATCTCGTCACCAGTTGATTTTTAAAAGAGGACTAATCGGTGCAAGAAATCGCTTGCATTGGAGTTTTTCATGCAAGGAAAAGGAAATGGGTTTTATTGGTAGATTACTGCTAATAGTAGGTCTAGCCGGTAATTTTCTCCTTATTTTATCCTTATTTGTCAAATTAGCCTTGTCATTTTAAATTGTCAAATTAGCCTTGTACATTCAATTTAAATATATTAAAACCCTGAAGTTTCCAAATCCTATCAACTCAGTCCAAATAGATTATTTTTTTTAACAGAAATCAGTCACGTGTCGACACAAAATCACCCACGTGGATGAATTAAATTAAAAATGGCGGAAGGACTGACTTGACATGATTTTGATACATTATGTTTTAATGTGTTCAAATTTAAAGGATAGAGGCTAGAGTGGGATTTCTTTGAAACTTCAGGGATGCAAAGTGAAAAAAGCTCTTATAACTTATGATAACAAAAGTATAGAATTGAAAATGATAACCACTCCCCCAATATGAAAAACCCTACAAACCCAAACTAAATATTTTTTATATTTTCCTTATTTTTCTAATTTAATTTTAAATTTCCTACCTTAAATTAGTTTTGATATTTTAAATTGTCACTAAATATATCTATGTAATAAGATAGAATAGTTATAAGAGGTCTGGTTATATTTTCAGTTCATCCGATTTCTAGCCTACTATTTTTTTTAACCCCCCCTCTTTTTCTCATACTCTCTCTCTCTCCCCCCCCCCTACATGTAGAATGAGTCAAAAGTTTTAGGTTTTAGAAAATTTAGAAGGGGCAAAAGTGTAATTATTTCAACCGTTAAAAACATATTTGTTTATAGAGTTTTAATTTTATCATATTTTTTATTTAATTTTCTTAAAGCCCTCCTAAAACGCTACATGCTGTAGCATTTAAAAAAAAAAAAAAAAACCTAATTGTAATAGTGTTTCACTAAAACTAATTGTGGAGTGTTTTCTCTTATAAGAATAAAGTGTCTCAACCATTAGTTTGAGACACTAAAACAACCATAAGGACACTTACTATAGTAGTAAGGGCCTTGAACGTGATCATCTAAGATGTCCCACATTACAGCTTTGCTCAATGTCAAATATGAGAGTTGTGATTGAATTTGTGATATTCAGACTTGAGGTACTATGGATCACATGTATGCATTCTCATGTTTTGATAATACTAAGTGTATTTTATCTAGAAAACTTCAAAGGTAATTATTGGGTATAGTAAAACATACTTGTGACTATTTCAAGTATACAAGATGGTATATATCACTCTAATCAAATAGGAACATATCCTATGTGATTAGATTCAATGTAATTCATTAACACTGGACAGAGCAATATGACGCTTGGGATTAGATTCCAATTGGTGTGCAGGGAATTGTATTATCAATTAATATACATATGATTGGACTATGTGTTTTCAACTTTATCGTTATTTTGTTGGTTCTTTGAGGGGTACAAGATAGAAATATTGTATAGTATTATAATCACAACTGATGGGAGTTTTCCTGGTGAAATTCCTATCCACGTGATATAGTTGTGATATGTGAGTAGACATAACTCACAGTCAAAGAAGATACGATGGAGAAATTATTTCTCTACAGGGGCAAATTTGGAATTATTCTAGTTTTAATTAATTAATGATTGAATTAATTAGTTATTTCTACCGTCCAACATTTGATATGAACCTAATGTGTAACATATAATAGAAAATATGAGGTTGGATAGTCCTTTGGGGACCAAAGTACGATTAAGAAAAATAGAGGTCTTGGGTTTTTTAACCCTGAACAATATTTATAAGTAGAAGGCTATCATGTGTCCTCCAACTAGAGGCCAAATTCGGCCACCCAATTTTTCCTTGAGTGGTCTAGGGATGCCACAAAAAATCGAACCGATGGATAATTGCAAGAAACCGAACCGAATGATTCGGTTTTAAAATTGACTAAATGGTTTAGTTATGGTTTTGATTTTGAAATTAGTAACTGAAGTTATTTTGGTTTTGAGATAGAAATTAAACCACGAAACCGAACCGCGAAACCGATATTTTAGATATATGTTTATTACATATATATATATATTTATAATTTAACCCTAATATATATGTATGTTTTTTTATTTATTTACACTTTCAGCCCTCTTATGTATATGATGTAAATGGACTTAGGTTTTCATAATTTTCATTTCTGATTTCACAGTCGTTCGGCCCATTCCTCCATTTCTTTTTATTTTAGATACTTTAATTACGGTTATTTTGTGATTTGGTTTTGTTTTTTAGAATTTATATTATATATTTTAGTTATATTTTTGTTTATATATAAAAAACAGCGGTCTGCGGTTTCACAATTTTGTTTTTTTATAAATTTAAATGGTTTGATTTTAAAATTGTTTATAAAAATTGACGGTTTTTGTTGCAGTTTTGGTTTAATATATTTCTAATGGTTTTTATATTGGTTTTGGTTTTATAAGAAATCAGACCGAAACTGACCCAGTAGCATCCCTAGAGTGCTCTACTATTTTGATTTTTACGACCTATTAGAATCAAAACAGATATACCTTAGATCTTTGGAATTAGAATGAGATTCTTAGATATTCCGAGACACTATCCATATAGAGTTTATCTTGTGGATACTGTTAGTGGCATACATTTGTGCTGCTTCCAAGAGAATTAAATCTAGTTCTTGATTCCGGATCAAATCCAACAGCTCTTGGAAGATCTTTCTCAAATCATACCACGAGACCAACTGGCTTAAAGGTTGGAGCACCAAAAGAGGTATAAAGTTTAAACGAGATTTATTATTTATAATTATATATTTTGTTTCATGTTAATAGGACAGATCTAGGCTTTAAGGAACTTTTTTATTTAATGGATTTAAATTTTTTGTATTCTGCTATGTAAATCTCAAGATTTTAATGTGTGGTTTCTTCAAGTAATATCAGATCCACATCCAAATTAACGCAAATCACATATTTTGCTTATGTTTTATGGAATATTGGGTCACAATAATATTGACAAAAATTATTGTTTTGGGTTTTACCCAAAACAATAGCAAAAACATGCAGATCAAAAGAATTTAAATTCATTTTAAACATTGGTTTTAAATTGAAATTAAAATTGAAAATTGGAGAATTCAATAAAACAATATAGTGTAAAAAACCACGATAGTGGTGGGATTTGAAATGTAAGGCGACAGCGGCTAAAGAGCCATTGCCACGCACTATCGCTTGCAGTAGGGCGCCGCTACTAGGTAACATTGCCACGACAGCACCTACCACTAATAGCAAGGGCAGCTATGGTGGTCTATCAACCATGCTAAAGTTGCGACTCTGGGCCTTGGGGCGTATTAGTGTTCGTATTCGGCGATTACCGACTACCTATAATTATGTTTGGATTCTCCAAAATTTGGTCTTTCAGATATTTAGGAACAAAAGTCAAATGTTGACTTATTCATTAGATTTAAATTTTGAAATCATACATGAATCAAATTTGGTATCTTTTTGAATATTTCCTTGAAATCTCACCAAATCATACCTGAATGTTTCATATTCTTTAGGGACTCTCGAGTAACCCACGGCGTGTTACCAGGTAAGAACTACTACTTGAGTACTTTCTTCATATCAGTATCAGCATGAGAAGCACATGTCCGACATTGTAATTTTGCATCCCCGCATAGGTACATGGTCGTCATGGTCATTACATTCGTTCCTCGAATTTGTGAACTATTATTAGAAGTTAATGAAAGGGTATTGGAAGAAAGCGAATCCCCTTAATGATTTACTAAGAAAGGATGCAAAATGGGACTAGACTTTGAAGTACCAAGAAACATTTAAGAGATTAAAAGAAACAATTTTTGCAGAACCAGTTTTGAAGTTGCCAAGATTTTAGGGGCCTTTAGATGTATGGACGAATGCATCAAATAGAGCAATCGACAACATTCTTGTGCAAGAAAGACATTATATGGCTTATGAGAGCAAGAAGACGAAAGGCGTTGAACAACAGTATTCAACAGAGGAGAAGGAGATGACGGAGGTTGTTCATTGTCTTGACACTTGAAAGCATTATCTCATGGGAACAAAGTTTACGGTGATAATGGACAACTTGGCGAACACCTACTTCAAAACTCAGAAGAAGTTGACCCCAAAACAAGCACGTTGGCAAGAGTTTTTTACCAAGTTTGATTTTACTTGGGTATGTAAACCAAGAAAAATTCAACTTGGTGGTCGATGCTTTTAAGTTAAAAATAAGTCCAAAAGTATATAGCGTCTATGATGCAAGTGAAGAATGATTTTCTACAAAGAATCAACGATCAGTTTTCACATGATCCTTCCTACCAAAAGTTTCAACAAGAAGTTGAGGATGACATTGTTTGAAGATATTGAGTGGAAGATGGTTTGTTGTATGCCAAGGAAAGCAAACCCTATGTCCCTAGAGAATGAGGACTGAGGAGGGAGTTGTTTCAAGATACACACGATCCTCAATGGATGGGTTACCCATGCATTGAGAGGATGTACCCATTGTTGTCTCTATCAATTTATTGGCCGAAAATGGAAGATGACATAGAAGCATATGTCAAAACATGTCTTGTGTGCCAACAAGACAAGTTAGAGATAAAGAACGAAGTCGGACTACTACAATCACTACCGATTCTAGAGGGATCGTGATAGTCCCGTTTTTTAAAGGTTGATGATATGCATTCAATTTTCGTTATTGTTGATCATTTCCCAAAGTATGTTGTGTTTATTCCTACCCCCACATGTAAGACCTCAATCGTAGCATGTACGTCATTTTAGTTGCATTTTAGAGTAACTGGAAAAATTCAGGGTGAAATTGGGTCAATTAAAAATTTAGGGGTCAATTTGCAAATTTAGAAAACAATCTATCCAAAAATTTACATTTACCTTTTGAATTAAAACTTTTGGGAGTGAGATTGCAATTTAGAAAATGTTAAGGGTGAAATTAGCATATTAAACTCTTATAAATGGTGAATTGAACTCAAAATATGATTTTTAGAAATTAGGGGAGAGGGAAGAGTAATTTAGGCAAAGGGGTTCTAGAAACATATAGAAATCCATTCTCTCTTACTGACTGTTGCCGTGAGATCAACCGGTGGGCAGAGGATTTGGGAAGTGGACGACGTGGCTTGAAGGGGGAGCATTCTCGTCCACTATATATATATATACAATCATGCCCGCAGTGCGAAAGGGGAGGAAAAATCTGGAATCAAAGACAGAAAATCTAGAGAGAGAGGAGGTTCGACCGGTGCTCTCATGAGTGAGGGTGTGTATTCCGATCGTCGCTAGAGTGGGTGTCGCCGTTCGGGCCGGTGGTGTGTGTGTTGCTGTTGTGGTAGGTATATGGGAATTCTTCAGTGTATAGGTGATCGGATAGGGGTGTGTGTGTCAATGGAATCCAAACAGAAATAGAGGAATGAGAGAGGTCCGCCGGTGGGTGTCGTCCGTTTAGTAAGTGGGTGTGGGTGTTTGGTCGTCGTTTGGTAAGAGCGTGTCTGTGTTTGTATGCCCGACAACATGTGTAAGTGTGTGGGTGTGTTTAGGTATGGATCGCCGGCATGAATGGTGATCGTCCGGCGAAGGGTCGTCATGTTTGTCATGTGTGTTTGTTGTTGTGTATGTATGAGCTTGGTAGGTTCGGTCAGTAATGTTTGGTCGACGATAGGTGTTCGGTCGTCGATTGGAGGGGGTCGGTAATTCGACCGGTCGGAGAGTTAAAGAGAGAGAAGGTGGGTTTCGCTTTGGGTGTGTGATCCGTTCGGTTGGGTAGTATGGGTGTGATTGTTGCCATCGTGGGTTGGCTAAAAGAAAGCGGAATTACAAAATGAAGAGAAAGAAAGAGAACAGTGTATGTACGTGTGTCGTCGTCGTCGGTTGTGTATGTCGATCGTCAGGAAGTCGTGTGCATGTGGGTGTATCGTTTGGTCAGATGGCATGTGTGCGTGGTGTGTGGTAATCGTTGGTGTAAGGCGGTCAACGGTGAGTGAGATCGCCAGAATGGATAGTAGAGAGAAAAAAGGGAGTAGTCGGTCGGGGCTGTAACAGGAACCGAAATAGGAAACAAAAGCCAAAACAGAGAAAAAGAAAAGAAAGGAAGAAAACGAAAAAAAAAAAAATGGAGAATTTACACAAACCACCCCACTAAAAATTAAAAACCCATCTCGGGGTCGCCAAACGATTCAGAAACAGGTGAAATTTCAATCAATTATTAATTTCGTTAAATTAAATTTTATTTAGCGTTACAAATCCTAAAATCGTAATAATTTCGTAACGATTAATTAATTTTAATTACGTGGTACATAAAATAGTAGCGATTCTGAATATAGGGTCTGCATTGCATGATTCGGATATTTTAGATAAGATATTAATTTAGGCTCTGTCACTATTAGGCTTTCAGGCACCGGTGTCCCGATAGAGTGTGATCAGTGAAGGTTTTGGAGAACGGATAACGAGGTGAGTGTATTGTTTTCTTGCCAAACTATATATATATATAAAGAGTGTGGAAAGTAACTGGTTTTCTAAGAATGTTTGGTCTTCTAAAAACTAAGGTGGGAGAAATGGTTCTTATTGAAATCGGTGGTACAAATGTGAAAAAATGGGTTTTACTGAAATTGGTGGTACTTTTAAAAAGGAGAGTGAAAAACATGATTTTGGAAATTCTCCCCAAAAGGGGTGTAGTTTATATTCTCCCCATAAGGGGTGTGGATTTTTGACGATATGGAGTGAAAATATATTTCTTTCCGTAAAGGATGTAGATTTTTAATTATACTGATAATTTTGACGATGCCATAATTGTTCTCCTCGCAAGGGGTGTGGTTTCCCCCCGAAAGAGGTGTGAATTTTATTTCTCCCCGTAAGGAGTGTGGATTCTTCCCATAGGATATGGATGGTTCTCCCCGTAAGGGGTGTGGATTATAGTTCTCCTCAAAAGGGGTGTGGATATTTTATAGGAAGGCATTCCTATGGATGTTACGGTACCGTTGTAACTCCCGATCATGAGGTTAAAACAATTACTATGGCTAGCCAGTGTGTGTTGTGGTGGAGTGGTGGTTTGAGATGTGTGTTTGAGATGTGATGTTTTACTTATATTGGGTGATTTATTATTTATTATGGTGATTGGTATTATTTTACTAGATGGATTGGAATGAAACTTATATTTATTGCTTTATTTTCACTGCTTATATTATGGAGAATTTTACTAGTTACGTGTTGTTTCTATACTCATACTTGATCCATTTAGATGTTGTAGAATGAATTATTATTATAAAATATTTTTACTAAGAAGGCAGTACACTCGCAGGTAAAATAGCTAGGAGTCGGTCGGTCCCTTACTGGCACTAGATAGAGTTGTGCGGGTCACGCAAAAGAGTCATTTGAGAAAAAAATTTGGAGGCGAAATACCATAAATGAAATCTAAGTGAGGTTCAAGGGATTTGTTTGATTGTATTTATATTCGGGACGATGTATCCCTATCAGATGAGACTATTATATGTGTTGTATAGATTTACAATTTTGTTATTGACGTATTAAAGTTGGCTAGTCAGTTGGGCAGTGTCATGTCTACGTCACGCCGGCCCTACATGACGGGTGTCCGGGGTGGGGTGTGACACCACATGCATATCCTACCGATGTGGCGGTAGAATTATTTTACAAAAACGTGGTAAAATACTAAATACTTTGGGTTGTCAAAAGATATAATCAATGATAAAAACACTCATTTCATTGGCCGAATCTGGATCGTGTTGTTTAACATAATAGGTATAGAGTTCAAATTCTCCACTGCAAATCATCTTAAGACGGATGGACAAACTGAGAGGATGAACCATTGTTGGAAAAATACTTAAGACATTATGTGACGGTGAGCCAAACAAATTGGGTTGAGTTGCTAGACAGTGCGCAATTTTACTACAATCTGCAAAAAATTGTCAGCAATAAGGATGAATCTATTTAAAATAACAAACAAGAATAAGCCTCTTATGCTAAATGATGTAGCTACCAAGTGTACTGGTAGAAATTGTCCTACTGCTTATCGGTTCACTCAGGTGAAACAAGATCTTATCGATGAGGCCAAGTAAAGCCTAGCGAAGGCAACCCCGAGAATGGAAAAATATGTGGATCAGCACCGTAGAGAATTGAAGTTCACAATAGGATATCGAGTTATGATCAAACTTACTTTGGAAATTTAGAAGAAAATAAGAAGCAAAACGGTACATCATGGCTTGATACCGAAGTACAACGTACAATTCGAGATGATCAAGCGCGTCGAAAATGTTGCTTACCAGCTTAAGTTGCTGGATCAGTTTAAGATCCATCTCACTTTCCATGTAAATTTTGTAAAATCATTCAATAAACACTTGTTAATTTGGGATGAAAATGAGCGAGACGAGTGCCTCCTATAATTCATAAACAATTTGAGAAGAAGTCGAGAATATCCTAGATCATAAGACCGAAGGCATGAGTAATAAAAATCAGAAGACCCATTTATTGGTTCAGTGGAAAGGGTCAACAGAATCTGATGCTAGTTGGAAAAAATATGTAAACCTTTGGTAGTTTGAAAAACAAATCAAGGAGTATTGGGATAAACACCCTCTGACGAGAACGTCGGCCTTTTCTAGTAGGGATGGTTTGTTATCCCCTTAAAGGTGTGACATAACGGAGTCTTGGATTTTGATTCCATATCCAAGCCAATGTCTTTGCCATGTTATCCGAGCTTGGTTAACTTTTTCTAAACGAGTACATGGTGTTATGTTTGATGTCTTGTGATATGCCATCACCTGGAGTTAGAAATGGATTACACCAATGGAGTCAATCGTAGGTTGGGCCCTACTATTGACTCTATTATTTCTCCTCAAATATTTTAATGTCCAATAATGTCGCCTCAATTATTTTGTTTAAAGTATTATAAGGAGGTGCCCCTCCCTCTAAACCCTCAGTAATGATGGACAATATGTGCACTAAGGGGCATTAGCGTGGCAAGACAAGGTGTATCCAAGGACCAAGGCATGATGGAAAATTTTTAGTAAGGCGTACCCAAGAATTTCAACACGGGTGAAAAACAGGACGTGACGAGCATCCACGAAATAGGGTGTCACGGGTTAATGCTAGCGGGCATTGAATGACGTTGAGGTAAGGCAAAAGACAATCCTAGGAATGCAGCTAGGATCAACATTCATGAGCATCGGCATGCGTGGGCACACAAATGCATTGCTGGACAATGTTGGTAGACATCAGATGTCGCTAAATCAAGACGCGACAATCCTAGGCTCAATGCTAAGATCAACATTCATTGGTGCAACATGAAGACAGAATCTTGAGCAAGAGGTCAAGTTAACAAGGCAGAATATGGGCGCAAGACACATTATGGGAAATGCGTTCAGCATGGCTAGGCGTCGACAAATATCGGCGTGACCAAGGGAATAAGATGGTAATACCGAGCAGCGTGTTGGCATAATGTCAAGCAATAAGAATACAGTGCTGGAGTACCAACTTGTAAAGGACTGATTTCACTAAAAGTTATGATACATGTGTTGGGCATCTGTAAGGCAGTTTCTGACATATAAGGCCGGGCAACTACTATTTTGTGGGCTGGACAAGTGTCCGAACAGGTGTCTATTTTTTAACCAGACAATTGGGGTTGTCAAATGTCATTGTTCCTTATAAATAGACACATGTCCAGACACTTGTCCAGCCCACAACATAATAGATGTCTGACTTGTATATCTGGTTCAACAAGTGTGTTCCTGCAAACTAGACCGAATTGCAAGACATTGTTGGTTCCTTATTCCTGAGTTTAAATACAAGGCTGGGCTTGCCTATAATTTCTGTGTGCTTGTGTGTGGGTGGGTTCTATGTTGTCTGTTTCTATGTGTTGTATTGCATTTCAGAAATTAACGTGGTTGACTAGTTGTGGCAACAATTAGGCCATCACAAGATTAAAATTTTGAAGTAGAAAAATTAACCCTACAACACCTGGCCAATTATATATTGAATTATATTAAATTTAATAACATAGGACATGTCTCTTTTTCCTAGAGTGATAAATACTATTTTACATACTCAAATAGTCAGACATATGTTTTACTATACCTAGTGAATACCTTTAAAATTTCTCTGCTAAAATATATCACTCAATATCAAAGTATAGGAACACACATACGTGATATTCGGAACCTCAAGTCATACAGTAACTCCAATATTCTATTTTGAAATTGAGCAAATCTGTCATGTGAAATATCTATGATGGTCACATTTAAGGCCTACTACTCTAATAAGTCCTCTTGTGATTATTCTCGTATCTCAAACTATTGGTTGAGACTCGCTATTCTCAAATGAAACACACCCCACAAGCTACTAATGTTAAAGACTCGTTGTAACAATCCAATATTGACTTGGAATATTTACAAGTTACCAAAGCATGAATGACCTAAACCTTTTAATCACTATTAAAAGGTAAGACACTTTCAATTTTACATCCAAGACACCACAATAATCTGATATAATTATAGAATGATATCAAAAGTATTTTTTATTAATGATAATTGAGATTAAAATTTTACAAACAAAGTCAGTAAATGATATTAAACAAGATTGACTATAAGGCTTATGTCTAAAATTGTGAAATAAGCAATATTTCAAAACTTCATTCAATAGAGGGTAATATTTTACCATTGATACAAACTTTTACCGTTGACTGATTTACTATGACTTTTGGGGCACACAAACATAGAGGACTAGAAGGTCCAAAGAGGGGTAAAACCATTGTTTAATCTGTGTTTTGTTATATATTACTCCGCATTACACTATATGTTGCAATCATTCATTTATATTGCAATTGGAACCCAAGATACGGGTATTATCAGTGGACTAGTTGAGGGATTACCACCCAAAACACAGTTATTGGGACATTATTATGGGGGACTTACAAACCCTCTAGTATATGATATCCATACGGTTTTAGGTTAATATGATGTACCTCTTACATACATTATAAAACTATTTAGTTTGTGCTAAAATTTTAAAACTTTTAGCATATGTTGTTACTTCTAAGCCGTCTAACTTAACCATATGATTGTGGTAATATTTTTAGGTTATTTAAATGGTGTGGCATGGTGTTGGACACCATTGAACACGGAGCACAACAGGTAGAGTTTGGTTGTAGGCGATGACATAGTTTAATTTTGTATCATCGTTGGACTATTTAGTGGGCGTTAGCAAATCCTATGAGATGACTAGAAAAAAAAAAAAAAAAATCCAGTAAGTTAGAAAGTTGTTTAGTGTGTTAGTGGAAATAAATACTTTTTAACAGTGAAAGATAATAGAAGTTATAACCTATAAGTTTTAGTATTATATATATCATCTATATTTTACCATCACACTTGAATTATTTTCTTGACTTTTATTTTCTCTGTCCTGCTATTTTGAGTGTGCATACATAGTCCTCTTCTTCCAACAGTTTTCGGTATCCAATTTGTAGTTGATATATGTATGTATCTGTGTGTATATAGAAAAAAGTAAGACAAGATGAGGGTGTTGAATTTGGTTAGTGTTTCTAGTTTTGTCATTATTATTAAGAAACTAAAAAAAACGTAATTTTACTTTTTTTCAAAGAATGTGCGAACGTAAAACAAATAGGCATCAAGTGAAATTCAATATGATATTATATCTTACCTTCCTTCAGTGTCATACGTTCCCGAATCACTTCCATGTTTTGCTCTATGTATATTTTCAATGTATATTGGAAAGAACGGTGATGGCATCCAAGTCTGTATTGTACACATGCAACAAGTTCCAAGTAAAATTGAAATAGAGAAGAAGCAAATAAAAAATATATACAATAAGTATATTTGGAGTTTAGAACAAAAAATAAAACAGAAACAATAACAATGGAAAAACTTATATTTGGGAAATAATACCTAATACCCAATAGATTTGTCCATTCTTTTAATTTGTTCTCTTATTATCTTAAAAAACATTATTCTTTGTTGTACAAGATAAATTATTGTTTAATATTTTTCTTTTATTTGCTTAAAGTAAAAAAAAAATATATATATATAATTAACAAATATTTAAAATTGGTGCCTAATCTAATAAAATAGCGATTGACATGATGGAATATTAACTGTCAAAGTGGGGACACCTGATTTGAGTATGGTACTAATTATTATGGTTATTGTTTGATTTTAAATGAGGCTGCAAATAGATTTCTTTACTATTCCATCTTGGAGATATGCTAAGAAGCAAATTTTATATGTGTGCTTGTTTGGTTTGTTCATGTCGGATCTCCAAGCACATTTTTCTTTTGTGGTGTTTGAAAATCTTGTCATTTATTTTGACAGATCCCAATATTTGTATAGGATGGGAGCCCTTGGCATTTTCTGTTAGTTTTTAGGTGGCCTTAGTGGTGTGGTAACTGGCACTAGTGGACAGATATAGAGGAGGGAAGAATGCCAGTGTCGACTTCCTCCTGTCGGCTTGCTCGCGGGGGATACAGGCCTATTGGGGTGGCTACTTCAACAGCGCATGATTCACCTGCAGTGTCAGCTCAAGTTGGATTGGTCTATCCTCCCCCCAGAGCAGTCTATCAATCTCCTGCAACGTACCCTGTTTACTTGCCCCGATAGATTCATGGATGGATAAAACGGACTCTTGCTCAACCTGAACCAGCTAGGATGGACTCCCACCCTTGCTCGCTCCGATGTCATTCAATCCCCACACCAAGCATACCTATCTCTTACAGGAGAATTGCAATACCAGACATAGGAGGTAAACCGGTCACCAATCTCTTATTTATTCCTTATTGTTTTTTACTGTCATTTTTGTACCAATTGAATATTATCCAATTTTAAGTACGATAAATAAATAATTTTATTTATTTTCTATGTAGTAGGAGTTATATGATATTAGTGCAGAGTGTTTTTTAATTAACATGACCATTGAAGATAATGATAGGATATGAGTTTAAAGTTTTAAGACCCCCATATACCGTATGTATATTGTTTTTTTATAAGGAAGTGTGAAGTGAATTATATTTTGACGTATATTTTCTGTTGTTATTTTGCGTAATTTGTTAATAGCCTTCTAATTCCAACAAAGTGAAATAAAACCCAATCATGTTTATAGTGACAAAGAAAAAAAAATTATAAGATTAAATAACTTGCTTTTATTTCAATTGCTTCGATTCAACACTATAGCAATTGGTGTATTCTCACGTGACAAAGTTTTAGGTCACAAGACTTGTGGGAGGAGAAAGAGAAAGAGAGGCTATAGGGAGCCACAAGATAAAGTCATTTTACATTTCAAAAGGCGAAATTATAAGTTATAAAGAAAAAGGATCAATGGGAATTTATTTCCATTTGTCAAAGTTGGGATTGTTGAACCTAAGCGTGTGACTCACTAAGAAAAAAATTTTAATGATAACAACATATTTTAGGTTTTGTATTTAGCATTGGCGTGAAGCTCCAAGTAGAGGAAATGATGCAATGAAGATATAATTCCATGGAAAAGAATGAAGAAACGGCACTAAGAATAAAAGAAAATAAAGGAGATCAAGAGATACAGATCAAGATCAAGATCAAGATGTTGAAGATCAGACAATCCAACTTGGAGATTCAATCCGAAGATGATAGTGATGAAGATCCAAAGGCTTCAAAGAGCTTAAAATGAACTCAATGTATATCTAAAGATAAGGTAAAATCTTTCCCTATAACTCCAATACACATTAACTCATCTAGGATAAACACACTCACACTTGTATTTATTATGTGTCCTATTCTTGTTGTGAATATTGTGTGTTTTAGATGCTTATAAATGATAAAAATAAAATTAAGTCAATAAAAGCAAAAACAAATAGAATATAGTTAGTGAAGAAAAAGGCTTAAAATTGAAATAATGTAGAGTCTTGTCGATCGACTACTGCATTAGTCAACTGAATAGGATAGTAGCCTAGAAACAAAAGAAACCAGTTTAATTCAATTGACCGATAGGAAGTTTCGATCAACCTATTCGGGCAATAGGTCCTAATTTGAAACAAATACATTAAATCGATTAAGCAAATAAATGAACCAGTCGACCAATTTGGACAGTAGGTTTAAAAGTGTTGTTCGATCAACCGGTCAATTGATCGATGGGGAAGAATACATTTTCGAAAGGTTGAGTATGAACATCGGTCCACCCACTAAGGATTCAGCCAACCGATTATCCAAGAGTTGTTTGATATCCTTAACGAAAATGAAAATTCGAGTTTGAATTGAACTCCAAATTGATTCAAGCATGTTTTATAATATTAATTATATTTTTTGTCTATCAAGTGAATTAATTATTTCGAACGAAGAGACAAGATTAATAGGAAAATCATGCAAAACAAAGTTACCATTTTATAAGCCTAAATATTAGCCTTTTGTAGCTATTGCTCAATTTTGACAAATTGAAACATTGTAATGAGTATGTATTTAATATTCAACTCATTAATTACAATGGATTCATTCCAAAATCAAACTTAATTGCCAGTTCTAAAGCCTATAAATACCTATCTAGAAAAACATTTGAAAGAAAGAGAAGATTCCATGAAATTAACAAACTATACCATTCTTAGAGTTCAATTCTTGTGTGCTAAATAATCTTAGCACTAAGTTGAGTGAAATAGTCTTTTAAAAACACCACATTTACTAAAAGAGTGAGGATTTGAGATAGACATGATAGTGAGCCTTTATTAAAAAAAAATATTAATCTTCAAATCATATTGGTGCTATCTTTGGGGAATTCTAGCCGAGATCAATTCAATTCCATTACAATCTACTGCATACACATCCTAATCATAAACATTACGGGTGAGCTTTTTCTATACTTGTCCATACACTAATTGTGCTTATTTATCTTTGTGGAAATACTTTTATCTAGACTTATTTATATTGATCACATCCTTGATTTTAGTTCATGTTATATATATTATTGACTTTATGATGAAATGATTTATTATTTTACATAAAGTTTTATAAGAGTAATTTTGCATACATATTAAAATCTATCATTTTGAGAAAATCGAAAGAACTTTTATCAGAGAACCAAAAGTCTTTTCTAAGTATATCACAAAATTGTTAGATTTGGTATATTGGACAAGGGAAGAACTTGCACCGTCGGTGATTAAGTTATTCATCGAGATCTAAATCCCATGCGTACCACTCTAACACGAGGTAAGTTAAATGACCGTTTTCACTAATTATTCAAAAATCTATTAACAATCTTGAAAATAGTCTTACGTTCACATTGTAAAGAAACTATTTAAAAAACATAACATACATAAACTCTCTAGACAAATCTCAACCATTTTTGCTCTCCAAGTATAAAGAATGGTCCAAATTGATGAAAAATATTAACATAACTATATAATGTGTATTTATATTCAACCTTATATATCTTATAGCTGATTGAGGGGAGATAATATATTTTTTGTATTATTGAGGAGAGATAATATATGTTTTCTATGTATATGGACATTAAATTTAATGATAATACTAAAATATTAAATTTATAGAAATTAAATAAAAAAATAATAAAAAAAATATTATATAACGAAAACTATGGACATTAAATTTAAAATAATTATATTAATAATACCGAGACATTAAATTTTAATAAATTAAATTAAAATATATATAATAACATTAAATTTACAAAAATTATATGGACGTTAATTTTAGTAAAAATAATGAAACATTAAATTTATAAAAATTAAATTTAAAAAATTATATGAAGGAAGAAATAAAATATATGAAAATTATGGATAATAAATTTACCAAAATCATACAAATTATATGTGAACATTAAATTTATAGAAATTAAATTAAAGAAAAAATATAATATATAGAAGTTATGGACATTAGATTTATAAAATTATAAAGCTAATATATGGACATTAAATTTAGTAATAATAAAGAAATATTAAATTTATAGAAATTACAAAAATAATATATAGACATTAAATTTAATAATAATACTAAATTATTACATTTATAAAAGTTATAGAAATAATATGTAGACATTAAATTTAGTGATGATGCTAAAATATTAAATTTACATAAATTAAAAAATAATTATAAAATAATATATGGATATTAAATTGAGTAATAATACTAAGATATTAAGTTTACATAAGTTTTTTTTTTTTTTTTTTAAAAAATATATATATATATATATATATATATATATATAAGAGAAATATAATATGTGAAAATCATGAATATTAAATTTACCAAAATTGTAAAAATAATATTTGGACACTGAATTTAGTAATAATACAGAAATATTAAATCTATGAAAATTAAATTAAAAATAATATAAAATAATAAATATAATGTGCAAAACTTTTGGACGTTAAATGTACAAAACAATTATAGAAATAATATACACATATTAAATTTAGTAATAATACTGAAACATTAAATTTATGAAAAATAAATTAAAGAAACAATATAAAATAAGAAAAATTATACACGAAATTTTTGGACACTAAATTTATAAAAATCATAGAAATGACATATAGACACTAAACTTAGTAATAATGCTAAAACAGTAAATTTATTGAAATTAAATCAAAATATACAATAACAACTAAGTCTTTGTGCTACTGATGTAGAGTCGGCTACATGAATCCATTTAATCCATAGACATCGATCAAGGGTCATCCCCTCTATCAGATTTGATGTCGCTAAATCAATTCTAATAATCTCATCTAACGTCTTCTTAGGTCTACTGCTCCCTCTAGTATTCTTCTGAACTAACACTAAATCACATTTTCTCACTGATACTTCTATAGGTATTCTATGCACATGCCCAAACCATCGTAAACGATTTTCTCTAATTTTCTCGTCGATGGGTGTTATTCCTAAATTTTCTCTAATAGTTTCATTCTTAATTTTATTCATTCTCGTCTTCTCACTCATCCACCACAGCATCCTCATTTTTTTCACCCCAATTTTCTGAACATGATTTATTTTTACAGCCCAACATTCTGAACCATAAAGAAGTGTTGGTCTTATAGCAGTTTTATAGAATTTTTCTTTAAGTTTCAACGGAATCCTACGATCACAAATCACCCCAACTGCATTTCTCCACTTTAACTAACCTGCCTTGATTCTATGCGTAATATCCTCCTCAATTTCGTTATTACTCTGAATTATTAAACCTAAATATCTAAAACGATCAACTTTTGGCACCTCCTTGTCTCCAATTTTGACCGCACTGTTGTATCTCCGGGTATTACTAAAATTGCAATGCATGTATTCCATCTTGCTTCTGCTAACCTTCAAACCTTTAGACTCTAACATTTCTCTCTATCTTTCTAATTTAGTATTAAGACTTATTCTATTTTTGTCCACTAATAAGATGTCATCGCAAACAACATACTCCAAGGTACTTCATCTTGAATATGTTTTGTGTGATCATCCATCACTAAAATGAAAAAGTAAGAATTTAAAGATGATCCTTGATGTAAGCCTATATTAATAGGAATTACACAAATATCGTTTCCTCTTGTTCGAACACTAGTGACTATACCTTCATACATATCCTTAATTACCTCGATGTACACATGGGATACCTATTTCTTTTCTAGCATCCACTACAAAACTTCTCTAGATACCCTATCATAAGCCTTTTCCATATCCACAAATACCATATATAAATCTCTCTTCTTTTCTCTATATTTTTTCATTAATCTCCTAAGTAAATAGATAGTTTCAGTGGTTGATCGGCCAGGCATAATTCCAAATTAGTTCTCTTCTATGCTCGTTTCATATCTTATTCTATATTCTATCACTCTCTCCCAAAACTTCATAGTATGACTCATAAGTTTTATGCCCCGATAATTCGTGCAACTTTAAACATCTTCTTTATCATACGCCCTAAATTTTGATTCCTTAATTACTTTTATCGCCTCCGTTTTTGCATGTTTATACTTCTCCAAACTCTCCCGACTTCGATATTTTTGTCATTCTTTGTAAGCTATTTTCTTATCCCAAACGATTTTTTGGACCTCCTCATTCTCCTACCAACTTTCTTTATATCGTGGTCCTCCTCCTCTACAAACTCCTAAAACTTCTCTTCCTATCTCTCTAATACAACTCGCCATATTAATCCACATTTTCTTCGCATCCTCATGTCTATTCCATAACTTATCATTACTAATTTTATCCTTAAGCAATTACATCCATTCACCTCTTAGATCTCTCCAATGTATCCTTACATGCCTACTTATCTTAGACTCCTGTTTCCACTCCTGAAACTTGAGATCAATCACCATTAGTCTATATTAGGTAGCAATACTCTCTCCGGGTATGACTTTACAGTCCTTACATAGTAAACGATCACTCGCCCTAGTAAGGATAAAATCTATCTGGCTATTCCTCTGACCATTCTTAAATGTGATAAGGTGTTCATCCTTTTTCCTGAAGCATGTATTTAAAATAACTAAATCATACGTCATAGCAAAATCTAAAATCATCTCACTCATTGCATTCTTCTCCCCAAATCCATAACCACCATGTACTTTCTCAAAAGTCCTCATTTTCTTCCTGACATGTCCATTCAAGTCTCCCCTAATAAATATTTTTTCTTAGTTATGTATACTTTGAACAACTTCGTCCATCTTCTCCCAAAATTCTAGTTTAACATTTTCTTGCAGTCCAACTTGGGGAGCGTACACACTAATAACGTTAAACATCTCTCCTCCAGTCACCAACTTCATAACCATCAACCTATCGTCAATTCTCCTAATATCAACAGCGCTATCCTTTAAATCTCTATCTACCATGATGTCTACCCCATTCTTATATTTGTCCTTACCCGTATACCATAATATATAGACATTACAACAAAATATAATTAAAACAAAAGAAATATAATATGTGAAAATTATGGATATTAAATTTAAAATATATATATATATATATAGAAATAATACTTAGACACTAAACTTAGTAATGATGCTGAAACAGTAAATTTATAAAAATTAAATCAAAATACAATTAAAAAAAATATATAATACATGAAAATTATGGACATTAAATTTAGAGAAATTATAGAAATAATATATGGATATTAAACTTAATAATAATATTGAAATATTAAATTTATAGAAATTAAGTTATAGATATAATATAAAAGAAGAAATATAAAATACAAAATTTTTGGACATTAAAATTTGTGAAAATTATAGAATTAATATATGGATATCAAATTTAGTAATAACATTGAGACATTAAATTTACAAATATTAAATAAAACAATAATATAAAAGAGAAAATATAATATACCTAATATAATATATGATTGTTATTAACATTAATTTACAAAAATTATAGAAATAATATACGAACATTAAATTTAGATACTCAAACATTAAACTTATTGAAATTAATATAAAAGACAAAATATAATATACATAATATATGAACATTAAAAATTATAAAAATATTACATGGACATAAAGTAAAGTAATAATATCGAAACATTAAATTTATAAAAATTAAATTAAATAAATGATATAAAAGAAAAATATAATATAAGAAAATTATAGATATTAAATTTACAAAATAACAAAAATAATATATGGACATTAAATTTAGTAATAATACTACAACATTAAATTTATAAAAATTAAATTAAAGAAATAATATAAAAGAAAAAATATATTATACTAAAATTATAGACATTAAATTTACATAAATTATAGAAATAACATATGAACATTAAATACAGTAATAATACTAAAACATTAAATTTATAGAAATTAAATTGAAAAATATTATTAAATTAGGTTCAATATTTTTTTTTACACCTATGTCAGGCACGAGTCATGTGCTAGTTATACATATGGAATATTGGGTTTAAATTGATTAATTCGATTCTTATATCACGTGGACTTAATTTATTAGATTTTGTACGTGATTATTTGTGTAGTTTCTATTGCATATGATGTCAATGGCACACACACTTCTATAAGTACCTAGTGACTCAATATAGAGTGTATTAGTTTATAGGTGATTGATAAAAACTCTGAGGTTTAGCTTGTTAAAACTAGCAAAAGCTAAAATTGAACATGTGAGGATGTGAGTTGTAGCTGAACTCAATGTATTAGTTTAAGTGAAAGAATGTGGTATATGTGTAATTTTCCTTGAGTGGGATTGTGACAAGATATAAAGTGTAATTTACCTTGAGTAAGAGTTTGAAAAGGTGCAAGTGTAATTTACCTTTGAGTGTAACGGTTTGGTCTTCACCGAGAAAGAAGATCAAAGAAATAGTGAATTAGAAATCTCCAAAAGAACTCATGGAGTAGACATAGGCAAGGAGGGAATATATTTTATTGTCCTAAACTAGTCAATTATATAAACTCAATCTCAAGTTATATATATTTTGGGAATTTTATTATATAATTTTCAAGAGATTACAACTCATAAAATGAACCTTTTACCTAGAACAATAAATTTTTTAGTAATTACAAAATAGTCTCCAACATTTGCCCCCTATTGATATTGTATTTACAAACCATTGTCATTAAGTGTTATGCACAGCCAATATTTATGGAAAGTTACAATTTCCAAAAGCATCAAAACCAATCACAAAGGAAAGGGTTGCTGTGATCGAAATCCATGCTTAAGAAGTAAACAAAAAATATCAAATTAATTCTAATGAGATAATTTTTGAATTTTTTGGACAAGAAATGAAAAATAGTGAATGTTCATATGAATGTCAAACAGTCACTGCAAAAAAACGTTTCAACATTTATGGACATTTCACCAACCCTAAATAAATAAATAAAATATCAATGAAAACACACTTGTATGAACATTCAAAATCTGAAAAGATTTGGGAGAATAATCACAATAAAAATCAAGGCAAAACTCCCCCAAAAACAAATCTGAAAAGTCGATATGAACAAACATCAAACAAAAGGGAATATTCACAATGAAAAATCAAAACAAATCTAATTCCTATACGAACATTCACAAAAAAATTACCCTAATACATATCAATTTGGGGGAGCATTCACAAATAAAAATCAAAATTTGAGAATATTCATAATAAAAATCAAATCAAAACCTCCCCCATAAACAGATCTAAAAAAATCGATATGAACAAAATCAAACAAAGGGGAATATTCACAATGAAAAATAAAAAATAAAAAAAAAAATCTAACCCCCTATACGAACATTCACAAAAAACTGAACATTCACCTGTGTGTTTTCGGAGAGGAGAAAGGGGCTAAGAGAGGGAGAAATCGTTAATGTTTTGCTATAGCATCAACTCGTATGAACATTCACATGAATGGTGAAGCAGTACACGAAGGAGAAAACTCATCAATGAGATCTATGTCTACGGAGATTTCGGATCTAGAACCCACGAGCTGCGGCGGTGCGGCGGTTCACTGCAACTACAGTACTAATTGCAGTACTAATAACATGGCGCTAGATCACTAAAAGGACTTTATCCAATGGGGGATTTCCATAAAAGTATGTGCAGTATCAAGAACATACTGGGGGTACACCATATGCTACTTCAATGGTCCTAAACATCCTAGATGTGACTTTATTATTAGGGTTTGGGTTATTTAGTTATATATAGAAGGGAAATTATGTCCCTTCACTGTAGGCAAAAGATCAAAAAATAACAATGTTTTAATAAAAAACTAAATAATAACTTCTTTTCCTTAATGGCTTATTGAGGAGAGAGGGTATGGAATTTGGTCTAAAGAATAAAAATCTCATATATTTTTTATTTTAGTCTTTTAAATAGTTTTTATCCTTCAATTAACATTAAGGTGGCGTTTAGTATGCGGGATTCAAGATGGGATTGAAATGACCATGGGAATGGTCATTCCATTCCTATGTTTGGTGACGAAAGAGATTACATATGACACTGGAATGACATTAAAGGATAAAATAATAATTTAATTGAATTTTCAAACGGTATAATATTTAATTTAATTAAATTTCAATTCAAATATTTGTTTAGTATTGAGTTAACGTTAACTAAATATAAATTTATTTTCTATATATTCAATTCAGATTTTCACACCATAAACCAAAGTAAAAATGCCAGTCAAATAATATGTGTAGAGTAATGTTATGCATCCCAAAGTTGGGGATCAAACTTAGAGACCTAATGCGTAAAATGATTGTATATTTTAAGCATTCAGTTCATAAAAAATTTGTGTTTCCAATCAATTTATATAATTGTAAAATGATTTTATGCCTTTGGTCCACAAAATTGGACCCTAAATTTGAAATATTTAACATTATTCATCATCCAAACGCGCCGATTACAACAAACTTAGAGACCAAATGTATAAAATAATCGTACATTTTAAAATTCAATGCATAAAAGATTGTGTTTTCAATCAATTTATATAATTGTACAATGATTTTATCTCTTTGGTCCACACAAAAATCGGTCCCTAAATTGGGAATACTTAGCATTATTCATCAGTGTATGACCAAACACGCCGATTACAATGCAATTCACTATTTTTATGAATGACGTTTAAGTTTAATTAAAAGTAAATTATTCTTTTTTTTAATAAATAAACATCCAATGATTTTGATTTTCAATAAATTGGGCATAATTCTAAGCTTATTTTTTAAAAACAAAAATTAAAAGTTACGTCCAAATTATTATTCTTATTTGTGTTTTTTTTTTAAATGTGCCTTTGACTCTTTCTAAAAATTTACAACTTCTGAGGATTTACATGTTGAGCTACATGCTCAATCTATTAATTTCTATGAGAATTTTTGTTTAATTTTAACTCTATATGATGGAGGATAGTTTGGAAAGTGAGATCTCAAACTCCCACTAGAAACTTGTATAGCCCCAAGGATTCGGTCCAAACTCACACGAGATTGCTCAGTCTCGAAGATACAAGAGATCGAGCATAGACACCCCCCAACTCGGGCCTTAACCCATTGCTTTGAGACCTTTTATTGAATCCTACCGAATAAGGAAAGAGCATTGGATGACTCATTAATTCAATAGGTATAACCCCTCAAATCTCCCAAGTATTAAGGAGAATTTCTCCGGATCACGGGGAAGATTTGCCAAACAAGTCTTACCATACTTATAAATACCTAGGGGACACTGTCAAGCAAAGGTACACACAATTTAATAGGAAAAGTCCTGTCAAAATAATTTCATACTACCTAAAAGTTTGTTACTTCTCAAACTAGAAGTGCAATGTCAGTAGGTCTACCCTGCGTATTTATTTTTACAAGGACCCCATGACAAGGTCAAAGGTGCATCGCATCTGACGATCTTAATTTTGGATGTCGTCATTGTATATATTAAATCTGAGATGTAAACAACTTACAGGAAGAGTGGCGTAACTCATAGTTGCATGAACAAGTAACATGAGGATAAATGATGAAATCGGATTGAAATCCATTGCACGGAATCCTGCAATTAAAAAAAAAATATAGGTATACCAATTTACTCATTTAATTATTATAAATTAGCGAAAGCTCAATTAACATTGTTCATATTTGAATTGAAAATTTAGGGGTGTGTTCATTCTTTAATCTTTTAAATTTTCCGTACTTATCATTATTCACTAATATTTGATTTGTGTCAAATTAGCAAATATGTACATCTTGATATATATGTGTGTGCGCGCGCGCCCATGTAAGTTGAAACTTTAAGCGTTATTCTTGTTCTTACAAAATTACCAACCAAACCACTTGGGGTGATTTATGGTTCGATTTAGATTTGACGTTCTTAAAATAATCAAATTGAACTATATTATGATGATAGTTATAATTCTACTATCGATCAAGTTAACCAAAAGCAAGCGTCACCATGACCTACTATTAACCAGATTTTTAACCTGCCAATAGTCCAATTATAATTTTTTTAACGGATATATATCGAAGTTTATTATTATACTGAAAATATTAAAGCATTTTTTATTAAAAATAAAAAGACAATAAATTATCAAAATTAGATTTTAAATAATAGATTTGTAATTTTTTTTACAAAATAAATTCTTCTATAAATTTTATAATATTTTTACATTAAATATTTTCCAAATAGCTTACCTAAACCCACTCTTAATATTTATCCTGGTACCCCACGATCTCTTCAAAAAATAAAAATACAAAAAATATTTAAAAAAAAAAAAAAAAAAAAACATATATATATATAGTGCTCCAAAACCCTAAAAGAAATTGGTTTGGCTGAAAAAATCATCAAAATGCATGTTATGAATAGTTGGTCCAAAACACTTAAATGTGTAAATTGTACTTTCTCATATATATTAACTAGCGTATAACCCGTGCCTGAAGGCACGGGTGTAAAACAACAAAAATAAAATAAATAATTAACCTATTTCATTTAAACATTAACAATAAATAACAACCGATATTAATATCATGCACCTATTTAATTTGAATATCAATAATAACTAATAGTTGAACATCACTAATAACCAATAATTAAAATTAAAAAATGTATCGACGTAAAATAATAAGATTATACATTCTTTACTAATTCATACTATTTATATACTATATAGAGTTTTTCATAAATTCTCTTTTCTATTCAGGCTATCTATTCAGACTAATGACTATTTTGATCCCTCACAAATGCAACTGTTACTCAATTGGACTCTCAAATTTGGAAATCTCCGTGTTATGTTTTTACAATTAGGGAGAGAAAAAGACAATAAGAGGATTACGGGAATTAAGCGTCGTTGTTTCCATAAAATTGAGAGGCAATTAAGGATTAAGAATTAATTAGCCATTTGTTACCATAAAAGTGATACACGATTAGGAATTAAGATGATTAGTTATAGGTGACAAATCCTATCAATTAATGATATACAATTATTTTCATTTCAACAAATCTAGTTTCCTTTTATGGTCCTAATTTAAAAAAAAAAATGAAAAGATCATACGCCTTAAAATGTCAATAGTTTTGTCTCTCATCCGACGGTCGTGAATATACCCGTTTTGATTTATTATATAGATATTTAAAGAATTAAGGAATATATAAAAAAATACATGTTTCTTTTTTTGTAACTAAATAAACTATTTCTTTTTTATATTAATTAATTAATTCTCACTAATTAATGTGCTTTTTATATTCTCACTAATTGTTATATCTAATTAAGGAATTGTATAATTGTTCAATTATGTAATTAAATTAATTAAGGAAAATTGAGTCAACCTTTTACCAAAATTGTTTTTTTTTTTTTTTTTAGCAGCATTTGTTTGTCCTCGTCAGTATTTTTTTTGTCCTAGTCATAAGTTTGTCTTACTCAGCCAAAAATCAATTAATGATATACAATTATTTTCATTTCAACAAACCCAGTTTTCTTTTATGGCCCTAATTTAAAAAAAATAAAAATGAAAAGATCATATGGCCTTAAAATGTCAAGAGTTTTGTCTCTCATCCGACAGCCGTGAATATACCCGTTCTGATTTATTATATAGATATTTAAAGAATTATGGAATATATAAAAAAATACATGTTTCTTTTTTTTTTTAACTAAATAAACCATTCCTTTTTTATATTAATTAATCAATTCTCACTAATTAATGTGCTTTTTATATTCTCACTAATTGTTATATCTAATTAAGGAATTGTATAATTGTTCAATTACGTAATTAAATTAATTAAGGAAAATTGAGTCAACCTTTTACCAAAATTGATTTTTTTTATATTTGTCCTAGTCAGCATTTGTTTGTCCTCGTCAATATTTTTTTTTGTCCTAGTCATATTTTGTTTGTCCTAGTCATAAGTTTATCCTAGTCAGCCAAAAAGTCATCCTATTTTATTATATAGATATAATCATCCCCATGTCATTTCAATTATTTTAACATTTTCTTTTAAAAGGAAATGAATCCAAACGAAAGTGAATAGAATTAACTAAAGCCAACAAATATTGAACCAAACAGAAATAATATGTAACCTTCGTATGTTTCTTTGGGGAAGATGATGCCATCGCCATCTCGGTCGAAGAAGGCAACGTGTTGTTGAAGCACCGACATGTTGTTATGCTTGTGGTTCCGTGTCCCGTTCACATTTTCCGTATCCGCTGCTACCAGAGCTCGAGCCAGGTCTAAACCAAAACCAAAACAAAAAAAAAATATAAGGTGGAGTTTGGTTAGTGTTTCTGCTTTTCGCTGTTTTTACTTCTAATAAATTGGGCTAAGCTGAGAATTCTATTTCGGTTGGGAATAGAAACATGTTTGTTGAGGAACATTATTCTGAATTTGTTTCTTTTAATTTATAAGAATAGAAACACGTTTGATTGCAACATTTTTTTAGAATAGAATAAATCTAAGATAGACTATAGTGTATAGACTATATAGTGTATAGACTTATATAGTGTATATATAGATTATATAGTGTATAGACTTACAGGGCTTCGGAAGCTTAGTGTCGAGGTCTGATCGGACTTTCCTCAGAGCAGTAACCGGCGCTTTGTCTGCCATTGTTGCAAAAGATTCGTGCGAATAAGCCTTCTCATTCTGTGCTGATTCCTTGCTTTCCCCCATCCTATCTTCTCCACACTAATGTATTCTGTGTGTGAACTGTGATCTAAATCTTCATCTTTATTATTTATGCCAAGTTCTGAAGAGTAACAAACTAGGCGAAACTTAAGCGGGGAAGTGGGGGGAGAAGAGAGTTGAGAGATCCAAAATACTAGTTGAGAGAAAGGTGACTCACGAACGAGTAAACTTGCATGTTTTTTGGCTATTTGTTCAACGAACTAGCAAGGCCCTGCCATACAAATTATGAAACTATTTGTCCGACCAATTTCGGGGAAAATAATTGGAGGGTTAATGCAACATAATTTAGATACAACTAGCTAGCGTATAATCTATGTCTGAAGGTACAATTGTTGAAAAAATTAAATAAAAAAATTAACATAATTTCTTCTATTTGTACAATATTGTATGCATGTTTTATTAAATGCAATTTAAAATGAGAAAAAAAAAAAAAACTCATATTATTTTCTCCACAACTCCAATTTCATTCCAAAAAAAAAAATCAGTTTTAACTGCATTGGCACAATAAAGATGAAGTAATACTATGCAAACCTTTAAAAAGAAAAAATATAGAAACTTAGTGGGTATATGAAAATAAAAAAATAATATTGCACAGAAAATAAGCAACCGAAAAAAAAATGAACCAGAAAAGCTCTGACTTGGGAGGTCTAGAGGGAGAAGCTCTGACTTGGGAGTTATGCCGTTTCAAAAAACCTTCCAGTTTTTGGCTGTGTTTCAAATGTTCCATTTTGATTCTGTTGTCGGAAGTGTTCTTCTTCGCCATTAGCCTCTGATTTCAAGCACCACACCATGGAGTGGGGTAACCATTTGGCTTGAGACAGAGGAATTTCAAGCATCAGGTGACGATCTCGGGAGTTGGGCAAAAGGCGACGGCTGCTTCGGTGCTAATTCAAACCTCCGGCGACTCTCTCTCTTTATCGGCAGAGAAATCAGAGGTGTGGCCAACGGGTTCCGACAGTGATGTATCAAAATTGTCGGTGCTCTGTTTTGAAGTCCTGACGATTAGTGGGAGTCGCTCTTCCAAAAAACCGAACTTCTCATAACCAAACCTGACAGTCAATCACCACCGTCTGGCTCCGACAACCTTCGATCTTGTTGTTCTTGGGTTCCTTCTTGAGTTTCCACCGCTAAAACTTCAAATCTGAGGAGCATCTTCACCGGAGCTAAGAATGTGGTTGACTACTGATTCAGGGGAGAAATTGGACCCTTTGGTAGTGGATTGAGATGCTAGCCCTTGTTTTGTTCTTGATTGTTGATTGGAGGACGGAGACGATTTCAAGCGAGAAAAAATTGGTCTGGTTTATGGTGTTTGCTCGCTAATTGCTCAAATCCTCCCGACGGTGTGTGTTTTACTAATTTTGGATGGCGCAAGGTCGGTGATTTTCGTGGAGGAGTAGATACTCTCGTTCCTATCAAGGTCAAGTTTACACACTCTTTGTTGATTTTCTCCCTTTCTACGTGAACAATTACCATCTTTGTAGTATTTTTCAAAACTTTGGGAAAGTTTTAGATGTGTTTGTCCCTTGAAAATCAAGAAAAGGTGTGAATTTTGCATTTGGGTTAGTTAGATTTGGCTTAATTAGCCAAGCTAGGTGGGCTATTGAAAATCTCAATAGGGTTGTTTTTTGTGGAAATCGAATCAAAGTGAAACTTGCTGATTTTGGCTTCGATGATAGAAATCATATTCCTTTTGCCTGTGATTGGAGTTCTTGTTTCATTCAATCTCTAGATAAGAAATGCAAAACTTAAAGGGGGTCTGAGCCCTCTAGGAGTAATATCGTATGGAGGAAAAAATAGGAGAGGTGTGTGGGCGTTGTATTACCTGATCAAAAAGGAGGTGGTGGTGTTGATAATAATCTTCCTTCTCTTGAGAATTCGTTTGTCCAAGTTTTTGATAATGGTAGAATTATTATCATTACTAATTCCAAAGATTTGATCGATGAGAATATTTTGGTTAATTGTGAAGGTAAAACGTACACTATTAACATTAGAGAAAATCTCAGCGCTTCTCTCGAAAGCCATCTCAATCATTCGCAAATGGTTAACGAAGTGAAAAGTAATATGAACTCTATTGATTCCATCAATCAAAGATCTTACAAAGAAGTTATAGTAAATGGGGTAGAAGTTAGTAAAGAAATTGTAGTTGTAGTCCCCAAACCTTGTGAAACTCCAATTTTTGTTTGCGAGGACCGACTTCAAGATGTTGTGAAAAGGAAGGATGATGTTACTTTGAAACCAAAGTCCACATGGATAAATTCACCGAAGGAAGTTTTTGCACCCATTGACCCAATAGAAAATCTAGAGCAATTGAGATCATCTTTTCTAACAAGGAAGGATTTTGTAAAGAAGGAATACACCTTCGGAGATAAACAAACTGTCAGAGTTAATGATAGAGATGTGGTAGCATATTTTTTTGGGAGTAACCCCTTATCTAGACTAAAAAATGAGATTGATGAAATTTTTGCAGAGCTTGATGAGGGAGAACCTATAAAAAAATAGTCTCAATTCCGAAAAAGAATAGTAAACAAAAGGCCTTGGCGGTATGGGTGTATTAATAATCTCTTTTGGGTGCTTGGGTTTGTGAAGTTAGCTATAATTGGGGGTTCTAGTGCTTGGTTGTGCTGTAAAAGTGCTTCTTTTTTGTTTTCAAAGTTAGTGAATTGCTTTTCCCGAGTCGAGCTTTATCAACTGATTATTCTCCGTTTCAAAGGCTAGTCGTTGTCGGGAATGTTCTTGTTTCTTGATACCAATTTGGGTGTTGTATATTACACGATGTGACTTTGAACTGTTACTGTTTGGTATTTTGGAAGTGTCTCCAGCCTCAACGGCATCTTAGTGTCAGCAATTGGTTTTTGTCTACCTACATCAAATCCCAGTGAGGTTTTCATGCTCTTTGGTTTAGGAGTTGCTGCAATTTTCGGCCTTTTTATTGAGTATTGCTAGATTTAGTAATTTGTTCATTGCCGGTATGTTTGGGCTTTCTTAAGTTGTATGTTTTGTTGGCCGTGGTATTTGTTTTGTTGGGTTTGTAAATGAGATCTCTTTGAATCTCTATCATAGGCTCTTTGATGGCCTTGTGAGATTTAAGGGGATGTTTTATAGGCTCATTGAGGTGGTCTTCTGAATTTTGGTATTGGCCATGTTTTGTTTAATTTGGCAAGCATCTGGTGAGGTGTTGGTTTGGTCCACCTGTGTGTTGGTTTGGACCAACCGGTGTTGTGTTGTAATGTGTGTAATTTGGGAAGTTCAGTCCCTTATTAATATATTCCACCGCTTATTAAAAAAAAAATGAACCATGAAATAGAAAATGCGGGTTAATCAAAGAATTTTGCTTCCCTTTAGAAAATGGGAACAAAACAGAAACGTTTATTTAAGAAAAAAAAAACATTAGAACTTCATGCTCAAGGCAAGTGTCAAATCCATAATGATGTGCTAAGATGTTTGTAAGTGCACTGTTATCCTCTGCATCACCTCGAGGACTTACACAATGGGTCTGTTTAAATCTCTAAGTTCTTTATCTTTTTGGGTTTAAAAAGTTAGAAAATCACCAAATTTGGTCTGTTTTTATCTTATTTACACAATGGGGTCTTCCCAGCCGATTTCATTTTTTTTTTCTTCCTAAAACCTGCCTTGTGAGAGCCAGTTTTAGAAAAAGGGGCTGCCCCCCCCCCCCCCCCCCCCATCTCCCCATCCCCCCATCCCCATGCACATCCCCATCCCATTAAAAAAATGGTTTTAGTCAATTGTTTATAATTTTTTGGTGATTGTTTTATTTATATATATATATATATATATATATATATATTTGATAAATTTAATGTTTGTTTAACATTTTAAAATTAAAAATTATATATAAATTATAATTATTTTATAACATGTAATTATTTTTAAAAAATATTAAAAAAATATTTCAAAAAATAAATAGGATTTTAAAACATAATTGGTGAAAAATGATATTTTCAAACTTATAATTTATGTATGTTATATTTGTTAGGAATTTTTAACCATGAATTTACCTATTTATTTTTTTATAAATATTAATATCTAAAAATATTAATTAATTTTAATTTTTTTTTAAATTATATCAAAGAGTATGATCTTAAAGGTGAAACAACTTAAAATAATAATAAACATCATAATGAAATTAAACGCGTTAACCAATACAATTAATCATAAAAAGGAAAAAAAAAATTAGATAAACGCGTTTATGATTTTAGTTCTTTACAATTTAATTATTTTTTAAATAAATAAATTCTGAAAAATGGTATACATCAACTTATATACCAAAAGATGATAAAAGGTAGAAAGGAATTGCGTTTCCCATAAAAACGCGATTCCTTTATGCATTTCTAAAAAACAACCACGTACAACGCAAAACAACAAACCATTTATATGGGGGGGTTTTTAAACGTTCTTTTTAGAGAAACGCAACATCAAGTTGCATTTTTTGTCACGTTTTTTTTTTTTTTTTTTTTGGGAATAGTGCTTTTGTTCCTAGTTTTTTTTGGGAGGATAAATAAAAAATTGAAAAAAAAAAATACTACGCACGTAATGTTACCCTTGCCCCGTTGTAACTCTCGTGATAACTACGATTAACCAACGCGAAAAAAGTAGTCTTATTATAATTTAACATAGATACAATACATTAGACTTGAAAAGAAATACATAGTTAAACTGTAAATCACCAACGCGAAAACATTAAACATTACTCTCATTATCAAACATTTCAATATCTGACTAAAATTCAGGTTCTCTTGAGCATTGCATGTAAATACGAGCTTCGTCAACCAAACCTTCTTGGAGACACTCACGTGTCGTCATTTGAAGCTCGTGTCGAAGAATTCAAATTTGCATTCAATTATTTTTTTCACGGTAGCAATGCAACGCCATCTGAAAATCATGTGGTGTATCTTTTTGCATTATTCTGGCCAATTGACGCACTATTAGAATATTGTATTGTCTGCATCCATTGACGATAGTATCTGCTTGGTTCACACGATAAGTATATTCCTCTCGCATCCTTGCAATCCAATGTGGAGATAAACGAACTCTTGGATTTAAAGAGTATGAGAATTCGTCCTCCAAAACTCAGTGGCATCCCGTTGAACAATATAGATCTAGCATCATGTACATTACAATCGATCAAAATGTGTTTGTAGATAGATGTAGTGCTATATATGTGTGTGTGTGTGTGTGTGTGTGTGTGTGCGCGTGTGGTGTGTATATATCTCTTTAGGAGGCATATTGTACGATATAAATTCATTTGGTTCTTGTATAATACTAGCACCCCAATGTAATACACCACATTCGTCATAATTAAACTTTAAAAATAAAACAGTTTTAATTAACAAAAGAAGCTAATTGAGTACATAACTTATACAAAATTTATTACTTACAAAAACTTATACAAAAATTAGAATTTTTATTAGAATTTAAATTTTTTTTAAAAATGACGGACAAACAAATCTGGCCCTAACAGGGCCAAAATATATTTTATATTCGAAATTGATTCCGGCCTGTCAAGGCCAAATTTGACTATGTTAGTTTTCTTTTATTTTTTTCTTTTATCGACTTTTTTTTCTTTTTTTACAATTTTTCTTATTATTATAAATAATAACTAACAAATCAAAATTTACTTAATAAATAATTTCTAAACAACTTTTAAACTATTTTAAACAAATTTTTCTAATAAAATTTATTAAGAATATATTTTACTAAGTTTAGCAATTTAATATATATTTTACTAAGATTAGTAATTTAAGAATTAAACTTTTAAGTCTAAACAATATAAATAATTTTATTTGTTTTAAACAAATTTTTCTATTTTTTTATTAAAAAAAAAAAAAATTCTTACTTATACAAAATTTATATATAATATTTATACAAAATTTAAAAATTTATAAAAAAATTATATTATGTTTAAAAATATATATCTTAAACAAATTTTGCAATTAAAATAGATAATTTATTAATTTTTTTCTTTCCAATTTTTGTATAAATAAAAACATATTTTTCTTACTCATACAAATTTTTTATATAATTTTTATAAATATATAAAAATTTACACAAAATTTTGAATATATATATATATATATAATATAAGTCAAATATATTTAATTTTTTTCTCTGTTTTTGTTTTATAAACCATTTATTTCGGATTTCTATTTAATTATATTTCATTTTCATTATAGATTCTATAAATAATTATTAAACGATTATATAATATTACAAATAATTTTATTTGTTTTAAAAAAAAAAATTAATTTTATAAAAAATATCAGTCCCGTTGATTCAAATCCGGCCCTGGATTTGCATAATAGAATCCGGCCATGACAAGGCCAAATTCTATATCAATTGTTTTTTCTTTTCTCAGTTTCTTCTTCCAGATTTAATAAATAACAAAATTTGTAAACAAATTTTTCAAAAACAATTTTTCTCTAATAAACAACTCCTAAACTATTTTTAAACTACTTTTAAATCATTGTAAACAACTTTTCCTAATAAAATCTATTAATGGTATATTTTACTAATATTAGTAATTTAATATATATTTTTGTTGTTAAAAACATAATAGAACTTGTTTGGTTAAATGACATATTATACTAAAGTTAATAATTTAACTTTCTGTCTAAATCTAAATGATTAACATAAAAACATAACTATAAAATAATAATTACACAAAATTTAACCTAAAAACAAATATTAACATTTAAAAAAATTACCAACAAATAACCTTATAAACATAAAAACATAATTACACAAATTTTAACCTAAAAACATATATTAACATCTAAAAAATTCAACTAAAACAATATATTATTACTAATCTCAAATAGTAGATCAAGTTGAAACTCCAAAATCTTCGATCAACACAAAACTAAACAACTCTAATGAACTCAAGTAATAATAGAATGAGTGAAGTGAAAAAAAAAAAATAATAAGAGATGATAGGAAGGTATTTATAGAAATATCCAAATTCAAAAATTACTTTAAAATTGGGTATTATCCATCAAATATACAATTTATTCGATAGTTAATATCCAAATTACTTTAAAGATTCTGATTCTTTATAGTAAAGTGTCAAATCTTTTCTTTTTGCAGTTAAAATCCAAATTCAAAATCTTGTCTTGAAGAGTACATTTTTCTTTTCTTCTTTTAATTTTCATTTTTAATTATTTGATGGTATTTTATTTATTCGTAAAATATTTTTAATAATTTAAAAAATAATATATTTTTTGAAATAATTTTCTATAATATTTTTCTAAAATAAGTACCCGTTACAAAATAATTATGATTTATATACAATCTTATTTTCAAAATATTAAAAAAATTATATATATATATATATATATATATATATATATATATATATATATATATATATATATATATTGTTAAAATAACTTTGATTTTAATATATATAATTTTTTTTAAATTTGTGTAATATTTTTAAATTAAAATATATATATATATATTATAATTATTTTGTAATATATAATTATTTTAGAAAAAATATTGAAATAAAAATTATTTTAAAAAATTATTTTTTGAATTATTAAAAATAATTTGAGAATAAATGAAATTTGAGAAAATAATTAAAAATCAAAATCTTTAAAAAAAAAATGGGAAAGACAAAATACTTTCTCATGTACAAAAGGAAAAATGAGAAAGAAAGTTGAAAAAAAAAAAAGACAAAATACTTTAACCTGTACAAAAACAAAAAAGATGTACATTGGAAAAAGAAAAAGAAGAAAGAAAGATTCAGAATTGGAAAAAGAAAAAGAAGAAAGAAAGATTCAGAATAATACAGTCAAAGATACAGTTTGAATAAATTTTTTGAATTTGGATATTTAACATTAAATAAATTGTATATTTGATGGATAATACCAATTTTCAAAATTTAATTTTTTTTTTATAAATACTTTCTCATTCTCTTTCATATTTTTTTTCATTACATTCATCTCATTCTTACTTAGAATTCTTTAAAATTCTTTACTGATGTGTTTATTGAAAATTTTGGAGTTTGAATTTAATCTACCATTTGAGGTTAGTAATAATACATTGTTTTAATTAAGTTTTTAGATGTTAATGTATATTTTTATGTTAGAATTTGTGTAATTATGTTTTTACATTTATAAGGAAGGTTACTTTTTGGTTAATTTTTTAAAATATAAATATATGTTTTTAGGTTAGATTTTGTGTACTTATATTTTTATCCCTAATATAATTATATTTTTATGTTAATGGATATGTTTAGATTTAGATAAAAAGTTAATTTATTAATTTTAGTGTAACATATCTGTTGGCCCAGTGGAATACCCAAGAGGGGGATGAATTGGATAATAAAAAAATTATCAGAATAAAATACTTAATAAATCAAATAATTAATTTTAATCCTAAATTAATTATTATTTTTATATCACAGCGGAATTATAAAGTCAACTAGGTGCACACCAAAACAATACAAGATAAAATAAAATAAAGGAAATAAGCAATTCAATACACACCGATATATCTTGGTTCACCAAACTACTCTTGGCTAATCCAGTCCTCCAAGCCCCACGGAGATTCGCACCCACTAAATTCAAGATTTCTTTACAGGTAGGAATCAAACCCTCACAATGATTCTTTTCGCAGACTCAGAATCAACCTTTATAAATTCCTTTTCATAGGCTTAGGAATAACCTCTACTTTTTACAGGCTCAAAGATAACATAATTCTATTACAGGAAGAATCACAATCTAATTCTTTTTATACCTAAGGTTCAAGAATTAAAACCTCACAAAAAGCACTCCAACTATCATTTTCTCAAGTAAGGATGGAACCTTTACAAAAACACTCACAAATTCAATTAATAAAGAATTACTACAATACTACCTAATATTTTTATACCTTAAACAAAGATCAAAACGTCCATCTCTTTACAGGAATAGATTGAAACTAGCTACCCCTGATTAGATACTCTCAATAGTATCTAATCCGCACACAACTCACCAATTATAAGAAATTGATAAGTTCTTCCCACTCGGAGCTTCTACCACCTCAAATCAATTTAAACTCAATTACTGTCTCGATAAATACTAGTAATTGAATTAAGTAAGGAAACAAAAATCTGATTATAAAAATAATACAGGGAGCACAAAATTGAGCACGTAATCAGATTATCACACAAATCATTTTAAAAGAATTTTTATGCATTTATAGTTCAAAAACGATTTCTCATACAATCAATTAACCAAGCAAACAATGATAGCAATAAACTCAATTAAGAATATGCTTGAAACACTTTCACCAAGAAAATATATAAATCTGATTATGATAAATATGAATAACACACAAATAAATATTGGTGGCCGCTAAATAAACGCTGTCACTTTCACCGCAAGCGTACGGATCAAGTTTTAGAATAATGGATCTTTCGGTCGGGTATCGTATCCACAGGGAATGGTGTTGTTACTATCGAGTATCGCGATTGTCATAACCTGACTTTATCTAGGCGACAAAAATGGAATTTAATTTAAGACTAATACTAAACTAAAATACTAATTAAGTTAACTATATTATAAATACTAATTTGAGATTTTTTAGGGGAGTAGATTTCCTAGGGATTAACTTTATTTACTTAAATGCGTTTGATTTCGTTTTAGTTAACATTAATGGAGTTCGGCGTATTCGACAATCTCGATTCGTAAACTCTCTCGCCACCTTTTTCGAGTGTAAGACGGGGGAATACGTGACTTTGTGTCAGCGCCGAAGTCCCCCTCAACATCTTAACAACTCTAGGTCAAGTGAGTCTCGCCTCAATGTCATCGATTGCACACTTTCTAACGCCCTTCTGGGTCGTTAGATTGTCATGTTGTGTTAACCCTAGTTCGAATCCGGGGTTACCTCTCCCAAGTGTCAAACCCCATATTCTTAATATATCTAAACTAGCATATAATCATAGAAAACACAGCAACACAATCGAAATTATAAGGAACAACCATAAATGAAATACAAATTCAACCAAAACTACATTTCCATAAATAATACGTTAATCCCTATTACAATCCATGTTTAACTCATGGATCTAACCATTTATACAATGTAAAATGAGCTAAACATGTTCAACAACTACCAAAATGAAGAAAATAAATAGAAGAAATGAGTGACTTAGCCTATATCCGAAGAATTAGCGCTAAAACCGTCGAACGATCGTTTCCCTCTTCATCTTCCACCTCGGGTTGAGAGATATTCCTCAAAAACCTCTCAAACTAACCCTAAAATATAGCCTAAAGCCTTAGGGGCTGAAGAGGGGATAAGAGATTAGGAGAGAAGGGCTTAAATAGGCCAAAAAATATCTCATAAATATCTATTCTGCGTAGAGGATTTCGCCTAGGCGAAGTTAGGTCGATTAACTTTCTGTCATAATTTTGCCTAGGCGAATTTAGTTCAGTTAACTTTCCGCCGGAAGTTCGCCTAAGCGAAGGAAACTTCGCCTAGGCAAAGTTACTGCAGGTTTGCAATTTTATTTTGGCTGTAACTTCTTCATCCGAACTCTAATTAAGGTGATTCAAAAACCTATGGAAATATAATAAAAATATTTACAACTTCCATGTTTTGAGTATTTCCAAAATCGGATTTCATCATAGTTCAAAATAGCCTTGAAGTTACAGCACCTGTACCGACTTTGCAGGTTTGGTGACCGCCTAGGCGAAGAAGTAGGCGGTGGACTTAGAAATGTTCTCAGCAGTCTTCACAGCCTAGGCGGAGGTTTGGACACCTAGACGGTGGGATTCTTTCACACTGTTGCCTCCTTGCTCATTTATCCACCGTAACTTCGTTCGCTTTGGTTCGATCACATCGTTTTCGCTCCGATTTCATACATTTTCACCCCACGCACCTATTTTAATATAAAAAGAATAAAAGCATATTAAAACACATAAAAATAACTATAAACGTACTCGGAAACTAACAAAATTGATTTGGAAATACATAAGTATTTTACACCTATCAAATACTCCTAAACTCAGAATTTTGCTAGTCCTCGAGCAAAACACCCACACAATACAAGAAAAATATAAAAATTAATTACGAAATTAAAAACTACAAACGAAAAACACTAAAAACAAAAATGTGAAAATTTTGAAAATTATCTACTGGCCGAAAGATTTTTCCCTCATCGGCCCCTAATCCTATCAAGTTCAAGCATAAATCACACCATGTGGTGTTCTAGAATTTCAACGTTCAAAAATAGTAAAAGCCATTCTAGATAATGTTTAAGTGTGTGTGATTAAATTCAAATATACTATTATTCATTGATTAGATGGGATTATCCCTAAATAAAGATCATGACTAAAACCTTTAAGGTATAAGGAATCCATACGTCTGACCTGGGATCTATTCTCTACTAATATAGGCTCGAAGGTTCATAAAGATCAGTAGGACTTGGTTCGGTTTTGGAATAATAGCCAAGGGTATTTTGAAATAAAAAATAGGTTAACGTCGTTAACTTAACATTACCCGAGGCACATCACTTGGCACTCTCACACTCAAAACCCCATAGTTTAATTAGAAACAACCCTGAACAAATATTTAAGAACATCGTACTCACTTGTCATGTCAAAAAGAAACTTCTTCTTTTTTTAACACACCCCCAAACTCATTCGAATTTCTACAATTCTAAGAGTGTGCAAAAATGATTAAGTAACACCCCCCAAAACGTATTCGAATTCTTATAACCTTAGGAATGTGCAAACAATATGAACGACAAACGACAAGCGAGTACTCGAATACCGAACCAATTAGAATTTCGGCCTAAACCCAACCGCTCACATCAAGTAGCAAAATGCTAACTTGATTCACTCAAATTGTGCCTTCAGTTTAGCGATGTAGGTTTGGAAAAAGTTCAATCAGCTATGGTATTTGTTAACTATTCAGAATTGAAACGGTTTTTAGGCTTCGACAGGGTAACGAAGGGTAATGATTCATCAAGGTAAGTTTAAAAGGCTCAAGTGATCAAATGAATGCCTAAATCATATCTCCTAAACAACCTCACCTAGGATTTCGCCTCGAATTTCCCCCAAATCAAGTTCTAGAATCCTTATTGTCATAAAATTGAGTGAAGGATAATCGATTTCAAATCAATTAGATAGTTCTATACTAAGTTTACGTGCTCGTGCATTTAGGATGCACAATAACTTTTACTAAAACGATACGTCAAACACACAGAACACACATGAATGAGCTTTACGCTCGACCTCAAAACATTTAGGGGACAAAATCATCATCGGGTATAGGCCCAGATGACGTCAAAACTCAACACAAAATAACAACTAAACCAAACAAACTAATCCTAAACAAGCATGCAAACGATAAAAACAGTAAAATTTAACTAAAAACATAAACACATACTAAAACATACTACACATACCACCAACTTAAAGGTGATGTCCAAAATGAGCCGTCAGCAATCTCAATGACAGTATATAGCATGATATTGAAAATGGGGATTTAGAACACATACTTGGGAGGCGAGAGGATCTCGCCTCCGACTCAAATTGACGGAGATGTATCCAACTTATTTGTGACCCTGGGTTGCCTCCCAAGAAGCGCTTGGTTTAATGTCCTCGACCTGACACATGCCCTCAAGACTGACGAGATATTCAATAATCGAAACGCAAGAGCACCTGTCGATCTAACATCTTCAAGCATCCTACTGGAAACAAAAACAAAACTACAAACGAAAATTATATACAAAAATGCCTAGATTAAAATCAAGTTATTTACTCCCAATATCAAAAGTAACACTCCTTCCAATCCCCGGCAACAGTGCCAAAAACTTGGTGGCCGCTAAATAAGCGCTGTCACTTTCACTGCAAGCGTATGAATCAAGTTTTAGTAAAATGGACCTTTTGGTCAGGTATCGTATCCATAGGGATTGGTGTTGTTACTATCGAGTATCGCAATTGTCATAACCTGACTTTATCTAAGCGACAAAAATGGAATTTAATTTAAGACTAATACTAAACTAAAATACTAATTAAGTTAACTATATTATAAATACTAATTTGAGATTGTTTAGGGGAGTAGATTGCCTAGGGATTAACTTTATTTACTTAAATGCGTTTGATTTCGTTTTAGTTAACATTAACGGCGTTCGGCGTATTCGACAATCTCGGTTCGTAAATTCCCTCGCCACCTCTTCCGAGTGTAAGACAGGGGAATACGTGACTTCGTGTCAGTGCCGAAGTCCCCCTCAACATCTTAACAACTCTAGGTTACATGAGTCTCGCCCCAACGTCATCGATTGCATACTTTCTAACGCCCTCCCGAGTCGTTAGATTGTCGTATTGTGTTAACCCTAGTTCGAATCCAGGGTTACCTCTCCCGAGTGTCAAACCCCATATTTTCAATATATCTAAACTAGCATATAATCATAGAAAACATGGCAACACAATCGAAATTATAAGGAACAACCATAAACGAAACACAAATTCAACCAAAACTACATTTTCATAAATAATACTATAATCCCTATTACAATTCATGTTTAAATCATGGCCCTAATAATTTATACAATGTAAAACAAGCTAAACATGCTCAACAACTACCAAAACAAAGAAAACAAAGAGAAGAAATGAGTGACTTAGCCTATATCCGAAGAATTGGCATTAGAACCGTCGAACGATCGTTTTCCTCTTCATCTTCCACCTCGGGTTGAGAGATCTCCCTCAAAAACCTCTCAAACTAAACCTAAAATATAGCCTAAAGCCTTAGGGGCTGAAGAGGAGGGAAGAGAAGAGGAGAGAAGGGCTTAAATAGGCCAAAACATATCTCCAAAATATCTATTCTACGCAGAGGATTTCGCCTAGGCGAAGTTAGGTCGGTTAACTTTCTGCCGGAATTTCACCTAAGAAAAGTTAGGTCGGTTAACTTTCTGCCAGAAGTTCGCCTAGGCGAAGGAAACTTCGCCTAGGCAAAGTTACTGCAGGTTTGCAATTTTGTTTTGGCTGTAACTTCTTCATCCGAACTCCGATTAAGGTGATTCAAAAATCTATGGAAATATAATAAAACAATTTACAACTTTAATGTTTTGAGTGTTTCCAAAATAAGATTTTATCATAGTCCAAAATAGCTTTGAAGTTACTGCACCTGTACCGACTTTGCAGGTTTGGTGACCGCCTAGGCGAATAAGTAGGCGGTGGACTTGGAAATGTTCTCAGCAATCTTCACAACCTAGGCGGAGGTCTGGACGCCTAGGCTGTGGGATTCTTTCACACTGTTTCCTCCTTACTCATTTATCTACCGTAACTTCGTCCGCTTTGGTACGATCACATCGTTTTCTCTCCGATTTCATACATTTTCACCCCATGCACCTATTTTAATAAAAAAAGAATAAAAGCATATTAAAACACATAAAAATAACTATAAATGTACTCGAAAACTAACAAAACCAATTTGGAAATACGTAAGTATTTTACACCTATCAAATATATAATCAGATTTTCACCAAAAATCGTTTTAAAATTTTTTTATACGATTTAAAGTTCAGAAAACGATTTTATCAATATCTTATCAACCAAGCAAATATATAGAAATAAATACACAATAAAGATTAATAGTTTGAAAAGATCTCACCCAGATAACACCGAAGAATAATAGATTGAAACGTTAGACAACTCAAATCGGTAACGCTTACACAATCAGCGTTTTAACTCAAGAACACCTCAATAATTGATATCACAATTTGATCCCTCAAAATAAATATCAGAATGATGACTCTTATAAAAGTTTATGAACTGAATAGTTCTTGATATGGTGTCACTTAATTATGTGAAATCCATAGATCTTTTTATAGGCATTTGAAACAAGCCCTATAACGACTAATTTCCACAAGATATGTCTTTTAAAATCACTTATAGATCCCATATATTGATACCTTTCATTTAAGGTATATTTCACTTAATAATAACTTTCAAAATATTCAATTTAGTCCCTCAAAAGAATTTTCAAACCTAATTCCATAAGATATGAAGTATTAAAATGACCAATTTGAAAAACACTTTAATTCCAAGTACCAAATCTATAGGAATATTAAAATAAGAGTATTATATCTTAAAGATATCCATATCCCTAAAAACACTCAATCAGGTAACCAAATAACAGCTAGTTAATGGCTAGTTTTGGATCAAATCTCGAAATTCCATAAAACTTGAAAACAGACCATAAGTCGACCGACCAACACCAATCTGTCGACCGCTCGATTCAAGATACTAGCCAAGCCAAAATTTCTTCGCCCATCGGTCGACTGTCCATCCATCATCTATCGACTGGACGATACAAAGAGTTCCATATCTTTTCATCAGTCGCCTTACCTATCAACTTAGAGATTCAGAGACTTTTCTTCTATGCTTCGGTCGACTTACCTGTCGACCTACCAATGCTGGAATCTCTATTAAATTCATTTTTAATTCATTTACTTTGACATTTTTGCCCTTTAACCAATTTCTCTTCTTTGTTAGCTCTACTAACTTTCTCAAATTCCATTTTAACTATTTACAAATATTACTTTTCAATAACACAAAGGAGCAAATAATTTTACTAATTTAGGATCCTATCAAACACATATAATCATAAAATCATTTTCATGTCGTGTGTGATCCTAATCGGGATATTAAGAGTTGAAATTAACGTGAGTTGTTTTCCGTAATTTCTTCAAACTCTTAAACCTTCATCATCTTTGTCATCATCATTTAGCATTCATTCATAATTTGTCATCGTATCTTCATCATTGAAACTTAATTAACTGAAACACTCAATTAAACCGTTAGTTCTACCAAAAACATCAACCTTCAATTGTTCATCAAAATCTTAGGATCTACAATGTCATTTAACCTAATAGAAAAACTTATACAAAAATTATAATTTTTATTAGATTTTAAATTTAAAAATATTAAACAAATTACACAATTAAAAAAAAAAAAAAAAAAAATCACCATGCAATCAAATCCGGCCCTGACAGGATTGGACCGGCGCCGGACGATCAAATACGACCCTGACAAGGCGGGATTGTGATTTGGAATCTGGCCCTGACAGGGCTAGATTCTAATTTGGAATCCAACCTTGCCGAGGGCAGATTCTACTGTTTGTAAAAAAAAATTCTTTCCTCGACTATTTTTTTTAAACAATTTTTCCTCTTTTTAGAAATAATAAATAACAAATCAAAATTTACTTAATAAACAAGTTTTAAACTATTTTAAAAAAATAATAATAATTTAACTTTTTAAAAATAAATAATATAAACAATTTTATTTGTTTCATAAAAGCAGTTCAAATGGCAAGCGAGTGTAGAAACGATAAGGGTAAGGGCAAAAGTAAGGAAAAAATGAAAATCTATTGCATTGGTGAGGGTTCAAGGACAAGAGACCATATCAGGTACCAAGATGAGATAGGTACATGGTATGGAATCTAGATACGCCGGTCAAAGGTCATACATTGAAACGAAGATGAACTACGACGCCCACTATTATGGTGTGACGCCCGAGAGAGGTTGTGTTACCCCCAGGACGTGTGCAGTCCGTAGGATGTTATTACAGATTGCACTTGTGTTCAACGGCAACTAGATCTCTCTGGCACATGGCTAAATCCCATCACCAGAAAACGAACTTTCTTACTAGACGGTGATCCTTTCAAACAAACTGTTCGATGGGTCAATCGTCATTACCACGAGAGTTACAACTACACAAATGGAGTAAAGATAGTGAAGAGGCAAAAAACTTACAATGGCCAACACTAATTGCAAAAAAAAAACCTTTATGAGGTAAGGTCTCATATGTACCACTTCAAGATTCTAAAATTGTGGTCTTTCAAAATATTGAAAAACGAATCAGATAACATCGGCAAAATTTGTCACGCATTGAAACGAGAAATAAAACAAATGAATAAACGAATTCATGTCAAACAAAGACTCCACCAGATTCGGAAGACCAATGCACAAAATGCAAACGCACAGTCGTTAAAGTACTTTACCGATTCCAAATACACGGATGACCCATAACTATCCGATTACAAAGATGAAGAGATTCATTACGAATGGTTTGATAAAACTAAGTAGTTTTCCATGCTATAAAAGTTTAATTATGGGTACTATTTTCTAATTTATCTAATTTTTTTTCCTTTTTATGATTAATTGTACTGGTTAACGCGTTTAATTTCAGTATGATATTTATTATTATGTTAAGTTGTTTCTCCTTTAAGATCATACTCTTTCATATAAATTTTTTTTAAACTTAATTAATATTTTTAGATATTATTTTTAATATTTATATAAAAAAAAAAATAGGTAAATTCATGGTTAAAAGTTCCTAACAAATATAACACACATAAATTATAGGGAAAAATTTTGAGGGGTCCCATTTGTTCAAAAAATAACTTTCTAAGAACCAGCTTTTTGGGCTCATTCCAAAAGTACTATCATATTTAGTTTTCTTAGATTACCCTTCAATAGCTACAAAATTTTCAAAAATGCCATTTTTGACAATTTTTTTCAAAACTCCAAAAATTAATATATATAGAGTGAGAGAGAGAAAAATTCACTTAATTTTATTTTTTAATAAAAAATTTAATTAATTTTGTTTTTTTCCACTTAATTTTTAAAATTCTACTCAAATTTTATTTTTTAATAAAATTTTAATTAATTTTACTTTTTATTAAAAATATATATATTTTTCAAAATGTTATAAATATCCTTATATACGTCTCATTTCTTTCTTTTTTTTTTTGTAATATCCACTGAATTTTATTTTTCAATAGAAATTCCACTTAATTTTATTTTTAATTCAATTTTTTTTTAAAAAAAATACCTTAAATACCCCTAAAAATCACCTACATAAATCTACTTAATAATTAAGTGGAAATTCACTAAACAAATCAAGTAGAATTCCACTAAACAATTAGAGAAACCAGAAAATAAAAATTCTACTGAATATTAATCTTTAGTTACATTCCACTAGAAAATTACATAAATCCACTTAACCCCTAAGTGGAAATCCACAAAAAAACTTAAGTGGAAATTCGCTGAAAATTAAGACGATTGACGTCCATCATCTTCGTCAATCGTCACACCGTCGCGCTCCCTCCATCTTCATCTGTCTTCACGTATCAATTTTTCAGCCACATATCAAGAGCTTTTTCTGAGTTTCAATCTCCAAAGCTAATTAAAAAAAGCATATAAATAATATAAAGAATAAAATTCAATTTTGACGGCGATGAGAAAATATTCTAGACGTAGAATTTTTTTAAAAATTCCACTTAAAATTACACAATAAGTGGATATCTACTAAAAATCAATAAGTAGATATTCACTAAAAAATAATCAGTGGATATCCACTAAACTAAAAAATAACACAAACATTTAAACAATTAGTGAATATCCACTGAACTAAAAAATTACACAAACATTTGCACACAAAGGATAAAAATGACAAATAAATCAAGAAATCATTAGAATCTATTTAAATCTAATTAGGCTATCCTAAATAATATCAAAATTCCAATTCAATTTCATTTCTCTTCATTCACCTATCAAGCAACCAAACAGTTGAAACGCATTATTCCATCAATCAAAATTCAAAGCGAAAAAAGGAAAAAAAAAAAAAACTAAAATCGTTCAATTCTCCAGCAAGACCGACGGTGGAATACCTGAAATCGTTCAATGATCAGAGAAAACATCAAGACCGATGGTGGAACACAACAACTCAGAGAACAGGGAGGGACGGTAAAAAAATCAAGTGGATATCTTCTAAAAAAATCAAGTAGATATCCACTTGAACCGAAAACATTCAAAAATTGAATCATCATCAAACAATAAGGTCAAGAAATCCAAAATTTGATACCAATAAGGATAAGAAATTCAGAAAATTTATAAAGAAAAACATATCTACTCAAAATTTAAGCAGATCTGGCTCAGATCTAAGTAGATCTAAGCAACGAAAAATGGAGGCGATTACTCAAAAGACAAGCATCAGTGATGACGAACGACGAACAACGGCGACAACGAACGATGAACAACAGTGACAACAAACGACGAGCATATCTAGCCACCACCATCGTCGCCTCATTTCCCATCACCAACCACTCCTCCATCTTCGCCATCTTCGGCCAGCTCTCCCTCGATTTGGCCATATCTGGCCAAATCGGAGTTCTCTCTCTCTTCCTCCCGCGATTTGGCAACTCCCGCGACGACGTCCGATTTGCCACAGAGCGAGAAGACGGAGACTCTAACGCCACCATCCAAACCGTCGTCACTCTCTGTCACGCCTCATCGCCGCCATCGTCATCTAGATGTGGCCACCAATCGTCATCGAATAAGAGAGGGGTAGAGGTCGGCTGAGAAAAAAAGGGGAACAATGAGAGAAGGTAGGGGTCAGAGAAATTAGGGTTAGGTTTAAAATGAACAAGAGTATTTTTGTCATATAATTTATTTAGTAGGGGTCTGTGTCATTTTTTTTTGTCAAGAGAGGACCTAAAAAATTATTTTTAATTGTATAGGACCTAAAAAAATTGTTCTTTTTTAAAATAGGGCCTTTGAAGGAAAAACCCTAAATTATAAGTCTGGAAATATCATTTTTCACAAATTATGTTTTAAAATCCTATTTCTTTTTTTAAATAAAAAATTTTCAATATTTTTTAAAAATAATTACATGTTACAAAATAATTATAATTTATATATATTTTTTAATTTTAAAATGTTAAACAAACTTTAAAGTTAACAATAAATATATATATATATATATATATATATATATATATATATATATATATATATATCGGCTAAAACCATTTTTTTAATGGGGACGGGGATGGGGATGAGGATGGGGATGGGGGTTGGGAGGAAGGGGTCAAGGGGGCTGCCATAGTGGTAGCCCCTTTTCTAAAACTGGCCTTCACAATGTCGGCGTTAGAAAGAAAAAAAAATAAAATCAGCCATGATAAGGCCGGGAAGACCCCATTATGTAAATAAGATGAAAACAGACCTAATTTGGTGATTTTCTAACTTTTCAAACCCAAAAAGATAAAGAACTCTAAATCTCTCCATTCCATGTTGTATGGTGTGCATTATACCCACCGACAGGTGATCAAAATCATTCAAATAACCACATTCGACATATCTCAATTAAGAGCAAAATTAAAACTCACATAAAAGTCAAAATCATAATGGGATTATTTCATGCATGAGGCACAACACCATCAGTTTGTATAGGTAAAAAAGGTTGTTAATGTTTCAACACTCCTTGAATTAGAATTGTTAATTCTGTGTTTTTATTTTCAGGCAAATAACAGTCTTGTTTCTTCTATCTGCACCAGAGGGATAATGTATCAGGGACGAGAGTGTGGTCTTCTAACTTCTAATCTAGATACCGACTTAGTACTTGCCCAGCAGCTGATGGAGGCAAAGAGAATTAAACAGTTGCCTGTGGTTAAATGTGATGGAAGAAAGCGCAAAATCGTCGGTATTCTTTATTACGATGCAATCTCAGAATGTCTCAGGTTATCATTTGTCTTCACCTAAGCTTTTTCTTAAAATGATGATTTAAAATTTGAAGGCACCATCTTCTTCATTGTTATTAATTAAAAAGCTATTTCTTGACATTTGTTTGCTTCAATTTTGAACTTGGGGCAGAGAGGAGACTGCTGGCCAAAAGAAAAAAGAAGAAAATCACAAGGAATTGATTTTAAACAGCCATTTGTGAGAAGACAAGTGATTATACTGTCAATGGTTGTCATGGTGCAACTGAAGCTATAGTAAAAAAAATAGTGGATGGATTTTTGGTATTAGGGATGAGTATATTTGGCACATCACAATTTGTACATTTAATTTGTTCCCACTACAATTGTTAATCAATTGGAAATCCCAATATAAACACAATGGAACATCTTTTTTTGGTGGAAAATTTTTTTACATGCCCTTTTTGATTGGAGCTTCATGTTCTACTATTTAAGCAGCAGATATTCTCCTTTTTTGTTAGATGATGCAACCAAAAACATTTTCCTTCTAGCAATCTAATCACAAAGGCTTACAAGCGATTTATGTTCAAATCAAGTGTCAAAATTTTGCACGCAGCTTGTCAAGAGTGGTGGAAAATGAGTAGTAAACAATAAAGAATAACATCTTCCTGTAGTAAAGCTTCACAATGAGAGAGGTAAGTTGCAAAAAGAATCAACAATTACCAATAGCTATTAGAGAGGTTAAAAGTAGGTTCAGACAACGGCTCAACCTTAGGTTCTTCTTTTGGAAACATGAAACCTGGACCATTGGGTCAGCGTGCGTGTCCCAAATATGGATGAAGAAGATGTCCTTGGTAGGGACCCAGTCTACCCATCCCCATATTTCCCAGATTAAACAAAACCAAATTGTTTAAAGTCCATGTAACAATTTCCCATTCTAAAATTGAAATAGTTTACTACCTTTGGGAAACCTACTATTTAAAGTACCCTTTTATCAAAGGAAAAATTCTCTTAACTACAGTAATAGTACCAAAGAAATTTTCCATCGAAGGTCTTTGGAGTGTCTCAGATTAAATAAATGTTTCAAATAAAATTGCAAGAAAAGAAAAGAGTATGACACACTTCTTTTGTTGGCATAATATCTCTCAAACAAGAAAAGAGTATTTAACAACAGTTAATGTTGTGCAAGCAAAGAAATTACTAATCCACCTTAAGAGTAAAGTTAATAGAAATAATAGAAGGTGCATTAATAGTACTATTGTCACAAAAAAAAAAAAAAAAAGGATTATGCAGTTCATTTGTGCTCACATTGTCATGAATTCAAAACGACCTTTACTCTTCCAACGTTGAGTCTCGGTATTAGTTGCGTGAGATATCATATTCCAACCAGCTTTGGCAAGAATAATATAATGATATATGATACTGCAGTCATTGAACCTCTTTTTAGCTTTCATCTCATATGTCCTATTATAATTATCAAAAGATAATTAATATTTCTTGAGCAAATGTCAAAAACTAATTAAGAACTTAGCATGAAAGTTTGGGATAGGGATAAACACTCCCAGTCACCCAATAATTGCTCTTCTTTAGTATAATAGCATAGATGATAACAACTGAAACACTTGCCCCGCCTAAATGAACGCTAATCGCATATTTCCTTACTTTTACATTTCTAAGTGGTTGTTTTACCATTCGTTACCTGCAAATTTATGTTCTTGTTCTATTGCTAATTGTCTGCCGTTGAGGCTGATATAATGCATATTTCTGCTATTCTTCTATCTTTCATTGACTGCAAAATTCCAGTTGCTGCAACTCTGGCTTGTTCCTTAAATTTCTATATTGGCTACATATATTTGTCTTGGCTACTAATTTTCCAAAATTAGAAAGGAAAAATAACACATCTTCATACATGCACTGATCAATAAAAACACTTACATATATGTGAATATATATATAGAGAGAGAGAGAGAGAGAGTTTAAAAAAAAAAGATTTTAATTAGTAAACCATAATGATTATTAATGCACTAGACTTAATCTGCACTTCATTTAATAATACTAATAATTATTATGATAATTAATTGACCTGGAGATAGACCCATATGCTCTTTACCTTCAATACCACCACTCCTACCCTTGATGTCCTTCAACATGCAAGGAAACACCCTCACCCAAACGCCACATTATCAATGTGCCCTTCACCTTCACTAGCACAACTCCCCAAACCAAAGAACAAATACACCCACCTTCAATAGGCCTCAAATCTTGCATTTCGTGAACTAATCGACGCCTATCAACCTGCATCAGGCATAACCCAAACCACCAACCATGTCCGCCTTAACTATCAACCCCTCTGTCGGAAAAGTTCGAAGATACAAGTGTAGTGACAGTTGCATTTGTAATTACTGGTCGCAATGATTCATTGCAACCTTTCGTCTCCAACAAATCGACAACACCAACACCATCGGCATCAGAATTTGAAGAACGACAAGTTGGGAAACTTCATTTTTTTCAGGTATGTTCTCGCATAAACAATATCTATGGGACTATGCTTCCCAATATCATCTAATGTCTCATTTACACACAATTATTCAAATATTGCTCAGTATGTATGACGATACATACATACAAATTCCCTCAAATCATGTATCTTTATTTCCAACTCACTCATAATGCATTATATCTTCCTATATCAAAAAATGCACGCAAAGTGTTTGTGTTTATACCTGAGACAAATTAATCTGCGATAAGTTTGTTTTTTATAAAATTATTCATCTCTCTCGCTATACATACATATAATTTTTCTAAAATAAATTTTATTCATTTCAAACTCACAAATAATTCATCATATTTCTTCCTATCTCAAAAGCTGCACGCAAAGTATTTGTATTTATGCTTGACAAAAAATTTATATCAAAAAAGAAAATTGAAATGAAAATAAATCTACAAAGTCTTTGTTTCTTCAATGCCTAATCAATACACTTCATGTGACATCCACAAAATATTATGTTACAAGCAAAAAGTGAATGAAAATGCAACTTCTTCCTCAATGGTGTATCATAAAAGAATGAAATTTATTTCGCTTATTGCATTAGAGTTTGCATGTAGTCAGGGAAGGAAATGTGAGGAATGAAATAGTGAGATTATTAGAATTTATTTCCCAAGCTGGTGGTGAATCGTCCAGGTTTAGGCGTAGATTTGAAAAAGACAATCAAAATTCTGATAAATGAAGAGGAACTTTTAAGAGATAGTTGTTGGAGAACAAAAAAAAATGCAGCTATGGTTGACTCATGAATATTGGAACACTGGGTACTTTTGTGCTGACTGACAATAAAATAAATTTCATTTCATATGTTATGTAAGAGTTTATAGTGATAGTGACAGAGGGAAATACAAAGAATGAAATATTGAGATTATGTCATTCCAAATTTCTGCTTCATTACAAGTTTACATAATATTCACCTACAAACTTCCTTATCAAACAAATACCAACTGCCATCTATCTACCCATCGGGAAAAAAAATATTATTTCCCTTCTTCCTTATGCAGTTATAATTTGATATTAATCCACGTTAAATTATTTTCGACAGACAAAACAAAGATGGGCGCTACATTAAATGCAAGGGCTAAAGCATCGAATGAAAAGAAAAATTGCATGTACACCGGTTTGGAAAGAAAGAAATTTACAACCAAACCCTGGAGTCAGAAGCAACCTTTGAAACAAAGTCAAAATGTTGCAACAGTTTCTGCAAATAGCCAATCAGGTAACACAACTTCATTACTACATTCCAATAATATAAATTGTAACCATCAATCAAATTAATATAAAAAAAATTGACAACCAAAGTATAGCTAAAAATAATGATTAATCGAATTTATAAACATTTTTACTTGTGGTTGTTCGACATCTCACAAACTCTTCCGCTTTAAGATTTGACTCCTAATCCAATCAACCCAAATAGATTTGGCATTAGAAGCACAAAGATCTCATATGTCTCAAGTTACAACCGTTGGTAGTATGGTGAGCAAGTTGTTGGGTCACCGTCCAATATCTATGCCACAGATAAAACCAACTTTTGTTGAATTTACAGCAATTAAATTTAATACAAAACTATGATTTTCACAGTATAAAACCTATGTATGCACTAATATTTATGTCTAAAAAACACCGATTTTTTTTATACTCATTAGAAAAAGAAAAACAGACTTACCATTACTAAACTTAAAAAAAAGAAAAAAAACAACTCTTCATGCTTCAACAGAAACATGAGTTAATAATTCCTCACCTTGCTCAGTTATAAGCTTCTCAATGAAATACTACACAATCTTATATTTATTGTCATGAGTGTTACCATTCTGGTGAATTAATTAAAGAATCAAAGAAGTTGAATGATAATTAACAATTATCCTAGAGGTATGAACAGTGTCACTCTTATAGTAGTTTGTTTGCAAACTCTTATGAGTAAACCAAGTGTCAGTTCATTTATCTCTCTGCCAATATACATTTAAATGTATTGAAAATATTTTCATACAAATACGTTAAACGGCCATCACAATGCACAAAGGTTCCCGCGCTCAAAAAATACTTAGTATTAATATTGTTAATGTTAATTGTTAATATTATTATATCATACCTAAACTAAAAATTTAACACATATATATTATATAATATGCATATTACACGCATGCACACACACGCACACACGTATATGTATATTAAACATAAAATTTGGAAATGACACTATACATTATATCTTTTGCATAAGGAATGATTTCTGGAAACAATAAGCAAGAGAAAACTTGTCGAACACCTCTTCAGCAGCATCTTAATGATGACGAAATAATTGCTACATGCAAAAAGAAGAATTGATCTTCTTCAACTTCTAAAAAGAATACCGGTGGCAAAGTTGTCGCGAAACAATCAAACTGAACTTCAGGTAAACATTTTTACCCTTTGCAAGTCTTCTACTATTTTTCCTTTTTCTATGCAAAGTTTTTTGATATGATTCTTTTGTTGCAGAGTTTCATGAAAATGAGAAATTAAACACTTTATGTATCATTATCATATTTGATGAATGACACTATTAAACAATTCATGTCCCAGACTCAGTTTGAACATTAAGACTGGGTCTAATACTTCCACTAAATCTACCAAGATAAAGTAAGTTATCAATTTATTTAATATACCCCCTTAACTTCGCACAAAGTCCAGGCAATGGCTCAATAAAATTTACTTTACTGTATTGCCCTTATTGGAAATGTGTGGAATTTTTAGAAAAATTTAAAATTCCAATTCCAATAAGTGGTTGGAAAGATGATTAATTTGAAAAAATTCAAAACAAATATGTAATTAAAAAAAAAACAAAAAAATAAAGGACAATTATTTCCTAAAAACTTATTAACAGAACATTAGGACTATTATTTTTTAATGGAGGTAGCACAAGTTTATAAGTTCTAAAGCTTTTATCATCGCACAACTGCAATACTAATATTGCCTATGCATAATTAATTTTTGAAAATCATAAAACTCAAGATAATAAAGTATAAGGATATAAGGATATTGGACATTTATCACATGAGTGTCCATGTCAAAGATAACAGGCAGCCAATTTTAAACTGTCATTATTAATCAAACAAATTATCCTTGTTTGATGTTCCCAAATCCATTTATCCTTCTAAAATTAAATTATTTATGTATTTGAAATTTTGATATAAATTATAGTTTCAGATATGGAGAAAATGCTAAATGGTACTACTAAAGGAAACTAAATAAGAAACAAGACCAATTTAAACCAAGGAATACCATTGGCTGCATTATTCTAAAAATACTACCTACTAAGACATAATAAAAATGACAATTGGCCACAACACTGATTTAAACCAAGGGATACCATCTTGAAAAGCCTGAGAGGTTTTGGTTTTTCATATATTTTGCAAGATATGTCAAAGAAGTATTTAAAAATCAGTCTCCTTGTCATACACATTTGGATGGGAACTCAAGTTTTACTTAAATTGAATTAATTATATTAAAATTTGGGAAAATTAAAATATTATTACGCCCTTTATAGAATTTGATAGTTGTCACAGCCCCATCTGGGGCTAAAGGTGGGCAGTTGATGTAGAAATATGCCAAATCACTTGAGATTTGAAGCAGTTTCAGGACGAAACCCAAGAATGCTAAAAATATTGTTAAACATAAAGCTATTACATTGTCATTCTATTGACGGGCTATAAAGAGCAACACCTCTTTATGGTGATCATTAACTCTAAAGGCATCAAAACTATAAGTTGTAGGCTCATAGTTTATTGTTTCCTTTGCGAGTTTAAAACTTTGTCAAGTTGTCTGCTATTATTGTAGTAATTTTGAGTAAAAATATTTTACAAAGTATCTCCTCCTCTATTGATATATGTTTTGCACAATATGACTTTATTTTGACATTTACATTTTACTATTACTATTACATTAACATGGACATAGCAGGAGACAGTTCGAAAGACCATAATAGACTATACATACCAATCAATGATCTTCGTCCATATGAGAAAGAGTGGACGTTAAAAGTTATTGTCCTAAGAACTGGTACTGAAGAAACGTACTCAACAACAAGAGGAACGGGCAACATGCGTAAATTAATACTCATGGACGAACATTTAAGTTATCTAACTCAATTTTATTTTATTTTACTAAATAGTGAACACATTTAACACTTCAACCTATACGTCCCTAAACAATTCAAACTCATTTTTTTATTTTTCCTACTTTTCTTATGATTTTTGAGTTTAAAATACATAAATGTATACATACATTGCACTATATATATATATATATATATATATATATATATATATATATCAACACTCACATACCCTATATATTTTAGTCAAAAGAAAACAATTACATTTACTAACACAACAAGTACAGGGTACGAGAATAGAAGCTGTCTTGTTCAATGACGCAGTTGATAAGTTTGAAAACTCATTACTGAAAGGGAATACATACTGCATAACAAATGGATTAGTGAAATCAGCAAATCCAAGGTACATCACATCATACCGTGACTTTGAGATTACGTTAACAAATATTGCATGCATAACAGATAGAAGAATGGAAAAAATCATTCAACTTAATTTAACTTATCAATATAATATTCAAGTGTGCTATCATTATCCACATTATCCGTCACAACTGTTCAGATTAATCCAAAATCATCGAGATTTGACATTGCAAATTCATGGTATATACCACAATTTACATACTATTTTTCTTGCTTCTATATCATAAGTTTTTAATAATAATTTAATGAATTTAACAATTATTATTAACACACATATAAAATACATTTTTAACTTCATGTATAGGACTACTGAGACAATAGATAAGGATGAGGCACAGAAGAAAATGTGCCAGAAAAAAAAATCAACAATGCGGAACAAACCGAAATCACTGATATCGTAACGCGCCCATTGAGCGACTTCCAGGTAAAAATATATTTCAATCATTCACTTTAATTAACATAATTTCTAAATATAGCTTATTACTTTCATTATTATACTATTACTATTTATCATATTTATTACACATCAACACCCAACCATCACACAAATAAATAAAACGTTAAAAAATGACAGAAGTCAATTTGTTACTTCAAATCAACAATATTCAACATTGACAATATGGATTAAATCTGGTACAACTCTTGCAAGAGATGCAACAAAAAAGTAATTGTGAAAGACAACTCTGCTAAATGCATCAAATGCTCCGTATGAAATACCGAATACTGTCCAAAGTAATAACTGGTCACATAATAAACCAACATATTAGCTTTATCATAACTTGAAAAATTCAATGTTTAAAAAAAATTAAGGCATTTTAAAAAAACAAGTACATGATGAAACTTACTGTTGGTGATGGAAAAGGAAATATTAGTGTCACTTTATTTGATGCAACAGCGAAGTTGATCGGTTTTCCAATATCAGAATACATTGAAGAATAGAAAAAAGTAAGCAACCACAACAAAACATTTACCTTTTCCAAATCATTAATACTATTGATATTACCAATCGATCTATAATTCACTTCCAGGAGGGACTATAGAACAAGTTCTACAAAGGAATGATACATCGGTTTGGCGAAAGTTACATCTTCTTCACAAGGATAAACCAGATGAATGACAAAAAACGCTTAGCATCAAAATTGATTGCGCATGATGTATGGAAATTTGAAACAATTGCATGCAATCATACAAGTCTCGAAGACAATCCCGTCATTCAAATAAACTAAACGACTACTTTTGATGTAATTATATTTACATACAATACACAACTACAATAACTATTACAGTTTCCATTTTAATATTCTCGGACCTTTGATGATCCAAAATTGCACCGATTTTCCTATTCTTTCCATGCGATTCGATTAGGTTTTGCCTCACAATTATTTATTCTATTTATCATTGAATGTGAAAGAAATTCTCTTGACACCTCCTACCTTCATCAATGTTAAATTACAGTCAGTTTCCTCTTGGGCAATCTACGACTTGGACGAAACAAAGAAGAAAATCCCCGTTGAACCATCGTCGCCATCTCGCGGCGTAGGAATTTGCAATTGTGGAAGACGGAAATTGATAGGAGGTTTAGGGATAGCTTTACTCCCATTACAACCTTCGAATGCTTCAGACATGAATCCTGAAGTTTGACCAAAATCAGAATACATTGAAAATTTTCTAACCAAGAAGATTTGACACTTTGTATCATTGAAGTTTTGGGTCCCCATGATTTCAATTAGATTGAGCAAATCCCTTCTTCCAAAAAGTATATAGAGGGTCAGATTTTCATAAGAGTCTTTCGCTGTCTAAGGATCTGTCAACTAACCCCTATGTCCTCATATACACACATCAAGTTTTTTTAGCAAATACTATAAATGACTCTTTAGCGAGCTTTTTATGTGTAATTAAAATTTTCATTCTAACAAAATTTATGTGGAAAAAAAAAAAAAAAAACACCTTAATTTACCAAACTCACATAAATAAATGGCATCTCAACCATAATATATATATATATATATATATATATATATATATATATATATATATATATATTAGTATTTGGTATATATGTAATTATTATATACTTGACAAATATATGATTGTGGGTCCTAAATTGTTGTATATAAACATATACAACAATTTAGGACCCACAATCATATATTTGTCAAACCTAATATTATAGTATTTCACGTGCAACGCACGTGCATACCCACTAGTTATTATTAAGAATCGAATAGTATTTTACTCTTTCATATGTTATGGTACCTTACATTATAATTTGCATTCATCATTTGCAATAATAAACCATAGTTTTTTACTTTTTTTTTGGAATTCAACGACCTTAACTCGTCCCACTCTATCAGTTGAATCAGTAACAAATCAATAAAACAAAGTATAAATAGGCTTTGATAACAATAAACTACCATGTTCATTACTTATTTGCAAGGAATCACAAGCGCCTGAAGATAACAAATCAATAAAACAAAGTATAAATAGGCTTTGATAACAATAAACTACCATGTTCATTACTTATTTGCAAGGAATCACAAGCGCCTGAAGATAGGAAATTGAAATCCAATGAACAAGTCTATACAGATAGCAGCACAAGAATGGCAGTTACGAGGCCGGTTTGGGAGATGAAAACGCCTCTTCCTCTGCTTTTGCGCGCTTTGCGGGGGGAGAACTGCTTTCAGTTCTGTCTAAGTCGTGTTTCTCAGAGGTTTCCATTTCCGAAGTGTTTTGCTTCTCGTTTAGACTCCGACAAGATGGTTCATCCAGATTGGTAGATGAGGCCTTTGACCTTTCGTCCTCTATCTTCCTCTGTTTCTCAAAAATCAATTGAAGGTATTTCCCTTGTTCCTCAATCCTTAGCTGCAAATTTCTTTGGATCTGAATCAGAAACATTATTAGTTAGTAACAAAAAGAAATAAAACTTCATTGAACCAACCGCCATTCTGGGCATTTTGCAATTGAAGCAATAACAATTTTTCTTCAGCAGATTTTTACTGCACTAGTACCTAGCAGGGTTTTAAATAGCGATTTCGGTCTACGTAACGGAAATGGTCGCGGTATAACGGTGTCGGGAGTATCAGTCAGTCCGTAAAAAGAATCGGCCAAAACAATCATGAGTTTTTTTAAATCACCAGAAAATCATCTAAAACTTAACAATTGTTATTGTTCTACTCTTTTAACCCTAAATAAACACATTCCAATATATATTCTAACATTTAATTATATATACAACATATTAAAAATATAAAAAGGATGAAACATAAAAATTAAGTACTGAACAATATCAAAGAATAAGAAAATGCACAATATTTAATGGAAAAAACGTTATACAAAGATAACACAAGACAAAATCTAATTTTAAAAAAAATAATATCTGAAATCTGGGCAGAATTGCAAACAAATCTGAAATCAACCGTAACGGTAACAGGAGGGTGAAAATCCGTCACATGACGGCCGAATTTTTATCCTTGGTAGCTAGTGCACGACAGCAACAGCACAAGGCTCCGGCAAATGTGGTATTGGAAGGAAAAAAAAATTAATTGATGATAAACACACACACAAACGATCTTCTATTATCCTAGCTGCCCAGTTTAATTTCCATCAACATTCAACGTGATGGATATTGCCAATATTTCCAGTGGCAGAATAAATCTTACATGGCAAGATTTCGAACTTTTTTTGGGGGGCCAACTCTTGCAAGAAATATTTTAAATACACTCTTTCAAATGTATGTTTTTATGACATCAAATTAATTTAGGGAGGATCTCAATCTCATTTGCATACCTCAAGCTGTTCATGGAGCTGCTTCTGAACTTCCATCTGTAGTCTCAATGCTTCAGTGATCCCCATACTCCTATTATAAAAAAAAGGGGAAATTACCAGGTGGTCCCAATTTAGGCATGAAACTACCAATTAAACCCAAGTGTTTGAAAATGAACCAAACAATCCCAATATACTGATTTTTTTAACTGTCTAGTCCCAAATTTTAAAAAAAACAGAAAAATTACATGAAAAAATTGCCTTTGAGAGATCCGCGGGATTTAAAGTTTCCATATTTGACAAATCACAATAAAATCATTTCATTAAAATCAAAATAACTATTGTTGTACAATTTTTTTTCACAATCTAATTATATATTCAGATTCGTCTAAATAAAATCTTCAAAACAAACGATATCAAATTTACTATTTTTTTTTATTAATTTCAGTTTTTACATTCATGTTACATTTAACATGCTATTTCCAAAATTTTCATTTTTCACATCCATGTTACATTCTACATGACACTTCCAGAATTTTCAATTTTGACGTGTTACATTTAACATGCAAATCACCTTTATCAGTAAGTCACGTTACATTTAACACGCATATAATCTATACTATTATCAACATTAATTGATATATTATTTATATTATATTGGGTGTTATATTCAACTCTCACAAAGATATTTAGATTGTAGTGATGTTATATATAACATTATTGATTTCACAGAGAACATCATACATAAAATTAACTTCATAGTTAATGTTATATATAATATTCACATGCATCCTAATCCAAAATTCCAAAAAACCAAAAAAAAAAAAAAGATTATTATCTCATTCAATGTTACATGACATGCAAATATAAATGGAACCACATGAATGTTACATGTAACATTTATAGTCATTACGATAAACAATTCCAAAAAATGTAATTGATATTTCATTTTAAAGAGAATTATTCGCATATAATTGATGTATACAAATTTTGTTGTTTTACGCGTTTGGATTGAGATCAAAACAAGTATTTTTGTTTCACATATAGATGGTCGTATGTTACCTAATTTAGTTCCTATTAGGAGGAGTTGATTACATGATGTTATGAAGTAGCGCATTAAATAGGAGTATTTTAGTCACGAAAATGTCATAAGGACTGTTTGGTTCGCAAAAAAAGTTGTGGGTTTAATTGGTAGTTTAGATGTCTTTTTGGAATTGTTTGGTAGGCACCCCTAAAAAAAATATAAAAAATACAAAGTCGAAGTCCAGAAATATAGATCAAAAGAAAATGAATTTCATCCATATAATTAAAACCAACGAAAAACTGACCACAAAATCACGACCAGTGTCTTTGAGCCCTAATAAGTCGAATTCTAAACCAATTCAAGTGAGGGGGGAAGACCCAAGGAGGCTTTCAAGTTTCTGGAACATTCTAGAGAACTCTAGGAAAGACTAGAATAGGTTGTCTTGTATATTCCTGGAGGAATATAGAGAATTCTAGAGGATTGTTTGTAGGGATATTTTATAAGAAGGTTCTAGGATTTGAATCTCGACTTTCAGATCGCATTGATGTCCACTGTCCATTCTCAAGGCCAATGGCCTATATCAGGGGAGGGGCTTCATTTTCTCCAAACCATCCCAGAGATCCCAGAGCTTAGAGCTTAGCATCCTCTGTTCAATAATTCTAGAGATATAAAGAGTTCTTTCTCCCAAATCTTTTGCCTTTCCTTAAATTCCTTCCCTCCCAATTCAAGTCTTCGGCTGGCGATAGAGTTGGTCAGACTTAGCGCTTCCAACAAGGTGCAACGACGCTAAGGCTACACGGATTAGTGAGGAAAACTTAAAGCTGTGATAGTTGGTATCATAGCCCAACAAATATCAAAGATAGTTGAAGAGCTCGTTCCGAGGTGCACAAGCCTTAACCCTTGAAGGTTGAACATTATAACAAGGAAAGGCATATTTAATCTCAGGTTGAGGACTGTGCCCAAGATCGAGTACTCCTGGAGCAATGCTAAGGGTGGCATCGAAGCAAATCGAGGGACCAAGTAGCTTGGAGGCCACGCTAGTGGTTGTGGGAACTACAGTAAGTAACACTAACTCACAGCTTGACGATGTCCAAGACCAGTTGGATGAAATGGAGTCGGAGGATGCCGCCATTCACCAAGCCATGAGGGGTGCCATGAATGAGATAGGCGGTTCCTTGGTAGCAAAACTTCGAACTCTTCATGAGGAACTTATGGGCGAAATTAGCTAAAGCTCCGAGGCCATGTTGAAGCACAATTCAACAATGTTCACGCTCACACGAAGGACATTCGCTAAGACATGACCTTGTGCAAGCGTGCGATCGTGACAGTGACTAGTACGCCTCAGGACATTGTTGAAGTACACAAGCCACCAAGTTATGCTAGAGCAAGGGATGCTCGCGAGCTCGAGAACTTCTTATGGAGTCTTGATCAATATTTTGAGACTATAGGTATAAGGGATGAAGTCGCTTGAGTAGGCACAACAACAAAGTACCTCATTGATACTGTTACTTTATGGTGGTGTAGACGACATGGGGCCATTGAGAAAGGAGCATGCCGCGTAGACTCATTTGACAAATTCAAGGAGCCAGACTCGTTCCAGGGTTCTTGACAGACCCTATGACATGGGAGAAAATAGATAGCCAATAATTTTCTTTGCCAAGAGCAAGAGTTGCAGAGAACTACAACTCCGAATTTATTTCATTGTTTTTATTTTTCTTTTAATTTCCTCATTTGATTTAGTATTTTTCATCTATCAACTTTTTCCATTTGAGTACCTAATTGCAGATTTGAAACTGTCGTTGTTTGAGATCCCCAATCCTTGATCTTCACTTGCTTTCTCTACTCTATCTCGTTCTTGACCTTGTCCCTGTCCACCCTAGTCGAGGTAAGGTAACTAAACACTGGTCCACAGGAGATCCAGTAGGCTGAATCAAACTTTGAAAGATGGGTCATATATCCTTTTGAAGTTTTTCTCATTAGTTAGGCCTAGAAACATCACAATGGAGTCTTTTGACCAAACCAAGTAGGGTGGGTCTACAGCTCTGTTTGCGCCAGATTGTTTTACTATCATCCCCTTACATTCAATGCCATCAAGTCCTTCCTAGTCTCTTCCCAGTTTTTCTTTTATGTCTATCTGCCCTTCTTGTAGCACATTGCAGCTGAATTAAATCACCTTCTAACTAGTGCATTCGTAAGTTTTCTATGTACAAGTTCAAACCATTTTAAATAAATTTTTTATCTTCATATCCTCAATGGGTGCATTCCTAGGTTTTCTATGTCACCCAATTGAACGTATCCATTTTCAGCCTCATACTTTGTTTCTTTACGTAATGTCCTCCTCAATTATCCATGACTCTAAAGACCAAAAACTAAGTATCTAAAATGATTAACTCTAAACCTCGTACATTGAATATTTATCATATCCTCATCTATCAAAAAATTACTATAGTTTTAAAATCTATTTTTTCTTAAATCTTATTAATCCTTGAAACCTTTAAACTTTAGGGCTTCTCGCCAAAGTTATAACTTTTATGTTAAGGGCTCCTCTAAATTCATCAACCAGTCCTATATTGTCTGCAAGAAACATAGCACTCCAACTTACAAATGCTTCTGAGTTTATCAGTCAATTAAAAGGAAGTGTTATGTATTACTAAAATTGAAGGACACATGTCCTAAGTGAATATATTTTCTTTTAATTAAAGACACAAAAAATGGAGTTTCTGACACTATCCTAGAGTGCCCGGCAGGACGGTGTGTTGACACGTGTAAGATGCGATTCAATCACTCACACGGCCTTGTTAGAAGTGTAGGTGTTTCTCACAGGATATTTGGTCCGCGGAATTCAACTAAGAAATAGAATGGTTATAGAATTGATCATTCTATTCCTATATTTGGCACTTGGGATTAGTTTTCATTCTCATTCTTGGAAATTTCTTAATTCTACAAATCATGGGATTAGACAATCCTAAATCAAATGTGAAAAATATTGGCAAAATAATTATTTCTATTATTCGGTCATCTTTTCCGGCAATTTCGTTGAGCTCTGATGAACTTGCCAGAATATTGCCAAAAATCCGGCAACATTGCCAAAATGTCATTGGAGTTCCAAAAACATCTCTGGAATGTTGTCGGAACTCCAAAAATGTTACCGGGTGTCACCAAAACTCCACAATGTTGTCGTAATGTCATCGGAGTTCTGGTAATGTCCTTAGAATGTTGTCGAAACTAAGGAAATATCCCTGGAATGTCGCCGGAACTTCGAAAATGTGACCGGAATATCGCTGAAATATTGTCAAAACTATGCAAATGTTGTCAAATTATTTAATTGAGACTAATTTTCATTGAAGTTACCCTAAGAGAGACTTATTTTTCGTGTGATGTCGTGGGTTCTTTTTTTCACTTGTTTCTTAGTTGAGATTTTTGCAACGAACTTTCGTGCGCGAATTCAAAACTCCGTCGATTTTATCGCATTTTCTTTCATTATTTATTTTTAATTGAGACTTTTTAATTTTTCCTTTTCTTATTTGGAATTACATGAACATTTTCAATTTTATTGTTCGGTCATTTTTTCGACAAAATTATCAGAGTCCGATTATCTTTTTTTACGAAGTTGTTGGAGCTCCGAAAACGTTACCTGATTTATTCACATATTTTTAATTGAAATTTGTCTTTCTATTTTTCAAATATTTATCATCATAATTCATATATTTTGTTTGGCAATGCATTCCATTATTATATTTAAGGCCACCAACCACTCCATTTTTGCACGAACCCATCTATAGTCATCGGCTGGAGGGAGATACCACACAGACTACAATTACCTCGGGAACAAAATAAGCTTTCATTTCTTTCTTCTATTTGTTTGTTTATTTTGTTATTTTATTTTATGGAAAAAAATAAAGTATTTTCCTTGGCATCAAATCAAAACAGTGGAATGGCGACCAAGCAATTATTGGTCTTTAAGGCAGTCTAATAGTTGCATATAAACCTAGAATACTTTAGAGTGCCACATGATATACAACTCAAAACACCAAAGATAGCGAATCCCACGTTGACGTTGGGCTTCCCGATATCCATTGGTAGTGGTTTGTCAAAGTACACCCTACACGTGAGGGGGTGTGCTGAATCCCACATCGCTTGTGTTACCTGATCCTGATATATATATAATGCCTACGGTAATCCTATTCTTATAAGGTGTCTTTTGAGAGTGAGTTAGGCCCATTGGGTTACTACAATAGTAGAGTTCAAGTTTCATCACAATTACAAGAGAACCTAGGTTTTTCATCGGATTTAGCCGAAACAAGATAATAATAATAATAGAACATATCCCATGATAATTTTAAATTGAGAGAGGCGATGGGCGGGAAGAGAGAGAGAGATTAACATACGTTTTCAAGTCAACAGATGCCATCTCTTTGATAGAAGTTGACTTTTTCTCCGGATTTCCTGCAATGAGAAGCGAACATAACATTTTCAGTCCTACCTTTCTCCAATTTTTCCCTCTCAACATACACAGAATTGAATAAACTAAGAATGAAATTATTAGGGAGAATTTAGGAATAGAACCCATCGAAGAGAAGATGAGAGAAAATCATTTATGGTGTTTTAAACATTTGCATAGAAGACTTATAAAAACAACAGTGAGAAAATGCGATTTACTTCAAGTGCGGGGGTTATTAGAAAGAGAAGTAAGCCTAAGAAGACTTGGGACAAGACAATTAGATTTACTTGATGATATTAAACCTGACTGAGAGGATGACCTTGATCAATTATTATGGTGTAAAATGATTCATGTAGCCGACCCTACTTAAGTGGGACAAACGCTTAGTTGTTGTTGTATATACTGAAATGGCATAACGTGTTTGTACAAAAAAGGCGTTATTGGCACATGTAGCTGAAGGACCTAAAAACAGCGCAATGAAATTTGATATATGAATTAGCTTTCATATTAATGGAAAGCTTCACGATACACAAGAAAAAGAGGGACTGTAAATAAAGACTTGGCCAAAATCCAAAGGAGGAAATTGATGTTACCTTCGGATGACTCTGGTTTGTACCGAGCTGTTCTGTACTTCTGAAACATAAAAAAGACATGTTTGTTGAGACTTGAGAATGATTAGTTCAAATGCGGCAACAATGGAAGGACATAAAATAAACACAGAAGTATTTTTTCATACCTGCAGATGGCTTTTGACATGATAAATGGTTAGGCCTTCAACATTCATGAGCTTAAGTACACCTTTTGGAGTAGCTCCTGCATGTCAGAAATAACAGTCAAATGCAAACGAAGTGAATAAGCATCCCATTAAGAACATGAAAGATGATAACATGCTACACACGTTCCCCGCCGCCAAGCTGGTTGACAGCCTCCACAAATGCTTCGTGAAGTTCAGGCGTCCATCGCATACGAGGTTTGGTAGGAGGGTTAGATGATGGACTGGGAACATGATAGTTTTGCCCAGATGACACGGGATGATGTTCATGAATACGGGACTGCTGAATAGGGACACTGGAGGATTGTCCCACCACCTGGCATGAAGTTTATGATTCTGAAGAAATTAGGAAGAGAGAAATGCTACAATCCTTTTAAGTTAATGAAAGAATGTCTGCGTTTTGTTCATAATATAATATATATATATATATATATACACGAATAATTGTCTATCTATGAGCAAGGGTAACGGTCCATCATATCAGGGCACAGATATCTTATATGTATATGGAGCGAAAGAGCGCTGCACATTTTGAAGTCCAATAGAAAGAGAAAATTTATATCACACCACATCCTAGAGTTTTAATGTTTGACAACATATCAGTCCATTCTACAAACCACGAGCATGATGACAATGTTGTCAAACACCTCCTGTTTTGAAATGTGACGTCAATAAAGAAGAGATCAAGGCTAACCGAAATAGAAGTTGGATTAAAGAAACTAAGTAAGAGAAAATACATGGGAAAAAAAATAATAATAAGGGATAATTACACTAAGCGCCCTTGTTACACTAAGGGTATGTTTGGTCGGAAGGGTGGAAAAGGAAAATGAAAAAGAATTGTTTTTTATCCTTTGTAGAGAGAAAATCATTTTCCTTAGTATGTTTGGTTGGAGAGATATAGAAGGAGGAGAAATAATAATGTGCATGTATTAAAAAAAGAAAAAAGTAATATGTTTTTTGTTTAATTTACTATTTTACCCTTACTACAAATGAAATGGGTATTTGTTATATAAAATAAACGGGCAAAATGGTAATTTTGACTTTTTTCTCCACCCTCTTTTCATTTTCACCCCAAATTTTGGGAGGAAAAATGGGTCATTTCACCTCTATTTTCATTTCCCTTTTCCTTTTCACCTCCAACCAAACACACTTGGGGGGGAAAAAATGAGTCATTTCACCTCCATTTTCATTTTCTTTTTCATTTTACCGGCATATACTTTGGAAATAGGCATTTTACCCCGCTTGGAATTCAAACTAAACTGCAAAAGTTCATTTTTCCGCTAAACCTAACATAAGTGTCCAAAAGACTAAAATATCCCTGACTTGGACAAAATCTGCAACTTTCAAACACAAACTTACAAGTCCAATGAACTTTGTTTTGGATAACCTATACATGAAGCAATTCATCTTATAAAGTACTACAACTTAGAAGCAAGAATTTGACAACAAAAGAAAAATCAAAATATGACACCAAAATTGCTTACCACCTTACAGGAAAAAAAAAAGTGTTTCACATAAAATGTTAAAATATCATATGCATCTAATTTTATATCTGTTTTTAATAATCTATATATGTTTTCCTTTGTTTGAAATGGTGAATAATGTAATTCTGACTTCAATTTTGATATACAAGTTTTGTATCAAAATTCGAAGATTTCATTTTTTAATACAAATATCAAATTTAAAAATTAATCAAAAATTTTGATTCTACACCCTTTAAAATGTAGAAAAATAAAATTAGATTATTAAAAATGGAAAGAAAATGACCATTTTGGTGTTATGAAAAATTGAATTTTCACATAAACAAGTATTTATTTATTTTTTTGAAAAATGATGATCGGTTGGGTGCCAAATCTTAATATTTTTGTCAAATTCTTGATTCCATCGTAGTAATCTCTGAGACGAATCCGTTCATATATAGATCATCCAAAACGGAGTTTGTTTGAGTACTCAATTTGTCCTAAAGTTGAAGAATTTGTCTACATTAGGGGTATTTCAATCTTTTTGTCAATTCCGTTAGATCTAACCGAAAAACTAACTTTTACACTTTAATCAAAAGTCCAAACGGGTTAAATGCCTAATTCCAAAGTATATGGTGGTAAAGTGAAAATGGACCTAAGCAAAAAGGCGCTTAGTGTAACTAAGGAAGACAATAATAATAAATCATATGAGAAGTGAATGTTAATCAACGGGGTCAACGAAAGATGAAATTCAAAAGGAAGCTTCTTGCATGTTCTTCAAAACATGAAAAAAAAAGACTAAAATTTACTAGTACAACAAAAGAAAAATTGAAAAATAGGTGAGGAAAAGAAAAGATAAACCATGATTTTTACATGTATACCAATGGATAGACAATCTTCTAAACATAAGAAAGGAAGCAAAGGATATATTCATATAAACAACAATAGGAATAAAAATAAGGCAAGAACCAAACCTCTGCTTCCTGGTCTGGAATATTCAAATCAAGAAAAAGTTCACTCCAATTAGGATCAGGGGCATCTTCAACACTAATTAGCTGGTCTGCCCACTCTTGCCAGTCAGTTTTGTTGGTGCTGTCTTCAGATGCAATAACATCAGAAGTGCCTTCTATCTGACCGTTCTGGACAGGGACATGATGAGAAAAATCTAGGGAATCCTGAAGTGATTTGGCACCACAGGAAATATTATCATTTTGTGTGGATTTTACACCTGAATGGAAAGATTGGGTTGGTGGCAAAAATCTCTCATCATGCATAGTCTTAGAAATGAATGGGTAATCTGGGGGGAAACTTTCTTGAGGTGAAATTGGAGAAAAATGAATATTGGAGGTGAATCCAGGAGTTGATGAAAAAGTGTGCCCAGCAGTCCTGCTAATAGTTCTCCTAGGGGAAATTGGATTTGTGATCAGTCCTCTCTCTGAAGTAACATGATCAGAACCCGGTAAATTGAGAAACTTCTCTTCCAACTGAGTAGGTAGAACAGGTATGGATGAACACAGGGCTCCAGCGCCACCAATTTTAGTTTCCCCAGACCCCTGAATAAATGAAGCAGGTTTTGTGTTCATTTTTGTGCATACATTGAGACAAACTGCCACAGCTACCAATATGCTATTTAATAGCTCAATGTTCGTCCCTAACTCAATTTATGTTTCTGTTCTTTCACATCAGTACCATTCAAGGTTTACCACTTCAGGCATCTGCAAGGAAAACAAAAGGGCAAGTTGACATGAGTGAAATTGAACGTAACACATATTCCAGCCAACCTTCCCAGAACCTACAAAACCAGAAATCCCAAAATTTTGGGAGCGGGAACAGGAATCAGGGACCAGAAACAGAAACCAAACAGGGCGTAAGCAACTGACCTTAACTGTAAAAGGATTTGTTGAGTGACATTGTAAAGTATTATAGCATACACGAGTAGAGACAGATAAATGAAAATATATTGCGCAAACGCAGTAATACTTGCAAAAATACACACACACACATATTAGAACATATGAATAACAAGATGATTAGAGATGAAATATTTGGAGAATATCAAGCACAAAAGGAAGGGTCTATTAGTAGAAACTCCTTGAAATGAATGTACAGGAAGAAGGATTAGCTAACTGTATGTAGAACTTACTTCTGTTGAGTATAATGTAGCCCAAATTGGAGTAGGGAGGAAAAAAGGAAAGAATGATAGGCCATGGCTATGATCAAACTAGTACAAATCAGTCGTGAACAAAATCCACTATTCAGGTGCATCATTCATTTCCCATCAACAGAATATCAAAATTCCACTAGACTGCGGTCATACATCTAGGGATGACGACGGTTTGGTTTTGGACCGGTTTCACTAGAAATCAATACCAAACCCAAAACAAAAACCAAAACCTTCGATTTTTTAGAAAACGGTTTTAAAACTTTAAAACCGTTTGATTTAATGCAAAACCAAAATCGCGAAACCAAAACTATATATATATATATAACCAAAACTAAAACTATTGCGAAACTTTGTTTTTTATACAACAACAACTAAGCCTTTGTCCCACTTACGAAAACCCTACAATTAACCTAATTAACCCTATAATATATATATATATATATAATAGAGGTCAAAATGTAAATAAATAAAAAAAAGTAAGGATAATATATATAATAAAATATATCTAAAATATTGGTTACGTGGTTCGGTTATGCAATTTGGTTATGCGATTTGCTTTAACAGTTTGGTTTTACTGTTACTATCTCAAAATCAAAACCATTTTGATTTTCAATTCAAAAACCAAAATTGTAACCAAAACTATTCAATCGGGTTCAAAACCAAACCATTTGGTTCGGCTTGATTACCTGTAGTTCGGGTTGAATTGCATCCCTACATGCATCAATTAATTCATACCCCAGATTTTTATTTTTTATTTTTCCATTTCCAAGCTTCCACAATCTCAATTCTAATCTACCATAACAAAAGCCAGAGATTTCCAGGAAAGCGACAAATTACCAGAGTTTCATACGAATTTAAAAAAGAAATAGAATTTCAACCAAAGCAGAAAAAACGCAGAAACATGGCGATTAAGATACAGGGAATTCAACAAACCATCCACATGTGCAGATTGAGCTTCAGAATTTCAAATGGGTACCTTGAAATCGATAGAATCTCCGGAATCGGATAGAATTCGTATTGGCGGCTGCGGATTACACGAACAGCGTCGGACAGACAAGCGCCGTGAGAGAAGAGAACAAATGGAAATTTTCGTCTGACCTGGAAATCCGAGACACTTGGAAGTATATTTTTTTTTGGCACTACCTTCCCCTACAATCATTGTGATTTGCGGGTCAAAATTATTCCATTACTTTCAAGAATTTTGGGTTTTTGGGCAACTAGGGATTGAACTAATGACCATTGTCATTTTGGGCAACTCCAAATGAATCCACTGCACGTCACTATTTATCTTATCAAATAAATAATTGGAGTCCAAAGCAATGATTTTAAAATCGGACATGACGTCCAACCGGAAAAGTTACCGGATCACGGTCACTGGTTCAACCGGTAGGTGAACCGCAATTGAACCGGTGACGTCATAATTATATCATTTATATATATATATATATATATAAAAGAAATAAGATATAAATCTAACCGGAGTTCTTAACCAAATAATTGTTTATTAAAAAAATAATTTCTGAAAACGGTATACTTCAAACTTATTTACGGGAGTGGTGTAAAACGCATTACCGAAATGCGTTTTTCAAAAAACGCATTTTCAAAATGCGTGTTTAAATAGTGGATATGAAAGTTAAAAACGCAATACCGATTTGCGTTTTTAAAAAACGCAAATCGGTTTTGCGTTTCTTAAAGCCCAAAAAAAAAAAAAAAAAAAAAAGTAAAAACGCAGAAGCTTTCTGCGTTTTTCAAAAAAAAAAAAAAAAAAAAAAACCGTTCGAAAAACGCATAAAGCTTCTGCGTTTTTCAAAAAAAAAAAAAAAAAAAGATAAAAGAGAGTAACGGAACGATCAGTGCGTTCTTCGGCAGTGTGCAAATCTTGTTTTGAAAGCTTTTCTTCTTTCTTTCTTTTTTTTTTTTTTTTTTTTTTTTTCAAGAACGTTTTTTTTTTTTTTTCGCCATTTTCCCACCATTTTCCCCATTCATATTTGGCTTAGAAGAACCATTTTTTGATTAGTATGAAATGATTCCAAAAAAAACAAAAATAATATATGCGTTTTTTTAAAAAAAAATTACACTAATTGAAATTAAAATAAAATTACATGTGAATATATAATATATTTTTACAAATTTATAATACATGTCGTCATTGACTTTCTATGTACCACACCCCCTACGTCTGATGTTTCTCCGTTGCCGCCGTAAAGGAAGTGGAAGTTCTTCGGTGTCCTCCGTCTGGAGATGATCAACTTGAGTAATGTGTCCCAAGTCCATAGTAGATGGATATGTTGGTTCCTCCACGATGGGGGTGTGGTACATAGAAAGTCCCAACTTCCACTTCCTTTACGGCGGCAACGGAGAAACATCAGACGTAGGGGGTGTGGTACATAAAAAGTCAATGACGACATGTATTATAAATTTGTAAAAATATATTATATATTCACATGTAATTTTATTTTAATTTCAATTAGTGTAATTTTTTTTTAAAAAAACGCATATATTATTTTTGTTTTTTTTGGAATCATTTCATACTAATCAAAAAATGGTTCTTCTAAGCCAAATATGAATGAGGAAAATGGCGAAAAAAAAAAAAAAAAAAACGTTCTTGAAAAAAAAAAAAAAAAAAAAAAAAAAGAAAGAAAGAAGAAAAGCTTTCAAAACAGGATTTGCACACTGCCGAAGAACGCACTGATCGTTCCGTTACTCTCTTTTATCTTTTTTTTTTTTTTTTTTTGAAAAACGCAGAAGCTTTATGCGTTTTTCGAACGTTTTTTTTTTTTTTTTTTTTTTTTTTTGAAAAACGCAGAAAGCTTCTGCGTTTTTACTTTTTTTTTTTTTTTTTTTTTTTTGGGCTTTAAGAAACGCAAAACCGATTTGCGTTTTTAAAAAACGCAAATCGGTATTGCGTTTTTAACTTTCATATCCACTATTTAAACACGCATTTTGAAAATGCGTTTTTTGAAAAACGCATTTCGGTAATGCGTTTTACACCACTCCCGTAAATAAGTTTGAAATATACCGTTTTCAGAAATTATTTTTTTAATAAACAATTATTTGGTTAAGAACTCAATCTAACCGTATAACTATAACTAAATAAATTGAGAGAAAATTGATAATTTTATATGTTTGGAGTAGATGAGTTTCAAAATTTGGTTATAAAATTAATAATGAATTTGATAGCTGAAAAGTGGAAAAGTACTGCAGCCATGTGATATTTTTTACTGATATTTTTCAAAAGGGTTGCACAGCCATGTGAAAAGGGGTTGGAACTAGAGTCTAGAAGCGACAATTGTTGAAAAAGATTTTTGAGCTTCTCCTCCATCATTGACTGGTCCTTATCCTCTAAAGGGCTGTTGAAAAAGGTTTTTGGTTACCTACAAGCAAATGAAGTATTACACTTATCGGAGACCCGGTCGGAGACGTTGGCAGCGGATTCTCTCTCCGGAAATCGGTAAACAAACCTTCCGAATTGTTCTCTGGTTTGTGGAATTGCCTTCATTGTCTCCGCCGCCTGGAATTTTTTCACATCCTTTACAGAGCCGTAATGGCCACTATGGTGAAAACCGCCCCGGTTCGACAAAAATCGGACCGGTTCACCGGTTCGCGGTTAAACCGGTTTGAACCGGCCGGTTGAACTGTTTAACCAGGTAAACGGTTTCTAGGGTATTTCCGGACTAGAAATAGGGCCGGTCGACGGTTCAACCGGTTTGACCGGCCGGTCCGGTCTGGTTTTTAAATCATTGGTCCAAAGTCGAAATAATGAAGGGTTTTTAGTATATATATAATTAATGGTTAATTATACTTCATACCCTACAGTTAGGTCTAACTGCATTTTATACTCCAATAGTAACTTTGTCACTACTTACACCTATTGTACTTAAGATTAAGTGCAATTATTAAGTTTTCTGTTAAATTTAACTATCAACGGTTGAAAGTCAAAGAAGTTAAAACTATTTTTTCTATTTTATTTTATTTTTGTGAAAAACAAAATTAGAATCGTACAAAAAGTAATATGAGTTTATTTCCTATTTTAAATTGCAAAGTTTTTTTTTTTTTCTTCGGTTTAAATCATATTTACTTGTGTTATTATTTTAATAGTTGAATATTTATGTTGTTAGATACTGATTGTATTATATTCGTAATGCAAATTGTTAGTTGGTGATGACATTTAAATATTAATTATTGTTGATTTCTTAATAAAATCAGGTGTAGAATGTTGTATAAATAGAAGAGATTATGTCAATTTCTTTCGTTCAATTTTTTTAATAGTCATGCCTTCAAATATGGATTATACGCTAGTGTCTGTATATATATATACATATAAGAAGAATTTCCTAGTTTATTTTAATTCGAACAATTTTTGTTTTGATCTAAAATTCTAAAAGAATCTACCATTATCAATTTATTTTGATAAATGACAATTTTTTTATGAATAATTACATATGTTGTTTAGTTCAACACATTTTATTTTTTATTTTGTTGAATTAAACATTGATTTATAACTGAATATAATTTTCTAGTTGTTCGTATAATGAATATTATATCATAATATTTCACGTCAGTGTAGAATTCAACACGTAATCTGGTGTTTTTACCCTCAAACGTAAAGATGCAACAATGATCCTATAGTAACTTTTCATGTTCTATTTACGATTCACATAATTCCGTGGTGAATTCAACACGTGTAATTTTTTGTCTAAAAAATACAAAAAAAATGAATGTTTTTTTGTAGTTACGATTATGGAGAACTCAAATCTCAATTTGAAATACTTAAGTATCATTTCAATCGTAATTTATATTCTTTTGTATTGATTTCATCAATAAATATATAACAATCTTGATATAAATTATTGAAAACAAGGAATCTTATGGCAATGGTCAAAGACATTATTGACCAAAAAATGCAAGTCGTGTCACAGAAGGCGGAAATACGAATACAAACATGACAAAAAAGAGTTTGGCATTTCTAGTGGAAGTTCCCACCAATCTATTATATAAAACAAGACAAATATAAGATTTCTAAACAATTTTCAGTCGTCTGATGTCTTACGAGACAAATAACGGTCCATATTTAACCTTATATTTTACTAACCCTAATCAACAATCAGGTTAACTCAACTGCCCCCAATGTTTAATCGGTCAATCATATCGTCTCTCTCTCATGGTCTACTGCCTTGCATCACCTCTCTCTCTCTCTCTCTCCCCCTTACCATCTTTGCATCGTGCTTCAAAGAACGGTGTCGGCTTCAATATCGATGAATCTCCTCTATAATCGTCACTCATGCTACTACTCTCTTAACTCGAAATCTTAATATCAAACTGTGAATTTGTGAAATCATTTTCTGTAAAACTCATTAGTTTTTATTTTGAAAAATCAAATTTTGAGTTACAAACGATTTGAATTACCTAATATAGTTGATTATGTGCTCCACTGCGCTTAAAATCATATTTGTATAACATAATTGATAAATTTGTTTATCTTGTGAATCGTGCACACTTCTATCACCTAGTTTAGACCGATCATTGAATGTATTATTTATAAATATTGATAAAAGCTCTTTGTGAGAAGAGAAATATTTTTTGTATTTTTGGGACGTTGTAACTCAAACATAAACGTACCTAATCTGAGTGAGAGTATATTTGAGTATAAAAGGAACTTACTAAAATGAGATTGTAAGGGTTTGATTCTCACCTGAGAAGAAAATCAGAATTTAGTAGATTAAATCCTTGTGAGAGCTGAGGGAGATAAATGTAGATAAGAGTAGCTTGCGAAACTACTATAAAATTTTTGGTGTCAAGGATCTCTATCCTATCTGTTTGTGCGTTCCTGGAAATAAATTTTCTGTGCCTAATCAGATAAAATTAATTAAGTTCTAATTATTTGATTAAAATTTAAAACTATTTAATTCACCCCCTCTTGAATAGACCTTTGGGACAACAACAATCACCACCGCCTCTGACCTCCTAGATTTGAAACCGCGACTACCACTAACTCTGACATCCAAGATTTGAAATAGAAACCGCCACACAATTGCAACATCCCGTCGCCTCCGCCCTTTATCGAAGCCTCTCTCGCTCATTGAAGACTCTCTTCTCTCTATCTACTAACTAAACCACCGCTACCATAGACACTGCCAATTGAGATTTGTCTTCAGATCTGAGAGATTTTCACATCTGATTTTCGCAAGGATTGTTAATATTTTTGACATGAAATTGTTTATTTTTTCTTTATTTAACATCTTTTTTTTTTCTTCAGATTTAGAATGCCTTAATCTGCATTTGTTCATTTTTCTTAATTTAACACGCATTTGTTCAGTTTTTCATTTTTTTGGTTCTGAACAACCGGAGAAAACCATCTACAGAATAATCATGGATGCTGTCACAGGGTTAAATTTTTACTGCAAAAATCGTAACCGTGTGATGGCCTAATTGCACCGACAACTAGCAGCCTTGTGAATGTCCTGTCATGCAACGAAATTACATCGACTCGTATGTAAAACACACATGTTCCTGCAACGTAATACAACCGAGAATATACTAAAATAGTACCAACAACGCACCCACGCAACGACACAATAACGTTTACGGGAAAACCCAACCTTATATTATTTAACTCGGGTTACAAGGAACCAATTTACATCTATGGTCTGTAAAATCCACCACTAAACATTCACTAGTAAAAAATAGACCCAAATAATGACAATTTATAGGAGAAGACAACAGTTAACAACCCCAACTGCCTAGGCAGACAACCGACATATATCCCGACACATGTCAAACCCACAAGAGTTAGTTTTCCTGTCTGAAAACTAACCAAAACTGCCACAGAAAATTGTCCAGAACTTCTTGGTAACCACCAATCCATTAACTCACCACGAGCTCAACTTTCTTCTAGTGTTTTTGCACTGTCCCAACAGCTTGCTTCGTTGCCATCTCGTTCCATAGTTAAGCCGACGTTCTCCAACTTCTTGCTATGCCGCCTGCATGGCCAAAACGCGTCGTTGCGCCCACGTTTTGTCTCATCGCATCATTGCGCCAAACGATGTCCCAACGCTGTATGTATTTTTCGCACCAAAATGCACCGTCGTTCCCAATAGTCTGTCATGCTACACACATTACACTTTTTACAACGTAGTGTTGTGCCTACGTTGTGCCGCTTTGCCTCGGTACTGCACCAAGGTCTTCTACTACCCAACACCCGCCAGTGTTGTACTACAACACCTCAACCCACCGACGTATACCAAGTCAGTGTCGTCCTTGCCAATGACCCCATCCGTGCAGCATACATAGTGTCCGGTAGCAAAGTGCACCAAGTCGGTGCTGTTTGGTCCTCCAGCATTATTAGGGGCTAACAAACCACCCCCACCAAAAGAATCTGACATCCTCGTCGGATTGATCCCAGCATGTTCTACTGGTTTTGGCATATTCCGATACCAACCATTCTACCACAGTCTTCAATCTGTTAGCAGCCGTCTCAATTCATTGCAACTCACTGCAACATGTTTGTTAATTTTGTCCGCCACAGTCTTCTCAATCTGCCCGCAGACTTCTACCGGTTCGTTGCAACTCCCTACAACGTATTTGTCATAGAACACCTTCCGTGACAAGACTAACCACCAGCCCCGTTGCTACCACAACAACCTCGTTTGGAAACCCCTTGATAACTAGCCGCCTCTAGTTATTTTATAACACGAGACATAGGACAGTTTCCAGCATCCTACGCCCCAAATCAGGTTCATTACATACCCGTTTTCAGACCACCCCCGGTCTGCATATTATTGTCCACCAGCAACATTGTACCAACGTGCGCTATTTCCCGTCCAAAGCCTTCATCGTCTGATTCCTCCCGAACCAGTGCCGTCAACTTTTCTATCTTTGTACAGTCTCTTGCTCGATATGGATCGTCGCAAATAAAACAACCTCAGCTCTTACCCGCAGCCGTCATTGGTTGTAATTTTTGAACATGGACCCTCAGAAACATTGGCCTCCACGCCTTTGTTCTTCTCTTCCTTCGTGCCTTCGTTCATTTTTTCCTTGCCTTTCCTATCTGACTTCAGGTTTGATCCGCTACCGTCTCATGTCAAGTTGTAGTCGATTAGGTTGTCTGCCGCCACCACAGCAATTAGCAAATCCCGCATGCCCTACCGTCTCAGTTTTGCTTACGCCCACGGTTGCAAGCTAGAGGTAAAATTGAAGAACTTGTCATCTCCCGACATATTTTCACATCCAACAGCAAGGATATGAATTCCTTCACATATTCACGCACCGATCCTGTGTGCCTGAGTTTTCGCAATTGATCTCAAGCCATTTTCAACTGTACTGGTCCATTGGTACTCTGTTGGCTTCAGCACCTTCATCCGTACTAGTCCGTCCTATGACGTGCACTACCCAACAATGTCTTTCTTTAAAACAACAACTTCATCCTCAACGCTCTTGAAGTTGGTTTTCAAAACATTAGCCGGCTCAATCATCTCCTCCGCCATGGACGTGATTCTGGTCGACGTGTCGGTACATAATTCTTCGAAGAAGTTTCAAAGATTCGCAACATCGACCCTCAGTTCAGCATTCTGCACATACAGGTTCACCTCACCGTCCGTCAGTGGCATACTGACGTAGTCTTCCAATACTTCCAGTTGACTGCTCACACTCAACGCAGGAGCCATTCTACTCTGATACTCATTGTCACAGGGTGAAATTTTTACCGCAAAATGTAATCGTGTGATGGTCTAGTTGCACCGACAACTAGTAACCCCGTGAATGTCCTGCCACACAACGGAATTACACTGACTCGTATGTAAAACACACATGTTCCTGAAACGTAATACAACCAAGAATATACCGAAATAGTACCAGCAATGCACCCACGCAATGACACAATAACGTTTATAGGAAAACCCAACCTTGAATTATTTAACTCGGGTTACAAGGATCCAATTTATATCTATGGTTTGTAAAATCCGCCACTAAACATTCACCAGTAAAAAATAGACCCAAACAATGACAATTTATAGGAGAAGACAACAGTTAACAGCCCTAACTGCCTAGGTAGACAACCGACATCTATCCTGACACATGTCAAGCCCACAAGAGTTAGTTTTCCTGTCTGAAAACTAATCAAAACTGGCATAAAAAACTGTCCAGAACTTCTTGGTAACCACCAGTCCATCAGCTCACCACGAGCTCAGCTTTCTTCCAGCTTTTTGCATTGTCCCAACAGCCTACCTCATTACCATATCGTTCCATAGTCAAGCCGACGTTCTCCAACGTCTTGCCACGCCACTTGCATGGCCAGAACGCGTCGTTGTGCCCATGTTCTGTCTCGTCGTGTCATTGCGCCAAACGACGTCTCAATGCCGTATGGATTTTCTGCACCAAAATGCACTGCCGTTCCCAACAGTCCGTTATGCCACATACATGACACTATTTACAACGTAGCATTGCGCCTACATTGTGCCACTTTGCCTCGATACTGCACCAAGGCCTTCTTACTGCCTAACACCCGTCGGAACTGTGCCACAACGCCTAAGCCCACTGACGTACACCAAGTTGGTGTTGTCCTTACCAATGACCCCATCTGTGCCGCATACACTGTGTCTGGTAGCAAAGTGCACCAAGTCGGTGCTGTTTAGTCTTCCAGCGTTGTTAGGGACTAACAGATGCCATGATTGCATGTATCATGTAACCTCTTTGCAGAATTATCATGGATACCATGGTTGCTTGTATCATGTAACCTCTTCTCTTAAGCTCTATTTCTATCTTTTTCTTTCTTTTATTCATTTGAAGAACAATCATGACAAGCTAATTAAGGCTAGTAATTAAGGTAAATTCAATTTCTCAATAAATTTACTTAAATTGATTAGTTAAATGTTGAATTTTATTTTTTAAGATTTCAAACTTAATTTATTTTTATATTTAAAGATCCAAAATCTTAAACAATTTTCTTATGAGTTGCAGGTTGCAAAAGCCATAGAATATTTGTTTTTTATGTTATTGTCAATAGATTTGGTTCAATCATTCATTTATTCTTACTTTCAATAGATTTGTTTCAATCTCATAGATAGATTCAAATTCAAAATTGGTTTGGACTATCAATTTACTTCAATTAGTTTGTTTCATGGCTTGGTGTTTAAGGAAATGGTATTCTAGGGAGAAAAATATAGGACATTCCATGTTGCCTAGAAAGACCAAGCAGTGAATTTCAATATACTGACATGCCTATATTGGGTTTCTCTCATTTATATTTTTATATGATTATTTATTTTTATTTTTTACATCAAAAGGGTACACATTAGCATGAAAAGACATGGTGGCTGTGGAATGGATTGCTTAGGCCACAATAAAAACCAGAAAAAACTGCTTGTTTATAGGTATGAGGCCATTGTTACAATGCTTCGATTTGTTTTTTCAAATTTATATTTTTATGTATCTCTTTCAGATTTTTTTTTTCTTTCTTTCTTATACATATTTTATCTAAAATCCCATCGAATATTCCCTAAAAAATAAGATGCCATATCTATTTCACTCATGGATTGTTAGGATTTTAGTTTTTTTTTGGTAGGCTTGCCTTGATCCAGTTTCGGTGGCCATTAGACGTCTTTGTTCGGTAAGGATTTATTTTTGTCGAAACTATGTTTAAATTTTAACTATATAAAAAAATCTATTACTCCAATTATATATTTTTTAACCTAAACTCAATTTTAAAATTATTACACTGCAAGTACAATTTTATTTGTATAAAATTGTTTTAGGTTATGCAAGTTAAACTGAAGAAGTAAAGCAGTTGTATAGAATTATTGATTTTTTCTTGAATGAAAGGTATTCAATTACTTATCTTATTGTTATGACAATTAACAATATTTAGTTTTCGGAGTTCTATATCTTCTTTTATTTTTATTCTTCTAATATTATTTTAGTCGTGATGATTTATAATATTGTTCTTTTGTTGTTTCTAGTGTGATTTGTTTGGCACACTGTTTAAAGTCATCGAATCACGGTTTTTAGTTTTGATAATTGAGTGTTTATCTTCCTCTCTAATCTCTATTTTTTTTTTTGTAATTTTGATTTCTATTTCTTATTTAGTCTTCAATTAGATGGGCTAAATTAATGTCACTCGGCTATATAATTTTATGATATTTCTATTTTATTTAGGCATATTGCAATGAGCGGTGTTGTTGCTCAAAATAGTGCTCAAGTATGTTCTTTCATTGGTTTCTTCATCAAGATTAAACTACTAACTAATCACATGTCTTACGATGCATTTGATGACTCTGAAAGTTAAAGTCCTATCATACATTCTCCTCTATGCACCCTTAAATGCTTGCGACTTAAATGGCCTTTTATTAAACTATTAATCTTGGGTTATATTGATCATTGTTTGAATTTGTTTTTGTCCTTAATTTATGAATCTGATTAACTGAAAGATTATTGAACCTTTTGTATATGATAAGTCAGATCGAATTTAACTTACTATTCACAAATTTTGTTGGAGTGTATTACTTGTAGTGTGAAACATTATTAATAGTTTGAGTTGAATGTTCTTTGAAAAATGGTACTACTGAAGAGGTTAAGAAAATAGTTTCGACACTCAATGCTAGGAAAGTGCCATCTGTAGATGCCGTAGGCAAGTGAAGTCAACTTAAAGTTTTTTGCCATTATCTTAAAGGATTTGCTTGGTACCTATACTGTCAAGATCAATTATCCATTGTTTGATAGGGATGTTAAGATGCCTGATGATATTTTCTAGCAAGTCTCGCTATTCCGCCATTGCCAGCTCCAAGTGTTTGAAGGATGTTCTGAACATCGACTTTGACCCCATTGATACCAGCAGAAGCAAGGTAGGAGTGCAGTTCATTGTAGAAATTTAAAACTTTTTCATGGTTCACAAGGCCTAGACTGTTGGTAGTAATGTTATCCAAAGCATCACAAGGTTCATTTGACTTAACCCCAGGAGAAGAAATGGGATAAGCCAACTTGGATTCATAGTGTTCTATTTTAGAAACCCCATGCCTTACGCCTCCCCAGTAGCCAGTTATTGCGTGCCACACATAGACATACCTATAGATATATTCCTATGAGATAAGTGCATTGCAGACTAAAATGATGCAGTTTAAAATGAACAAGTGAAATCGTACTTCAGAGCGTGTTTATCTTTGATTTTAGTACAATATGGCGAAGTCCCATTGCTGGATCCTCTACCTTGTGGCCTTCTTTTCCCTCTTTCTGAAATTTGTGGTTCTCTTTTTATATGAGTTAACCTGTTGGGGAAGCTGAAAACAAACACAAAATTGACCATTAATTGTTAGACAATGAAACTAAATTTCACAATTTTAACATTGTTAAAAATAAAATAAAATTTAAGTGCTGACTTTGTCGTATTATCAGCTTTGGATTCAACACTGATTAGATCCATACCGGCCGATTGGCATCCATCATCTATGATAACAAACTTCGGAGGTATCCCGCATTTCTCCAAACTACAAAAAATAAGGTAATACACAAGTTAATACCTTCCAATCATGCTATAATCAACCAATTAAGTCTTGTTCAAAGTATAAGAATGTTGGGGGTAGTGCAAGGCCAGCCCTGAGGCAAGGCTACCAACGCAGTTGCCTAGGTGTTGGTTCTCCTTCAAATTGACCCTTGCCTTTTTTTTTTTCAATTTTTTTTTTTTTACTAATATCATGTCAAATTAAAAAAAAAAAAAAAAATAGTCTCGATTTTTGTTCAATCACTATGTCAACTATCATATTTTTTATAAAAATTTTAACTTTTTGAAAGAATTATTAGTAAAAAATATTTAGACATTGATGGACCCGTTTCGAAATTTCGCTTAGCGTCTCTAGTTTCTCATGGTCGACCTTGGTGTAGTGTAGATGTCTATTACCTCTCCAATCCTTGTTTGTCTCCCTTGGAGGTAACATCCGTGTAGAAAGCGTCCCATGTGCACCATCCAAAGCAGTTCAACATGTCTAACATCTAAACAATAAACAAGAAAAGAAACAGACTTCATAAGATCATGACTCACATTCATATTAAAATTAGTGAATTTTGCGAAGGTTGATGTAATATACCTTCTTTCGATCACGATGACAGAAGGTCTGCAAATGTCTTTCAACTGATACATATTCACAAGGGAGATTAGATACATATTCATTAGACTACAAGTTTTGGGACATGGGACATGTATAATGTTATTTTATTATATATATGCATGTATGTTTTTTTTGCAAATAGGGGGATTTATAGTTATTGAAGAGGTCAATGGGGAGGGAAAATAATCAGACGTCCTTTGACGATAAAAAATTGAGTTTCAAAGGGTATGTCTTCACCGGAAGAGCCCATTCTCTGTGTCATCCACCACATCTTGAATTGGAAATAGCACATAAATCGTAGCCCTCTGCAAAATAAACATCAGAAAAAAAAAATGAAACCCCGCACCAATTTCATACATTGCCTGCTAATCTTATAAAAAAACAAACAAAAAAAAAAACACTCTATCCCCTACTATGAAATCATATATTTAGAGTGATCCCGATTTTATTTTTTTTTGGGGTGGTGGTGGTGTAGAACAGTTAAAGGGGACTATCATGAAAGCGAAGATAGAGTTAATGAAGAAAAATTTACTCGAGCTTTCCCACAGGGAACACTATGTGACAACCAATTTGATCGGATCGAACACCGATGAAGGCGCCATTAATAAAGGACTCTCCGACGGACGGAGTTACTATAATGTTGTCATGAACGTTGGAGAGAATGCAGCTGCCCAACATCAAATGTGGCGCCACGCAAGCTCCTAATTAAGCGGACAATGTATGACTTGATTGGGACTTGACACGCCATATCTACATGGATACTTTTGAAATCAAGCTCCTAATTAAGCAGGACTGAAGTCAGAGGCACAGAACAAACCGAAGCCAAAGTAGCAGTCATCCCAACCTACAAAATGACCAAAATTTGCATTCAGAAACAGAGAGACAACTTAAACATTCAATAACCTGTTGGAAAACAGAAACACTACTAGGGCATAAGCCTGTGGCTCAACAACAACAGTATATCCTGGAATGGCAGAATTAATTAGTTCTCCGGCTGAACCCCCGAAAATAGCACCCACAACAGCACCAATCATCAAACTAGGCGCATAGAGGCCACCAAAAAGCCCAGATCCCTTGTATAAAGCAGTGGCCATGAGTTTGGCACCTGATAATTGAGCCAGAAGGCATATTCCAGGCATTGATACTGTTTTCCCAGTATGCAAAATTTCATCAATTCAGAGTCAATTTGATGCATTTTCCCATCAATATCTAAAACCTTGAACAAGACAAAAACATGAAGCAATGACTACTTCTAATCCAGCGTAAACCGCTAGAAAAAGAGCATAACCAGTTGGCCTATATCCTATTCCACAAAGAACCTCGTATAAATTTCTTTTAGAGGAAAAAGGCAAAAGGGTGAAAATGTATTTTTTTTTTTTTCAAAATTTTTAAAAAATGAATTTAGCAAGTATGTGAAATTTTCAAGCAATAACCATCGTCATATGTTAAGTCGTTAGTTGCTTTAGGTTGTTCCATTTTGTAAGGTACATAGATGCCCTTTTGACCTTAACAAAATATTCTTTCGACTCAACCCATCAACAAAATGAGGACAAGTAGACCATGCTACTTGTTCAAAAACAAAAGTGAGACTTCATAGGGGCGATGCTTTTCTAGACAAAAAAAAAATTGAAAGGGATTTTTTAAAATGTAGTATAAGGAATCCAATAAACTCAAGGTTAAATGAAATAAGCTGACCTATTGTTCTTTGGCAGGAACAACAATACTTGGCGCCTGTATTCCGTACTCTTCAATTGTAATGGAAAAAGACCATGGACACTGAAATCATAAAAGAAACTATGTAAATTTGTACTAAAAAAAGTGAAAATAAATGCAAAGAAATAATTACCTACCTTAAAACAGGGAACTGAAATTTGCCTATAGTTGGACTGGCTTACACTGCCTCTACTTTCAACAGCGAAATACTCAAAATGACTGTAATTTTTGTTTACTCCTCCTGCATCCTTCATCTGTACAAATCATGTTTGAGTAACACGCATAAATAGATGGTTTGTAAAACATGGTTGTACAAACCATGTTTGAGTAATACTGGTCATGCAGTATATACTAAATTCAGAAAGCATGTGATACACTAGGGAAAGTCGCAAGGGAAAGGAGGAGGTAGAGACAAAGTCACCTTTGTTTCCCAGTCAATGTCGGCAAATTGTGGCAGATTTTTTGTGATGGAAGCGATGTTGTTGAATGTACGCTGCACCGATCTCGATGGAAGTTGGAGGAAGAAGAGCGACGAAGTTGATTTTGGGTTTGTGGTAGAGGTTAGCGACTTTTGGCGTGAGTTGGTGACGGTTGATTTTGGTTTTGTTGTTAGTGAAGGGTAATGGCACATGTGTATTATGTCTGCAAGAGTGATGGTTGAAGGCTTTAGTTTGCAAGGGCATAATGGGTATTTCGAAATTGGTCCAAAACACCAATCGTCTTTTTAAATTGAAGTAGATAAATATAATACCTGTAATGTTCCTTAGATTCACATAGTGGTAGCAAGAAATATCGAGAGTTTTCAAACTACAAAATAAAAATGCGACTTGGTAAACAAGTTTGCAACCATTATAAAAGAAGAAATAAAAGACAAAATAATAATGTCATACTAAGGGCGATGACGAAATCAGTCTCGGTGTGTTTGGTCCGTTCATGCAAAACGAATTTAAGCAATTTGAATACATTTGTTATCACAATACATAGGAGTATGATGAGAAAGAAAAATGTCTATATCTACAAGTAGGCTACGTAACCCAATGTTTTTAAAACCGAACCGGACGTTGAACCGGAAAAGTCACCGGGTCAAGGGTCACTGGTTCAACCGGTAGGCAAACCGCGGTTAAACCGGTGACGTCATAATTACGTCATTAATATATATATATATATATATAGAGAGAGAGAGAGAGAGGAAAAATATATATAGTAAATGAAGACAAATATATATAGTAGATGAAAAAAGATCAAAAGGAACCAAAAAAAGAAAAATAGACAACAATGAATGAAAAATATAAAAACAATCAAAACAAAAAAAGCAGTACACATGGAACACAACAAATGAAAACAAAAAGTAAAAAATAAAAAAATAAAAAAACAAAAGATCTAACCAAATCCTTTGCAAATGTGGATAGGGGCTCAGCTAGAGTAGCTTTTACAAGTTACAACACACTGACATTGCTTTAACACGCGGCTGTCATCTTTCCATCAGACCTGTTTTTTTTTTTTTTTGGTAAATAGCAAACCGTCTTCAATATCATAGGGTTTTATCGCAGGCTCTCTCCCTCTCTCTCTTGCTTTTTCTCACTCCGTTTCCCTTTCTTTGTCGCTGCAACCCTAACGACGACGATACAAGGGAGGTCGGCGATCAATCGTACCCAGTGAAGTTCGACTATGGTTTGGATGGCATTGGTCAGTGGTGGTTGATTGGCGGTCCAACGATCGATCGTGTCCAAAAATATCCCTCTCTGATACCCCTCTTTCAAATCTCCTAAGCTACCTTACCGTCATAGTTTGAGCAGTATCGATGGGTTTGAGAGAGAAAAACACAGACGAGGAGAAGGCAGCATTTATTGCAAGAGAATGGGGAATGAAGAAAAATTGGCCGGTTCATCAAAAATCGGAACAGTTCACAGTTCGATAGTAGAACCGGTTTTAAGGGTAAAACGATTTTAGAGGTATAACCGAACCGGAATTTGGGCCGGTCGATGGTTCAACCGGTTGAACCAGCCGGTCCGATCTGGGTTTTAAAACATTGATGTAACCTAACTATCTTGGTAGTAGTGGATTCCCTCGCACGATGCTCAGTTTTCGTTGAAGATCTAGAAACAACACTTTGTTTCTTGCTTTTCCAAGAAATAAGATAATTATCCAAGAATGTTAAGAACTCAATGATAGACTTATGATCTATGGGATCACTGGCCAAATAAACATCAGACCATGCACGTATTTCAAAAGATGTGGTTGATTGAAATAAAGACACTGAAAGATGGTGCCCCAAAGATATTGAAAGATTCAAAGAACAATAGCCCAATGAAATGTAATGGAGAAAAGAAAAAATTGATTGGCAATGTGAACAACGTGGGAAATGTCTTGCCGAGTAGGAGTGAGACATATAAAACTACCAACAGTAGGATATGACAAATTAGTACCATCAAAAGGTGAATATCGAACATTGACCTTTAGAGAAGTATCAATTGTCCTAGTATCAGAGAGACATGCACACTCAAGAATGTCAATTCTGACTTCAACTCTACTATCTCATCAACAGTAATAATCATGTCATCAACATATAATGAAATCAGAATCATGATTACTAGCACAAAAATTAAGAAAAGTAATAATAATAGAAAACTTCACAAATCATGCTCGAGATGCATGTTTAAGATAAAATAGGACTTTTTTAAACTTGCAAACTTCTCCATGATTATGAGCAACATTAGGCGGGAGGGAAGGGGGACCATATAAACTTGTTGAAGATTGTTATTCAAGAAAGTATTTCTAACATTCATCTGAGAAATATGACACTAACGAACAAATGAGATAACAACAACAATACTATTAAGATGATTAAGAAGTAAAAGAATTAATCATGTATTGATATTATGAGAAGTGATACAAAGAATACAACGCTATACACAAGTATTTATAAGGAAAGTGGAGGTTAAGGTTTTACCCTAATGGGCCAAGTGGGCCAAGCCTATTATTACATTAGCATCCCCTATGGTCTCAAACAAACTCTGCGTGCTTGGTTTACAAAATTCAGCACCATCATCCACCAGTTCGGGTTCACATCTAGTGCTTATGATTCTATCTTGTTTAGTTATCAAATTGACGGCGACATTATCCTCTTTCTACTATATGTGGACGACATGATCATTACAGGAGATTATCTACGTAGAATCTCTGAACTAAAAAGTTTTCTCAGTGGTTAATTCGAAATGAAAGACCTTGGCGTGCTTACTTATTTTCTTGATCTTGAAGTTTCCACTGGTTTCGCTGGATACTTTCTCTCTCAGGCCAAATATGCGTCAGACCTTCTTTCCAAGGCAGTCATCATTGACTCTACCACTGCCACTAGAGCCGGATATTAGACTTACTCCACCAGATGACTCTCCTCTCTCAGAGTCACTCTCTATCGCCAACTAGTTGGAGTTTGGTATATCTCACAGTTACTCGTCCGAACATTACCTATGTTGTCCATCAAGTTAGTCAGTTCTTGTCCGCTCCTCAAACCACTCATTTCTCAAATGTTCTATGCACTCTTTGGTATGTCAAGGGCACCGTATTTCACGAAATTCATTTTTTCGCCCCGTCTGCTCTCACCTTACATGCCAATTTTGATGCCGACTGGGATAGAGGTCCCATTGACAGGCGTTGAACCACTGGTTACTATTTTTTCTTGGGCAATTCTCTTATATCCTAGTGCAGTAAGAAACAAACCATGATTGTCGTTTCCAGTACTGAAGCTAAATACTATGTCATCACTGATACAACACAAGAACTACTTTAACTTCGCTGACTTCTCGCTAACGTGAGAGTCTCTTTCCCCACTGCCACTATTTTAAACTGTGACAATAGAAGTGTTATTCAGATTGCCCGTAATGACGTCTTTCATAAGCGTACAAAACATATCGAGACTGATTGTCATTTCAATAATCATCACATTCTCTGGAATACTGTTTGTCTTCAATTTGTCAGTTCAAATTATTAGACAACATATATTTTCACCAAGGCCCATCCATCCGAACGCTTTCGCACTTTGTTTTCCAAACTCAAATTCACGTCTTATTTACCGTCTTGAGTTTGAGGGGGGATGGATATTAATATACATACATGGGCCTTGACTCACTATGTCAAACTATAGTCTCACCAGAAAAACCAAACTCTACCCTTACTAGGGTTATCCTAATCACCTTCTATATATAGGCTCTATGTATATCTATCTTTCTCATAAATCAATACAAGATTCTCATATTCTCTCAACATTCTGTCTCTCAATTATTCTAACAAAAAGTAAATCGATTTGTGAAAAGCCGATTTAAAAAAAAAAATCGACTTTTCAAAAGTCGATTTTTCACTATTTCGGTTTCGCTTCCTGACTTAATTAAATTTTGATTTAAAATTAGAAAATCTTCTTGTGAAAAACCGGTTTTATGTTTGGGAAAGCTGGTCCATTGTTTTGTTCTGTCGCCGGCTATAGGAAAACCGGTTATACTCCCAAAGGCTAACAATCCCACCTAGAATCCGTTGATGGCTCATGTTAGCATCAAATGATTCTCCTCCTTCCCAATAGAAAATTAAATTTATTTATTTTTACTTATTTGTGTTGATCATTTTTTTTTTGTGTGTGTGTGAAATTTAACTTTTTAATGGAACTTTTTCAAGTAGTATTTGATTAAAAAGAATTGGAGATTTATATTAGGAATTAGAAATCAACACTTTTCAAAATTTATACTTTTTTCGCTAGTGTTTACAATTTTATAGAGAAACATTGATTTTTTTTAAAAAAAAAATTTAAATTATTAACTTTGGAAAAAATTATAAATACCAGTGTTTATAATTTTATAGAGAATGATACAAAAAATTATAATTTTTCAATTCACTAAACACTGTCATATTAGTGATTTTTTTGAAAAATAATTTTGTAATTCACTAAACAATATAATTTTTTCTATACTGTTTACAATTTCTTCAAATTTATAACTTTATATTTTTGAAAAAAATCACAAATTTATAGAAAATTATTATATATATATACACTTTTTAATTCACTAAACACTACAATTTTTTCACACTCAGGAAATAATTAAAATCAGTCCCCTCCAGGGTTAATAAATGATTCACTTGCCGAAAAAAGATAAGCCTCTAGAGATCTAGGTGGCGTTTGGTTAGTGTTTCCACTTTTCTGAACCCAACTGGAATGAGTTGGGTTGAGTTGAATTGAGTTAGGTTGAGAATTTTGGGAACAGAATTACATTTGGTAACGACAATTTTTGTTTTGTGCTGAGAACAGAATGTGTTTGGTAACGATTTTATCCTAAAACTAATTTTATTTATTTTTTTTTTTTTTTTTGTTTGGTGGTGGCCGGACGGCGGCGGCGGTGGCCAGACGACCGAAGGTGGACGCTGGCGGCGCGGACGATCGCCGGAGACGGCAGTCGGTCGCTGGACGGCGGCGGCGGCAGGAGATGGTCGCCGGACGGTGGCCGGCGGCGACAGACGACGGCAGGTGGTGGTGGTCGGCCGGCAGATGAAGTCGGAAGTTGAGAACTTTGGGTTGAATTTTTGGGACACAAAAAGAAACAACTTTTTTTTTTGTTTCTGGTTTCTTTAGGATTTTGAGAATCAATTCCTATTTTTTTGGTTGGGTTGGGTTGAGTTTTGTGCTTGTCAAACGCGTTCCTAAAAATCAAACCCAAATTTTTTGGGTTGTGTTTGGTTGGGAACACTAACCAAACAAGTGCAATTGGTCCCTCGCTAGTTCTTCCTCCTCTAGCTCCGCCTCTAGCTTTAAAGAACAAAGGATGAGAATATCCAGCATTTATCCAGCATTTGGGTTTACCCCTAGAACCTTTTTCCCTTTGAGATTAGCTAGTTTCTTTTGCAAAATTTTTATCTCAGCAGCTTGGTCTACAATAGTGCCAGCAGCAACACCAGTGATTTTTATCTTAGCCTTAGGAGAAGAACCAGTTTTCCCAAAGCATAATGAAGCACCAATTTTTCCAAACATAAATTTGGCTTTCACAAGCTGAATTTCTAATTTAAAATCAAAATTTTATTAAGTCTGGAAGTGAAATCAAAATAGTAAAAAATTGAATTTTGAAAAGTCATTTAAAATAATAATAATAAAAAAAAATCGTCCCTGCCTACTAAAATAATTGAGGGACCTCTATAAGATTAGAGATTCGAGTCTACAAAAAAATACTTATTGCGAGGGGCAGTTACGCACTCCGAATGAAAATCTTTTACTCCGTGTGAGTAAGGATGGGTATATAAAAAAAATATTAAAATTAATTTTTTATATTATTTATTTAAAGAATAGGTTAATACCACCTAGACCCTCTCAACTATAGTAAAATTTCACATACACCCCCTAATTTTCAAAACTACTATGACGACCCCATACTGAAGGTTTTTGTTTTAATGAATTGACCATTTTGCTCTTCCTAATTTAGACCAGAAAAATAATAAAATAATCTCAGGTAGTAAAATGTCCAAATTACCCTTAAGCCCTTTACCTTTTCTTTTTCTTTCTCTCTTTTTCTTCCCATCTCTTTCCGAGTTTTTTTCCTGATCATCTTCATCTGTTCATGACTCTTCCTCTTCATCCATATCTTCTCATCTTCATCTCCACCTACGACGACACCACTGCCACCGACACCATTTTCAACCGCCGATCACCACCACCAACCACATCGTCGACAACATGACCCTCCATGTTTAAATCTGTTTTGACCTCTCTCTCTCTCCATCCGCATCCACCGCCGAACCAAACAACACCATCGCCATCAAAAATCATAATCGAAATGCAATTGCAACTGCAATACCACCACCGTTGCTCATCCCCATCCCCATCCCCATCATCTGTATCGAAAATCGTAATCACAACCCCAAATCGAAAATCGTGATATTGCAACCCTAAACCCTAAATCGAAGGTCAAAATCTGGAACGATGGTGCTGTGTGGCGGTCGTCGACAACAATGACGTGAACAGTGAATGAAATGATAGCATAGTGGCCAATCTCTCTCTCTAAACCCATCAAAACGGTGGTCAATCTCTCATGTTATTGAGGGTTGAAATCGAAATCAAAAGTCATAGGGGGGTCAATTTTTATTTCTTCTTCTTTTTCTTTTTCCCTTCGGTTCGATGATGTTGTTCGGCAGTGAAGGTGTTCAGTTCGACGGTGTTGTTGTTTGTTTTGGTTGTTTTGTTCGGCGATGTTGTTCTGTGGTGGTGTTCGTTTTGGTTGTGTTGTTCGGCATTATTGTTGTTCATTTTGGTGGTGTTCGACGGTGGTATTGTTTTTGGTTCGATGATGTTGTGGTGGTGGAAATGATCCCTGGTGGCGGTGGTGGTGTTCCTTTGGTGTTCGGCGATGGTGGTGTTCGACTGGCCGGTGTTGTTCTGGGGTGGTGTTATTCGATTCGGGGTTGTGTCCTACAGTGGTGGTTTTGGTGGTGTTTGGCGATGGGATTTGGTGGTGGATTTGGGGAGGATGTGGTGGTGGTGGGGATGGGGATTTGGGGAAGATGAAAACAATAAAGAAAACTCAAGGGCCTAAATGTTTTATGAAGTTTTATTTTGAACCATTATATTTTTTAATATAAGGATAATATAGTCTTTTTAAAAAATTAAAAATTGACTTTTCCAAGGGCATTTTCAGAATAAAAAATGACCTGAGAATTTAGGTATCATTTAACCAAATAATTCAAGAAGTGTCCCATGTAGTTTTAAAAGTTAAGGGAATTCTTGTAGTTTTGGTCAAAAATTGAGGGGGTGTAAGCGGTATTAGTTTGTCCTAACAAAATGTGTTATTTCAATCGTCTTGGGTTTTGAACTGTACACGATTGAGTCCGTACCTTCCCCGGGAGGGGATATATCGGTAAGAAGATCATTTGCGACCGTTTCCCGTGAGGTCCTACTCCGAAGAACACGCAGCGAAAACCTAGGCAGAGATCTTGTGTAAATTCTGTTTGAGAGATTGAGGGGGAGATATGTTGTTTCAGGTGGGAGGACAGGGGACTCGTCCCACCTTCTTCGAGATGGCTGCAGCTCAACAGCTCCCTTCCAGTCTCAGAGCAGCTCTCACTTACTCCATTGGCGTAAGAGCTCTTACTTGGTTCGTTAAAACAAGGAAACGATATGACAACTCAATCTTTGGGTTTGAGCAGCTATACATCGTGTAATTTCTTTTTTCTTCAGGTTTTGGCGTTAAGAAGGCCCTTCCTCCATAAAATCTTGGACTATGAAGATGAGTTCTTTGCTTTGCTGATGCTGGTTCTTGAAACGCATAGCTTAAGAACTACAGGTGGGTATTCTGCTCTTTCCCCCTCCTTATGCAACCATTGACACATGAATGTTGTCTCTATTTGAAATTTGAATGGTTTTGGTGCTCATTTTAATTTTGAATTTTGGTCTTTTTAGTTGGGATTGGATTGTGATTTACTTGCCCACATAATTGATAATCTATTCTTGCTGTCAATGTCGGGTACCTAGAATGGTTGTGTTATCTTGGTTGTATTGAGATCTCCAAAATATTTTGGATATGGTTCATAGCAAGACATATTGATATTGGTATATCAACTGTTTCTCAATTAATGTTATATTTATTAGAGCTTCTTAAAACAGTCAACCATTCATGTATTAGGGTTAGGAAAGCTCAGTAGGCACCAAGCAGCAGTTTAAGGACCAGTTGGTTTTCCAATCTGAAACTAGCTTCCTTAGAGATAGAGAAATGTTAAATTTAGACTTCAGTGGGTAATGACATTGTTATGATCTTAGTACAAAGAAGTCAGAACTTGGAAGTTTAATTGGCAATGTCTATAGCTTTCCAATGTTCGATGATGACCTCTTTAAATATTTACTGGCAAGAGTAAATAGATATTAAAGCTTGCAAATAGTTCTTGACACTGAACATTTTTCCTTTCGGCGCATTCTGAAGGAATTTACCATGTTTGGAGAGTAGCCATTCCAAATTCTCCATTACCCATGGTATTAGACTATTGTGTAACCTCTTTTTCACTCTCTTTTCCCCTTAATATTTGCATTTCTTTCTTAGTTACTTCTTTAAGCATAGTTACACCGTTGACTCTCTCATTTCACTCCCCCCTTGCATATCTTTCTTAATGACTTCCTGATGAATAGTTACTACTACACTGTTGACTCTCTTTTTAACTCTCTTCCCCCCACCCCCTCAATATTTGCATTTCTTTTCTGATCACTTCCTCGGACATTACACTGCTTGAGAAGTTTAGTGGTTCATCCTAGTGAATGTGGTTGGAAAAATTGCTCAACTATTATTTGAAACACTCTTGCTGCTTCATCCACGCACTCCTTCCCAACCAAAAGAGAATGAAAATAATTTACCTGAAAAGGGAAGACCAAAAAGAGTTGCGGTGTTGGGTCGTTGGAAGAAGAAACACTACCATGGTAACGATTTAGTACTAACCATAGAACAACACATTGATGATGCATATTGGCCACCTTCCTCTTCCTTTTGGTCTGCAAATATGCTTCTTCCATTTGGCTTGTAGGCTCATGGAAATGCCCGCTTGTTCTGATTGAATTGCTAACTCTTTTTTTCTATATTTATCAGATGCATCTTTTCCCGAGTCTTTATATGGCTTGCGGAGAAGATCAGTTAATGGAAAAGTGAAGAACAAAATTACACTTTCAAACTCAGGTGACAGAATACATCGCACGGGGATAGAGAAGCACCAAAAAGTTCTTTCCGTTGTATTTTTGGTACAAATTTATACTCTAATTGATCTATTAAATTGCATGTAAATCTGCTATCATTTACATTGATTGGTAGGATGCGAGCGCTTCCTCTCTAGTTTGTGGAAACATTAATATTCCAAGAAAAGAGGCTGATGATTGATTTATATTAATTAATTAAATTCTGCTAGTTCTATTCATATTTCATAATTCATTTTCAATTGGATGACAGTGTCGTGAAATCCGTTCATGGGTGTGTCCAGGGCTCTCTCCGAGGCGGAGGCTACCAAAAGCTACCAATGTGAATCAGCTAGTTAAAAGTAACACTTGTTGGGCCAATATGTCCGCAAAAGGAGATGAAAAGTATCGAACCTAATAAGATGTAAAATATGTCATTGGCAATCAAGAGGAATGGAAAAATGATCTCATCATCCATCCCTCTATCATTGATCTTCATTAATCCAAAACAAGACTACCTTTGGAGAAATCTAACTCACATAATCACTATGGGAAAATCTCTCTTCATATAATTTCACATAAATATAGTTGAGTGCCACTATTAACCTTCTTTCTTATTTTATTTGTTGGGAAATGGGAGTAACTGAATATTTGCTTTGAAATCATTACCGCACCAGACAAAGTAGACGAATCCTTTACACTTCAGACTATTTCAGGTGGGGAAAAAAGCATGCCTTGTGGGTTTATTCTTTTGCATGAACCTACAGGCCTTTTTTGGTACCGCCTCATCTCGAGAGCCTGGAAGCAAAGGCCCGTCATTGCCTTATAGAACACATGCTTCAATCCTTAACCTTATGTAACATTTTACTGATCACACTTTGTTATATGATTGCTGTTGACTCTTTTTATTGTCAAATGACAAACCCTATTCACCAAACAGGCAACAACAAGAATTAACTTGTGTCACCTGATACCCTATCGTCAGATGGACATAAAGAGTCCTCCCAATATTAGGTAAAAAATCTAGGGAAATTTACTCAAAAGTCCCATCATATAAAAACATTATTTTATGGAGTCGTGTAACAGTGATTTTTTTACACATGAGATGGTCCTTAGAAAGTTGTTTTTAAAATCTTGGGACCTCTTAAAAAGTTTCCCAGAAATCTATGGGATGTCTCCGCTGTCGCACAATGCACGCAAATGTCAAGTGATAGTGTCGGCTATTGAATTAGAGAATTTTACCCTTATTTTTTCAATTAAATAATTATCGGTTAAATCAGTTGCAACATGAAGGTGATGATGACTTCGTGAATTGGATGAATCTTTTGTAGGTCGTGGTGCCATATTTTAAGTCAAAGTTGCATTCTGTTTATAATAAAGAGAGGGAAGCAGCACTCCAAGCAAGCTTATGGGGACATGGTAATGAAAGACTTGATGATACTAACTATCTTACTGGGGGTGGTGATTCTTTTCCAAGTAGCAGTTCGGTTGAAGAAGCATCAGCCCGAACACGGTTAGCTAAAAGATTGAGAAAAATTGTAGGTGTTTGTTACCCATGGCTACATGCTGGAACTGAAGGTAAGCCCAGTTCATGTTTTTGGCTTATTTTATTTTATTTTCTTTCTGAAGCAATAAAAATTATTTTTGCATTAATGCTGGTAGGATGAAGTTTTTGATGGATTACTACCATATGATTGATAATTTAGGTAACATGCTTCTTTCTTTGCTCCCTTCTAATGAGTAAAAACTCGGAGTAGAAGCAGTAGTTTACGTCAGTCAATTTTTTAAATTCTTGATACTCACTGTAATATCTGGTGAACAGATAAGGTGCACTTTCTTTTCTTTGTATAATAAATGAGCCACCTTTTGTTTCATTCACATTTATAGAACTCCTATTAGATTTCAGGTCAAAATCTCATAAGCTTTCTTCATTCTTGTTCATTGAGATCCCACCTTCCTTCTAGTTCTTGTTAGGCTATTTAGTGGGTTTTACATATGTAAAGGGTATATTTGTACACATCTTATTGTCTTGATATTAATATTTGATATGTGATAAGTGATAGATTAGGTTAGATAATCTAATCAATCTCCTCTTCTTCAATGGGCCTCTTCTCTCACTTTGCATAAACCCTGGTCTTTTACTTCAACTCTTTTAAATATTTATCTATATAAAATTTAGATTGCCCTAATTAATACTTGTCAGAAAAGCAAGAAGAACGTTTGTATTAGTCAGATGGATAACTTAACTTCCAAAAGAATATAGAATAACCATAAGGGAGAATGATAACATGTCTAGGTTTAGAAATAATCCAGCAGTTTATCTGCTTTCAGTCTTAATCGCTTGAGCATTTAGTGAAGTCTTCAAAAAAGAATTGTACAAAAAATGATTGTTTGAATAAACTCTCCTATAAAATGCAGAAATAGCTTGGTATTGTTCTCTACTAAGCGATACATTTGGGTTTTGGGACTCGTTCCTCAGAATTTTTCCCTGTGCCATTTCAGTTTCTCTGATCTGACCTAGTATTAATATCTCATATTATTCGTCTAATATGACTTCATTGACACAGGATTATCATTTGCTTATCAGCTGTTGTATCTGTTGGATGCTACTGGGTTCTATAACCTTGGATTACATGTACTTGGAATACATGTCTGCCGAGCTACAGGGCAGGAGCTGGTATGGATATTATAAAGAATTTCTCTGAAGAGTGCTCTAGATTGGGCATCTTGCAATATCACGTCGTATATGCTTTTCGGATTCGCTTGCCTAGAAAAATGCAAAAATAAGGGTTTTTAGACTTTATACATGGGCAAACCTTCTATACAATAAAGCAATATCACTTGACTAAGTGCATGCATCTGCGGTAGTAATCATACCTGAAATAGATCTATATGATAATGGACCTGTTCTTTTGAAAGCATTAAAGAGGTCATTAACGCTGGGTGCATATTGATGGTCTGATTATTATTTATTGTGTTTCAAATATTCCAATTAGTGCTTTATCTCATCCATATTATCTTCTTAAAGAAAGTAGGATGTATTTCCCTTCTATTGCTGTTAACTTCTATTTCATTTTTGTGTCCACTGTGCCCAATACTTTTGATTTTGTTTCCTTGTGACCTGAAAGTTTGTCTCTATTGCTGTTCATTTTGTTATTGGTGTTCTCCTCGCCTCAATGGTCTAAGTAGTAGACTTCTTAATTTCTTGCATCTCAAGTACTCTTTGGCTAAGTAAGTGACAATAAATGTCACATAATACACAAACTCCATCCGACTGTTAACTGATTTTGAATTTTATTTTGATTGTTAATCATAGTAATTATTGTTTGAAATACTAGGAATATCTTTATCATTTATACCGGGATTGCTTTTATGTGAACTTTTTCATCCCCCTGGATGTTGTTCGCATCTTATCAATCCATTGATAAGACATGCACTGATTCGGGGTGTGGGTGCATCATTTGTTTTAACTATTTCCTAGACGGAAAAGTATTATCTTTGTTCTAAGTATATCGTCACATATTTTGTGAGCTTTATCCTTTCCTATTTTCAAGGTAGATGGATACTTCATCTAGAATTTCGAAGATAAGAAGCCGTGAACGTGAGAGACTCCGGGGACCCCCTTGGTTGAAGGTATGTATTGAAGTCGTTAGTTTGGTTAAGTACCATTGCAGATAAAATATTGTAAAGGGTGCTAAACAATGTACATTATGTGCACCTAAACCCTTATACTTCATGCCCATTACTGCGTTTCCATAATTCTATTTGGGGCCTGTACAAGTAGCAATTGTACCAAAGAAGTGCGGCAGCAAAAGCTCGCCCATGAGGCAGAAGCATTTTAGGCGACCTGATTATTGCATGGCACGGCCTCACGTCCTAGCGCACAGACACAACTTAAAAAAACCAAATGCCTTATCGTACTGCACACACGACCTCCGATCACTCCCACATTTTCTTCTTCATTCTGGTTTTCTTTTTCCGTTTTCTTTATTGACTTTGTAGGTAAGAAAAGGAAAAATCGTGGCAAGGGTGTTTTGGTCAATTTAATGTTAATTTAGCCATGACATGATTTTAGTGTTTATTAAAGGCATGCCAAGGCTCATCATGTCCCACTTCTTGTGTCTCACCTAGTGCAAGCCCAGGCTATTTAAATGAGGCTCACGCCTTATGAATTTAGGCTCAAGCTCCAAGGCTCACGCAAGGTGCACCTAATTAATATCACTTGTTGATTGTGGGGTGAAGTGCTAACATTACAATTTTGCAGATTTTTGTTATTTTTATTACTTTTGTAATGCATTAAAAAAGATTATTTTAATTTATATTTAAAAAATAATATTTCTAGCATAATAAATTGTACTTTAAGTTACATTTTTATTCAATAATGAATAATTGCTTTATGTGACTAATATAGAAGGTATTTAATCAATTTATAATTCTATTTAGTTCATTCATTTGAAATTTTCTATATTTAATTGTTTTCCATAAGTTCCAATTTTTTGATAACTTAGTTTTCTCAATTCTATAATTTGTTCAATATTTGTAATTGTTTAATATTGGATATTTAATTGCTTTTGCATAGGTTCCAATTATTTGATAAATTAATTTTCTCTATTGTAAAATCTGTTTAATATTTAAGGGCAATTTTATATGGACCCTGTAAGCCCAATGGTTTACTACACCAACCCGATTTGTTTTTTTAATCAAGAAAAACTCATCAACTAATTTTGGAACAACATTTATGAATTAATAATAATAATAATAAAAAGAATTAAACATTGTTTTACAAAACTTAACATTTTTTTTTTTTTTTTTTTTAAATGTGTTGTTTGTTAATGGGCTTCAACCTGTGGGGCTAGTGTTGATTAAATATTTTAAAGTGGGGTTTAGTGAAAATTTTCTATTTTCATTTTTTAGTTATTGAAATTGTTATTATGGTCAAGGATTCAAAAGTTTTCTAAAAAGATGTAGCTAATCTGTAGCTTGCAAAAAGGTCATACAAATAGAACACGTTAATCGGTTAATGGTTAGCCTTTAAAATAATGCGCCTTGTCCTTAGCCTCCTAGGAGATCTTGGTGCCTTAATGCACCTTGAGCCATGTGTACAATAATTTCAATCAAAGTTAACAAATTTCATAACTTGTGCACTTCAGTTTGTATTTCAAGGGTTGTTTCGGAAGTTGAGAGGGTAAATTGATCTGACATCTTAGTACAAGGCGGCAAAGTGTAATTTTTCCCACAATATATTTTGCCCATATGTCGTTATATGCTTCTTGGTGCAATATTATTTCCAAAACTTAAATGGTTTTGTCCTTTGAATGGTTTTCTTAATTGCATTTAAGATTCTGAAGCAAATATATAATACGTAAAAAGCTACATTTCAGGCACTTCAAGGGGCATTGCTCACTGGTGGTTATGCAGTTCTTGACTATGCACAAACTGGTCTAATTGCTGCTGTTTTTTTCTTTAAAGTAAGTGAGGCTTACCTTCTATAACACTAGCGGACTGGTTTGATGATTGGGATCTTATGAACTTAGCATCTCTAGCTTCTCATCTTCTTTATGTTTAGTCCTCAAATACATGCATACATTATTGATGTGCTAAATCAATTGCCTTGTCAAGTTATTACACCTAAACATTGTCTAAGGAAAAATCAACAAAATATTTCGGGTGATGAATGCATATAAATTTTGTTTGACGGTTGTGACCACCTGATCTGTGTAATTATCAACAGAGGAATAATTTGATATTTTTTTTATCTTTATGTCTTTTTCTAGGGTAAGGGTGTATAGTAGTTTTTTTTTTTTTTTTTTCTAATCTAAATATTTTGTTCATTGATCACGATTTTGAATCATAGATGATGGAATGGTGGTACCAATCAGCTGAAGAAAGAATGTCTGCACCAACAATTTACCCACCACCGCCTCCCCCTCCACCTCCAAAGGTGAGTCAGATTTTTTTTTTTTATACCTAGGATTAGACCCTTTTCGTTTCCTTATAGTCAGTCTTTTGAGTCTCTTAACACTTGGCTGCTTGAGTGTAAAACTTGTCTTTTCACACGGGAAATACCTAATTCAGAGGCAGCGTAGGAACACCAACACTTTGGCAGAGGCAGTTTCTCAGTCTCCGACCTGTGATACGTGTGCGATACAGACACGGCTCGGACACGCATCCAGTGTGTATATATATATTTTTAATTATTTTTAAGAATTTGACACGTTTCCAATACAGCTGCCAACACTTTTCCGACACAGCCGTTGACATGTTTCCGGCACGCCAGATGGCCATGTCAGGCACTCCGGAAGGCTATGTCAATTTTTTTGGTCTTGTTTTCTATTTTTTGCTAATTATCGGTAGTTTTGTCTTTACATTTAAAGGGGTTGGTTTGTAATTTGATAATGACAAACCTAATTTATTTATTGAGTATACTTGGCTTTATCTAATATTACCGATTTGAGGACAGAAACCGGGTGGTCAAATGCTCAAAAACTCTCAGTTTCGATGACAACAATGAGCTTAGAGAGGAGATGGAGGAAGTTGATGGGTCATGGGAGACGTGAAATTCGTCTTTGGAGGGTTATGGGGAAAAACACCTATTTCGAAGGGATTTGGAAATCTCATTTCCCTCCTTTAAATTCCATTTTAAATTTCCATTTTATTTTACAAATCCCCTTTTACCCAAACAAAGGTTTTTGAAAAAAGAATTTTAGAAATTGCTTTCCAAATAAAATATCTCCTCCAAATCCCTTATACCCAAACGCAACCTTAAGCTTCAAGAGAAGGGAGGGGAGGGAAGGAATAAATAAAATATCGATGATACTCTACAATTTGACGAGCTTAGATTTTCTGTAGTAGTAGACAACAAATGATAAAAAGCCTGTGATTTTATTATGATAAAGTCAAGATGGGTATATCATTAAACTCCAATTCATTGAGCAGGTTGCAAAAGAGGGGATTCCACTGCCGCCTGATAGAAAATTATGCGCATTGTGTTCACAGAAACGTGCAAATCCATCGGCACTCTCAGTTTCTGGATTTGTCTTTTGTTACACTTGCGTGTTCAAATACGTTTCTCAGGTGAAACCCTCACCACTCTTCATACTTTTTCTGGAGTTATCATGTTTTAAGTCACTCCATGTCAGTTTCTATAATGATTTTTCTTTCTACTTTTAACTTACAATTTGTTGGTAACTGAACAGAAATATATTCTTTTTTCATGTTAAATGATTCATGACAATTTGTGTATTTGTTTTGCATGGACACGCAGTATAAGCGCTGCCCGGTTACACTGATGCCTGCAACTGTGGACCAGATTAGAAGGCTCTTCCATGATCTGTAAAACATTACCATCATTGAAACTGAAGAAATGCTGAGAAAAGCTAATAAATGACATGCTCTGTGAACAATAAAATCATAGACGACTATGAACTAAATGCCTTTTAAATCAAACAGAAGGCTAAAATCGCACTTTGTAGTTTGGGTAAGCCATATTTTGTTCTGTTATGTTTCAATCTTGTGTCTATTTGGTTGTACAGTTTTAGAGCAGAAAGAGCGATTCATAGGAATAGCATAGGGAACAGCTGCACAAGCAACGAGGGCAGGTCTATTGCCGGTAGTAGGCGTAGTATAGTAAATAAAGTCTGCACTACTACTGGACAAGGAACGGTTCTAATAATCAGACAAGTCACCGCAGGTTATGTGCTAGCGTTAGTACAATTCCTCATCTATCCAGTGTAGTTTTGCACAAGTGGAAGGATGATGCTACCTCAAAATACTACGTGAGACTATTGATTTGTAATAATAATAGTGGACTTTGAATTAATGTTATAAATCGATTCTGTAAACAAATTCTAGGATTCACGATTATAATTTTATTCATCCATGTTCGGACTTAAAAAAAAAAAAAAAAAAAAAAAAAAATTACTCTGAATCATTTGCAAAAAAGCATCAAGTGTTGAAGAAACCCAAGATTTGCGAACAATAGTTTACACTTGTTTTGGCATCTCTCTCCAAATTGTGTTAGAAATGTAATCTAAGATATCTTGGGCTAAAGTATTTGATTTTGATGATGCTCAGATCTGGTTTAGATCCAATAAGTTGAGTTTGTAGATAAGCCTGTTTGTAATTCTACAAAAATAAAATTAACTAATCCTCCGGTGAACCTCCTCTGTTGTGAAAATAAGTTATCCGTTCTTTTAAAGGAAATATGTTTCAGGAACACTCTAGAATGACCTTCTCGTCTCAGGTCTCAGGTATTAGTGATAAATTATGTAAAAATGATTGGTACCTGGTTTTATCAATCTTTCCTGTATTTTGGAGGGTTAAGTATATTTTTCCCATATTTTGGGTAAATCCGGTGACTATTTCAGTCACTCGGAGGTGGTTCTGACATTCTTGGAAAGGTAGGGATGCCCCTTGAGGTTGAGAGTGTTATGGGACGATTCTAGGTAGTATGATTAATCGTAGGTTAAAAGCTAAGGGATATTATGTTGATTTATTGTGGAATGAGGCCGATTTCCTTGTGCTTTGAAACAAGTGCTATGGATGTTCGGCTAGTTTCGCTGAGGTTGTGGTTGTCAATTTCATATTGCTTTTTCCTATACAGAAAAAATAACTGCAGACTAGTCTAGTCATCTGTCTCAAAAAAAAAAAATCTTCAGTTCACAATAGGTTTTTATTATGATTGAAATTTTTTTTTGACATAAAATAAAAAATATTGTAGTGACTTTTCATTATGTAATAACTTTTCAATTAGTCTTCTGATAAACTTATTGAACATCTGAAGAAATTATTATAACTCGTGAATTACATGTGTCCAAAATTAAGTTTATGGACCATTAATAACAAACCCAAAAAAAAGAGTGGAATATTACAAAAATATATTTTCAATATTTGTGACATATCAAAACATGTGGAATTTTACTATATTAACTAACGTCATGTTTGGTTGTAAAATAACGGTGTATGAATGGAATAAAATAAATGGAATTAATATAGGAAATAAATAAGATTACTTGCGAAATCACTATTTTATTCTATTGATTGTTTGTAGAATTATATGTGCTTTAAAATCAAATAAGAAACATATATATATATATAATAATTTTTAAAAATATATATAAATTAAAAATTAATATATCAAAGTATAAACTTAAAAAAATATTTTTGGTCTCTCAAACTGCTCATTTATTCAAAATTTATACTTTTAATTTCTCTCTATATTCCTCTAAAAATTATTATTTTATTAAAAATATTTATCTTTAATTAAACTTATTTTGACAATGAGAAATGCCTCATTTTCTTATCAATTAGAGTTTGACTCTCTTGGAAAGTATCGCAGGAATTAAATTTTGAATTTTATCCTGAATATACATGTTCGATGAGGTGGAGTGCGCCCTTAAGATCATCCGGGGAGGTGATTAGTTGAGGTACGTGTAAGCTGACCCGGACACACCTTATCGTTAAAAAAAAAAAAAAAAAAAAAATTATTTTACACTTTAAAGTTATTTTTTCATTTTAAATTTTTTAAATGTTTTTAAAAAAAATATTATGTTTAATTAAACTATTTTAAACTTTTAAAGTAATGTTTTTTACTTTAAGAATTTTTTTTATGACTTTTACATTATTGACTTAAAAAATAAATTACTTTAGTTGATAAAATTAATTTAAGACTTCATTTTTTAATATATATATATATATATATTATTGATATTTTATATTATTTTTAAATTCACTGGGGTTGGATTTGGGTTTCGGGTTCGGACTTTGGGTTGGATTTCTCTAAAATATAAAAGTCCAAGTTCAACCGAAAGTCCTATGAGCTTAGACCGGATGGACCCAATTTCGATTCAGGCTGAGCTAAGCCCAATAGACTTCGGACGGGCTTCGTGTAAGCCATGAGCCTCGAGCTTTTTGGAGAGACCTCGAATTATGATTTATTGTAAGTTTAATTCCATTCAACCAAATATGTGAGTGCACTATGCCCTAAGCACAAGTCAAACGAGTCGATTCGAGCCCAAATCCCCTAAAAACAATGTACAGATCTCGTGGAATCAATTGATGACGGAGAATGTTCATTATTACATCACAGAAAAGTCATAAAAGGCCACCAATGATCACAAAGCCTATAGTTTTAGGTTTTTCGACCTCAGGCCATAAGAGAGTTTAATAGGGGTGATCATGGGTATGGAGACCCGTCCGATCTACCCATCCTATTAACTATTTTTTAGGACTTGGGCTTGATACTTGAATCCATGGGCAAGACTAGAGCCCTAAGATTTAGGCCAGTTCATTTTAAAGTCTGAGCTTGGGTATGACCAATTTTGCATCTCTTCATTCATTATATTGTTATTGACGTTATTCTTATATAACAATATTTACATCCCCTACTTATTATGTTGCTATAAATATTTTTGTTGGACAGAAATATTTACGTTCTCTCATTTATTATATTACTGTTAATGTAGTAAGAGAGTATATATTTAAATTTATTTTAAATAATAAATATATAAATGATGGTTCTAGACTCGGTAAGAGTAATAGTGTGATTTTGAGCAGAGTAATCGGTCCAAATGATATGTTCGAATCCAAACTCGATTCTAATAAATTTTCGTAATATCATACGAAGAGCCCGGGCCATGACCACCCGAAAGTTTAATAAACGATTTGGAGAACCATTTACGAGCAGGCGACGAGCTTTTGGCTTTCATCGGTTCTGAAACTCATCCTCCTTCCATCATCGTCCTGAGGTACCCTGGCGAATCGATCGATCTTCTTTTATTTTCTTCTTCTTATTTGTAGAGGAATCGCGATTCATTGATTTTTACCACTTTATGCCCTAATTGAGCTGTAGCTGTATTGCTTACATCTCATGCTATGTACGGAATACATTTCTGGTTTCTAAATCAATTATTCTTGTGATATCAATGGGATTTTTGTACTATGTGCAAAAATTCTGGCCTTTTTCGGTGTTCAAAGTCGATGATTTGAGTTTATCCGATGGGATTGTCCGGAAACTGACAGTACCCGAAAACACAAAACGATTTGTATATGCAGTTCGTGAACCAGAATCAGGCTCTTTGATATATATTCTCTGTGCTCAGAATTTATCCCAGAGATCAGCTGTGGATGCTGAGTGTCTCATCAGAGAAATTAATCCCGACGCCGTGGTGGTCCAAGTAGGGCTTAACGCATTGAGTGAGGTTCAGTTGGAGGAAACTGAGTTCATGAATGATGAAGATGATCCAGTTCCTACTTCGGCATTTGAGGTGTTAAAGAGATGTTTGGTTCAGAAGATAAATAAAGATAAGTATGAGAATGTGGCTGGGAATTTGGTGCTGAAAGAGATTTTCGGAATTAGCTTCCATGGACATGTTTTGGCCGCGAAAAGGGTTGCCGAAGAAGTTGGTTCATCCTTCTTGTTTCTTGAATCGCCATTCATGAAATCGATTGTAGAGAGTAACAGTTCAGAAGAAGAGCCCGACTCGGGGAATAATTTTCAAGCTCTAAAATTGCAGCCTAATAGTTTGGTGCCACAAAAAATGGGTTCAATGGTTCCATCGAGTTCAAGGCGGCTGTTCCTTAAAGATGATGTTCATTTGCAAGCGATGAAATCATTATCGTCGTATTTAACAAATACAAATTCAGGATCCGGAGTTATTCAGCCAAGAGAGGATTACGAGGCACCACAATTCGCCCACTCGGTTTATCCCTTGCTTGTTGATCTACACGATGCATTTCTAGACATACCCTCGATCGGGAATGGCCTAGCATATGCTCAGAAGATGCTTTATGATGTGAACCGGGGAGAAGCTGTTGATTCACAACTTCTCTCTGAAGTGTATATCTTCCGAATTGCTGTTGAAGGACTGAGAATTGCCCTTAATAATGGGGGTAGAGTGCCTATCAATAAATTGAGGGATTCTGAGCTGGGTAAAACCAAGTTCACGGAACTTTCTGTTGAGGACAAGTCACATGCTCTTCTTGCACAGGCTCTCAGAAGTCAGGCTATGAAGTTTAAATCCATAGTTGCAATAGTCGATGCTAGCGGATTAGCTGGTTTGAGGAAACACTGGGACACTCGTTTGCCTGGCGAGGTCAAGGACATGGTCGAACAGCTGGTCACTAATTGCTCAAATGATATCAGTGTAGAGAAAAACCAACTTGACAGACAACGGTTATTGGCCGATAACCCAATGGTGGCTGTTGGAGCCGGAGCAACAGCCATTTTGGGAGCCTCGTCGTTGTCTAAAGTCGTCCCTGCCTCAACCTATGTCAAGATCATTCCCACTTCGATCAAAATAATAATGAGCCAGACCCAAAAGGCAGTTGCTATTGCTCTTGGCAAGACAATCGGTCCATCTAAGGCTTTGAAAATGACTGCTTCTGCTGAGAAATTCCGTGCAGTGGCTCATGGAATCATAGCCTCCGCTGAGAAAACCAGCCTTTCCGCGATGAGAACTGCATTCTACGAGATAATGAGGAAAAGACAGGTTCGTTCGGCAGGGGTTCTGCCATGGACCACGTTTGGGTGCAGCGTGGCGACTTGTGCCGGCTTGGTTTTGTATGGGGATGGAATTGAATGTGCTGCTGAATCTCTTCCTTTGGCTCCATCTATTGCGAGTTTGGGCCGGGGGATCCAAAGATTACAGCAGGCGTCTGAGGCTGTGAGACAAGAGGAAAGCTCCAGGATACAAAGGTCTATAGAATCATTGTTGTACAGATTTAAGAAGATAAAGGATCAATAATCCTAACTTATTTTTATGTGATATATGATATGGTGCTTAAAATTGAGTTGGGTGATTTCTGTTTTTTGCATAATTGGAGTACTGGAGTGGCTGTTTTTTTTTTGTGTGATAGGTGTTACTTTGACTGGATTTTTGTGCAGGTAAATGTTTTCGTCTTTTATGTTACTTGTACATATAAGAGTTTATCTAATTCGATGAAGTTTTTCTTGCTGTACATTTAGGTGGGGTTTGGTTTGGTTGGAGTTTCTGTTTTTTTTTTCTACTCCAATAAATTGGGACTGAACTGGATGGGATAAAAATGTTATTTCATATTCTGAAAATAGAAACACGTTTGGTAACGGCCGTTGTTTTGAATTTTTTTTTAATTTTTTTTAATTTTTTTATGAGGACATAAACAAGAAACACGTTTGGTTGCAACATTTGTTTTTTTTATTCTTTAAATGTATGGTGGGTGGCGGTGGGTGGTAAGATAAGAATGAAAATAATTTTGTGGGAGTGAATACAATCAATTTTTTTTGGTTTCTTTAGATTCTTAAATATCTAAGGAAATAATCATAAATTACTCTTAAAATTTTGAAAACAGAAACGTGTTTACTACACATATTTTTGTATATTAATCCCAAAATTTTAAGAAAAATAGTAACAATAACCAAACGGGACCTTATTTTCTTCCTCTCTTTTCCAACTTTGATCTTTAGGAAATTTCTAGTGCAGTCTAGAGGTATGTATTAGTGGTTTTAGGCTATTGTTGAGTGGTTTTGGTAATTATTGGTGGATTTCACTAATTATACATTATTTCAAATTTTAAAGCAATATAAGTTTTATTTTGTACATTAATTTTTTTTAAATATATTTTTAAAATTTATTCGTGGAGATCTATCATACAAGACCATATAGTACTTACCAAAAAATAAAAATAAAAAATAAAATACAAGATCAATATTGGATGTAAAAAAAGTAATTATTTTTTTGCATAATTTAAGTTGAATTTTTTTCCACCTGTTTAGGCACATGAGTTATAATATTGTATGGTAATGTGGTAACTTAAGTTGTAAAAAATTATGACTGTCCTAAAAAGAGTCAAAACTTTCTAAATAGAAAACATTATTGGATCCCTCCCAATTAGAAAAACTTGTTATAAATTGTAAAAAAAATCCAACCACTCAGTTCTAAATTATTGAAATTGTAAAAAATTATGAAATTGAAAGGCTTTTAAATAAGAACTAAGATAATAATTTAATCACTTAATTGTTAAGCACATTTCAACATAACATTGTTACGATTAATTATGATAGCCATGCTCATCACAATTACTATTAGAAGAGTGCCCAAAGAACCACATATTCAAGCCATGGATTGATGATTGCAAAAGAATGGTGAATAAAAAGGATTATGTTATCCAAACCACGCCAAGAGAAAATAATCAATGTACTAACAACATGGCAAAGCTAGGAGCTAAGATTGAAGAAGAATTTAAATACATGTTCAATCCCCTGAGGGAATAGAAAATATATTATTAAGAGAAATGAACCCTAAGGCATTGGATAGGTGTTTGTATTTTTTCTTGCGTTTTTCCTATCTACCACGAAAGATAATACATCCAAAACTAAAAATGTATTGGAGAAGGCTTTGCTTGAGTTTTGTTTCTAATCAAAATAGACAGTGTTAAAAAATCACAAGTTTCTTCTTACATGAGCTTCTACCACTTCAACACAAAATATGTTCAATTAATGTCTTGAAACTAAGTGAAAGAATTACGTGAGAATATAAATATGATTTAACTCAATTAAAACACAAATAATATATAATCAGATTTCGTAGACAAAAATCGTTTCTTAAGAAATGCAAGATATTCAAACTAGAAAACGATTCTTTCAAACACAAATATTCTAAGTTTCAATAAAGATGTACCAATTAGATCACATAAAATAAACACATAAATTAACTTGAAAATATATCACCGGGATTTCTTGGAAACAATTAAGATAGATCAAAGTAGCACAAAACTAGTGAAGAAAACTTTTTCACGCTTCGGTCAAGAACACTTTCAAAATCATTCTATCAAAAAGTACTTCAGCAAACTAACTCTCTCGTTAAGCAAAGATTGATTTAAACTTTTTGTTCTTTATCGTTCTTGATGAAAAATGCAAGTCTTATTATATACATTTCAAACTATGTCTCTAGCGACAATTTTTGAAAACATAAGATCATTTATGATACTTAAAGGCCCCATATATAATACTCTTTCAAAACATATATATTTGGTTTAGAAATACTCTTTGAAAAACTCAATTTGATACTAAAAATTTCTTACATTCAAAATCCTTAGATATAAAATGTATTTTTGTCATTTCAACTCGTAGAATCAATTAATATAAATACCAACACTAAAAATGTATTGTAGAAGGTTTCATCAATAAATGGTTGCTTAAGTTTCGTTCTGATCAAACTAGACAGTGCTAGATTTGATTGTACTCGTATAATCAATCCCGTTAGATGTATCGTATGGACCCTTTTTCTAATTCTTCTAAAAATTAATAAAAATAAGAAAAAAAAATTAATACTAGCATGTATCGATACATTCCTTAAAAAATTGTATGTTTTTAGATGAACTTATAACTTTTTGGAATGAACTTGTAACTTTTATAAAATGAATTTGTAATTTTTTGGAGGGCAATAGAGATGCATCTATAGATGCACAATGCATGTGCATGTATTGTAGTTTATCTCTAAAAATAAGGATGATTTATTTTATTATTCCACGATAGCTTTACACTTAGTACTCCAGAACAAACATGCAGCAGGGATTCGGATCCTCTGTAGCTGCACTTCCTGCATTGGTACTCAGACTTCCTTGCACCCCCAAGTTACATAATTCTGCGGCTAAATCTCACTTTTTACCCCGGAGTTAAATTTAAATTTCACTTTGAACCCTAACTTCTCTATTATAGGAAATTTCACCCTTTAATTTATAAGTTTTATTTAAGAGGCCTAATTGGCCAACTCCAATCTAAGTTTCATTGGGAAATATCAAATTATCACCACAATTTTATTAAAAATCTGACAAACGTACTATTTTACGGTGTATGTTTGCCAAAATATGCCAATTGAGGGTTTATTAGACAATTTACAAATTTTGAGGTGCAATATGTGAATTCTTTTTTCTAAAGATAATTAGGAATTGAACACAACTTTTTCAAATTTTGTGTCGTTTTGTCTTATACAAAAAATATATTTGATAAGACACCTCTTATCAATTCAATTCGACTCGCCTCGTATTACGTTTTATTACTAGAAATACCTTGTGATATAATTTTTTTTCTTTTTCACGCTTTTTTTTTTTTTTTTTTCATTCTATTTTCTACTCTCTATATCTTGTATTTTATTTTATTCTTTACTCTTTATTTCATTTTTTGTTTTTGTATGGTTCTTACATAAAATAATTTTAGAAAAATAGAAAAAATCTATAAAACAAAAGGGCAAAAAAAAAAAAAAAAAAAAACAATTGAAACCAAAAAATATAAAAAATAAAAATGAAAATTAAGATTTCAAAAGGAAACACTAAAATAATAAATTTAAATTTAAAAATAAATAATTAACAAAACAGAAAAAAAAAAAAAAACATATTAAATAGTTTTTTTTTTTTAAATTAAAGTTTTCTATTTTGTTTTGTGCTTGTTTTTATATATTTTTTTGTTTTCATTTTTCACTTTTGATTTTATTTTATTTTTCTACAAACACCTACACAAAAATATATATAAATAAATAAAACTAAAAAAAAGGGAAAAAATAAAAAAAAACAAAAAATAAAAAGATAAGAGAAAGAAAGAGGGAGATAGAAAGTAGAAAATTAAAAACAAAATATTAAAAATTATTACATTATAAAATCATTTTTGTTAATAAAATATAATTAGTATATTTTGTATTATTCATGTTATAGGAAGTGTCAATTGAGTATAAGATCAAGATGTGTGTGAGACATTAACTCAATTTTAATAGTAGAAAGTGTAATTTAACCAAGTTGAAAAAGTCAACAATTTAACACAATTCAAAAAGTGTACTTTTAACTCAAATTTAATAGGATATTACAAATCATGATGAAAAAAATTCACATGATAGACAAATAAGTACATTAAAATTTAGGAAAAATTTTCCTGCATTTTCAAATGGCCAATGAAATAACTTTTTAAGAATCATGAGTTTTTGGATCATCCCAAAACTCCTATGAAAATCGGATTGTCGATTTTGCCCCTCTCTCTCTGGCGCTGTGCACTGGGCAGGCGGGCCCCACGCCTGCCCTCTCTCTCTGCAGACAGTGGGCAGGCAGGCCCCACGCCTACCCTTTCTCTCTCTCTCTCGCTCATGATTTGGACCCAAAAAAGGGGCCCACTCTATTTTCTCTCATTTTTATTTTACTCAATTTATTTAACATTATTTCAATTTCAAAATCCCATTTCTTTATTTTTCAATTTCACACATTTTTCTTTATTCCATTTTATTTTTTTATTTTTGGAATAAATGATAGTTCTTAAAAAGTTATCTCTTGAAGAACAATGTAAGTGGTATTTTGTGATTTGTTTTAGTTAATTGGATATCTACTTAATTTCACCTACAAGTCTTATAGAAACACATTAAGTTCTGTAATATTTAGTAGATATCTACTTAATTTATTTTCAGTAGATATCTACTTAATTTGGAATAAATGAAATATTCCAAAAATAAAAAGAAAAAAAGAAAAAAGAAAAATGGAATAAAGAAAAAGGTATGAAATTGAAAAAGAAAAAAATTGGGGTTTGAAATTGAAATAATACTAAATAAAGAGAGTAAAATAAAAATGGGGGAAAATGGAGTGGGCCCCTTTTTTGGGTCCAAACCATGAGTGAGAGAGAGAGAGAGAGAGAGAGAAGAGAGGGAGAGAGAGAGAGGCGGCGGGGCCCACTACCTGCAGAGAGAGAGGCGACAGGGCCCACTGCCTGCAGAGAGAGAGGTGGCGGGGCCCACTGCCTACAGAGAGAGAGAGAAAGTAATTTTGTCATTACAAAATATGAATAGGACTCTCAACCAATTTTTTTTTTAAAAGAGAATCTAAAAAATTGTTTTTAATTGTATAGGACCTAAAAAGTTGTCCCATTCTAAAATAGAATCTTCAGAGGAAAAATCCTAAAATTTAATAGGTGAATGCCAAAATAGACTTAAATATGCATAACTCATATTATATAAAATGTGATGAATAAATAATTATCAATTGAGGCTGAAAAATTATAGACTTACAGTCCATAATAATCCGTCAACCAAGTTCAATTTGAATTATTCTTCACAACTCAATGAGATATGATTCTCCTCTAATCCAGTAGATATTATTCTCCCTAAATCAAAGAGATATTGTTTTTCCCAAATCGTGGGGAGTTAGTTATGGATTTCACTATATAAATACAATAATCTACATGTTACATTTACATTTAATTATAATATCATTTAATTTTTGATTAATTTATTCTCACACCAGAAGGTATTTGGTCGATATCTTACCGGTATTCCACGTATCAATTTTAAATTTTGCAGGTGCTGATCAGGAGGAGCTGAGATCATTGAGCGGTACAAGTATATGATCAAATAACAGAGGGTGTACAAGTGGGAATTCAAGGTTATACAAATTTTAGTCGCAGAGAATACAAATCCAACCAACAACCCGCATAAAATTTAGAAAGAAAAAAAAAACAGCTGGCCATGATGATGATAGGACTGATGCCACCATAGGACCCCATATGTGACCTTCACCTGCTTAAACCACCACACTTCCACTCTCAAATTTCTGGGCGTGGAGAGTCCTGGCTCAAAATTTGCTCATAAATATTCAAATGTCAGCGACCCAGGTTAGAGAGAGAGAAAAATAAATAGCAGATAGAGAGAGACACGACTCTGAAGTGCTCAGAGAATAATAGGTCTCTGTGTTTCTCGGGAGAATTAATCTGAGAGATTCTCTGTCTGGGTCAGTTTCCAATGCATTAATCCTGACAATTTTTGGTTTACCCTTTTGTTTTTTCTCAGAAGATTGAAAAAGAAAACTGAAAAAAAAGAGGCATTTCTCTGTTCTTCTGCCATGTTTATCTTTATCTTTTCAAATGCGGATTTTCGTTTTCCTTTTGGTTTGTGCCATCTGTCTAGCTGCTTTTTTGTGGGTGCCTTTTTACTCTCCATTTTTTAAAAAAAAATTGGCGAAATTCGTTGTTAATAATTGGTCATTTATGCTTGCAGATGAAGGGGAAGGTAGAACAGGACCCAATTTGAGAAGAACTTTTTGGGGTTTTGGTGATGCTGGAGTGACTCTCACTCTGTCTTCTTCTCTCTCTCTTACCAATTCCCATGAAAAAAAGGTAAAAAAAAATCACGGGTTTTCTTCCTTGAAACGTAATTGAAAATGGGTTTCATTTGATTTTCTGAAAGGAGGAGAGTTTCACGTGATTAAATAGTGGTCTTTTTTTGTTTGGTTAGGAACCCATGAAGCATTGAATAAAGAGGGGGGTGGGAAAAACGACAATGGAGGGTCTGAATCAGAAGTCACTCGAGAGAGTTATTTCTCAGAGAGCTTTCCAAATGGGTAGCTCATTTCCATGCCAAATTTGTGTGATGGGTTTTCTGTGTGGGGTATGCGTTGCCTCCTTATTTATGGCGGCTCTGTTCAATTCCTTCGCCGGCCTTCAGCTCCGCGGCGTTTCATTTTCGCCGGGAATTTCGACTTCTCCTCATCTCATTGGTAAGTAATAAGTAATGGGGTCTTCATATTCCTAAATGCCTCTTGCTTTTGGCTAATTACAGAATTAAAACAGCATTTGGTTTCATGAAATTGGAATTATATTTCAAATGAAGGCATAAAATTAAGAAAATTTGCATCTGATTATTTTGAATTTAAATTTCGAGGCTTGAATTTCATGCTAGACTTTACTTCATTTTTCCTTGTATGTTAACTATTGAACTAAGAGGCAAAATATGAGTCCTAAACTTTAGTCCGCTTTTTGCTATTTTTCTAAGGTATTTGAGTGAATTTATGGGAATTCGTCTCTCATTTTCTTGTAGAGTCAAATCATTTGTGCAACAGAGATTGCACTTAGGGGTTGGTCATGGGCTAGGCTCGGGCAACTCTACTAGAGTATTATGAAAATTTATTAGGCATGAGTGCATACCCGACGCTATCATCGGGCCGTATGACCCTGCCCAAGCTTGCACGATACAATGTCTCACACTAGGCATTCCGGCTATATAATTTTTTTTCTTCATATAATTTAAAAATTAATCACCAAAATCTAGTTGAGAATGGTATGAAAGTGAAAATTAAGGTTAATTTCTTTTATATATATATATTAATAAATCGTCTGGCCGGGCCTAAACAAAAATGCCCATGCCCAAGCCTTGCCCTAGAAATAAATAGGTCTAAATCTTGAGTCCTAACCTTGCCTGTGGGCTTAAACGTCAATCTCAAGTCCGAAAAAATAGCTAATGAGCTAGGCGGGTTGGGCGGGCCTCCGGGCCCATGACCACTCCTAACTTAAGGGTGGGTGTTAAATTCGTATTCCACCTCCATCACTTGAGAGTTTCCAAATCACTATATAAGTTAAAGAGTTATTTATGATTTTAAATTAACCTCCTAGTATTTCAAAAAAAGAGATGGTCAAAGGTCACATTTTTCTCATTTTATGCAAATAAATAAATAAATTAAATACTTAAAAAGAGGACTTAATGCCACTGATCGTGGCCTATAATTTAGTTAATCTATCTATTCTTTTTGTATGGTTACTCCATCTATAAAGTATAGAAAGCCAAAATGCTTGCTGGTCTAAAACTAAAAGGGTGCATTAGAAGCAAGCTAAAGTCATAATAACTTTTTAAACAAAAGAAGATTATTTTCTTGATATTCAAGTTTACTTAAAATGATATTTCTTTTTATTATGTGGAGAAAATGATATAACTTCATCTGCTTTCTACATTCATTTTTGTAGACTTCCTTGTGAAGTTTATATTGTGGTTTGATTCCACGGCTGGCCCGGCTGCCCAAAGCGAATTATTTAAAATAAGATAAATTATGTTTAAGTAATCAATTAGATAAAAATATCTATGACATTTTTTTATCGTTGGATCAATTTATAATGATGAGTCCTAATGACAATGTAAAAATTCAGGTATGGTTACGGATAGACACGGAAACTATAAATCAATGGAAACTGGGAGGATGATTTATTCTCAGAAAAATATGAACCTAGGAGATGATGAAAGACTATTCTCATCCTGGAGAGGTTTATTACATCAAGTAAACAAATCCCGGGTACCGAAAGCTCCTCATTTGGAGAACTGCAAGTCGAGTGAGGAAATAAATCGTCGTTTGGATGGACGGAATGGAAACACAAGTTTCCCTCCGTGGACGCTTTGGAAGGGAAAGTTGAACAATTTGCTAAGACATCAAACAACATCTGAAGGTGCTTATCCTCCTTGGGTACGTACGTTCATTTGACCTTTTCAAATTTTTTTAATTATTTTTTCGGTAATTGTTTTGGGTTTCAAAAATTTGGAATTATTTTACTTGTTTATATTATTATTAGGGGTTTGACATTTTGTACCACTAAAGTTTGACTAAAATCTCGCATCAGTCCTCATGGTTTCAATTTGATCACATAACACCTTAAAGTTTCCTAATCATCTCATTACAGCCAAGCAATTATCTACATTACAATTTTGGATAGAAAATTGTAACTCATTATGCATGTGACTATTTTTAAGGGGGCTTTATGGACATTTTTAACCTTCTCCTTTCACCACTCCTATTCCCTTTTCTGTCCAAATACTCAAAAATTAGAAACATAGATAGATCATAATATATATATATATACACATGTTTTCTATAGAAAAATTGTAAAAAGAAAAGAAAGAGAATGAAAATGCCCTTAAGATCCTCATAAAAATATTCGGTTGCACCGCGGGTGACGATATGTCATCCAAATTTGTAATAAAGTTACTGATTTGGACTGAAATGGTATCATTATGAAACTTTATGGAGTGATATGTTCAAATAGAAACTACAGGGACCAAAGTGGAATAATGGTAAAACTTCAGGGGTGCAAAGTGTCAAAACCCCTTATTATTATTATTATTTTTTTTTTTTAGATCACAGGATCAGATGAAGAAAATTATCCGTTAACGAGGAAAGTCCAGGCGGACATATGGTTACGCCAGCATCCGATGAATTGTCGTGATCCTAATGTAAGGTTTCTCGTTGCCGATTGGGAGAGAATTCCCGGATTTGGTATCGGTGCCCAACTTGCAGGAATGTGTGGCCTTCTTGCTATTGCTATCAATGAGAAAAGGGTACTTGTTACAAACTACTATAATCGAGCTGATCATGATGGATGCAAAGGTAAAATTAAAACTCCAATTTGTCCCCTTTTTTTAATTATATTTTTTTTTTCTCCAAAAAAATAAAAAATACTTGTATAAGGGTAAATATGTAAGGATTGAGAGACTCAATTGAGAGAATAGGACTAGTATAAATAAGTGCAAGAAATATTGGAGGTGGTAAACGTAATTTACCAGGGGTAACAATAATTTGAGGAGCCACTGTGAGCGAGTGAACTGCATGGATTGAAATTTTAAGTTTTTGGACTGTTCACCGAGTACCTAAAATAAATATGCAATAAAATCGGAGATTGAACTAGAACCCGTCATTTTTCCGAAAACAATCCTAAACGCTAAAATATATAAATATTTTTCGAAAAACCTCCAGATTTATCATATTGATTGGAAATCTTTTAGCAATCATCAAGAAATTTGAATAAGTTTTTTGCTCGTGCGTTTTTATAGATTCATTGCGTGGTAGTTGGTCGTGTTATTTCTTTTCGGAAACATCTCCGGAATGTCGGGAGCGCGCTTTTGAGCTTACAAAGAACAAGGAAGCGTGGGAGAGAGGAATTATCTCCGGAAAAGATAATTATCGATCAAAGGAAATATGGGCCGGGCGGACTCCTAGGATATGGGGCGAGCCGTGGAACTATTTGCAACCAACAACATACGTAAATGGGAGTCTCATTGCTAACCACCGCAAAATGGATCGGAGGTGGTGGAGAGCGCAGGTGAAATCCCTAGGGCCCGTTTGGTTATGTAGGTGAACCAATTGATATAAAAGTAATGAAATTTGAATAATACGAATTTGTAGGCGGTGCGGTACCTAATGCGGTTTAAGACCGAATACACTTGCAATTTAATGAACATCGAACGTCATGAAGCATTTGGACGGGAAGCTGCGAGAATGGTTCTCGCAACGCCTACTCAGGACGAGTCGCCGCGGGAGGTTTGTGAATAAAAATTAGTTTTTTATTTTTATTTTATTTTTTATTTGTAATGAAATGGTTCTTGCAGGGTTTCAATGGGAAATTTGGATACGAAATTGAAAACTTTGTGTGGTCGAATTACAAACCATGGATCCCAAGGCCGTTGTTGAGTATGCACGTCAGGATGGGAGACAAAGCATGCGAAATGAAAGTCTCTGAATTCCAAGAATACATGCGTCTTGCGGAACGTATCCGAAACCGCTTTCCTTATCTCAACAACATTTGGCTTTCCACTGAAATGCAGGTATTATTCAGGATTTGTTTAGATAGTTTTTGGTTGTAAGTTGTAACAAATGGGAGACTCGGAATTGGAATTGGAAATGTACACCTGGACCCAAGAGGTGTTAGTCGAGGTGCGCGTACAACACATCTTACCGAAAAACTCAAAAAAAAGAAGAAGAAAGAAATGTACGCATGGAAATTTTTATGCTTTTGTATGCCTTCATCTCCAATTTTAATTTTGAGGCTCCAATTCCATAAAACCAATGTTAGTGCTTTTTGTTTGTTTTCAAAAAACTTGGAACATAAATCAAATTCCGTCATCAAAATTTTTTCCTAAAAATCTAGAAACTAATAAAAAACATTTTTTTTCCTCCAAGATTTGTGTTTTTGTTCTACTTGTTTTTGGAAACAGAAATACGGGTTGTGTTGAGAAAACTTGGAACATATATAGAAATCTGGGTGGAGAAAACTTGGAAATATGCTTTTGTTCTCAGAAATTTGTTCTAAAAATCGTGAAAGAAATGAAAAATCATTGTTCTTTTTTATTCCCAGATTTTTATTTATGTTCCAAAATTTCTGGAAAGGGAAATAAGAAACAGAAACAGTAACTGAAATCTTTCTTATTCTTCTCTTTTTAACATCTATATTTTCAGATTACTTATTAATGGGCTAAATAATTTTACTCGTAGGAGGTAATTGATAAGTCGAAACTGTATCCGCATTGGAAATTTCACTACACAAACGTGCCACGCCAAGTGGGAAACACGACGATGGCAAGTTATGAAGAGAGTTTGGGAAGAGAAAGAAGCACAAACTATCCCCTTGTCAATTTCTTGTTGGCAACTGAAGCAGACTTCTTCGTCGGAGCATTGGGTTCGACCTGGTGTTTTCTCATTGACGGTATGAGAAACACTGGAGGGAAAGTCATGGCCGGGTACTTGAGTGTGAACAAGGACCGGTTCTGGTAAAAATGGGAAACTTGGACAACCAACTCTTGAGGTGCGAAATTATGTATAGTAGAAATTATGGTTAATAATGATGGATATATATAGTGTAGAATCTTGAGTTTTCATTTTTGCTCCTCAATTGTGTAGTTAAAAATTATCAGTAGTGAATAAGAATGTAAATATGTGTAAGATACCATGTTCAGTATTCATTTTTTTTACGGTTAATTATATTTTACCTCTTTATGATTAGGTCGTTTTGCACTTTGCTCCCTGTGATATGTTCATCACCATTTTATCTTCTGTAGTTAGACTTTTTTGCTCTTTAACCCTTGTTGTAGGCCTAACTACACAAGATGTTGACGAGGGGTGTAAAGTGTAGCAACTAGCAAATGTTTAACTACAAGGGATAAAATGGTGACGAGAATACTATCGGGGCAAAATGCAAAACGGATTAATTACAGGGGTAAAGTATAATTAACCTTTTTTTTTTTTTTTTTTTGGCGTTCATTCTAATAGCTTGAAGACTTCATGCCTTTGCCTTCATTTCATGTGCCCTTTGGTACTGACGATGATTGGACTTCTCTCTCTCCATCTCAATTGACCATTCTCTTTCCTTATATAGTGTAATTCAAGAACCATTTTCAAGCAAGATAGTAAATGCTCCTGAGCTTAGGGTGTGGCCAAACTCATCCCGGTTACGTCAAGGATGGTCTGTCTTGGGCATAGTCAAACCTTAGGTTCGGAAAGTTCATTGTTGTAGTTGATACTGACATCGTTCTCATTTCAACTATGGGGATCTGACCAGAATCCTTGGGTCCCAATATTGAGCTCGGTTCTACATGCATGCCACGTAAATCTCAAGGACCTATGCTTGAGGATCACGTGCATTCCACATGAACTTCTTCTCACACGTAGCATTATTTGGAACTTCCTAAAGTATCCATCATCAGATGTTCTCTATTCCCAGAAGCCCAGGGGTAAGGGTTTGGTAATATTTGGTCGAGAAAGAATGAAGTCCTGATGTCTGAGCTTGAGTGGAATTAAGGTAGTCACATTGCTTTTGTTTTCCTGCCCAATCAAAAAATTAGAAACGCTGCTTCCCTTCGGTTTTTACGTCTAAACCTGCCATGCGTTTACTTTATGACTTATTGGACAATGGGGTCCTTTCAGCTCCAAGGTGACGGTTGACATTCCTCTATCATTGGATCTTCACTATCAAAGAAGAGGCCCTCCTTCATTGGGACCCTTATGCATCCTTGAATCATTCTCTCAAATTTTCAAATTTCTTGGGCTTTCCTATTGTGGAAACTTATTCTCCTTAAGTTCTTGTAGTTTAAATCCATCAATTCTTTATCGTTTTCAATTTCCTTCATTTTTATCCATTTACATTTTCATTTCGTTTCGTCTTTCTAATCCTTCCAAAAACCTCTGTTGAACCTGAACCAAGCGAAGCGAATTCAAGAGCAAAATTCAAACAATTGAAGTGAATATATGATATGAAGGAGGAGGTGAGGGAGGGGATGGGGGTGTCATGTTGAAGTTGAATATGATCGGGTACGTAAATGGGTGGGGGAAGACATTGAAGTCTGTGCGTTTACGTCTCCATCCCAATTCCAAAGCGTTGGCTTCGACTTTGGCTTTTCCTTCTCAGAGTCGTCGAAGAACTTCCTCGCTGCTTTCTTCAAATTTCGTCCCAACAAAATTGACCAGGATCCAAATTTCGGTTACGTCAAGGATGGTCTGTCTCGGGCATAGTCAAACCTTAGGTTCGGAAAGTTCATTGTTGTAGTTGATACTGACATCGTTCTCATTTCAACTATGGGGATCCGGCCAGAATCCTTGGGTCCCAATATTGAGCTCGGTTCTACATGCATGCCATGTAAATCTCAAAGAGCTATGCTCGGGGATCACGTGCATTCCACATGAACTTCTTCTCACACGTAGCATTATTTGGAACTTCCTAAAGTATCAATCATCAGATGTTCTCTATTCTCAGAAGCCCAGGGGTAAGTGTTCGGTAATATTTGGTCGAGAAAGAATGAAGTCCTGATGTCTGAGCTTGAGTGGAATTAAGGTAGTCACGTTGCTTTTGTTTTTCTGCCCAATCAAAAAAATTAGAAACGCTGCTTCCCTTCGATTTTTACGTCTAAACCTGCTATACATTTGACTTATTGGACAATAGGATCCTTTCAGCTCCAAGGTGACGGTTGACATTCCGCTATCATTGGATCTTTACTATAAATTATAAAAGAAGAGGCCCTCCTTCAGTGGGACCCTTATGCATTCTTTTCTTACCCTTGAATCATTCTCTCAGATTTTCAAATTTTTTGAGCTTTCCTATTGTAGAAACCTATTCTCCTTTTTCTAATAAGTTCTTGCATTTTAAATCCACCAATTCTTCATCGTTTTCAATTTCCTTCATTTTTATCCATTTACATTTTCATTTCGTGTCATCTTTCCATTCCGTCTTGCTGCTTATCGTTTTATGTAGTTCTATGTATTTCTTTTTGTTGCTCTAGTCATCCTCTCCGGCTATGCCTAAGAAACGTGGCACCTCTAGCCTTGCTAGTTGGTTTGGTAATGATGTCGAGCATTCTGACCCCGCCAGATCCAATTTCTGGGTTGGTCAAGAGGTCGAGCATTTTGTTAGGCCCGACCCTATGGGCTTCCTTGATTTAAATTGGGCAAAAACGAGATTATTGGAAAATAGACATCCATGGCATTTAGTTTCCTTAAAAAATCATGTAGTCATTAATAGTATTTCATACCATTTTTATCCCACGAATTTAGAATTCATTTTAGGAATTCTTTTAGGAAATTATTTAGGGTCATGTATTCGTTCCAGAATTCTTGACGAAATAAATGTTTTTTAAAAAATTAATTTTTGAAAACTGATATCTTCAAATTTATTTACCAGACAGAAGTAAAACGCAGTTGTGAAATGCTTTTTTCTAAAAACGCATATTCAATGTACGTTTTTAAAAAAAAAAAGGAAAAACGCATTCTTAAAATGTGTTTCTACAGATTTTTAGAATTTAAAAAAACGCAAAAGCGTTTTGCGTTTCTTAAAGAACACAAAATGCTTTTGCGTTTTTTGATTGCCCAAAAAACGCAAATCTTATTTGTGTTTTTATTAGAAAAAAAAACAATTACGCTGGAAAATAAAATTAGTGTAAAATGATTCCACAAAAAGCGTAAATAACATTTGCGTTTTTATAAAAATAAAAAATAAAATAAAATTACATGGTCACACCAATTGGAATGGAAAAAAAAATGCACGTGAATATATAACTTTGTATTGTTATTTTATAATTAAATAAAATTTTCAAATACTAATTAATTGGAATGGAAATTTCTCGCAGTTTACATTAATGAACATCGATGATTTAGATTTCGACTCACATTTGATGACACTTTATGGATTGTCAAAAAGTGACATAGAAATAATGTTAGATTTGGATGGAGAAAAAATAAAGAAACAGACAACGGGCTTAAAAAATTTGTTGTTCTAACTAAGATAGACTGTATTTAAAATCAAAAGCGATAAGAAGTACAAGTAGTAATTATAAAAGGGTAAAAAATTAAACATTGCATAAATTAAAAAATACTACCCATATTGAACTTTTGTAGCATCAATAAATTAAATTAGATATATTTCTACAAATTATAAGACATGTCATTTGGTGATGATGCTGATGTGGAGCGGCAGAACTAGTGCTTGCATCATGATCAATCACTGTATAAGGATGATATTCTTCAAGAATGTAGGGCGATCAATGAGTGTAACTGGATTGAACAACTTGGGGGTCGAACATAAGAATATTATACGAAGAAAATTGTCTAGATAACGCAGTAACATAAGGACTGAAATTTTGACTTAAAAATTGGGTAAAAGGACCAGGTTGAGAAGAAAATATTAGAGCATGATCAAAAGCTCACTCTACCTCGATATACACCTCAATACCAAGCAGTAAGGACACCTTAAGAGGTAACTGAAGCACATAGTCTAATGTTGTGTCTTCACCGATTGAATACAACATGTGTCTATAATTCCCAGGACCAATAGTAGTTATCGGCAACCTACAATTTAACTTTAAAGTTCCATCAATTTCATTCTCGAAGATATAAGGTCGTAACATCGCAATTAATTCATTTAACGTAATTTCCCGACAAACATCCAACGATTTGACCGCAGACATGCTATACGACATCCCAAACTCGGTTCCTTCCAATATCTTTCCACCGCAATACAGATATAATGTAACATTCTCCATTTCAAACAATTACAATTTTACAAATCAAAACAAAACATGTAAGGTATTATTATGATTATCAATCATGTTACTAAAAAAAATTAAATTGTCCAATTAAAATTTCATAAAATCTGTAGAACTTAATTATTCGTTAAAACCAAGCAAACCTAAATAGTTAATAATTAGCAAACACAAACTTAAACATAAATAAATTTCCTTTTTAAACCGAAAATAAAATTTCTAATTGAGATCAAAACATAAATTTCTAACTAAAACCGAAATATATAAACATAAACCTAATAAACCTACAATTACATTTCCAAAAGAAAATAAAATAAAATATATATATATATATACACACACACACAAAAAAAAAAAAAACCGAAAAACTAAAAAAAAAAAAAAAAAAAAAAAGAAAAAAATTGCTTTACATCTACATTTCCAAATTATATAGATCTGGATTTACATTACGAAAAAACTATTTCCAAATTATATAGATCTAGATCTACATTATGAAAAAATCGAAAAAATAAAAAAAAATAAATTGATTTACTAACCAAAACGAGACAGACGGTGACGGAGTAGCGAGATCGGCGACGGACGAGTGGGTAACGGCGACAAAGGGCCGAGATCTAGATTTCCAAAAAAAAAAATGAAAAAATGCAAAATAAACCAAAAATGCAAAAAACCCATATATACACACATACATTTCGTATACACACACACACACACACACAAAAAAAAAAAAAAAAAAAAAAAAACGTTTACCTAATCAAAATGAGACGACGACCAGAAAAGTCACGACGACGGTGGCAGATAGGTTGCAGGTAATGAGGCCGACGGCGAAGGAGGAGTTGGGGGCAAATTGTTTGCAAAACCCTTTACTGCAAATTGTTTGCAAAACGCAAACGAAAGAGAAGAAGTTGGGGGGAGGGGGGGGGAGGGGGCTTAAAAACACAGAAACTTTCTGCGTTTTTAAAGAAACACAGAAGCTTTCTGCGTTTCTTATTTTTGTTTTTGATTTTTTTTGTTTTGTGAACATAGAAACGCATTTTAAGAATGCGTTTTTCATTTTATTTTATTTTTTAAAAAACGCTTTTTATAACTACGTTTTACTTCGGTTTCGTAAATAAGCTTGAAGATATCAATTTTCAGAAATTAATTTTTTAAAAAATATTTATTTGGTCAATAACTCATTCGTTCCATGTTTCACGTCATTAATTAGGACATTTAATAGGTTAAAGACTCATTAATTCCAAAGGTCATATAGATTTGGTCATTTATAAGGAAATGCACACCCTTCAAGCAGTGTACACATGTTTGGGATACATATGTCCTAATTGCATTTTTCATCACATTTGCACTCTCTTTGCACCTAGTTAAAATGGCATTTTTCACGAGAGATATAATTTGCTCACTCATTTATATTGGCATGCACAAATCAAATCATTTTGCATAAAGCAATTTCATGAAAAAACTATAAATGTGTTATTTCGTTTTTCGGGTATGCACTAGTTAGGACATTCATCATAAAATAAGTCCGTTCTTGCATAAATAAAAATATGAATTCATACATCATGATTTTAGGTACATGTCCTAATTTCATCCCATTTAATGCACTTTTGCTAACTTTAATTGGGTTTTTACTCACATTATTTTTAGTTGCATTTTAAGCATAGCATAATGTAATTCTGTTTCATTTATTTTGTTCTCTTGTATTTACTTCTTCAATAACCTCACCATCAGTTAGGACTTGATTGATCATTATAATATTCACTTTTCATGATAGAATTAAGACCATGTAATTTCATTGCATACATGTAAGATTGAGGTTAAGTAGGTCACTGTGTCTTGCATCATTTGCTTTCATATCCTTATTAGACTACCATAACTCACTCATTTTTTATTTGACCATTTTAAATAAATAATCCCATTGAATCCAAGATAAAACCTTCTTTATGAATCGTCCTTATTAATTCTTTCAATAGTTGATAGAAGACATACTAAAAAAATATTTCAAAAAATATCAAAAACTTATCTTAGATTAATCCCAAAAGCTAAAAATAATTTCATAATAAAAGAAAAAGATTTCAAAATGAAATGGAGCATTCAAACTTAATGTGAGATAAGTTTTTAGTATTTTTTGAAATATTCTTCAAGTATGATCTCTTATCAACTGAAATCCACAGTTTAATAGATCATGCAACTGAATTTTCAGTGCTTTCAACTCATTAGGTACCATACAATAGGATGAAATTAATATGGGAAATGTATCCAGAAGTAATTCAATAGTAAACTCAATTTCCCTATCTACTGGCAACCGTAACAACTCATTTGGGAATACATTTGGAGATGTGTAGCGGTGAGACTGTTGGTGGTGTGTGGAGATACGTTGGAGCTCTGACGGCGGTAATTTTGGTGGCGGTAATATCGTCTCGTCAAGAAGAAGGTGATGGTGTGATTGTTATTGATATCAGAGTGACGTTGAATCCTGCAATAGTCAACAGATTTGAAGGCGGTGGTAGTTTGATTGGTTGCACGTGAGCGCGCGTGAGAACCCCGATGGCGGTGATTTTGGTATTGTTGAACTCGTTTTGACGAAACGAGTCTGATGGTGATAGTGAATACGATGTGAAGGTGTTGAATGATGAAAACGAGATGAGCAGTAACGCGACAGAAGACTTGAAAAATTAGGGTTGTGAAAAATTTAATAGGAACAGGGCCAAAAAGAATTAGCTCTTGATAAGGTTAGGGTTTGATTTTCCTATGACAAAATTACAATTGCAAGGATATATAGAGATTATCTATAAGAGGTGATGAGGATAACTCTGGTAAGGTTAGGGTTTGATTTTCCTAGTGAGATTACGGTTTAACATAGACTAAGAAACATTTTACCTTTATGGTTGGCCACTAGCTCATGTCTCTTCAATCTTTGATCTCTCTCTCTCTCTCTCTCTCACACACACACACACACACACTCCATGACATTGTTGTCGTCCATTCGCTCTCTCGCCTCTTTCTCTCTCCCTCTTTACTCGCACACGGTTCTCTCTACCCCCATTTCCTCATTAATTCCCTCTCTCCATTCACTTAACAATCACCACAGTCACCACCATAGTTAATATTTATCTTATCTTTCTTCTCTTTACTTTAATTATTTAAATTTAAACACGATCCTTTAGGCATAGGGCGTACATTAGTATATTCTATAACTAAACACATATCTTACATTTGAGACATTTTTTACCATTCAATAGTTGAAGACATTTTTAACTATTGATTTATATTTTGTTGAAAAATTAAATAACAAATTCTCAACAAAACTTATTTTCCTAAAAAAAAAAAAATTAATGTGGACCCAAAGCCCATCACTATGTTAAACATATCTCCATCCATCCCTCTTAGCTAACCCAAAGGTCAAAGCTGTGGATTACTCCCTTGAAGAGGCGTGTGAGGATTGTGTTTGTTGAGAGAGAAACCAAATTAGAACATTCCATCTTCAGAATCTTGCAATAACAATCATTTTCCATTTCCTGGTTTCTGAAAATCAAACCACAGTGGCTTCGTATCCGGGTTTGCGAAAACCCTTATTCCACTATAGGTTTACCGTGTTCTTCGTAGGAGGTGTTCACCATTGATGATTGCCATTGTTACTGTGCAGTCACAGCTCCCCGTTGGTGACAGCGAAGGCAATGGTGACGACAATAAACAATTTGATTTTGTTTTCAAAACCATTTTTGGTTTTTGTTTGAATTTGTTCATTACTTGCAATTGTTACTATATGAAAATGGATGTAAAATTCATGCCGGTGCGGAAGCTTGAAAAAACAAGTAAACCCATCTCTATTTTTTTTCACATCAAATGTGTTTGATTCCATGAACAGATTCATGGGTTTTTCTCTGGTTTTTTTTTTTTTTTTTTTAAAAAAAAATTTGTTCGTTACTTGCAATTGGTATACATGAAAATAGATGTAGAATTGTCTTTACAGATTGCTACTTTTTTCCATTCCATTTGTTGAATATTGAGTTCTTGAAATTAGTTGTTGTACAACAAAGTTCTATATTCAAGTCAAGTTTTGGATTACTATTTTCTTCTATTTCATTGTTGAATATTGAGTTCTTGGAATATGTTATTCTACGGAAAAAATCCTCTATTCGAGTTAAAATTGGTTTGTTATTTTCTTTCATTACAGGAGTGATGTTTGAGTTTTTGGAATTAGTTACTGTACAACAAAATTCCATATTCAAATCAAGTTTTTTGGATTGCTATTTTCTTCCATTGCATTTGTTGAATATTGAGTTCTTGCAATTAATTACTCTATAGCAAAAATTCCCTATTCAAGTAGAATTTTGTTTGCTATTTTCTTCCATTGCATGAGTGATATTGGGGTTCTAGAAAGTAGTTATTGTACAACAAAATTTCATATTCAAGGCAAGTTTTTTGATTGCTACTTTCTTCCATTCTATTTGTTGAATATTAAGTTCTTGAAATTAGTGACTTTACAACAAAATTCTATATTCAAGTCAAGTTTTAGATTGTTATTTTTTTCCATTTCATTTGTTGAAATATTGAGTTCTTGGAATATGTTACTGTATGACAAAAATTCACTATTCGAGTCAAAATTGGTTTGTTATTTTCTTCCATTACATGAGTGATGTTTGGGTTTCTGGAATTAGTTACTGTAAAACAAAATTCCACAAGTTAGGTCAAATTTTGGGATTGTTATTTTCTTCCATTGCATTTGTTGAATATTAAGTCCTTGGAATTTGTTATTGTACAATAAAAATTCACTATTCAAGTTGAATATGGTTTGTTATTTTCTTCCATTACATGAGTGATGTTTGAGTTCTTAAAATTAGTTACTGTACAACAAAATTCCACTATTCAAGTCAAGTTTTTGAATTGCTATTTTCTTCCATTTCATTTGTTGGCTATTGGTTTTGCATCTTGCCATTTTCAGAGGCAGCCACTAGTCTATTTTCAGGCCTTTATTTACTTAACTTGGAACACTATCTTTTTTCCATTGACCTGGCATGTGAGGCCCTCCCATTATCGTCTCAGCAACTGGCAAGAATAATTGATGGAGACTTTTTTTATTGTTTAATTCTCATGTTTTTATTTTTCAAATCCGTAAGAATTATTGCAGTTCAAATCAGATCTATCTTTTCATATGGGACCAATTCAAAAAAAATTAGGGTTTCAAATGTATTGGTAGTGTTACTCGTGCTTTTGGAATTTTACTACACCATAATGTTTTAAAAAAAATTAATGTGCAATAATATTTTGTGAAAAAGGTTATTGTACAGTAAAATTTTGTGAAAACATTTTTAAGGTTCTAATATGCGTTGCAAGGGTTGATTGTGGTTTGAAATTTTGCTACACCGTAACTGTTGTGAAATTTTTAGTACATTAAAATTTTACTTGAACTGTTCAATTAGAGTTTGTTTGGATAAAATACTTGACTTCGAAGAGGTACTTGTAAAATATCCACAAGTAAGGTAGACTAACCAGTACTACGATGACAACGATAGCTAAGGTGAGACTAGGGTTTTGCATCAATTTTTTGTTTAAAAATCAGTTATGTATTATGTTTTCGTTAATTTTTTTTGTGAACTTTTCTATCAAAAAGCGAGATATTACTTCTTCTTTTTTAATGGATAAAGGGGAAGATTTGGCCTGAAATTGGCATAATGAATGGGTAGAGTGGGAGAATCTTGCTTTTGATGTTTCTCCAATCTCATCTTCTCAAATTGAACTACATTTACTCCTCGAAGTGGAACTCTGTTTGGCATCTACGTTAAGCATCTTTTGTGGCCACAACCATCGTCACCGCGACCGCGACCTCGAACTTTGGAATTTTGCTACACCATTTTTTTTTTTTTTTTTTTTTGTGAAAAATTATTGTACAGTAATATTTTGTGAAAATGTTGTACAATAAATTTTTTTCTAAAAAATCAATTCTTTATTACAATTGTTGTTGTGTAGTAATCGACCATAAATAACTATAGGCTTAACACAATAATAGAATTCAAAATATTAATGGTTACTGTACAGTTACTTTCGTGAAGTGATTAATACCATATTTTTATAGGTAGTAAAAACACATTTTTATTATCAATGAAGCAAAATCAAAAATTCATTTTTTAACCAAAATCAAAATCAATCTCATTAATATTGTTATTGTTGTACAATAATTAATCCCTTTAATTCAATTATTGTTGTACAGTAAATATTAGGAAAAAGTACAATTTAGACCCTCTAACTATTGACATATTTCTAAGTGGTCCCTCTAAATTTAAACGTTTCATTTCAAACTCTCTACGTATCATAACGTTTCTAAATGATCCTTCCGTTAAAGATTCGGTTAAAACTAACAGAATCTTAGGGATAAAATGGTCTTTTAACGTTTTTTTAATTTTTTAATCATTTTTAAATAATTTTTTTTTAATCTCTCTCTCTTCCTCCCCTTCCTCTCTCTCTCTCCCCCTACCTCCCTCTCCCTGACACCTCTCTCTCCCTCTCCCTCCTTCCCTCTTCTTCCCCTTCCCCTCTCTCCCTCCCACCCTACCCCCCTGTTGCGGGGGTGCAATACACCCCATGTTTCAGGGGGTGGAATCACCCCCGCAACAGGGGGTGAGTTCAATCCTTGTTGCAGGGGGTGGAATCACCCCCTGTTACGGGGGTAGGGTGGAGGGAGAGAGGGGAAGGGAAGGAAGAGGGAGAGGGAGGTGGCGGCGAGAGAGAATGAGGGAGAGGAAGGTGGCCAGAGAGAGAGAGAGAGGAAGAAGAGGAAGAGAGAGAAATTAAAAAAAAAATTAAAAATGATTAAAAAAATTTAAAAAACGTGAAAAGACCATTTTGCTCATAAATTCCGTTAGTTTTAACTGATTTTCTAACGGAAGGACCATTTAGAAACGTTATGATACGTAGAGAGTTTGAAATAAAACGTTTAAATTTAGATGGACCACTTAGAAATGTGTCAATAATTAGAGGGCCTAAATTATACTTTTTCCTAAATGTTAAACATAGAACGTGATGATAATTGCTATATAATAACATTTGTTTTATAGATAGTAAATGCACATTTTCGTTATCAATGAAGCAAAATTGAAATCCATTTTTTTGTAAAATCAATCCCACTAATACGATTTGTAGACACGACATTTGACCGTCCTCCTCATAAAATTTTAACTTTATATTACAATTTACTTTATTTTGGAAAAAAAAATAGAAAAAATAAATAAAAATATAAAAAGAGAGAAAAAAAAATTCTTAAACCAACTTTGGTAGACCCTTGGACGAAATAAGTGAACATAGAAAAAGAAAAAAGTAAAATCACAAATATGGAAAATCTAAATTCGTTCCAACTTTTGAGTTGTTTCTAGGGATTTGGAATAAGGAATATTCCATATATTTGAAAATTTAATTATTATCATCTTTTGCTCACCTTTTCCGTGCGTGACTATGTGTCAATGGGATTTTACATAAAAAAAAATATTATGTAAATGCTTATTATTAGTGGGCCAAGCAACATGTGACCCATATTAATTTATCTTAAAAAAATGGAGTTACTATTATAAAATCCAAAAAAAAAAATGGTACATAAGTTGAGAAATGAGATTAAACTCTAAAACTTCCACAAAAGAGATAAGTTACATATCCACTAGACAACAAACATTGAGATCTATTTTCATAATTAATATATTTGAACTAATTATTACACACTTAAGATTAATGTATTTAATTAAAAGTTATACACTCTTTATAATAAATTAAGAGATATGTTATATTTGATATACTTCTTACCATTGCATGATTAAAGATACTTTGAACCCTTGGCTTAAATTTTGTTGAGAAATTAAATAACAAATTCTCAACAAAATGTGTTTTCATTATTCATGTATTTAAGCTGACTAAAGGATATATTTAAAATTAATGTATTAAATTAAAACTAGTGCCTATAGGCACAAAGTGTATATTAATGTTACCTATAGGCACGGGATAATATATATATATAACAATAGAAAATACTAAAAAGTGAATAAATAAATCATAAAATTAAATGAAAAATAAAATTATTTAAACAAAGAACATAAACGTTTTTTTATGTACAAAGAAACTTCTTCCACATGACAAATTTTAAATAAAAGTACAACCATTTATTCCCAACTTGCTCGTGTATTGATGCATGGACACATTTTTTGCCTGCTCCAAGTCGAGAAAATGTACGTAAATAGCTGCACGTTTAAGAATCCAGTGTGCTCAACTATATCTTGACTTGGGAAAAAAAATATCCAATTCCAAAAAGAAAAAGAAAAAGAAAAATGTAGAGAACATCTTACAGAATGGACAACTGTTTAATGGAAAAAAACAACAGAAACATGCTTAAAAAAGATTACGTTCCTCGCCAATATCACATAAAATTGCAGCAATTCAACATAAAGCAATTCCCCTAATAATTATGATTATTCTGTGAACCTTTTTTTTTTTCCCCTTTACACCACAAAACCTGAAGGAAGACGAAAAAAGAAGTCAACTCGCAGCAAATGAGTTTTTTTTCCGGGAGCAATCCTAAGCAGCAAACTATCAAACAAGAATTTATTTCGTGCTGTTCATTCTTCAAATTCACGTCCGCCATCACCATTTCTGGTGGCGACTTGTTTCCTATGTTTCTTGTTCTTCGCTTTCTTGGCCTTCATTCGGCGTTTTTTCTCATTTGCATCAACCCAAGCATAATCTGTAGGGATGAGAAACGGGTCAATCTCAGCCCTGAAGCTGCGGCTTTCACTGTCGCTCGATTGTCCACCCCGACTGCCTCTCATCCACGAAATCCATGACGTGGATCCATCTGCCTCCTTACTAGATTTGGCATCCTGGAAATGTGCAGGGCTCGTAGGAGGAGTTGAGAACTCTTCAGTTGGCGGAAGCTCTTCAAATTTTGTAAAGGTGACGAGCACCCTTATAGTTGGGACAATTGGGATCGCAAGCTGCAATATGGAGAAGTATTTATTTTTGTAAGTCCAAAAATATATATATCTTCAATAGAACAGCTAATATTTCTCCCAAAGTGACTGAAGAACTCAAAATGTCCTTTCAATAGAACAAAAGAATATTTGGCAAAAATATTTACTTGTGTTTTATTATAGGTATTGCACCCTAGAATATATAGCCCTAACAACGGACAAAAGAAGAAAACAAAATAACCCACAATAATGAAGGATAAAACCGATAATTATATTAGTCACTATGGCCATAATTAACTATCTAAGAAAGGAAAAATATTAAACGTGAAAACTAACTATTCCAACATGATAAGAGAAAACTACAATAATCATGGACCAACAAATTAGTGAATATGACAGCAGCCTGCTCAGATGATGAAACGGAGGTAGGAGTTCCTAAGTGTACTTTCTCCCGAATAAAGTGGATATCCCCTATATGTGCTTCGTTCTTTCATTAAGGACTAAATCAAAAGATAACAAAGGCTGACTTATTATCGGAAACAAATGCAGATGAGTCCATTACTGGGAAGACAAGTGCTAGTTTCTAATTTTCCAAGAGATGGCATGATTCCCCCAAAAAGTGCACAAATAAGAAGTAGAACGCCCATCATTCTTCGACCCCCGCATAATCGGCATCTATAAAGATGCAAAGTCTTTCCCATGCACCTGTTACATTACATAAGCCAAAGCCGGGACAAGTCTTAAGGTATCAAAGGATGTGATAAACTCCATCCAGATGAGAGGTGTTGGACGAGTCCATAAATTGGCTTATAACACTCACTAAATACGTAAGATCCGGCCTTGTGGTTGTCAAGTAGATCAGACGGCCCAAAAGTCATTGATATACTCATGGATCAAGTAATAATTCACCTAATTTTGCCTCCTCTTACTCCTCTTTTATTTCTTCCACCCCTCCCTCTTGAACCAGGCTGCACATGATGTTCTTCTAAGAGGAGCATGGCATTCACTTGTTCAATGGTCAATGGTCTCTTCTTAGACCGGATGTAAGTTTTAATAGAGTCATATTCCTTAGATAGTCCATTGAAGGTGTAATATATCAGGTCTTCATCATCAAGGGCAGTGACTTTTACACTAGAGATACTGTCAACAATAGTTTTGATTGTGCAGAACATTGTGGCATTGCCCTTTTTGACTGAATGGAATTCGTATATTAGCTAATGAACATGTCTCCTAGATAGGGAATTGAAGCTCGTTTCAAGTGTAGTCCAAACATCTGATGTATGCGTGAGTTTAAGAACATTGGGAAACACTGAGCCTGAGATGGTAGAATTATATAGGTTTCGTGATGTTTGGCAATGGTGATCCATTTGATATATGCGGGATTTTCTTCTAGTTTTCCAGCATATCAATGGTGTGAGTAGGTGGGAATGGCGTTTTTCCAGTCACAAAATCAAACAAGTTGCTGGTGTCCAGTGTGCATTCTTGACTTGAGTGTGCGCCATCATGTCATCTGTTGTGTCTAGCTTAACATTGATCCGGAATTGGAGTGCATGCAGTACATGTTTTAATTTCAATGTATCCATTTAAACTGCCAAATTCCTTTATTTCGAATCTTTCCATTCAAATCCAACCTCCGATAGATACTGTTTTTGACTTTTGAGAGGTAATATAACATCTATTCCCATATAACTTATTTTAGCTAACATATTTGGCCAAAAACTATTTTGTGGCTTGATAACGATGTGAGAAAGGTAAGAGCAAGGCTCTTAAACAAGTGTTGTGTGAGGTTCTTCATAAGAAGTGCAAAATCACAAGTCAAACACAGAAGCGTGACCTTTTAAACTCTTCTGACAAGTGAGAATTGGAGCACACAATATAAATGCCCGACTAGGAGTAAAATGTCTAAAAAATGGCCTAAATGTCGGAAAAATTATATGTAGGTGGTCCTTGAGGATACAAAATTGCATCCTCTGGAGGGCTGTCTCAGTGATGGGGAAATATACATAGAAGGTCCTTGAGGATACAAACTTCCTTGATGATATTGATGTCATAGTGTCCAACACGCATGAAAGTCTAAATACTAACACAACTATTAAAATTCTCGAAAAACATAAAATCTGATCTATAACATGTGCCAGCAAGCCTTGAATTGTACCTACTGGAGATCTACCCCCACTCAGTTGATTGCATAGTATAAATACATGTCTCAGAGAAACAATCAAGAATTTTTTTGTCTGTACCTAGTGGAAATTACATTTTATATGAAACGCTTGACGTTTAGAAGGAAATGCAATAATATTGTAAGCCAATGCTTCCTAAGTATATTATTGGGGTTCAAGTTTCAGTCTAAGAAAAATTAAGGCCAGGAAAACGGCAAGACAAAGAAAAGATTCTTAACCATTGTTGAAACATGTGGTAGATGTAACAAGTAACGAAGGCAAACGTAAAGGACAAATAGAAGCAAACTATTCCGAAAAAATAGATTAGCCAAACCATCAATCTTATCACCACATAAATGTAGATTACCAACATAGCTTCAGCTTTGGAAGCCTTTTTTATCCTTCTTGGTTTTTGTTTTTGGATAGAGCAATTAAAATACTAGGCTTTCTAAGGAGAGTATTCGTTTCCTGAAAACAATGGCATTACCAGTTTTTCAAAATTCATAATTGGAAATAGCGATATAATAGAACCACTCCGCAGATTACATTAAAAAGACTTAACATAAAAGTTTGTGATCATACAAATGCCAAAAAGCACTCAATTGACAAAATCTGGGCTTACTAACGCCTTGTAAACAGAATGCAAGTGTCAGTCATAATATGAGAAACTTCTTATAAGAAAAACTCACATCACAACTAAAATCTGAATAGAGAAGGCCAAAACATAATTATGACGGAGAAATGAACATAGGTTCCATCTGTATAACTGCCATGCACTAGCAAGGGAGGCAGGAGTTGTTTCCTTACATGATAAGCCAGAGAAGGGTTAAATTACATCTGCGTGCTAAGAGCTCTGTCCTAGCACATGGTTCAGTGATTTTGTATTAGAAACTATGAGAATTATATATTAGATGAGACGTATATTAGTATGTCCTATGCTAAGTAACCTCGCGAGAGCAGGATCAAGAACCGGAGCACCAAATTTGAAATTAATTATGATATAGGACACAATGAAAGCTATGATCTAATACAAATGACAACAACAATTGTCCCAACTAAGTGAAGTTAGCTACATAAATCCTTTTACACCAATAAGCTCCACCAGGACCATCTCTCATGCTAGGTTGGATATAATCATGTATTTTCAATTGGTATTCTCTTTCATTATGTCTAGCTACTGCTCATATGACGCCTTTTACCTTAATCAAATGGTTGATTCACGAAATCTCTAGACCTTCTGTGTGTGTATCTTAACCCTCTTAAAATAATTTTCTTAACTAGCTCTAGTCCTAGACGCTAGTCTTCCAAGTATGGGTGTAACATGGACCAGGCCACCCTAGCACGTCCTGGACCAGCCCATGTACTTTTGTGCCTAGCCCGGCCCAGCACAATAGATAACGGGTCCTGCTTGGTTGTGCCGTGCTTGAGCGTAGGTCCCTTGGCATGCACACTGGCCTGACACGGCCAAGAGAAGGCATAGGCCCCACACGGCACATTTAGTGGCACGATAAGGGCACCATAGGGGGTTTATTGGGCGGGCCGGCATGATAGGCTCGATAAGGGGGTTATTGGGCCAAAGGGTAGGCCTGATAATGGAGTAAAAGGCCAAAATTTTGTATTCAGTTTAAATCCTTTTTCTTTATTTGAAATTGCAACATTAATTTATCACCAAATTTAATTTTTTGTACAATTATCCTGGTATGAAATGAAAGTTTAAAATATTAATACAACAACATGTTTTTGTCTATTGTTAAAATTTAAATAAAATAAAACAAATAAAATAGGCCTGGGCTGGCCCGTTAAAAAACGGGCCAGCACGGTCCAAACTGCCCTGCTAGGCCGGGCCGTTTTACACCCCTACTCTCAAGTGTAAATCAATTTTCATTTCTTATATTAACTTCTCTAGTGTACCACCCTTTTGCCTTAACATTTCATTTCAATCAAGAGCAATGTTAGCAAATGTTTATTTCTAACATCTTTAAATTCAGGTCCATAACATTGATCTTATGGACACTTAATAAGATTTTACCTTTAATTCAAGTGGTATTGTAGGTTTGATGCTTTAATTTTGTGTGTAATATCCTCCTCAATTTCTCTATTCACTAAGTAATAGAACAACACACGAAAAATAAAATAAACATTTTTATTATTGAGCTCTAATTTTATATACAACTATTAAATAACATACATTATTGTTTTCTAATAACCAGACCTGACTTCCTTTTTCTCATAATCATAATGACTGACCATGTAATACTAACAAGTGGTTTTATTAGAGATGATATAATGAGCAACTCTCTGAACATCATGTGGAAACTCGTGGCAGCCGCACATGTTATGAATTAAAGTAACTTTAGCAGGGCATTAATCATTTATGGTAAGAGTTCTGTGAGGTGATAAGCACAGGTGTGGCTGCAAGCCTGCAACGCAACCATGAACCTTACTTTCTAAATGCCATGAACGATCCAAAACATTGAATTCACAGGAAGTATATAAAAATTTAATAAAAACTATGGGGTGGTGAATATATATAATGTCACAATTTTTTTAATTTTTTTTTTACATAAGAACACTATTTATTAGAAGGTTCTTTGGAAACTCGGGGGTAGAGACTGCCCCTGCACGCCACCCCCTCTGGATAATTGGGGCTTGGCCTAAAACTTAGAAATGGATTTGACCTAAAACTATATTTAATGAAAACTTTGACTTAGCCCAAAACAAGAACACATGGGGAAGAGTCCTTGTTAGCTCCTGTTCTGCTGGAGTATTGGTGGGCCTTTTCTGGAATACACAAGACCTAGTGGCTACAAATCCATCAAAATGATGGTACAAAAAATTTCAAAGGGATTTTCGCGCGCATTTTTATGTAAAAGGATTAGATGCTCTTGTCGAACCACTAGTGTTCTTAGGTTTTGCATTGCATTTACTTCATGGGTTTCGAAGCTCCAGCAGTTTTAAGAATACCATCTAAAGAGTATTTTTAGGGCACTGATAAGTTTTTCAGGGAAAGAATTGAAATAGATGTAGTATCTTGAAATCCAAGCACAAAATTGTACCTTACATTTATACTGCGACGGTAAGTTTAAGAAAATAAAGAAACTCATCTAAGAGTTTTTGAAATCAGTTGTAAAAAAGCTTCATTTTGTGAACGACTGAGTGCAAAAAAGAAAATCTTGGATGAATCATTGGTGTTTTAGGCCTTGCAATGCATACACGAATCTAAGAAAGAGTTTTTAACCTCAGTTTTGAGAAAATTGGATAGACGCAGACAGAAAATTGGAACGGTAAATCGAGTGCCAACTTATATCTCAATAGTCTACCTATACCATGCATTCACATGACGATGGAAGGACTAAAGAGCTTTAAGAGAGACCTCCCAAGAGAGTTTTGAAAGAAGATTTGGAAAAGAGGTTGATAATAGATTTAAGAGATTTCAATAATGTATATGAATGAAAAAGAACATATGAACAATCACAAAGCCTAGAGAGAGCAAGAACTGGTAGGATGAGACCTCGGTGGTTGGAACCTTCAAGAACACCTCATTCTATCTTGGATTTGAATCTAAAAAAGGGGGCAATTTTTCTGCTTTGTGTATGATGGAAATTTCTCTTGGAATTCTTGCAGGATGGATCTAATATGATTTTTCCCCCCAAAAGGGGGGAGATGAAGTCTACATAGAGGAAAATTTTGATCAAGCAGTTGCAACTATCACGCAATTACAACTACGTAATCCTCCATTTGTGGAAGTGGCGAATTCCGGTACACCAAATATTTCTTGAAGAATTGGAAATACTGTTAACAGCACAATTTTGTTTTTCAAGCATGCAGTATTACTGCATGATAATTAAAAATAACAGTTTATAATTTATAATTTTAATTTGATTTTTTTTTTTCATCAGTGTAGGATCCACCTTTGTTAAAAGTCTGGCCCCTTAGACCCCCTTACATGTTCCATTCCATTTTCTTAAATTACATTCAAATCCAGCGTGTAAAAAGGCAGTGTAGAAAATTAGGAAATAAATCTTCAAAAGAATAATTCTATTACGATTTACAAGTAAAGGCAACAAATGCAAGATAGTGATACAAGGACAAATCTAAAATGATAAAGCAGTCTAGAAACGCGAGGATATAGGGCAGTAAGTAATTTAGGAAATAAACTAATAACGTATTCTGTATACTAACTATAGTGATTAATGAACCGCAGCAAGTGGGTATAAGGCAAAAACAAAATATATATACAGCCATCATACAAACATTAGGAGACAGGACAATGAGAAAAGGTCACTCTACCAATAACAAAAATTAAAATTGCAAGAGAAAGTATCAGGTAGTACCTTAATGGGAAATGTTCCTTGAGGTAGTTTAGTAGTTAAAAGCTCCCTCAGTCTCCGAATGGCTTTTACTTTGTTTGCCAAGATGTCTAGTAAAGGCAAAAGCTCTTCAGTTTTTAAAGGAAAGTCTGGTGTCAGCCACAAAACGGGTCTTAAACCTTTTTTATACTCGCTCTCATGCTTAGACTCACTTGTCATTCCTTTCTTCTTTTTCTTCTTGTTATTTCTATCTTTGCTCTTTCTAAGGTCCCCCATATCCTCCCTGGCAAATTCAGATGATGACCTCTGACTTTCATTGGGTCTCTGGTTAGTACCTTCGGGTGCCAACTTCGAGAACTTCTTTAAAATCTTTGAATCCTCAGGATCTTCAACACCATTCTTTGAGCCTTTCTTATTCCAACCGAACCAACCTTTCTTCTCTTTGGTAACACCATTGGATTCAGAACCTCCAAGTGAACCCGCATCACCATTTCCATTGCATTCCTGAACCTCAGTTTCATCATCCTCACACAAATCATCAGTATTCCCCATGCGAAGTGCAGAATCCAATTGCCTTCTTTCCTCAGCTGTTAATACATCATCATACTCATCATGTTCAGCTCCATTTACTATCTTCTCATCATCGTTAACTGAAAAAAGCTCCTCGTCGGTCATTGCGCCGGGAACGCGCCTTGATTTCACACTCACCATGACATGAAGCATATCATAGACCTTCGCCTTCCAGTGTCCAACCATCTCAGTCCTCTCTTGCCGCCTCCAATTCAAATGGGGTACAAGCTCAGCCTGGGTAACATCAATTCCGGGCCTATACATGTTAGTTTGAGACATCAAGGCCACTTCATGAGCAACTTCAGCTTCTGATGGTTGCTGACCAGCCCCCTCCAACGCATTTGTGATCTCTTTCTCCTTGTGAGAAAGCACAACCAAAGACCCAGGAGGCAAGGATATATTACTATCTTCGGAGGAATACCCCTCTCCAAGGAAGAGAAAAGTTTGATCAGACCTTTGTATGCGAAATCCATCAAAGCCTGCAAGGGTCATATCAGCTCTGAGATTTGAACCACGTTTCCAAATCCTGTAAGTGTCTGAAGGTGCAATACGGCCAATGAACGGAATGACTGAGCTTTCAAAATGGAAGGTTATCTCCATATAAAAATCACGTATCCGAGCAGCTGAGGCAATAATACGAGGTAGTCGACGACACCATTTGGCCCAAGCAAGGGGCTGGTAGTGCCGAGCAATGATCATAGCAATATTTTCCTCTCTAGTGCACACCGCCTCCTGAAGTGCACTCCATCCATTCTCATTTTGAAGGCTCCAGTCGGCACCGGCAGCCATCAAAATCTCAGCCGATATTGGATCTCGGATACGCACTGCAAGGTGCAGGGGTGTCTCGCGGCCTGGAACATCACGGCGATCAATTACAGTGGACACAGAGTCTGCCTGTAGCTCAGCAGCAAGGGATTCCTCTTCCGTGTTTACTTCTCCAGCCTTGGGAAGCGAAGGGAGAGTCGAAATAATTCGTTTAAGGGCCACATGGTCACGGCGAGCAACCGCCAAATGAGCCGGACTATGCACATACTTAGACCAGTCTTCCATTGACTTTTTTACTCCAATCACTTCAACTCAGCTACGATGTCCTTGCATTGTCTAGTCTAGATCTCAGATCATAGCTCAAGAATTTGACAACTACCAGATTTCTAGAGCTTCACCGACCCAAAAAACTTACACCTTTAGCCATCAATCACTAAACCCAACTTCATATTTGCAATTACTACCCGAAACATTCTAATGCTAAAGAAAACACTCCGTTACACAAATTCTTAATATATACAATTGAACAACCTTCTCTGAGCTCTGTTACTGTATCCTGAAGCGATAACCGAGCGTATCTCTGCAAGTATGCCGTATGTTAAGTAGATATAGCAAAACACCAAAATTCCACAAAAACAAACATGTATACAGATCGATCGACAAATACCAGTGGTAATGGCAACAAAAAAGTCCAGTTCGAGCCTTTAGATCGATAAATCTATATATGTATGTGCACACATGAACATATACGCATACACGCATTGTTGCACTGTTGTCGTATGCAATTAAATATTCAAACACTTACCTAATAAATTTTTCTTCTTTACGTCAATTTACAACAAATTATTCATTTCAAGCTAAAAAATTAAGCAGGAAGCCGAAAAAATTTACCTGAAAGAGCCGAAATCGGTCGACTTCTTGTTGAGCTGATGGCTTAGGTTCTAGAGAGAGAGAGAGAGGGGAAGGAAGAGAAGTTGAACCGATCTGTTTGTGGCAGTCTATGGGTAATCCTCTTCCTCTTCTTCGTCTTCCCGCGCCTCAGTTCACGCCTCCAAGCTCAGATCTCTCTCTCTCTCTTTCCGTCTCTGTGAAGTGTTGTACATCTGGTTATCCAGCTATTCATTCGCTCAGTGCTTTAGCTTTTTCCTCTCCTCTCGCCTCTGTTTTTGCTGCTTTTTACCTGTTACTGTAAAAGAGGGAGTGTCCGAATTACTTATTCGCCCTCCATCTTCCCTGGATGTTGTAAATTTAAAAATTCGTCTAAGCTTCGTCCAAACGACTAAGATGGCGTTTGGCTGTGTTAACACTTTTCTCAAACCCAACTGACATGAGTTAATTTGGGTTAAGTTGAGAATTTTATTTCTTATTAAAAATAAAATTACGTTTGGTAATAACAATTTTTTTTCGTGTTGAAAACAGAATCGCGTTTGGTAACAATATTATCCTAGAATTATTTCCTCACAATTATTTTTTTTTAATTTTTTTTTCCTTTTTTTTTTCTTTTTCTTTTTCATCTTTTCTCTTCCTTCGTCTCCATCTTCACCGAATAGCCTCCATTGATCAAATTCCACAGAGATTTTTACGAACAAGCAACGAAATTGATTTCGTCAACGAGTAATGAAATCGAAATCGATTTTCTGAACGAACAACGATTTCGATTTTCTGAACGAACAACGATTTCGATTTCATGAACAAACAACGATTTCGTGAACGAATAACGAAATCGAAAACGATTTCGTCAATGAGCATCGAAATCGATTTTGAGAATGAACAAGTAATCAAACCCTAAAAAATGAACAAAATCAAAACATGTTCGATTTCAGTAACGAACGAAATCAAAACCCTAAATAGCCAGGACGATGGAGATGGCGAGGACGACGACAGCGACGAGTTCGGCGAAGACGATGGCGAGGACGGTGACGACAATTGCGAGGAGGAACGAGCGGCGAAGACGATTACGAGGATGAGGAACGAGCGGCGAAGGAAGGAATCCGGCGATTTCGAGGAAGCCGACGGCAAAGACGATGGCGATGTCGATAGAAAGGAGGAGGTGGACGGCGAAGACGGTTCGGCGAAGACATCAGAACGATGGCTAGAGGGATTTCCACGATGATGAAGAAGACGATAGGAATGGGAGAGAGAAAAAAAGAAAAAGAAAACTTTCATTGATTTGAGCTTAACAAAAGTGGAACATATGACTCACTAACAAATCAATTAATTCTAAGCGTGTCCCTGAAGATGAGCTGAGTTTTTTTGGCAAAAAAAAAAATAATAATTTTTTTTTGTTTCTCATTTTCTTAAAATTTTGATAATCAATTCTTATTTTTTGGGTTAGGTAGAGTTTTTTGTTTGCCAAACGCGTTCTCAAAAATCAATCCCCAAATTTTTGGGTTGAGTTAGGTTGGGTTGAAAACACTAACCAAACGGGGCCTAAGAAACCTGAATTTTTCTTTTATGGTTGTTAGGGGTGTTAATGGCCCGGGTTTGTTCAATCCGCCCAACTTGTTGACTATTTTTTAAGGTTTGAACTTGAACTTTAAGGCCAGAGATAGGATTAGACCCCCAAAAATTAGATTCGATCATTTTTAGATCCAGATTATAGCCTATCCATTTATATTTAGGATCGGACTGGACAACCCATCCAATTCTTAAAAAATTATTATACATAAAATAAATAGACTATAATATATAACATATTTAAACATAACTTGAACCTAGTGATTATCTAATGAGCCTCTATGTTAGAGGTCTAGTCTTCAAAACTTTCCTCATACTTAAAATAGTTGTATAGATTATATTTTACTTAAAAAAATATATATAATTTATTTTTAAGAAATATATATTAATTATTTAAACATATATATAGGGTTAGACCGGTCCTAGGGCTAGACTTGGGTTTTATGTATTTACTATAACCAGGTTTGGGTAGGGTAATAGGGCCCGATGTCAGGGCTGAGGCCTTACAAATTCTTGTAATTTATTAAATTGGGCCCGAACCAAACCCAGCCTAGTTCCACTCACGAATACCCCTAATAGTTGTACATCTTGGCACTGATAAAATGTGCTAAGACAGTGTGTGTTTGGACACTATTCGTTGAGCATGATTCTTTTCAGTAGGACCATCTAATAGATATCCTAGATTGGATTAGAAAGAAAATCAAGAGGAGTATCTCTAAGCGCTTAAATTGTACTGCTTTATCCCTGCCACCTGAGAAGTATGGAAAGACAAGAACAAGGAAGTGATTGAGGGTATCTCTCAAGATATTTTCGATGTTGCCTCCAAGATTGCTCGGCTCGCCATAGAGATCCTGGAGGTGTCCTGCCCTCAATACCTGTCGGTTGGAGCATCCCTTGGTTACATATCTAATTTGTTCCCTCTTATGACAGGTTTTTACAAGCTTAACTCATATGGGAGTGCTAAAGGAAACCCAGGCAAAAACGAAATAAGAGGGCTAGTCAGGGACCATCTTAGAGTCTAAATTTTGGGATATTTTGTTCATCTCTCATCGTGTACAAGAGTTAAAGTTGTGGTGAGAAGTATTCATACTAGTATCCTCATCGTGTCTGGCAAAGACTTCCCTAGAGTGGTTGTTGAGACAGATTGTGTTGAAGCAGTGTCATTAATTATGAAGATTGGCCTGAGACATAGTGGTTCAAGTGCTTACTTGAAGATTGCAAAAGATTAATCGAGATGAACAATTACATCCTACAGTTCACACCTAGAGAAAACAACAAATGCACAAACTTTCTTGCAAAGAAAATAGCAGAAAGCATACTGGACCTGAAAATCATTAAGAATCCTCCCGAAAGAATGACAACCCTCATCCTCGTGGAAATGAAGATAGAGAGGCATTTGATCGTTGCCCCTAGGCTCTTTTGTTATTGTCTATGTATTAAAAAAAAATGCCTTAGAGGTGATAGTGTAAATATTTTTTTACAATGAACTTCTTGCTTGGAAAGTTCAACCCATATGGATGTGGACCTAACTCAAAGGCTATTTGGGCCTCAAGAAAGAAAAATGAAAGGAGATGCCCAAAATGGGCTTAATTAAATAAAAAAGAAATACAGAGCCCATTAGGACTTATTTACCAAATCCATGTAGCAATAGTTACTTTAAATAGGTAAAGGTAAGTTGTCTTGTGTAGAAGGAGAATTTTCACGTCCAGAAACAACTTATGGGTGGCAAGAAATTATCAACCATAGTAAAGAAAGAGATAGAAAACTACTTTGGCTTGACGATTGAATGGCAATTTGTATTTCGATCAGACTGAAATTTCAAGAGTTTATTCTCAGCATAAAGTATTTTGTTTCCGCCAGTTTTGATCTTTAGTAACCCTCTTCCAATTGGTGATTTGATATTCCTCTTTAAACCCGTATTTATAATTTTATGTTGAATCTATCATTTTGGGTGATGTTTATGTGGTGATCCAAGAGTTTTTTTCTTAAAGGTGTGAACAGTTATAATCTCATTATTTTGTAATAGTGGAAATTGAAATCTAACTTTGATCTAGTGGTTTTTCTCATTTTGGGGTTTTTCACGTAAAAATCGTGTCTCCTACTTTATTTATTACTTGGTTTATCTTGTTTAATATATGTGAGTAATAAAATTTGTAATCCCATTTTAATAACATAAAGTGAGAAATAAAATCTATTAATTGTTGAATTTTCCTGACAAAATGGTCTCAAAGCTTTAAGTTATTGGAGAAAGATTTATTTGTGTGATTTAAATAGAAGATAGTGGTGGAGTCATGGTAAAATTGACATTGGCTAATTATGCGATTTGAAAATCTAGAATAATGGATATCTTTTATTGTAAGGATTTGTATTTACCTTTAAAAGGTGATGGGGGTAAACCAAGTGACAAAACTAATAAATAATGGGAGATAATGCATAAAAAAAACAGTTAGTTACGTTCGCCAATGGATTGATCAGCGTGTGTACCAACATGTTATTAATGAAATCAATGCTGGTGAATTGTGGAAAAAATTAAGAGTCTTTATACGGGCATAAAACTATATTGAATGAGACTAATTTGATTAAGAGAATTGTTTACTTGACCTATAAGGATGGGAAAAATATAGTTGATCGCATGAATAATTTTCAAGGCCTTATTAATTAATTGATTACTATGAAACTTGTTTTGGAGGATAAAGTACAGGCCTTACCACTTCTCAGTATATTATCTGACAATTGGGAAACAATTAGAATATCACTTGGCAATTCGGCGACAAACGGAAAGTTGATGATGGATATGATCAAAGACAATCTCATTAATAAAGAGGTAAGGTGGAAAGAGCAGGGCTCATCCTTAGAGGCGCAAACACTAATTACTGAAAATCAAAAAAGACGGGAGGAGAAGCAAAAGCAAAAAAAAATCATAAAAATGGGAGGTTTGACAAATTGAGAGGTAGATCGAAATGTAAAAAAGACTTCAGGTGCTTCCACTACAACAAGCCAAGACACATAATCTGAGATTGTAGAATATTAAAAAATGAACAATCTAAAAACCGAACTGACAAGAACTAAGAAAATAAAAATACTAGTGCAGTTGTTGCTAATGGTAATATTGTGATTCTTTATGAAGATGATTGTTGTTGGCCCAAAAAGCTACCCAAGAGGGGGGTGAATTGGGTAGTTTCAAAATTCAAACAATTAATTCTTTTAATACTTAATATCAAATAATCAATTGTTCTAAATTAATTATTATCATAGTTATGCAGCGGATATGTGTTCAATACTAAATGCACAACCAAACACAACATAATAGAAAATAAACAATGCAACACACAACGATACATCCTAATTCAGTCAAGTTAGTCTTGCCTACGTCCAGTCTCCCGCTCCACGAAGATTCGTAATCCATTAAACCCCTTCAATCCCTTTATTAGGTAGGAACCAAACCCTAATAATGATTCTTTTACAGGCACATAATCAACCTTTATAAATTACTCTTCTCTCAGGCCAATGATGAACCATATCTTTTTATCAGGCGAAAGATTAACCTAACACTCTCTCACTTATCATTTTCACAATGAATGATGAACTTTTACAATTCACTCAAAATAATAATTTAATTACCGAAAGAATAAAAACTTAATTCTTTTCAAGGAAAAATAATAACCTAATATTTTGTAGGATAAAAATCAAATCCTAATATTTTTCACAGGAAAAATATTGAAACTTAACTACCCTAACTAGATATCGTTCTAAACGTGTCTAATCTGCTCCAACTCACAAATGCAAAAAATGCAAGTTTCTTCCTACAAGAAGTTTCTACCACCTTAATATGAATATACTCAATTAATTACACGAATAATTACTATGTGATAGATACAATGTGAGATAAATAAAATCTAATTAATTAACAAAGTAGGTAGCAAAATTTTAAGTACGTAATCAAATAATCAAATAAAATCGTTTAAAATAGATTTTCAAGCTTATAAGTTTAAAAACAATTTTCAACAATCTTAAAACAAACAATCAATAAATATATAAATTCAAAGTAAATAACAAAATTTGGAAAGATCTCACTTGGAAACACCAAAGATGATGATAGAATCATAATAGAACACAAGTCGGTGATACCAAATCACAAACGCTTTAGAAAAAAAATGAAGAATAAATCTCTCACAAAAATCTCAGAATAAATATAACTCTTAGAAAAACTTGAACTGATAGTTCTTGATGATGTTGATCTCTATTCTCGCAGGCCTATATTAATAGACAAATATCAAGCCCTTCAACGGCTAGTTTTTCAAAGATATGTCACTAAAAGACACTCTTAGACCTTGTATAATATTACCTTTCATTTTAGGTGTATTCTACATTAAAATATCTTTAAATTCTTTCAAATAAGTCCACAAAACTATTCTCAATTTATAACCATAAAGATAGGAAGTAATAATCCATTTAAATTAGAAGAATGTCAAAGTATATGGACCAAATCAATAGGGATAATAGAATAGGTAGATAATATTTCAATTAAGTTCAAATCCCCCAAATCTCTCTCTTAGAATCCTTAAAAAAAGATAGATTTTGACCAAGAGATCAAATCACTCGATTTCCCAACTGCCTTAGTCGGTTAACCAACTGATAGGTGTGGAAAACCTATCTATTTTCAATCCGAATTTGTTAATTTTCGAATATGTTTGTATAGTATTTTATTATGTTTTAATTAGTTTTCCTACTTTTTTTATAAATCAGGTGTGTGGGGCAAAAAGATAGGAAACTGGAACTAAAACGATGAGATCAAACCAAAGCGGTTCGAAGTTACGGTGGATAAACAAGTGCGGAGGCTAAAAGATGAAACAGGCCCACCGCTTAGGCGTCCAGACCACCGCCTAAGTGGTGAAGATGCTGAGAAGAGCTAAATGTTACTGATAGATGACTGCCTAGGCGAAGATTCTATCGCCTAGGCAGAAATCCAGCAGAAGACGAAGAAGGGCTACTGACAGCCGCTTGCCTAGGTGAAGTTTTTTTCGCCTAGGCGGAAATCCAATAGAATGTTCTCCAAGTCCACCACCTACTTCACCGCCTAGGTGATCAAACCGAACCGACCTAACTCTGCCTAAGCGCAATTTCCACCGCCTAGGCGGATTTGCCCTGCACAATCTTGAGATATTTTTAGGATATTTTTACTATAAATATCCCCTCTCCTCCCCCTTGGCCGGTATCTCTCTTGTCCCCTTGGCATTTTTGAGCCCCTTAGGCTATATCTAAGGGTATAGTTAGGGGTTTTAGAGGTGGAGCTCACATCCTGAAGTGGAGAAGACGGCGAATCGATCGTAGAGCGTTCTTAGCGGTTTATCTTCGGACGAGGCTAAGTTCTTCGATCGTTTTTCCTTATTTCTTTATCTTAGGAGTATGTGAGCATGTTTAGCTCATTATTTTCTTGTATATGCGGCTATGGCCTCGAGTTAAATATGGATTATAGTAGGGATTAACACTATATTTATAAATACGTTGTTTGGATGATTTCGGTGTTACGTTTATGTTTGTTCTTTGTAGTTTGATTGTATTTATCGTATTATTTGTTTATTATGCTTGGATTGATAAATGGAGAATACGGGGTTTTGACAAACCCCATATGCGGATTAAGGTAAACAAACGCCACGATTCTATAACCCGGTCAGGGTTTGAATCATGGACAATCGATGACGTAGGGCTAGACACACGCTACCTAAGGTCGTTAAGATGTTGAGGGGGACTTCTTCATTGACTCAAAGTTGCGTTATATCACTCGTCTTACACTCGGAAGAGGTGGCGAGGGAGTTTTAGAACGGATACTGTCGATAGGGTAAATACAACGCGACGATCCAATAACCCGGGAAGGAGTTGGGTTGTGTGCAATCAATGAAGCTGGGCATGACTTACGTGATCTAGGGTCATTAAGACTTTGAGAGGGACTTCTTCGTTGGCTCGAAGTCAGGTATTCTCCCGTCTTACACTCGGAAGAGGTGACGGTAGAGTTTACGTACCGAGGTTGTCAAATAGGTTGAACAACGTAAACGTAAGTAAATCGAGATCGAACACGTATTTGTAAACACGTTAATCCCTAGGCGATTCTTCACCCTAAAACATATTAGCATATTAGTGTAGTTAATTTAGGTTATATTAGTATTAGTTTAATTAATTAATTACATTTATTTTTCGCCTAGATAAACTTAGGCCACAACAAACGCGGTATTCGATAGTAACGACAACAATCCCTGTGGATACGATAACCCGATATTAACGATCACACTATACTAAAACTTAGACCTTATATACTTGCGAGTGTAAGTAGCGGCGTGCATTTCCGCGCGCTACCACCAACTACCTCAAATATGTTGACCAATTGGTTCAGGTTGTTCCAATGTCTCGTCGATTTATCCATTGACTCAAATGATTGACCGACTTATTTAATTTGGGCGACCGACTGGATCAATGTGCCCACTTCATTCTCCAATTTAGCCATTGTTTCAAACAGTTAACCGACCTCTTTAATTCGGTTGATCGACTGGATCAGTAGCACCTCATTTCAGCTTCAAAACTCACTATTTAATTTAGTTGACCGATTGCTTTTCTCAGTTGATCGATTTAACCAGATTACTTCACTTTTTATACTTTAAAACATGTTTTCTATTTAGGTCAATTATCAATTTCATTTCACATAAGGAGCACATTCAATATCTTAAATTAAGGTCTTAAACTCTATCATATCAAGACACACATAAAAATAATTCATTTAAAGTGTTGTCTGTGATTCTCATTAGGATTGCATTAAGATTATATAAATAGAGAGTTGTTTTCATCTATTTTTCTTCAAGGTCTTGAAAACTTTTTATATCTTCATTGCGTTTATCTTGCACCCTTTATGTTTTCTTCATGAGATCTTCTTCTTAATCACATGCCTGGAACTTATAAATCTGAAACACTTGATAAAATTATTAGTTCTACCAAAAACATCAATATTTAATCGTTCATCAAAACTTTGGATTCAACAATCTCTCATTTTTTTTTATAATGACAATTAATTTTGATATTTTCTTCAATAAAGAATATAACCACGCTCCTCCTAAATCTGAGACGGGTATTTAAACTCATTTAAGTTTAAATATGAAAACACAAACAAACAATAATAAAGATATGAAATATAAGCCCAATTTAATTAACAGCGATATTCAACATTAAGCCCAATAACTAATGTCTCCCTTTAATTAATGTAATGCTTAGGTGAACAAATTCTTAAATATTAACTAAATCATTTAACTATCAACTTCTCCCCCTTTGTCATCTCAAAAAGTGGGGGCGGAGACCCAAACATATCACTCCAGGCATACATCATTATGCCTAGCCATACTTAAACCTTGAATAATTTTCATGAATTGATCTTCCGTTAGAGGTTTGGTAAATATATCGGCAAGTTGATCAGAGGTATCAACACACTCAATAGTTATATCCCTTTTTTGAATGTGATCACGAATAAAATAATATCTAATCTCTATGTGCTTAGTTCGTAAGTGTTGTGTCGGATTCTTACTTAAGCATATAACATTTTTATTATCACAATAAATAGGGACTTCCTCCATACATATTCCAAAATCATATAATTATTGCTTAATATATAGAATTTGTGCACAACAATTACCAGTTGTCATATTCTCAGTCTCAGTAGATAATGCAATTGAGTTCTGTTTCTTGCTAGACTGAGAAATCAAAGCATGTCTTAAAAGTTATATAACTCGTTTGTACTTTTACGCTCAACTTTGCATCCGGAAAAATCATTTTCACAGTAAATAATTAATTTAAAATCACTCCCCCTAGGATACCATAATCCTAGGTCACTCGACCCTTTCAAATATTGAAAGATTCGCTTAACCGCAGTTAAATGGATTCTTTAGGACAAGACTAAAATCTAGTACACAAGTATACATTTAACATTATTTTAGGTCTACTAGCAGTAAGATACAACAAGCTACCCATCAAACCTCGATATAATTTCTCATTTATGTTTTTGTCCGTATCGTCGTTTTCTATTTTCGTAGATGTTATCATGGGAGTTTTGTACTCTTTAACGCTATCCAAGCCATACTTTTTCAATAACTCTTTAGTGTACTTGGCTTGATTAATAAAAATCCCTTCTTTAGTTTGATTGATTTGCAACCCAAGAAAGATGGTTAACTCTCCCATCATACTAATTTCAAACTCAACCTATATAATCTTAGCAAACTCTTGACAAAAATCCTCATTAATAGAACCAAATATAATATCATCAACATATATCTGTACTAATAGGATATCATAATAATTTGCTTGATAAATAAAGTCATATCGCTAAGACCCCGTCAAAAATTATTTTCGATCAAATATCGGTTAAGTCTCTCATACCAAGCTCTCAGAGCTTGTTTTAGCCCATACAAAGCCTTCTGAAGTTTAAACACATGATCGAGAAGTTTATCACTCTCAAATCCCGCTGGTTGTTCGACATAAACTTCTTCTGATAAAAAGCTATTCACGAATGCACTCTTTACATCTGTTTGATATAATTTAAAATTTCGTGAACATGCAAAAACGAGTAACATTCTAATCTAGCTACAAGAGCATAAGTCTCATCATAATCAATCCCCTCTTCTTGATTATAGTCTTGTGCTACTAACCTTGATTTATTTCTAATTACCATACCTATTTCATCATTTTTATTACGAAAAACCCATTTAAAACCAATTACAGGATGAAAGTTCAGTCTAGGAACTAGAGACCACACCTTATTACATTCAAATTGAACTAATTCTTCTTGCATCACGGAGATCTAAGATTCATCAGTTAACACCTCATTCACATTCTTAGGCTCAATTTGAGATAGAAAAAGCAAGATTAATTATATCCCCAAGAGAGGATCTTGGACTTACACTTTTCTCGAAATTACCAATAATTTCTTTTACTGAATGTCCCGGCATTGTCTTTATAGCTTGTGGTAAAGTCGTCTTCTCTCCTTTAGGTTCCTCGTTTTGTGGTTCATTTATTGTATTACCTCCTTGGTTTTGGTTATTTTGTGTACGGCTTCGGCCTAGAGATATTTAGGAAGACAATTTTCATTCAGCATTATTCTAACCATTTTCCTAAAGCATTCTGTTTTTTCTCTCCACAACACCATTTTGTTGTGGCGTTCTTTGGCATATTCTTCATCGCTCACATGATTGTTGTCTTTAGGTGTAAAAGACATAATTTCGGCATTTATCTCTCGTCACTTGTTGAGAACAGTCTTTTCTTAAGAACAATTTTGTCCTTGCACATAAATGTTTATTTGATAACCTGCAAGAAGTACCTCAAAAAGTTCCTAGATGGTACCCATTCTATGTGGATCCAATTTTGTTGGTTGGATCATCTTTTGTTCCTTTAGTAACCTAAACTTGTCTGCATTTAGATTCTTTAGAAAAATATTTACTAATAGTACGTCCCATAATATTACATTTAAAATATCTAACAAGATTCCTGGTTTCATAAAGAAATTTATGAAATCTTTTTTGTTTAAGGTTTTTATGAAACTCAATTCCAACTTTATCAAAGATACCTCGTGAATATCCCAAAAGTATTTTAAAATTATTCTCACCACAAGTGAATTTGAGAACTATCGAATGTAAATCTGACATCTTGGATTTTAATTCAATATTTTCAAATTCAAATTTCATCACTTACTTATTGTGTTAATTGTACTTTGTAGGGCATTAATTGGAGAACACTAATTTTTATAATCATGTGTTCGTTCTTGATAAATATCAAATAAATCATCAAAATCTAAAGGATAAGAATTAGAACATTTCACTACCCCATCTCCAGTAGCCATCAAAGCAAGCATAGATGAATCGTCACTGCCCGATTTTTTCGAGTTACTTCACTCAAAGTCATCCCATATGACTTTCATTGATTTCTTCTTACTCTTCTTTACCTTCTTCTTTTCCTTTCTCTTCTTCTCTTTTTTTTCTTTGGTTCATGACAGTTAATTGGAAGTGTCCATTCTTGTGACAGTTGAAGCATTCCATATTACTCATGTTGAAATTTATCTTTTCTCGGAATGTTCGTCGAGTAATTTTTTTGAAATTTTTAGTGAGAAGCACCACATCCTGTTTTCTCACGCTATCAAAACTGATATCATCACTATCATCTTCTTCCTCATTTTTTTGAACTTTCAAAGCCAAGGACTTCTTTTCGATATTTCATGTTTCGTCCTCATATTCTCGTATAGCAGTCTCATGTGTCATTAGGTTGCCAACGAGCTCATTAATAGTGTAGACTGTGAGATCTTTAACTTCTTCTATCACAGTTACTTTCGGATCCCATACTTTAGTTAACGATCTAAGAATTTTTCGTATTTTATCCTCCACAGTATAAGGTTTTCCAACCTGATCAAGGTTGTTGCAGATATTATTAAATCTTGTGTACATTTTTGGAATTAATTCTGCATCACTCATTCTAAATAGTTTGGATTTATGAACTAAGGCATTGATCTTGGACTATTTCACCTGATTTGTCATTTCGTGTGTGATTTGCAATGTATCCCACATCTCTTTTTGCTGATCCACAACCTGAAACTCTGGTATATTCATTTGCATCTAAAGAACAAAATAGAATATTAATAGCTTGAGAATTAATAGAAATTTTTTATTTATCAGAGGTGGTCATCTGTTCTTTTTTCTTAGTGACTCCATTCTCCTAGGAACGAATGGGACGTCCTCAATAGCTAGCCACACATTATAGCTAGTGGCTTGAAGAAAAGCAATCATTCTATCTTTCCAGAATGAATAGTAATCACTTGCAAACCAAGATGGACAGTGGATAGACTGCCTCTCACCAATAGTGCCTATGGGTTGCGTCATGTGATCTTTCTTAACTAAGATTTTAAGTTAAACGAGCTAAACCAGTTCTGGTACAAATTATTGGCCCAAAGAGCTACCCAAGAGGGGGTGAATTGGGTTGTTACAAAATTCAAACAATTAATTCTTTAAGTACTTAATATCAAATAATCATTTTTTCTAAATTAATTATTATCTCAGTTATGTAGCGAATATGTGTTTAATACTAAATGCACAACTAAACACAACATAATAGAAAATAAACAATGCAACACACAGCGATACATCCTAATTCGGTCAAGCTAGTCTTGCCTACGTCTAATCTCCCGAGCTCCACGAAGATTCGTAATCCATTAAACTCCTTCGATCCCATTACCAGGTAGGAACCAAACCATTACAATGATTTTTTTATAGGCACAAAATCAACATTTACAAATTACCATTTTCCCAAATCAATGATGAACCCTATCATTTTACCAGGCTAAAGATTAACCTAACACTCTCTTACTTATCATTTTCACAGGGAATGATGAACCTTTACAATTCACTCAAAATAAAATGTCAATTACCAAAAGAATTAAAACGTAATTCCTTTCAAGGAAAAATAATAACTTAAACTTTTTGCAGGATAAAGATGAAACTCTAATCGTTTCACAAGAAAAAGATCGAAACCTAACTACTTAGACTAGATACCATCCCAAATTCGCTCAAACTCACAAATACAAAAAATACAAGTTTTTTCCCACAATGAGCTTCTATTATCTCAATACAAATATGCTTAATTAATTACCCAAATAATTACTATGTAATAGATATAATGTGAGGCAAACAAAATATGATTAATTAACAAAGTGGGGAGCACAATTTTAAGCACGTAATCAAATCATCAAATAAAATTATTTAAAATAGATTTTTAGGTTTTTAAGATTAAAAACGATTTTCTAAACAATTTTAAACCAAGCAATCAATAAATATATAAATTCAAAGTAAATAACAAAGTTTGGAAAGATCTTACCGAGAAACACCGAAGATAATGATAGAATCGCAATAAAACACAAGTCGATGATGCCAAATCACAAGCGCTTTAGATCAAGAACGAAGAATAAATATCTCACAAAAATCTTAGCATAAATATAACTCTTAGAAAAGCTTGAACTAATAATTCTTGATGGTGTTGATCTCTATTCCCGCAGGTCTATATTAATAGACAAATATCAAACTCTTCAACGGCTAGTTTTTCAAAGATATACCTCTGAAAGACACTCTTAGACCACGTATAACATTATTTTTCATTTCAGGTGTATTTCACATTAAAATATCTTTCAATTCTCTCAAATAAGTCCACAAACATGTTCTCAATTTAAAACAATACAGATAGGAAGTATTAATCTATTTAAATTAGAAGAATCTCAAAGTATATGGACCAAATCAATAGGGATAATAAAATAAGTAGATAATATCTCAATTAAGTTCCAATCCCCCAAATCTCTCCATTGGAATCCTAAAAAACAGATAGATTTTTACCAAGAGACTAAATCACTCGATTTCCCAACTGCCTCAATTGGTTGACCAAGCCCTACTGGTCAGTTGACCGACCTGTCCAGAGCAGAAATCCTACCGTTGCTTATAGGCCAGTCGGTTGACCGACTACCTCCAGTCGGTTGATTGACTAGTTTAGGTTGTTCCAATTTTTCTTCGATTTATCTGTTGACTCAAATGATTGATCTACTGGATCGGTGTGCTCACTTCTTTCGCTAATTCAACCACTATTTCAAATAGTTGATCGAATTTTTTAATTTGGTTAACCGACGGGATCCGTAGCACCTCATTTCAGCTTCAAAACTCACTGTTTAATTCGGTTAATCGATTATTTTTTTTAGTTGACCGATTTGTCCAGATTATTTCATTTTTTATACTTTAAAACATGATTTCTATTGAGGTCAATTATCCATTTCATTTTACACAATGAGCACATTCAATATCTTAAATTAAGATCTTAAACTCTATCATTTCATATCAAGACACACATAAAAATAATTCATTTAAAGTGTCATGTGTTATTCGAATTTGGGTTACATTAAGAGTATATAAGTATAGAGTTGTTTTCACCTATTTTTCTTCAAGGTCTTCAAAACTCTTCATATCTTTATTGCGTCTATCTTGTACCATTTTTGTTTTCTTCATCGGATCTTCTTCTTAATCACATGTTTGGAACTTATAAATTTGAAACACTTGATAAAATCATTAGTTCCACCAAAAAAATTAATACTTAATTGTTTATTAAAACCTTGGATTCAACAGTTGTGTCAATCGTGCATACCAGAATAGCAATTGAGTGATTGATTCAAGTGTCTCATTTCATGTTACTTCGGCTATGTAAAGATGAGGATGATGGTGCATCCAAGATCATTGGCATATGAGACATTTATCTAGAAATCGATATCGACTGCAAATTGTTACTTAAAGATGTCAAACATGTTCCAGATGTTTGGCTTAATCTGATTTACACCAGAAAGCTAGCTGGCGAAGGATACAATAGTCATTTCAGTGAAGGAAAATGAAAACTCACTAGAGGTTCTTTGGTGTTGGCTAAATGTAATAAACTAAGCATCTTGTATGTAATGCAAGCAAGATTAGTTAAAGAAGAGGTTAATGTAGTTGAGGATTCTTCTATAAAGTTATAGCATCGACGACATAGTCACCTAAGTGAAAAAAACATTCACATGCTCACCAGAAAATAACTCCTGAAAGATACAAAAAGGTACATCTCTTAAAATGCGCACACACTATTTTGCCGGTAAACAACATAGAGTTGCATTTCAAAAATTTAATCCATATAGAAGGCTTCATAATTTTGATTTGGTTCATACAAATGTTTGTGACATAAAAATAGAACACTTGGTGATACTTCATATTTTGTTAGTATTATTGATAATTTTTCTTGAAAAGTGTTTGTCTATTATTCCAAAACTAAATACCAGGTGTTGGAGATGTTCAAACATTTTCACGCCAAGGTTGAAAGAGAAACATGAAGGCAACTCAGGTATGTGCGTGCAAATAATGCTGGTTAATACAAAGGTCATTTTGAGGTATACTATAGGAAATACGGTATCAGATTTGAGAAAAATGTACATAAGAGTTCTTTACATAATGGAGTTGCCAAGAGAATGAACCGGACCATTTATGAATGAATCAATTATATGTTTTTCCGCATAAAGTTACCTAAACCATTTTGGGGTGAGAATAAGGACTGCAATTGACTTGATTAATTTGTCTCCATCGGTTCCTTTGGATGGAGATATCCCAAAAAAGTGTTTGGACTTAAAAAGACATCTACTACAAACATTTGAGGGTATTTGAATGCCAAGCATTTGTTCGTGTTTCGAAGGATGAGAGGTCCAAGCTTGATGATAAGACAAAGCAGTGTATATTATTGGGCTCTGGGCATAAGGATTTTGGCTACAGATTGAGGGATCAAGTTGACAGAAAAGTGATTCTTAGTAAGGACATGATTTTCCTTGAAGATCATACTATCGATGATGTTGAGAAAAGTGTAAAATCGAAACCCTATATCGAGTATCTAGTCAACCTAGATCCAACTTCAGCACCCATGACAGATCCACCAGAAAAGCAATTTTGTGAGACTATCGATAAAACACATGTCAGTGATGAAATAATGCATGAGCAGTTATCTCCACCTCCTCCAATTGATGTTCAATTGAGAAGGTCCAACAGGGATAAGAATACTTATTCAAAATATCAGTCTAATGAGTATGTGATACTTACAGAGAGGGTAGATCCAGAAAACTATGAAGAAGCCGTGTCGAGTGAATACAAAAATGAGTGGAGTAAAGCCATGCAAAAAAAATAAAATCTTTGCATGAGAATTGCACTTATGTGTAATACCCAGAAAATCTATATTTTTGAAATTATTTTTTATATAAATTTAATATTTTTGGGATTGTTTTGTAAATTTATAGTATAAATAATATTTGATAATTTTTTAGGGTTAAATATTAATTTTAAATTGACTTTTAAAAGTTTGGGACTGTTGTATTATTTAAAATACACTATGAAGATTTTTGAGATATAATTAGTATTTTTATTATTTTAAGGGGGTATTGTGCAAATAATATGTGATCATATATGAATCCATGTGTATGTGGGTGTTGCAATAATAATAATAATAATAATAATAATAATAATAATAATAATAATAATAATATAATTATAAGAGAAAATTACCGGTTAGACCCAGATTTAACAATAATCTACTAATAAACCCCACTTATTAATTACCGAACAGAACAGTCATTCGCTGATTTTACTGTGTACCGATCAATCCTAAATTCATCATCCATACATTTTTCGATGACCGATTTGCACTTCTGTTATACGCGCAACAAGATTCAACTCTTGAATCGATGTTTTAGTTGCCAAAACATACTATAAATATCAAATCATGTTGAATTTCCTAATATATGTTGCATTTCGAATTTCAAAATCAAAAAATCGTCGTGCATGCAGCGATAACGATCGAATTAGAGCAGCTACGAAAAGTAATTGATGTATCATTCTGAATCGAGAAACAGCAGGTAATACCTATTCGCATTGATCTATGTCAATCGTAATGATTTTACAGACCTCTTAATATCATAGTTTGGGTTTCGATAGTAACGTGTATAAAGATCTCATTTTTTCGTTGATGAAGTGTCTTGTTATCGAACATATGTGTACGAAAATACATTTACGAATGGATGATATAGTATTTTTTTGGTGCATATCGACATATATAGTAGTATTTTTGGATGATTCAGGTTGATTCACATAGGTCACAGTGTAAAATGTAACATACACACACAACATATGTGAAATGGAATGCAACACATAACATTGCACTTATAGCGTGTTATATTCATAGGGCGTGTTACATTTAACAAGGAAAAATGGGACGTGTTACATGTAACATCAACATAACGGTGAGTTATGTTTGATGTTACATGTAACATTATTATTTGTTTAGGTGGGGAGAAGGACAAAAAAATATGTTCTAATGGTTATTGGTATGTCAGCAGGGAGTATTTTTCAATTGCATGTATGTGCAAGTATGAGGGGGAGGGGGTGACTACAATTTTGAGGATTACAAACAATAACAACATTAGCAATTTGTGCAACAAGATTGTAAGAAAATGACCAGAATTAGCTAAGTTAAAATTTGATTTGTCATATACATTACATGGTCATCCTAACTGCATGCTTACTGACCAAAACGACTTCGATGAGATGATGTTGCTAACAACGCATATGAAGATTGAGTTGTTGGACATATGCATCCAGAGAAGATTGAATAATTCTAGTGGATTGAATGATGCATCAACAAGTGCCACTGCCCCGTTAAAAAGGAGTGGGGACAACGAAAATGAACTTGACAACATAAGTAGTTATGACAATATACTGCAGCGGAGTAATGATAGGGTATTATTGTCATCCCAGCGGGCTAATGGGATCCAAGAAGAGTGTCAAAAATTCAGAGGCGGAACAAGCGAATTCCAGGATGTATTGAAAAAATATGCAGTTGAGATTGGGTTCAATCTTTGTTACCTAAAAAATGGCAAAGTGCATGTGCACTTAAAGATGAAAATAAATGCTCATGGTCCGAAAGTTGGTAAACGAACACACATGTGGGTCTACTTTCCACACAAACAAAAACAAACGAATGAGTTAGGAGATTATTTCTAGTTGTTTGACTGATGACATATGGACAAACCCAAAAATGCACCCTATTGATGTTGTTGACAGTTTCAAGAGGCAATATGGTCTTGAGATCTCGTATTGCAATTTGTGGCTTGGCGTAGAAAGTGCCCAAAATAGAGTGTTTGGGTATTATTCAGCATCATACGACCAATTATGGTGGTATGTTGATAAATGTAGACAGATGAACCCCAAAAGTTATGTTACACTGGACTATGACGAGGAAACGAGACATTTCAAACGTTTGATCCTCGCATTTGAAACATGTATTTACAGTTTTTGCTTTTGTCGACCGATGGTGTTTCTTGATGGAACATTTCTTACTGGCCGATATAAAAGAAATTTATTAGCCGCGAGGGCAAAAGATGGCAACTAAGGTACTTGTGTAAATGTATTTTATATTTAGTATATAGTAAAATATTTTTGTCCTTAACATATGCACACGTAAACGTATGTTACATGTAACATTATTTGTTACATGTAACATGTGTGTACTAATTGAGTTTTTCATGATTAGTTTTTTTTTTTTTTTGCAAGAATGTTCTCTATCGTATTTGCAATTGTTGATGCAAAAACAATGAGAATTGGAATTGGTTTTTATCTGAGTTCAGAAAGATTGTTGCGGCGAATCTTATGATTATATTTATATTAAATCGACACAACGGTATATTAGAGAGAGTACGGAATGTATTCTTACATTACCACCATGCATACTGCCTCTTGCATTTAAAGATGAATCTAAGGGTGACAATAGCTAGGAGAAACACCGCACTCAAAGAATTAATGATTCAGAAATTGAACGGGTTGGTGTATGCACACACACCGAAAGTCAACTAAATATTGTATAATCAAATAATGGACGAATTGAGAGAAAACGTTCAATGATTCATGCATGATCTTTCTGCAATAAAATTCAATAACACATTTTTTTTTTTAAAAAACGTTACGGTGAAATGACATCAAACATGGCTGAATGTTTAAATTCTTGGGTAAGTGAATATCGTCACTTGCTCGCAATATTATTGATTAACAAAATCAGAATACGGTGGATGGACTTGATGTTTGAGAGGAGAGAAGAATTAAAAAGTATGGATGGTGAGATCACACCGTTCTGGGATAACAAGTTGTGCAAATTGATTAATAAAGAAAGAACATGGAACATCAGTTCGTCTGGTAATGGTTTTTACGAGATTCATTCATCTCCATCAGTGCTAGTTGATACGGTGAGACGATCATGGTCATGTAGACAATTGCAGATAAAGGGTTTCCCCTACATAAACGCTTGTGCAGCAATTAACAAGAGTGTCTTGCCGGGACATGAATACATAGAAGAATAATTCAGTGTTAATTTTTATCGTGAGACGTATTCAAGAGGTATATATGCAATACTAACAATGGAAAGACCTATGTGGGTTGAGAGCGAAGCAATTATATTACCACCATTGTCAAAGAAGCAACCGGTCGGCCGAAGAAAGTAAGAATACCATCAAAGTGTGAGACAAAAGAGAGAAAGTATTGGAGATGTGGAAAAATGGGGAGACACAACAAGAATATATACAAAAACTCGATGGTGTAAGACATGGTTATATCGATGAGATTTTTTTTGGATTCAAGTGTAGACAATTGACTTTATTTTTTATATTTTTTGTTTTAATAAAAACATATTTTTTAGATGAAGTCATTGACATTACATTCGACAATGGAATAATAAATATTTTGCTACGTTCCACATTTTTGTAATTTTTTTTTATGAAGTCATTGATGTTACTTTTCAACACGGCAATAATGTGATGTTTATAGGGATTCAAGCTCTGTCATTTTGAACATCTATTTTCAATTTTATGTGATTTTGTTACATCTAACATTCCGCCATTTCAATGGGTAGTTACATGTAATTTTGGTGTAGCTACTAAATGTAACTACACCATTTTTTTAAACAAGATAATGTTACATGTAACATGAATGTAATTACTAAATGTTACATGTAACATTCACACTCGTTACATGTTGTACAAGTCACAGACTAAAATGTGTAACACAGGATTCCTCCCCAAATTAAACCGCCATTTGATAACTTGTCAGGGAAAAGACGTTTTTTTTTTAAATAATGTGTTTTGGTATTCATATCTCATAAGTCATACCCAGTCCTCTATTCTGGAAAGGAAAACCTTCCATATTCTCTCAACGATCAAAAACCCTAACGCTCTACGACCTGGTCGTCTTTCATTGTCGTTCTCCGTAACCAACTCGATTTTTTTGTCTCAATCAGTCCACAATGGTTTCTACACGGAAGAAGATGATGACTAAGAACCCCAACACTGCCAACAGTCCCATCAACCTTTCTGACATAGGTAAGCTTGATGCAATTTTGACGATGATATCAACTTTTTTGGCGTAAAAATCAGACGATAGTTCTTAGTTAATGCATTCGAACGTGTAGCTCATGTCATACAACCATATATTAAATGGATAGAAGTTGAAATGTTTAGTTTTTGTTGTGTGTGATAGAGTCCTGTTTTTGCATATCACATTTTGTGACTTTACACAAGATATTGTGAAATTTGTACATCGGTGTCTGTATATGTCTGGTGACTTCACCATACAAGTACATCGACAAGCTTTGGATCGATTTTTTCGTACACATTTTTTTTTTTATCGCCCTATATCATGATCGATGTGTTGCAGTGATAATACGCCAATCACAAAGCACATATGTTGGTGCAAATCGGTTTTTGGCAGATGTTTGAATGCAACATCTCCATTGTGTAGTCAAATAACTGATTTTGTGTGTCAATTTTTTATGTTTTTTAAGCATGATTTTTGTTTGTTTCTGCTATCGTAGTGGGGGAAACAAATAAGTAGTACTTCATTTTTTGTCGATGTTTCAAAATTGTGGTACATATGTGGAATGTAACATTCTAGTTATTTTTGTTGTACAAAAGTTTGATTATAGGATGTTGAAAATGTAACATTAAAGTACGAATGTAACATTTTATTGGGGTTTATGCATTAATAGTCTTTTTCTTTTTGTACATGTATGCGTATAACGTAACACCATATATATTTTTGTACGTTGAATGTAACACCACCTATATACATTGTGTAGATGACACAGTACCTGCAGTTGATGGCAAACATGACACGTCAACAAGCGTGTCAGGAAGTGAGAATTGTAAAAAAACGATTTACTTTTATGTTTGCTTTATTTTTAGAAAATTGAAACATTTTAGCATATATTGATTTTTGCTGCTCCATTTTTCAGGAAGATATGTTCCAGATGTTCCAATAGCTTCAACAAGCAAAGCATTAGTAGCGACAACAAGCCAAGCCCCAGCAGGACCGATCAAATATCGATGTAACCTTTTACAATTCTCATCACTCATCCACGATTTACCACTACGTGGTGAACATATATTGTACTTACGTTGCACCCCATTCTAGAATACCATAAAAACACTGATGAATGATCAGGATGCTAGGGTATATTTCCATCGTATTGACAGTCTGATTGTGAACATCATCCAGTACTATCATCCGGAGAGAAAAGCGTTCAAACTGGGGCCACGATATGTGGAGTTCACATGCAACTTATTTTTAGGTTGCCACGTGATCGGGTACAACTGCCTAGTAGGCATGCAAAGAAGAAAGATTGTGTATTCCTAGCATGACAAAGTTTGAATACAAACAAAGTAAGTGTTGTACAGATAAAGGACATGTTACGTATTGCCATCTACCGTGACGGTGAAAAAAATGTGAGGGATGTTATTCGATTACTCTGTATTCATTTGTTGACAACTTGTTTATTCACTAATAAGGGACAGTATGCTCAAATTCGGACCTAAACATTATCGAGGATTTGAATGTTATGGAAACTTACAAATGGGCTGACGCTATTCATTCAAATTTGATGTCATCAATCGAATCTGGGTATCAGAGGCCGAGCTCTGTAACTGGCTACATCATAGCCTTGTAGGTAACAACAACCACTCTAGATATTTTTTGTAGTAATTGCATATAATACATAAACTTTTTCACATAATGTAATTATGCTTTCTTTTTTTTTTTTTTCCAGTTTTGGTTGTTCATGCACTCAAGGTTGATCCCCCCCTCCCCCCCCCCCGGTGGCATCAAGAATGGTTGTAGTAACTCGTTTTTTAAAATGGGACATGATGGCATTGATGTCGATTGCTTCCAGATTAAATTTGCAGAATTTTACTGCAAATCAGGTGTGTGTTTTTCCTCATTTTTTGAAACAGGACATAACGACGTCGATGTCGAACGAGCCTTGATTAAATTGCACAATTTAACTGCATACCAAGTGTTTTTTTTGTTGATGTACAGAAAAATAATGTTAAATGTAATACACACTGGTATTACAATTTTAACGCAGAAGAAAATTGTTAACTGTAACATAACATGTGTTACATTTTAGCACAGATAAAAAATGTTACATGTAACACAATCGGGGTTTTTTTGTTTTAGTGTATTCCATTATATAACAATTTTTGCATGTGTTTATAGATGAGTTTAGGTTGTTCGAAGGCTAACGACATAGTTAGTGTTGGAGCTCAAGGCATGTGTCTTATTACCTGTGCATGGTGACACGGAGACCAGTTCCTCCAACTCAAGTGGTAAGATTAAGGGGAAAGAGAACGTGTATGTTGCTGATGATATGTTGTCCTTTAATTTGCAAATATTGCATCCATTTGATGAGGAGGTTGTTAAATTTTGTGGAGGTTCACAAAATTTAACAGAACTTGTTAAAAAGTAATCAGAAACTATTACAAAAGGTTGATAGGTTGAGAGCGAAGCCCAAGAAGTTGAAGAGAATAATGACGAAACAAATTTGGCAACTGGAATGGGTTATTATTATTATTATTATTATTATTATTATTATTATTAATGTAATACCCCAAAAATTTATATTTCGGAAAATAATATTTTATAGTTAAATATTATTGGGGTTATATTGATATATCATGGAAATTTGGAAGTATGAATAGATATTTGATAACTTTTGGGGTTACAAGTGTAATTTTAGGGTTTAATAATAATGTTATATAATATAAGGAGTGTTAGTGTAATTTATATAAAAATCTTCAACAGTAACCTATAGGTGTAAAATGATTGGATGGTGGATATCTTATATATGGAAAACATGAGAAAAAGAAAAAGACCAAGAAAAAAATCATTTTCTTGTATTCTCAACTTCAATCAAAAAAAAAAAGAGAGAGAAGAGAGAGAGAGAAAGGGACGATCAAGAGAGTTCTTTACGAAATAAATATTTATAAAAAAAATTACTGAAACAATAAGGGTTTGAACTTATTTACCACACACGAGCATCCCGCCGTTTGGAACGTCGGGATTAAAACGCTTTTTTTTTCTTTCTTTTTTTCTTTTTTTTGATCCCGGCCTTCACAAGGCCGAGATTTATTTTTTATATTTATTTTTTATTCTTTTGATCCCGTCCTTGTGAAGGACAGGATCAAAAGAAATAATTTTTTTATTTTATTTTTTTGATCCCGCCCTTTACAAGGGCGGGATCAAACAATTTTATTTTTTATTTTTATTCGGTAACAGCGTTTCCTTTGACCAGTCAAACGTAACCGGCCAAAGGCTGCCGGCAGACAGCTTTTTTGGTTTTTTGAATTTGGGGTCCTTTGGCATGAAGGCAGCTGGACTCTCAGCTGTCTAAATGCCCTATTTCACTCCAATCTTGCTATCATCTATCCAATTGCTCTTCCTCATTCATTTTTTTTTCATTTTAATCAAAGTATTCATCATTTATTTGGTTAACTTTCTTCATCAAAATTTAACAAATTTACAATTTCACAGCTCGTCCCTCCTACTACAAAGGTAAGTTTTTTTTGTTTAATTTATTTATTAGTTTAATTAATATATTTTTTACTTGTTATTTGTTATTTTGATTAATTTACATGTTTGTTAGTTTGATTGATTACTTGTTTTTTTACACATTATAATATACTGTTAAAAAAATAATTAGTAAGTTAGTTAATTAGTTTACTTGTTAATTTTATTTTTTTAAAACATTAGATGATAGTTTAATTTTAATTTATTAGTTAGTTTATTTGTTTTGTTAATTAAATTTTTTGGTTTAGTTGTTTAATTTATTAATTAGTTGGTTAGTTTAATTTGTTAATTTAGTTGTTAAATTAAAAATTACACTTTGGCCCTTTTCAGATTTGTAGGAAAATATAAATCAATATATTATTTAAAATAAATATATGTTAGTTAGTTTAAAAATATACACTTTGGCCCCTGAAATTTTGACAATTAGAAAAATATAATTTTTTTAACCTATTGTTTTAAAATAAATTGTTACTTAGTTTGATTTTTGAATTAGTTGTTTAATTAAAAACAAACACTTTAATTTTTGAATTAGTTGTTTAATTAAAAACTATATAATTAAAAATGTGCACTTTGGCACCTTAAAGTTTGATTAATTACACATGTAAGAAAATATAAAAATAAAAGTAAATTTAATTTATTTCTTAGTTTGATTACTATATTTTTTATTTGTTTAATTATTTAGTTAATCTGTTTGTTAATTTAGTTGTTTAATTGTAGAAAATGCACTTTGGCCCCTCAAAATTGATAAATTACACATGTGAAAAAATAAAAACTGAAATAGAAACTGTAATAGATTATTTTCAAAAAAAAAAAATGTTTAGAAACTATAATAGATTATTTTCAAAAAAAAAATGTTAGTTACTTAATTAGTTTAGTTTATTTTTTAATGTGTTTGAAAAAATTAAATTGTTGACTAATTTAAAAACAAATAAAATGAAAAGGATTGAAAATGTACATGGTAAGAGATTTGTATCGTTCAATGGGACGTAACTGGCTTTTGGAAGACGAATTCTCATACTCTTTAGATCCAAGAGTTTGTTACTCTTCACGGTCGGTTGCAAGGATGCGGGAGGAATACACTTATCGTGTCAACCAATAAGAGGTTATAGTGGATGGATGTAGACAATATAATATTCTAATAGTGCGTCAATTGGTCAGAACAATGCTAATAGACACGCTGCATAATTTTCAAATGGCGTTGCATCGCTACTGCAAAGAAAATAACCGAATGCAAATTCAAATTTTTCGACATGAGTTTGAAACGACAGCACGTGAGCATCTTGAACAGGGTTTGTTCGCCGAAACTCGTACTTACATGAGATGCGCAAAGAATCTTTAATATCAGTCAGATATTGAAATGTCTGATGATGAGAGTAATGTTTAATGTTTTCGCATTGGTGAATTGCAGTTTAATTATGTATTTTCTTTGAAATCTAAAATGTATCGTTTCTACGTTAAATTATAATAACGCTACTTCTACCAAACAACTGACTTTTTCTCTTTCAATTGATAGGTGATGTTGGGTTAGTTTTTTTTGTTTTTTTTTTTTAGTTCATGCTCGTGTATATAAGTTATAAAACATCATTTTTCATTAAATATGTTTTAAAAAAACTATTTTTTTTGTAAACTCTTAATTTGCAGTATAATATTTGTAAAGAAACTATTTAGCCTATAATTTTCGTGATGTCTTCACATATTAATTTAAGTGAAGAAAGCTCATTTGGTGTTTCAAGTGAAGAGAACTCATATGGTGTTTGAGGTTGGCCTGGACTGTGGGATCACCAAAGATGTTGGATTTTAAAACCATATTATGATGATTACTGGAGTAATCAAGAGACTAACCTGATAGAGTATTGCGTCGGTCTACGCCAAGAATGGGAATACAAGGTGAATAATTCTAACAACCTTATATCTTATTTGAGAAATCTTAATGCACCAGTTCCGCATCGTCGAAGTCTTCAGATGCCTCGACGATGTATAATTGATGACACAACCGAGATTGAAGATGCTATTACACGAATTCGCCTGGAGAATAATCGAATATTGTTGTACAGGAATAGATATTATCTACTACAACTAACCAATGAAATGGCTGCCGCAAGCAACAGAGCACTCTCTCCAAACGAATACCATAACGTGATAAATAACAATGAATATTTATTTGAGGGGTACATGTCCAATGAAGAATAAATAATTTTTGGTTCTGGTATTTTCTTTTTAAGTGTTCTTATTGTCACTATTTTCGTGATATTATATACTGTATTTCTTATGTATGGTCTTTGTTATGAGTTTTGTAACAAACATCATTAAATATGTTTCTAATTTATGTAATGTTTTTTTTAATATGATGTTTATGATTATTTTAAGTTGTTTCGCCTTTAATATTATACTCTTTCTCTCAACTTGGTTAATTGAATACTAACAGTACACTATTGGTGTACTATTAATGTTAAATTGTTAGGAGTTGTTTCCCCTTTAATTTCTATATCATGTCTGCCTTCAAAAAATAATCTTTTAAAATCACGATGAATAAATATGTATATACAACTCTCGAAGATGGAATAAAAAATACAACAAGCGTGTATAATAATGTACATCGACAAGCATTTTCATAGAAAGCTGTTGATCTACAGTGTATATTGCTTAAAGTTGTTGAGTATATGTATATATATATATATATTCAACCACTTTTTATTCTGTTTGCCTTTTCAAGAATCTTTCTGGAATGTTTGACACATTGCTCTATTTCCCATTCAAATTCTGTATCTATTTGCGAAACAATATATACGATAGATCAACAACTTTCTGAATCTCCAAACGTTACAAAAAAAATGTATTTACAACTACATAAATTGCTATATAACTATATATTTACAAAAAAAATGTATTTACATTCCTATAACTAAACTATCAACTATATAACTAACTATGTACCGCAAGGCCTACGGCGGACGTTCCTCCGCCCTTGTCATTGTGCAATAGAAGGTTCCTCAGCCTCCTCATGAACTTGTGTAACTTGTCCAAAGTTCGTGAATGCCTGTTGCATACTCTCCAAGATGGCATCGACGTCGTCCTCAAACCACGGCACCGGCGACACTTGTCTTTGCAATCTTGTGGGTTCGACAAATGCCACCGGAGGAATGACGCCTGAAATTAAAATAATTTCTTCCATCTCCGGAGTGATGAATGATGACGATGGGTGTGTACCTAGCTGCGATACGTAATGCAAATAAGGGTCATGCATCTAGTACACGTCGAATGGCCCAGCATCGTCACCCATGCTGTACACACTAGATAATCCAGCATAAGCACCCATGTCGTATGATGTAGAAGGTCTGGCATCACCCACACTACCTGGACAATAGGCGTCAGAATTCTATGGCTGAGGAGCAGCCTAAGGAGATGGAGGAACGTCAGCTGTCACATGGCGCGGTACCCCTCGGTGCATCCTCTCGATGGTTCCATCGTAGATGGCATGAGCCAACTAAATACCTGATTCCGCAGTACGCGACCACAAAGTTAGATGACTCATGCGTATCAGGTTCGATACTTCCATATCCTACGGAACACATGTAATCGTTAAGTTAATACATGAATAATAACAAGATAATCAAACTCATATAACTAAACAGATGATATATTCAATGTGATCATACGTCTAACACTATTCGTCCTCCTGCTGGTAGATACCCAAACTGAGGTTGGTACACCGGGTTGACCAAAAATCTTTGTGTAATTCGCCAATACCGGTCCATGTATTCTTGGTCAACCCCTATACCTCGCTAGAAGTTGCCGACATCTGGTGCTCGTCGATTATTCCACGCAACTATATGTGCATGGTGATAGTCAGCCAAGTTCGCACCGAAATATCCTTGCCGAGTAATTTTGTGCAACTTCCTGTCCATAATTACTGGTTGAAGAACCCCTTGGCGATAACCAAACTATCGTAGCACGCGTAGGAGATACGTGTACTCGACAATGTCGTAGCAAATTAGGGGCAACTTTGCTATCCAAATATCTTCTCTATCTCTAGTATATGGAGGCAAAGTCGGCAGGTCATACGGCATCCAAATGACCTGTAAAATAAAATATAAACAAACAAATAAAAAAATTAAAATTTTTGATGTAAATAAATAATTAATCTCGTCACTCTTTAAGCGATCTAACTGATCGCGATACACCACCAAAATATGCATTGGCAAATTTTTCAAATTGAATTCAAGGGTCCACCTGTACAACAAAAATATAAATCATAAATTTAATATCCATAAATAAATATCTATTAGATGATAAATAAAATTAAAAAGAAAATACTAATTACTTACCAAGAACCCCTTGGAGCAGTTGGGAACTTCAAGTTGTCGCCGAAGTCGAGCTCTCCGAATGATATATTATACTCGGGAAAAGGGACAACTTCAAGCCGAAGCCTTGAAAATCGCTCCCAAGCCCAACACTCCAACAAAAAAAGGCAGCCGGCTATGTGTTTCGTGTTGGGCTTCGTCGCCTTACATAGCTTGCGATAAAGGATCGCTAGGGTCGCACTGCCCCAGCTATACTTGACGAAAGGTGTCAAGTCACGTAGCAGTGGGAGGTAGGCTAGCTTGACTCTATTGTACAATTTATCAAGTAACAACATCTGATCAAGCATAATCAAGCAATACGCACGTACGTAACAATACATAACCTCCTCATCGGCCTCTTCAGGAACTTCAACAAAGGTATCCCGTAACCACTTGAGCGTCAAACACCCATTCCTAATCTTATCCAATGGCGGTTCTACCCCGAGGAGCTCGTTGCAAAGTCTCTGCCAGGCGACTTCCAGTCGTGAGTCATCAGAGGCGATAACTGGCAACCCATTCACGGGTAACCCCAACAAGACAATCACGTCCTATAGTGTGATGGTCATCTCCACGATAGGTAGATGGAAAGTGTGCATCTCCAGATGCCATCTCTCTACCAACGCGATTATGAGGACCCTATCTAACCGCTTCAGCCATAACCTAAATGGGCTGCACAAACCAACTGATTCTATCAACTGTATAACTCGAGGGGGGACATTTTCTCTCCATTCCCCTACATCATGCCCAACACAATCAAAAGTATTAATATCCTGAAACATTTAATAAGACACAATAAATAACATTAAAATTATAAAAAAAACTAAAATAAAAAAATTAATGCAGTCGCCTAAACGTTGACCTGTGCTACCCAAACTAGTTCGGACTTGTGCTTCCCCTGCAAGTGTAGAACTGAAGTATTTTCCGGCCCAAGATGCATAGCTGAAATTTTTTCCTGCAACACTTGTGGTAAATTTGTTAGTACGAAATTAAAATGTAATCATATTTATAAACAAAATTTAAGATTCATTATAAAGAAATATGCGTGATAAGTGTATGAAATTTATAATACATAAAAGTTGACATAACAAAACAATAAAGTAGCATAAATATTCCTTACAATGAACCAACAAGATCAATTGGGTGTATGAAGGGGTCGGGATGGACATTTTCGCATATCATATCCAGTTTGGGAACATAAATCGCAACGATTTGTCATTATTCTTCTTGATTGATCCATCTCGTTTCGAATACAAGTGGAATTTGGTTGACCACGATGCACAACTCGAAGTCTGCTTTGGTCTGGAATCAGGTTCGGAAAATTGGTCTCTGGCCAGTAGTCTTCATGAATAATTGGCCGAAACGATGACTCCCATGCCATCAATTGATTTGTCATTGTGTACTCAGCTGCAATATAGCTGAATGCATTAACTTTACTATACTCGGTGGCCGCAAGCATATGGGAGCACAAATATCGCCAAATTTTATACTTGCCACATGTGCAATCAGCGTTATCCCCTAGTGTGACTTCATGAGGAATCAAGCCCCCAGTGAGAGTCTTTCTAATTTTCATGTGGTAGATCATATTCTCTCTAGAAAAAAAAATCATATTTTATTAAAATATGTGTTGCAGCAATTATATGTAACGTAAAAAAAATAATGAATACTAAATTATCGATTGAATATTTGAATCTCGTATGTTTTAGACTTGGCTTGAGATTTCTGTATTTTTTCAATGACGTGTTTAGCATATACATAACCGTCGGTTGAGTCCTTTAGAGCTTGTTGTCGATCAATATCAAAGTATTTAACCATCCTGTAAAACGTAATCTTGACAGATGCAGTTATTAGAATATTTCTTGCACCCTTCAAACAATTGTTAAATGCCTCTATGTAATTGGTCGTCATGACTCCCCGGAGCTTACCATTGTCGTGTGCCCTAGTTCATTTGTAAGCTGGAATATCGTTCAACTATTTATGCAGCCGAAGATCAATTGTTTTGATCTCTTCCATTACAGCATTGTATTTTCGAATTTGTGTTGCAGTACCTATATTCCAAGCAAGATCTTTGAGATACTGATTTTTAGCAATCTTGTTAAAATTGCTGCAAAGGTGCCACAAACAAAATCGATGATATCGAAGGGGCTCGTTATGTTGATTAAGCCAAATACTGTCAACCGCACTAACAATGTCGGCGTGTCTGTCAGAAATCAATGTTACCTCAGGACGATCATCGACAATATGGCGTTTAAGCAAGTAGATGAACCATCGCCAGCAACGGGTAGTCCTCCGTCGGTACGATGGCGAAATCCAATGGGTAGCACTTGTTGGACGACGTTATTCTAATGGCGATTAAAATCTTTCCCTCATATTTACCATACAAGTGAGTCCCGTCAATGGTGATTACAAGGCGACAATAACGCCATCCATCAACTGAAGTTTTGAATGCCCAAAATACTATATCGAACGTCTTGTAGCTAGACATATCACTCGACAAAGTTCTCCACTCGACAATGGTACCCGAATTGTAGTGCTGCAACGCGACCATAAATTTCAGTAACTTCCGATATGATTCATCCCAATCTCCGAACAAGGTCTCGATGGCTTTAGATCTAGCCAACCAAGTTTTTCAATAGGAGATACTATATCCATGAAACTCCTTCACGTAAGTCACAATGACGTCAATCTTTAATTCTGGATCCTGTTCGACTTGTCCAAGTATGAGGTTCAAAATGAGTGTAGAATCCAAATTTTTATGATCTATAGCAATATGATTATAGAAACATGTGTGTTGCCCCTCATACTGCATAATCTCAAACATATCGTGACTTTTTTTCCTACCCGCTCGCAACCTCCAGCCACATCCATGCGAACAATAAACTGAGCAAACCTTCTTGTTTGTTTTCAAGACATTAAGCTCTTTGTTCTTCTTGAAGTGGTAAAATTTGACAGCTTGTTGGACATGTTCCTTGTCCTTAAAGACCATACCAATACGAAATTCGTCCATCTCCGGTGTCTAGAAATTCCTCCGCAACTTGGACGCGTATTTCACCAAGTCATCGTCGTCACCCCAATCCAAGTTATTGAAAAATGAAATAACCCTGTCCAATTTCAATTGTTGATTTTAACTCCCTTGCCCGCTAGGCCCAGCTACTGGTAGATCTTTGTCTGACTGAAACGCAATATCCGCATCTAACTCTTATTCTGACACATCGTGGCGACTATCAATTGTATCAAAGTTACCACCATAATTACTTGTGTTGTCTTGCGGTGGATTACTACGCGAACAATGGTGATATGGAAGAGTAGAGCTGGTTCCATGAGCATGGTCAATCATACTATGAGAATGATCTTGTTATGGAATATAGGGGGTGGGACAGTGTAATTAGACTCAAGTAATTGGGGGCGCGGCATGGGAGTATTATCATAATGATATTGTTCTAGAATGTAAAGGGGTGGGATAGAGTAATTAGATTGGACTGCTTGGGGGACGGTGCCGAAAAATTTTCCGTCAGATTGGGTACTGTACAAATTAAAACTTTGGGTCATTAAGTTGGTAAAATGACCACTTTGGGGGGGAAAATTTGGACCATCATCAAATGCTCGTTCTATCTTTACATACACCTCAACAGTAAGAAGCGAGGGTATGTAAAGAGGTAACTCAAGCACTTGGTTTAATGTTGAGTCATTCTCGATAGAAAACAATGTATATTTATAATTCGACTCGAAAAGAGCCATCGGCATCCTACACTTTAGTTTCAAATTTCAAGTAACCCCATCTTCAAGAACATACAGTTTTAGCAACTCAATTAATTCATTTAAGGTTGTTCCCCTACGGATAACCAAAGATTTTACAACTGATGTACTATAACAAACCCCGAACTCAGTACCTTCTAGTATACTACCACCCCAATACAATAACAACCGAACGTGATCCATTTCAAGCGACTATCATTTCACAAGGCAAAACAAAATAAGAAAATAATATCGTCAACTAAAACTCAATCACAAAAGTATGTTGTTTATAGTGTTAATTTTTTATGGGTTTCAGTAATTTATTTTCAATCTTAACATTTTGCTTACAAAAATTATTTTACATAAGTTTAAACTAACTAACATACATTTATTTTACATAATATATTGATTTATATTTTCCTACACATGTGAAAGGGCCAAAGTGTAATTTTTAATTTAACAAATTAAACTAACCAACAAACAAACAAATTAAACAACTAAACCAACAAATTACATTAAAAAAAAAAAAAACTAACTAACTAATAATTTATTTTAAAACAATATATTAAAAATTTATATTTTTCTAATTTTTGAACTTTTAGGGATCAAAGTGCATATTTTTTTAATTAAATAGCTAGATTAAAAAACTAAACTAACTAACTAACAATTTTTTTAAACAATATATTAATTTATATTTTCCTACACATGTGAAAGGGACCAAAGTGTAATTTTTAATTTAACAACTAAATTAACAAATTAAACAAATATATTTAAAATTAAATAACTAAATTAAAAAATGAAACTAAGTAACAATTTATTTTAAAACAATAGGTTAAAAATTTTATATTTTTCTAATTGTCAAAATTTCAGGGGTAAAAATGTATATTTTTAATTACATAGCTAAATTAGAAAATTAAATTAACTAACATACTTTTATTTTACATAATATATTGATTTATATTTTCCTACATATGTGAAAAGGGCCAAAAATGTAATTTTTAATTTAACAACTAAATTAACAAATTAAACTAACTAACTAACTAACAAAATTAAACAACTAATTAAATTAACAAAACAAACAAACTAACTAATAATTTATTTTAAAACAATATATTAAAAATTTATATTTTTCTAATTGTTAAACTTTTAGGGGTCAAAGTGCATATTTTTTTAATTAAATAACTAGATTAAAAAACTAACTAACTAACTAAGAATTTTGTTAAACAATATATTAATTTATATTTTCCTACACGTGTGAAAGGGACCAAAGTATAATTTTTAATTTAACAACTAAATTAACAAATTAAACAAATATATTTAAAATTAAATAACTAAATTCAAAAATAAAACTAAGTAACAATTTATTTTAAAACAATTGGTTGAAAAATTTATATTTTTCTAATTGTCAAAATTTCAGGGATCAAAGTGTATATTTTTAATTAAATAGTTAAATTAGAAAATTAAACTAACTAACTAACATTTTTTTTAAATAATATATTAATTTATATTTTCCTACACATATGAAAGGGGCCAAAGTGTAATTTTTAATTTAACAACTAAATTAATAAATTAAACTAACCAACTAACTAACAAATTAAACAATTAAACCAAAAAATTAAATTAACAAAACAAACAAACTAACTAATAATTTATTTTAAAATAATAGGTTGAAAATTTTATATTTTTCTAATTGTCAAAATTTCAGGGGCCAAAATATATATTTTTAATTAAATAACTAAATTAGAAAATTAAACTAACTAACTAACTAACATTTTTTTTTAATAATATATTAATTTATATATTCCTACACATATGAAAGGGGCCAAAGTATAATTTTTAATTTAACAACTAAATTAACAAATTAAATTAAACAACTAAATAACAAATTAAACAACTAAATCAAAAAATTAAATTAACAAAACAAACAAACTAACTAATAATTTATTTTAAAACAATAGGTTGAAAAATTTATATTTTTCTAATTGTCAAAGTTTCAGGGGCCAAAGTGCATATTTTTTTAATTAAATAGTTAGATTAAAAAATTAAATTAACTAACTAGCATTTTTTTTTCAATAATATATTAATTTATATTTTCCTACACATGTAAAAGGGGCCAAAGTGTAATTTTTAATTTAACAATTAAATTAACAAATTAAACTAACCAACTAACTAACAAATTAAATAACTAACCAAATAAATAACAAATTATATTAAACTATCTTCTAATGTTTTGTTTTGTTTTGTTTTTTTTTTTTTTTTTTTTTTTATGTTTTTAAAAACTAAATTAACAACAAACATGTAAAAAATAACAGGTAAAAAATATACTAATTAAATTAATAAATAAATTTTAAAAAATGCCAAAAATATACTAACTTGTGAATGGAGGAGTAGAAGTCTGAATGGAAGAAACGTGAACAGAAGACGAAATGCCAAAAATGAAGAACAAAAACGTCAAAAATGAGAGAGGGACCACAGAGGAGAAATTTGAACTCTAAGGAAAAATGTGAGAAATGAGAGAGGGACCACAAATGAGATTTCATTTTAACAAAATGTGAAGTGGTATTTCAAATTAATGAAGTATTCTGATATATAGGCGTTTGGTCCTCATTTTACGATGAATTACGCTTCTGCAGGTAGGCTTTGAGCAGCCTTTGACCAGCCTTAAAAGGGCACATTCAAAAACAAAAGAAAAAAAAAAACCTGCCTTTTGCAGGCCGGTCAAACAGTACACGTTTGACTGGCCAAGCAAACGGTCACAAACAATGGTCACCGTTTGTTCAAAAGCGAAAAAAAAAATCTCAGTTTTGATCCCGCCCTTGTGAAGGGCAGGACCAAAAAGAAAAAAGAAAAAAATAGTGATTTAATCCCGACGTTCCGAACGGCGAGTAAATAAGTTCAAACCTTTATTGTTTCAGTAATTTCTTTTTTTATAAATATTTATTTCGTAAAGAACTCACGATCAAGAGAAGAAGAAAGACATTGGGAGTTAGATCAAGAAATTGAGGAGATCTATGGGTGAAATCAAGTTTTGGAAGAAGGATAATCTTATGCTTAGTAAGTTTCAAAAACTCTAGAAATTTTTTATTAAAGTTCTAGTATGAATCCTTATAGATCTAAGGGTTAATATGTAAAACTAATCTATTAACACTTGGATTGGTCATGTGTGAGTTTGTTAGGTAGAATTAAACATGAGATTAGGTGAAATCAACATGCATAAAATCTTTTTTTTATTTTTTTTATATGGCTTAGAGCTTTAATCTAGTTATTTTTGGTTTTAGGAGAGAAAATCTAAAGAAAACCATGATATACATGAACCCTAGATGAATTAGAATGGTTGTATGTTAGTTTGAGATGAACTCTAAGGCATATAAAAAAATAAAAATCAAATTTTAAGTATGTTGATTTCACCCAATGTCATGTTTAATTCGACCTAACAAACTCACACATGACCAATCCAAGTATTAATAGGTTAGTTTTACATCTTAATCCTTAGATCCATAAGGATTCCTACTAGAACTTCAATAAATAATTTCTAAAATTTTTTAAACTTACTACGTATAAGATTATCCTTCTTTCAAAACTTGATTTCATCCATAGATCTCCTCAATTTCTTGATCTAACTCCCAAGGTCTTTCTTCTTCTTTCTTCCTCTCTTGATCGTCCCCTTCTCTCTCTCTCTTCTCCTTTTTTTTTTTTTTTTTTTTTTTTGATGGAAGTTGAGAATATAAAAAAATGATTTCTTTCTTGGTCCTTTTCTCTCTCTCACGTTTTCCACACATAGGACATCTATCATCCAATTATTTTACACCTATAGGTTACTATTGAAGATTTTTATATAAATTACACTAACACCTCTTATATTATATAACATTATTATTAAACCCTAAAATTATACTTGTAACCCCAAAAGTTATTAAATATATTCATACCTCCAAATTTTGAAAAATAATATTTTATAGTTAAATATTCATGGGGTTATTTTGATATATTATAGAAATTTGGAGGTATGAATATATATTTGATAACTTTTGGGGTTACAAGTGTAATCTTAGGACTTAATAATAATTTTATATAATATAAGGGGTGTTAGTGTAATTTATATAAAAATTTACAATAGTAACCTATAGGTGTAAAACGATTGGATGGTGGGTGTCCTATGTGTGGAAAACGTGAGAGAGAGAAAAGAACCAAGAAAGAAATCATTTTCTTGCATTCTCAACTTCCATCTAATTATTTTACACCTATAGGTTACTATTGAAGATTTTTATATAAATTACACGAACACCCCTCATATTATATAACATTATTATTAAACCCTAAAATTACACTTGTAATTCCAAAAGTTATCCAATATATATTCATACTTCCAAATTTCTATCATATATAAAAATAATCCCAAGAATATTTCACTATAAAATATTATTTTTCGAAATATAAAATTTTGAGGTATTACAATTAATAATAATATTAATAGGATATACACATGGCACACATGCACGTTTCATACACGTGTTTTGACAACACATTTCAATTTTTTAATTTATTTTATTTATTTATACTAATATCCCTCTTGAAATAAAGAAATATTAATTATATTCCAAAACTTTTAAATTCTAGTTTAAATAGCCCAATGGTTTCAAAAAATATTACAAATATTAAATATAAATTCCTAGTGCAATTACATTCTCACCGACCTTGCAATCAAAATTTTGAGGTTGTGAGCCAACACTCATTAGAATTTCAATCCCTCTAATATGTGCATCTAATCAAATCCCAAATAAACACCTAAATATGTATCTCACATAATTTTCACATAATACGTGCTCATAAATATTTTTTAAAAAACAATAATTATAACAGTAATAGCATAAACCACACAATACAAGGAGATATTAAATATGGATATTAGAAGAGTTAAAAATTCTACCTACCAAAATCCGAATCGAAATATTCTGAACTGTGATATTAGATTTTCGCTCAAAAACCATTTAAAACTTAACGCCTAAATTTTGATGCTCACTTGTTACTTAACATACATGCTTCAGGCATATACAATGTGTTTAATATGTGTGTGTATATATATATATATACTTATCAGTTTCTTTAACATGTAAGGAATTATTATTATTATTACTAAAAACTCACAACACCTACACATGTACATATTTATATATATTATGTATACACACATATAAATATATGGTTATGAATTGATGCTTCCTTGGGAAGCATCAATTTCAACCACTTAATTTTTATTTTTATTATTATTATTTTAATTAATTTATTTATTTATTTATATAAATATCCCCTTAAAATAAAATAAAAATATTAATTATATCCCAAAAGTCTTAAAAGTATATTTTAAATAGCACAATAGTTCTAAAACAGTTAAAAATCAATTTAAAATTTAATCTTTAACCCCAAAAATTATCAACTATTATTTATACTATAAATTTACAAAATAATCTCAAAAATATTAAATTTATATAAAATAATATTTTCAAAATATAAATTTCAGGGTATTATAATTACATATTTATTATTTATTTATTTGAGATTATTTCTTGAACTAAGCTCAACTAATATTGTCTATAGGGATATCCCAAAAAAGAAATTCATCATATTGACCTTTTATTCGATATTTTTTAAAAGATGTTTCGGTGGCAAGTTCTTATTTTATCCCTAACCATTTGTAACTTGTGTTTTAATCCCGCGCATTAAGAAAATACGGAAGATCCAATACACGCGTCTATACTCCCATAGTCTTGCTGAACAGAAATATTGTTATATGTATCTAACTTGTGCGTAAATATTTGTTAGATGTAATAATATTAAACAATTTCATCCTAAAGACACGATATATACATGGTTTTCTTAGTTTTTTTTTCTTTCTTTTTGAATGATCATTTTTAGGTATAACTACTATTAACGATTCGGTCTTAAATCCTAGAGAAACATATGACTGTAGTTTTTTCTGCATAAAAATAATTATGAGTAACTAATATTACATCAATACAAGTAATTTGTACCTAATTTTAGTTACTAATATTCACTCTAATATATATCACTCGTCAAGCTCTCTTTAAGCCATACAATGCGTGAGCACGTACGGGACTAATACAGAACTAAAAACCAAATTGAGGGATTAATTCTAGACTTATGCTTTAAATAGGACAAATAACAGATTATACCCGTTACTTGGGATTAATCGCCAATTTTCTTTTTTTTTTTAAATGATACAGCAATTGGAGTTGTTGCTTCAATTAGGAGTCATTGGCAACAATAGAATGAGATACGAATCAATGACATTCAAATTTTTTTTAAAATAAATAAAATTATTTTTGACAGTTCTAAAGAATCTCAGAACAATAGTTAATTTCCAACAAAAAAAAATCCACAAATGTCATCACTTACATTGCCTGCATTGTCTCCCTCCATTACGGGTAAGAAAAGAAAAGCTAAAGAAAAAGACGAAATGAGAGATAAAATCAAGTTAAAGACAACTTAACTTGAAATCATTGAAAGAGTGCTAATAGTATTAGAGCTATTAAAAGTAATTGAAAAAAGTAGTTGCAAAGTCGAACAATTTGGAGATTGAGGAAGACCTCTTTATGCAAGCAATGTACTTTTTCAATGTAATCTCAACTTTATAAATACATTTTATGTTATTCCCAACGGAATGAGGTCGGAATTTTTATTTCACAAATTATTGTTGAATGTTTAATTTCTATTATTTTTAGTACTATTTCAAATTATACTTTTATTAAGCAAACAATATTATTTGGGATTGTTAGGACATGTTTTATCTTATTTTGAAATTTTCAATGTTTATTTAATTATTATAGAATATTTAGTGTTATTAATAGGGTCAATACAGTATATTTGCATGAATAATTCTTTCTTTTATGTATTACAAACATTAAATTAAAATAAAAATAGAATTCATCAAAGGTATTCAATATGTGTTAATCCAATCGGCAAGCGGAGATGTATTTTTTCCTAGTGATTCTCTTGGCGAGTACTCCAAGAATTATATCTTGAATTTAATTCTAAATGCACCAGGTCGATGTGGAAGAATGCGTCCTTACAATCGCCCAGTGAGATGATTGGTTGAGGTGCATGTAAGTTGAACCGGACACATCTTACCATAGAACTAAAAAAAAGAATTCAAGAGAAGTAGGCTTTCCTTGACTGGCTTAAAAGTTGAATTATATTTTGGGTAATTTATTTTGGGCCCCCAAAACCCGTAAATACTTAAGTTTTACCCCACTATCATTAATTAATCAACCAAAGTCATACTATATATATTGTATTGGTAATTAATCAATAAAAATCCAAAAAATACCCACTATTTCAACATAGACATATTGATAGGTTGAAAATACCTATCTACTTTTAAGCCGAATTTGGTAGTTTTCAAGTGTTTTAGTAATATTTTATTGCATTTTTGTTTGTTTTTATGTAAATCAGGTGTAGGGATGTAATCAAGTGATAAACAAGCGAAGCGGTGGGAAAACAGTGAAAGAAACAAGGTTTCAAGACAGCAAACCCACCACCGTGACGGTCAGGCCACTACTAAGACGGTGGAAATGCAGGGAGAATTGTGCAAAACTCACCGCTGCAACAGTCATTCACCGTCGAGGTGGTAAAAGTCCAGAGAATTTAGGGTTTGGTTCACTACCACAGCGGTGAAGTTAACCGACTTAACTCACCGTCGCGGCGGTCCCTCTGTGCAGAAAATATCTATTTTCCTAGATATTTTGAAGTCTTCTATTTAAGCCTGTGTTTTCCCCATTTGAAGAAGACGTTCCACACTTTAGATACATGATCTTAAGCATTTCTTGAGAGCTCAAAGAGGAGATTCAATATTTAGAGAACATAAATCATTTCAGGACCGATCTTTTACGACAGTGGACCACTCTACTATAAGATTTGACCATTCTTCCTTCGTTTCTATCTTTGTAACTTAACTTTTTATATCAAATGATGATGAATTCTTTTTGTTTTAATATTTGTACGGCTAAGATCATGGTAGGCTAGATAAATATTATCTAGGGATTGATGTAACTCATGTAAATACATGTTTGATTGAATATATGTTACTTTAACGGTTGATTGTCTAAATCCGATTGTGTTTACTGTTTTATTACAATTTTAATATGTTTTTTAAGGTATTAAGGTTGGTTTTGAGAATACGGGGTTTGATACTTGGGAAAGATAACCCCGGATTCGGATTAGGGTTAAACACATCATGATGATCTAACGACCTGGGAGGGCGTTAGAAAGTGTACAATTCATGAGGTCGGGTGAAGACTCATGTGACTGTGTGTTATATAAAATGCTAGAGGGGGATTTCGGCGTTAACGCGAAGTCATATAATCGCTCATTTTACACTCGAGAGAGGTAATGAGTGAGTTTGAGATACCTAAATTGTCAAATAGAATAAACACCGTTATTGTTAATTATACGAAGTCAAACATATATTAAGTGAATGAAATCAATCCCTAGGTAATTCACTTAATTAGAATTAACCCAATAGTTGTTAGTTTATCTTAGTTTTTAAATATTCAACTTCAAATAATTCTTGAACCGTCGAGATAATATAAGACTATGCAAATTACGGTATTTAATTAATCAAACACGTTTCCCTGTGGACGATATCCGATCGAAAGATCCACTATATTAAAACGTGACCTTGTGCACTTGCGAGTAATTTAAGACATGAAAAAGTGTCGCGTCCACATAGCCACTCACAAATAAGACATGTGAACTACACCAGAGGGGTTTGCACCCAGGAAGGAGCCATATGCCCTACAGGGACGTTGCTGCCCAGAACTCTACACCGTGCCTTTGGATGGCCAACTTCAGGGACTTAGCCGTTTGTTTCGACTGGCTCATCATTTCAGCCCGTTTCTCCTCTAGGACTCCACAGATCTTCGCTCTCCTACACCAACTAGCTTCTACAGGCCTGACAAAGGCCAACGGACTTTTTCAAATGGGCCTGAAAGCCCAAGCCCAACGATTATCTCTTAAACGCCTTGAATTATCGACTAAACATATAATTTAACCTAATTAATCGTGTTTAGGCCCAATTAAGTAGAACTGATTATCTCTAATGCATATATATACTAGGGGCTATGCAAGTTCGATGTATACCTAAAATGCTAACACTCAATCGCTACTTACGTACTTGACGCGTTTCTGTACTTTTTCTCTCTAAGCTCTTACTCTCACTCCGGAGGAATTTTGCGGGGATAAATCACGGCTCAACCCTGTGCAGGTACAACTCCCTGAAGGATAGGATTTTGATTCCAGTTAGTCCATCCCCAGGATATCAGTTACAGCTCACTAGAAGAATTTTCAACTCTAACTCCAACTCTGCAACTCCGCCTCAGTAGGAGGACCCACTTATCACCTAATTGGACCATACTCGAAGTGTTGAACACTTTGGGAAATCAACAGTTTGGCGTCGTCTGTGAAAAACGTGCAAAAAGCCTTTCCCTAATAATTGTTTTCTACTCAATTGAGCCTAGATGATCACAAGGTCTGGTCGGACAAACAGATACATAATAGAAGAATCGAACGATATGTCGAAAACTCCAAGGGCACACCCCCATCTCCTACTAATGAGGATAACTTCCCCTCGAAGACCGGATAGGGTCACCTACACTAGAGGTTGTCCTATGATCTTTGTTCGAATCTTGCCCCAACTCTCGATCAAGCTCTGGATCATGGGAGCAACCTTTATACTGCTAACCTCGGTGCTGTAATTAGAAGAGAGAGAGAAGGAATAAACAAGCAGAAGGAACCAAAGAATGAAGTTCTAAATTGAGCCCATGACTCAAAAATATTACGAGCTAAAAGGAGATTGGGATCCTTGCTCGTGGACAAGAGACCATTTTTTCTCCCAGGGCATCGCCAATAAAGGTTCACTCCGCTTACGGCCTTGGTGGACGCCATCTTCACAGAAAACTCAAGGCGTGATTTTTCTCATCCTCTGCCGCCCTGAGAGAGAGAAGCCGACCGGGAGATCAATGACCAAGTACTATGAGTTCCGCCAAGACCGGGGCTACTCTACAAAAAGTTATTTTTGACTCCAACAAGAGATTGAAGCCCTCATCCGGAGAGGCTATTTCTTGAACTATGTCAAGAAAGAAGATCGGGAGTATCCCAACGAGGATATCCCCAAGGGAGAACCTAGGGCCCAGAGAAGACGAGGAAACCGCAATCATCCCCAGTCCTGTATAGTTGAAGTTGAGGTTGAGGACGATCACCAGTGCGTAGACGGAGAGTTCAACATTATCTACGATGGACTCAGCTTTGGGGGGGAAGATAAATATTGTCCTCCAGGAAGAGGCATGAGTAGAAAGCCAAGAGAAAATCTAGCCCTCACTTAGGAAGGCCGTACAGAGTTACCAAGATATCATGTCCGGACACCTATGATCTTGAGATAAAAGAAGGTGTGTCACTTAGGCATCCGTGAAACGTTGAAGATTTGAAGCGTGATTTTTGTAGGGAAGATCCACTTTTGTAAATAACTTCCAATTTGTACAAAGTGTAGCAATTTTGCTTATCAAAATGAAGAATATGTTTTGTGCAATGTGCCTTGTGTTCTCTCCAATAAACAAGATCCTGACCCTCAGAGTCTCGGATGATTCTCCACGACAGTATCTTGACTCTCAGAGTCATGAATGGTTCTCTAGAATGGCATTCTGACCCCCAGATTCGTGGATGATTCTCCAAAACAATATCCTTACCATTGGAGTCATGGAAGATTCTCCAACAACGGTATTTCAACCCCTAGAGTCATGGGTAATTATAAAGATTAATATCCCGATCCTCGACATCGCGGATGATTCTCTACAATGGTATTCCAACCCCCAGGGCCATGGATGATTCTCTAGAACAATATCCAGACTCTTCACGTCATAGATAATTCTCCAGAGCAACATCCTGATCCTCAGAGTTGCGAATGAATCAAGAAAAAATGGCTTCCCGACACTCAGCATCGCGGATGATTCTCCACAAGCCTCATCCTAACGCTCAGCGTCGAGGGTGATAACTAGACCCTCTCTAGAGGTTAATAGTCCATACACAAGGAAAGACCAAGGTCATTCATTAAGGGTAGGGCATTGATCGGGTCTGAAGGCCAGCAGCTAAGTACATCTCCCAACCAGTCGACTATAAGTCCGACGTTCTGAAGAGGAAAGTGTTCCTATATGGACTAAATAGAGATAACCTAAAAAGGTTCTTGAATGAACTTGACTACAAAAAACTCCCCGATGAGCAGCCACATAGAACCAACCTTCGTGTTGCGCCCTTATGGACCGAGAGGACCAGGCACCCTGAAAAACTCTTCTCCTAAGTCCACAACACGATTTCCTTACAATCAACTCATGTCCCAGATTGGATGGCTAGTGGTCCATGGTCTTGGGCAGAGACGATAAGTTTTTTCAAAATTTTTAAAAAATTTACAACTCTAAAAAATAGTACCAAGCACAAAGTAACTTGGCGAAAATGTCAGAAGGAGGAATAGACTCTGAAACACCATTTATGTGTCGCTCAAAAGCTCACATGCTTGGTCGCAGAAAAGCAGGAACATACAAAAAATGACTTATATTGATATATTTAGGAAATGTACAAGAGGGGGGCATCAACCCATTACAAGTCGGAAAAAAAAAAAAAAAAAAAAAAAAAAAAAGGTCATCCACCCATTACAAAAAAGATGGGGTCGTCCGCCCATTACAAGTCGACAAAAGAATAAGTGAAAAAAAATGCTACAGAATTGTAAGTGCTAAAGAAGCAATAGCCCAAAACTCAGTCCTCCCCGCCCTAGTTTTGAGGGGTGTTCGCGTGAGGTAAAGAAACATCAATCTCGTCCTCCTCAAGATTTTCCTCATCAGCACTGTCTTCTCCAACATTTCCCTTCTCGACGCCTTCATGCTCGACATCGTCCTCTAGGTTTGAGAACTCCATTTCCACAGGGCAAGTGGGAAATTTTGGATGTGGGCGGAGAATAGCCTTCATTGTGTCCCGATTCCTTGCTGATGAGTGGATTTTTTTTACCAACAAATTAAGTACTTTTGACCTCAAATATTTGTATATTTTCAAGTATTTTTGTTAGTTTAATGTGTTTTTGTCTTATTTGGTAGGAATATAAATAAATGGGAGAAAATGTGTAAAATCAGTGTAGGTGTTGTAACTTTAAGGCCATTTTTTACCATGATTCAATCCTATTTTGGATAATCTTAAAACATTGAAATTGTATATATATATATCTTATATTTCCATAGGTTTTTGAATCACATCAATCAGAGTTCGGACGAGAAAGTTACGGCAAACGTACAAAACAATAGTCTGTATTGCTCAATGCGCGCTGCAGCGCGCTCCCGTTAATGGGTTTCTACCCTTGTCGTGCTACAGTATCGTCTGTCTTATCTAAACCCTAAAATAGGGTATTTAAGCTCATTTTGACCAAAGGGGAGAGGGAGATGAAAGAGAACATAGGAGAGACGATTTTGGGAGCTATTAGAGACGATTTTGGGTGAGAAAACACATGGTGATGGCGTTTTGATGTTAGATCGAAGAATAAAACATCATTGGTGGCACGTGTAGTTGAATATCTGGAGTCCAAACCCACAATAATCATTTTCTCTTCCTTTCTCTCTCCCTAATCTTTTGTTTTAAGTTTGTACTTGTAATATTGTGTTGAACATACTACATTTATGAATTTATTGAGAAGATTAATTATGGATCTATCTATGTTGTGTTCATAATATAGATCTAGGGCTTGATGTAGTCTCGTTTGAACTATGTTGTGAATATTTTGTCAATTATTAGATTTAATTCTATTTTGTGCATTTCTTAGGCCTAATGTGTTTGATTCATGTAGCCAATGAGTTAAACAAGTTTATGTTACAAATTTTATACTCGAGATAGGTTGAATTTGTAATCGAAATTGGGAGTGCATAATTTAGGTTGTTGTGAATTTGGGGGGAAATCAACACCTAAGTATTTGAGTTGAGAATTTAGGATCTTGGGAAACTGGGAGGTAATCGAGTTCTAGATTTATCAATTAGAATCTTTATTCAATTGTGTTTATTGTTATAATGCTTCCAATATATGCTTTTACATGACATTTTGATTGAATTGAGAAGTTGGGATTTGACACTCGGGAGAGGTAATCTCAGGTTCGGACTTAAGTTAAACACAACGCAAACTTTAATTGATCGGGAGATATTTAGAGCTTGCGTAATCTATAAGTTTGGATATAGCGAATGTTTTCACCTAAATACGAGATAGGGATATCAGTATTGAAGTGATTACATATTCTTTCACTTGACGATCGGGAGAGGTAGTGAAAGAGCAATAGCACGAGGACCTTAATTATTGAATAAACAGAATTAACTAATAATTATTAAATAGGAAAATATGGGAATAACGAGATGAAATCAAGCCCCTAGAACGTTTGTGCATAGATAATTCATATTTTATTTTATTGTTGTATTTATATTTATTTTAGATGTTTTAGATTTATTAATTTAAAAACCAAAAATTTGATTGCCTAAATAAAGTTGGGTTACGATAATCACGGTACTTAACAACAACAATTTAAACCAATCCCAATGGATAAGACAACTCCTCACTTCCTATACTATTAAAACTTGACCCATACACTTACGGTCTTATAGCGACGAAATAATTCACTACCACCTGCCTCCAAGAAGTCATTACTTATCTCCTTCCTGAGTGTCAGGTATCTATGGCCCTTCTTCCACTGCTCCACTGCTTCTGATGTGCCATTTTTCCTAGCTCGATTAACAGTGTCCTACCACTTCTACTCCAGGCTCTTCACACACTGCCTATAGGCGGTGAACTTAGCATCGAGCATGTCAATCTTAAACTGGAGTTCCTAGCGATCAGTGCGGAATATGAGATTCTCAGTCCACACAATGGACAAATTGGCATTGAGGGTAGCTTCCACCTCGATACTCTTCTTGAGGGTAGCTCAGTAGGAATCTAGCTCAACAAAGAGCTCGTCGTCTGAAAAAAGCTGGTTCGCCAACCCATAGAACCGAAGGACGGCTTATCGATAAAAACATGTTGGGGGATAAAAGATAGAGATTCATGAAACTAAAAGAGACTTTCAAATAATCTAAGTACTAAAGAAGAGCAAAACACTCACTTCTGTCATGTCCCTGTAAATGTCCCCGGCGAGCCGCTCCGGGGCAATATCACCAATCTTCTTCCTATTGGTCGGTAACGTCACTCGACCCAGGAACCCCGGCATCAGAGTTAGGTTATCTAGTAGGTGGGTACCAATCTCCACGTAGGTATTCTCGACTCCAAAGAAGTCGAGACTAGAATCTAGAGAAATCAGAGCAACATTCGTTAACATGGCGAGGCGCTTACTCTTCTGTTCGCCTTGTTGAGTCAATTCCCCAGTAGGTTGTTTTCCCCTCACCTGCGGAGCTGCCCGCAATATATCCAAATCCCGTGCACTGGGACCAGACTCTCTGGTCATCACCCTTGCTTAGACCGAAGACTAGGGAGGTGGAGCACCACCCTGAGATGTCTATCCCTGTCCAATAGTCGAGCTTTCCGTGGCCCCAACCTTTCTCATGGCAACAACTTTCCTCAGCAAAGCAACTTTATCCATGCCTGCTAGGAAATCACAATTCAGAATGTCAAACCAAGTCATGAAAAGTTGACAATCATAAAAAATTGGCTTATTATTCTTTGGTCTCGACGGAAGCTCAACAGGGGGCAGGGACGGGTCTCGGTAGAAGTGAATGTCGTATAGAGTTGAACTCAACAACTCATTTACATGGTTAAAAGGTGTCATCAAGATCCTCTTCTTCAGCACAACAATTTTGGAGTGAGCTCCTTCGCCTTGCGCGATGACTTCTCACTCTATTTCTGACCCTCTGCAAAAATAGGAACCCAGTAAGTGCAAATAGCTAGAGTGCCTTCTCAACCACCCCCAAGATCTCCTTACCAATTCGTCCCCAAAATCGCTGGACAGAAATCAAGTGATCTTCCTCATCAAGACTGAACTCTCAGTCGTCGCTACCAAGGTAAAAGTACCTCAAATTCCACTTAGGCAACTTGATATCTATGTCGGTAAAAAATGTTGACCTGGAGGACACATAACACCACCCGACACTAGATGATAGGGACTTAGCAAAGAACAGGGCGCGAAAAAACTCCATACTCGGCTTAATCCCCCTCCGCCATAAAAATAATATAAGTCGCTATCACTATTTTCATGTTGCTTAGAGCCAAATGTGACGGAACCAGATTGAACTCCTTATAGACAGCTCGGACCTAGGGGTGAATGGGAAAACGGAGTTTGGCAAGTAATTGATGAAAAAACACCATAATGAAACCCAGGGGTAGCTAATGTGCCTTTTGCTTGGTAGTAGGGACCCTCGTCACAACAGAACCTAGGAAGGTTAATAAACTACGAGCCATCATCAAATCCTTCTCGGTAATGTTGGATTGAAGGTCCCAAAGAGGAATCCAGACCGCAACAGCAGAGTACAAAATCTCAGGCCTCGAACAGCTGATGGGCCACGGTACTCAGGAAATTGCCTTGAGAAATCGAGTTTGTGTCACCTGTTCCTCATCCTCCGGAATGGCTACGAAAATAGGCTCTCGCGAAGAGCCTTTTTTTCCTTGTCCGCCAGGGTGGCCGACCACAAACACTAACTCAGTCGGGAAAGGTCTTCCCCTAGGTGATTGTGTCCGAATTGCTGAAGAAGAAGAGAGTGGTGCCTGGGCACTAGTGCACCATTCGGCATCCCCAGGAATAGGGGAGGCTCGCTCCGATATGCTGAACCCTAACCTACTCCTTGAGTTTCTCCCAAAAGAAGATGAAGAAGATTCAGATGTAAAAATACAGGAAAACATTTCGAAGTAAAGAAAAAGTACCGTGTAAATAAATCTCTCAAAGAAAACGCCCAAAAACTTGAATATGTTTGAATGAGGCTCCTGATTTCTCTATTTACAAGAAGAAAAGGCCACAGAAGGCAAGACAAGGTCATGGTACACGCGGGGGACTTGTAGCTCAAAGGAAGGCCTAAAAAGGCTCACTGGAGCGCCACGTGGTACCACGCGCATACGTACTAACGCTGGGTTAGCAAGCACTAGGTCAGCCACCTACTGGCCTAGCACCCTGTTGGCCAGTGCTGGCTAGTAGCACTAGCTCGCTGGCCGGCGCGTCATTTGTCATCTGTGCACTTGGCACTCCTGAGGGTTGTGCCTGTCCAGCCCCCCTGCCCGTCCACTACACATACCCTCCTGGAATTCACTTTTATCTTCTTTTTTACAGTAAAGGTCAGTCTGTTTTGGGGATATGTTAACGGTTCGAGAAGTGCCATTCAGAAAATTGAGAAAATTTATTGTCGCCCTACCGTGCTATCTCTACCTGATGAGTAGCCACATAGGGGCTGTTGATCTTAAGATTTTGATGAACAATTAAATGTTGTTATTTTTATGTGGAATTAACGATTTTATTGAGTGTTTCAGTTTATTAGTTCCAGTGATGAAAATGATCATGAAAATATTGTGACAATACTAAAGATGATGACAAAGCTGATGGAAGATTAAAAGTTTAAAAAAATTGAAGAATCTAGGGAAAACAACTCAGGTTAAATTTTAACTTTTAATGTATCCCGGTTAGGATCATACATAACAAAATATTTTTCAAAATTATGTGTGTTTTTATAGGATCCTAATTAGTTAAATTATTTGCTCCTATGTGTAATTGAAAAAGAAATAAAGATAATTGATTAAAATTGAATTTAAGAATTTAGTGGAGCTAACCGAGAAAAGAAATCGGTTAAAGGAGTGAAAATGTCGAAGAAAATGAATTAAAATCGAATTAAGGAGAGGATTCCAGCATTGATCAGTCGACTTATGAAAGATAAGTGAAGTTGCTGAATTTCTCGATCAATAGGTAGGTCGACCTGAGCTTAAATGGTGAACTCTCTGAATCGGTCGGTCGACAGGTAGGTCAACCTATGGCCAAAAGAGAAAGTCTTTGAATCTTCCGGTTGACAGATGAGTCGACTTGTGTAACTCTCTGAATTATCCGGTCGATAGATAAAGTATGGGTGGTCAACCGATGGGCAAAGGATTTTTGGTTTGGCTACATCTTGAATCGAGCGGTCGACAGATGGATCTGTTTCAGGTTTTAAGGATTTCGAGGATTTTGATCAAACAATAGTCATTATTAGCCATTTATGGTTAAGATATACAAGATATCATAGGAATCTGATATATTTTGAACTATTTAATTAATATTTAAATATCCCTATAGATATGGTTCAAGTAGTTTTGATATTTATCAATTTGGTACATGTAATTCCTTTTATCTTATCTAATTGAGTTTGAGTAAAAGTTTGAGGGACTTAATTGAATATTTTAAGAGATATTTTAAGTGAATTATACCAGGAATAAATCATTATGATATAGAGGGTCTATTGGTGTAATTAAATGCCATGATTTATGGGAACTAGCCATTGGAGGACTTGTTTTATTCCCTTATAAGTAAACCTGCATTTTTGAGGTTTTAATTAATCAAGATAATCCCAATCATTCTGAGTTATTCAACTCTCGTGCTTTCTAAGAGTAATCATACTGAGTGCATTGTGAGATCTTTCTTAAGATTTGTTTTTGAGAAACATTTGTTGTTGATTATTGCTACTACCGAACTGAAGTGTCATTGTTATTCTAATTATTATTCTTTCGGTGAAATCCTGATGAGATCATTCCAAATTACTTACTATTAATTGTTGCTTGATTCTATTATTTATTATTTGAATTTGAAATTGTTTTCTGGATTTTTTATTGAAAATTATTTTTGAAATAATTTCTTGAGAAAATCTGATTACGTGCTTAACTGTTAGCTACATATCTTTATTTGAAATCAGATTTTAAGATTCTCATTTTTCTATTACTAGTATCAGGACATTAATTGAGTTTGAATTTATCTAGAGTGGTAGAAGCTCCGAGTGGGAAAATCACTTATCAATTGTTTGTAATTGGTGAGTTGAGTGTTGGATTAAATACTATTGGGAGTATCTAATCAAGGGTAGCTAGTTTCAATCTCTTCCGGTAAAGAGATTGAGATTTTGATCTTTGCCTAAAGTATAAAAAGATTAGGTTTTAATTCTTCCTTTATAGAATTGTGAGAAAATTGTAACAGTTCAATCCTTACCGGGTAAAAGAATATTTAGAGCGTGTTTGTGTGAGGTTTAATTCTTGAGCCTCAGGTATAAAAAAGATTAGGTTGTGATTCTCCCTGTAATAGAATTAGGTTAATCTTCCGCCTGGTAAAAAGATAGAGGTTATTTCTTAGCCTGTGAAAATGAATTGTAAAGGTTGATTTTGAGCCTGCAAAAAGAATCATTGTAAGGGTTTGGTTCCTACCTTTAAAGGGATCTTGAGTTTAGTGGGTGCGACTCTCCACAGAGCTTAGGGGACTAGATTAGCCAAGAGTAACTTGATGAATCAGTATAAGTTTTTGTGTGTTGTATTATTTATATTGTTTATATTTTATTGTTTGGGTGTGCACTCAGTTGATAACACATAATCCGCTGCTATAAAAGATAATAATTAATTTTAGAATAAAATTAATTGTTTGATTTTTGAAATATTATATTCTGATAATTTTTAATACTACCCAATTCACCCCCCATCTTAGGTAGCTCACTAGGCCAACAGGGGCCTATCCCAAATTGGTCCCCCAGAATATGTTAATGGTTCAAGAAATATCATCCAGAAAATTGAAAAAATCTTTTGCCATCCTGTAGTGCTATCTTTGCCCGGTGCACGGCCACATGGAGACTTATCCTAAATTGGTCCCCCATAATATGTTAATGGTTTGAGAAGTGCCATTTAGAATTATGCCCGTCAAGAGAGCCGCCCAGAAGACGTGACGGCCTAAGCTCCAGAAAATTAAGAAAATTTATTGCCGCTCTGTCGTGCTATCTCTGCTCGGTGCACAGCCATATGAGGGTCTATCCTAAATTGGTCCCCAATAATATATTAACGGTTCAAAAGTGCCATTCAAAATTCTACCCATCAACAAGGTCGCCCAGAAGATGTGTTCACCTTCCAGGAGCTCCGCTGACCGGGAAGACGGTGCTGCAGGACTCAAGGACTGGCCTTTGATCGGCAAAAAGCTCTAATGAACCAACCAAGGATGTTTTCCGTGTTTTGAGACCTCTGGGACACTCGTTCTATCCAGAAGTTGATATCCCTGGCTATCTCTCTTCCCTCGCTGCCTAAGGTTAGGGGGCAACTGATGAGGGTATTTTTAGGCATCACCGAATTAGCACCAGGGCCCCAGCCAGGAAGAACCACCTATTACTTGATTAGACCATACTTGAGGTATTGACCACTTTGGGACACCAACAGAATAGTAACCGCGAAATCGAACCGTGTAACCGAACTACGTAACTGAACCGTGTAACTGTTATTTAGATGTATTTTATGATATATATACCTTATTTTTTTATATATATATTCATAGTTTAACCCCTAATATATATATAAATATATATATATGTGTGTGTGTGTGTGTGTGTGTGTGTGTGTGTATGTATTTATATATTTACAGTTTAACCCATCATCTCTCTCTCTATATATATATATGTTACATTTGTGTGTGAGATAGTATTTGCTTTAGAGACCTTGATTTGTATTATTGTGACGATTATTTATCGTTGTATTTTAATTATGGGTAAAAATGTTTATTATAACAATTAATTAATTGTAGTTTGTTTGTTTTTTTTGGAATTTATATTTATATTTTAGTTATGCTTTTGTTTATATATAAAAGATAACGGGTTGTACTTTAAGGATTTTGATTTTGATTTTTTATAAAGTTAAATGATTTGATTTTAAAATCGTTTAAAAAAAATGAGGATTTTGCTTTTGATTTGGTATATGTCTAACGATTTTGGTTTTGGTCTTGGTTTGGTATGAAATTGGACCAAAATCGGACCATTGACATCCCTAATTAAAAGGACTAAGCACCACCTTTTGACCCTCTAAATTTGATCGTATTTTATGTTGTTTGTTAATTTCAAATTCGTTGAATTTTAAACTGTCTAAGCATGAGTATGAATTTACTTGTCTAGCAAATATATTTGATCTCCTCTTATTTAATTTTATTAAATAGCCGGACATTTTACTCAACATTCAAGGTCTACACCGATAACGATAGAATTATAAGAATAATATCAAGAATACCTTTTGTTAATACTTGAGATTGAAACAGTTTACAGATACAAGCCCTAAATGTTAAATTACAATATTTACTCTTGGGTTTACATCCAACACAAATTTGATCCATTACAACAAGAATTTATTGGAGACAAGTAGCTATATAAAAAACTACAACTTAATGCTTGAAAAATGCTAACTTTATTTTATCCAATTTTTTCATTGATCTTCTTTCTTAATTCAAAATAATTGATTCAAATGATAGATAAAAAGTTTAATTAACATTAGAAGCATATGTGAAACAATTTGGTGTTCAATTCAAGCTCAAATTGAATTTTAGTTAAGGATCCTCAATAGATGCTCGACAATCAATTGATCGGGTCTCCCTTTGGTCGATCAATATTCATAATCGGTTATTCTAAAATGCACACTGCTCTAATCGGTCGACTAATTGGTTGACCAAATAATATTTTTTGACTTTTTGCTCAAATCGGTCTTTTATATCTGCAAATCAGTTGATTGATTTCTTATACATGTTTTACTTTTGAACTTATTGCCAGAATCGATTGACTCGATGTTCACATTGGTCGACTGGATTAAGCTAAGTTGTTTTCTATTTAGGCTACTATCCTAATTGGTTGATGAAATAAATGGGTCAATCGATCAGACTCCATACCTTTTCAATTTAAGACTATTTTTTAACCAACTCAACTCTGTTTTTGATCCACACTGACTTAAAATCATTTTCAATAATCTTAAGCATCTTAAAGACATAAATATCATAAAATAAATATACCACATAGTATATGCAAGTGTGTTTGTGTTTATCCTACATGAGTCAATTGTGTACAAGAGTTATAGGGAAGGAATTTACTTGAACATACATGAGATTTTATTTTAAATGCTCCCAAGCCTATGGGTTTTCAACACGATGGTCTTCGACTTGAATATGCATCTTGGATAGCTTGAATCTTGGTCACTGTGATCTTTTTCTTCTTTCTTTGCTTGATCTTCATATTTCTTTCCTCTTTTATATCATTTTTCAATCTTGTTTTCAGTGGTGTGTCTCCATTGCATATTTTCTTGTACTTATAGACTCAACACATATGCTAAATACAAAAACTTAAATATATTGTTATCCTAAAAATCTTATTCATACGGATTCACACCCTTGGGGTCAGCACATTCTATTCCCAACCTTTGGCTAACCAAGCATTAGGAATCGGGGTCATCCGATGGAGGGTATATTTCAAAAAATCCCATCCACAAGGTATGAAATGAAGTCACGAAGGACACACGATTCAAAACTCAATTAGAACTCTAGAAGCCCCGAGGATAAAGTTTGGGCTCCGATGAGATAGTTTGGCCTCCGGATTACTTTAGGTTGAGACGAATTCCCCCAACTCAAGACTTGACCGATTAGTCGGGACTCGCTTCTGAATCTTACAAAATAAGAAGTCCCGTGATATTCGTGAGGATTAAAGATGATTATCCCAAATTTTAAGAATGATTTGTCCATCAAATCCTCCTAAGCGTATAAATACAAAGGGCACTATCTGACAACAATAATCACATTTTTACAAGAAAATATTATGTCCTAATACTTTTAGAATATTTAAATTCTACTATTTTATTACAAGTATAACTCCGACAAATTTACCGCATGCTACTCAACTAATGAATTTATGGGGAAAACCCCCAAATATAATTTTGAAAGTTGCTTCACTCGTGAAACCCTACTGCGCGGGCTCGGAAAGCAGTCACGGTTACATTTCGCGGCGGAAGCAACCGGTTACCGGTAAAAGCGGCAACCGGAAGCACCGTTGGAGTCATGAAGGTGGTGGCTTTGGTCAGCGGCGGCAAAGACAGCTGCTTTGCCATGATGAAATGTCTTCAGTACGGTCACGAGGTCCTCACCCAATCTTTACGTTTCTTTCTTTTATGTGCACATACAGTAGAGTAGGTGTATATAATGCTATGGATGTAGGATTCTATGTTGGAACTTGTAACTACTGAAATCATAGTTTCATTGCTGCACATATTTATACGCGTAGAGTGTGTGTGTGTTACCATGTTGTGATTTTTTTGGTATTTTACGATTTCAGATTGTTGCCTTGGCCAATTTGATGCCGGCTGACAATTCAGTGGACGAGCTCGATAGCTACATGTATCAAACTGTATGCCCTCTCTTTCTTTATATACGTTGCAGTCGTACACATGGAATACTTTGCTCCATGCCGGTGTTGACTATTTGTTGTTGTGGTTGGTGTTGATTATATTGCGTGAGGTTGGTGCCCGGATATGTTTTAGTGAGGTTCATAAAATTTTGAAAATAATTTAGTTAAGTAGTCAATTTATAGTCGTATTATGTTGAAATAAGTTGAAATTCTACATGTTTATGATATTGAATGTTATCTTTTATTATGACCAAAGGAAAAAAATCCCGTCTTTAATTTTAAAAGATGGCCAACTATCTTTTTTGTTCTTTAATTTTTTTAGTATATCCAGTGGGGTCAATACCATTGGTTGTTTTAAAATTTCAAATATATACCAACACATAATCATAAAAAATTAAAAGTTTTGTGGTGTCAATTAACATCGGTAAGGTGGATCAGCCACTTATTTTTTGGGTATGCCGTGCTTGCTGTAACTTCTGGTGATCTAGTGACAAGTGCATAAAATTCCAGCAAACAACAATAAATATGCATGTCTGATTTTCAGAAGAAATTTCAGTTTGTTTATATCGACTTGAAAGATGTCTATTCAGTGGCTGTTGATTTCAGCATTTGAAAATATAAGCTGAGAAAATAATGCTTAAGAGGGAAAGTGGCAGTTACCTTTTTCTCTCCGCCCACAAGTAGGTTTATGAGTTTGTGTAGTTTGGTGTGTGTGTGTGTTTGTGTATATGTATAATCTGTTTCCTGTGTTTATCTTCAAGCGTACTTTAGCAAGCTTCTTCTATCGTGAACCGCTCTTATGTTTTTCATGTTACTAATTAGCTTTGATGAGGTAATTGGAGCTGATTGGCGAGTGGCAAAAATGGGGATTGAAAAATGAATAAGCAGTTTATGCGGGTTAGTTTTGGACATTCTCATGTATCAAAGATTGATGTAAGGATATTCAAATTGGATATGTGTTACTGAAAAAGATTTATTCGTGAAGCTGGTATGAAGAATGGAAAGGATAAAGGCCTTGTCCTTCAATTTTGGATTTTGATGAGGACCAAACACGTGTAGTTGAGGACCTTAGATATTTGCTGGTATGCTTTTTATCCTTTCTAAATAGGGTACTTGTACGGCATTGGTTAAAGTAGATTCTACCTGTGTACATCTTTGGGTGGAGGCTCTTCATATTCCCTTGAGTATTTTAAACAAAAGGGGCTTACTATATTGTCCATGTTGTTTAAAATCCTTGTTGTGCTCATAAGATAATTGCAATTGGTTGGAGTATTAGCTATGCTAGAATATGTGTGGAGGTTTCATGAAATGTATCGCAAAAAGGATTAGGTGATTATCCTTGGGGAGGTTAGTAAACAAATGTTAGGCCCTCAGCTTTGGAGCCTTGGCGGATAACACGACGCTGTGCCAATGCCATATTACTACTATCCTTGTGCGCCGGAAGTTACAAAACCATATTTTGATGGAAGCTTGCGGACATGATTGCCAACAGGTATCAAGCTTCGTCCTTGGAGGAATCGTGGAAGGTTAGGCTGTTCGGCGAAGTATTCAGAGATGACTTAGACTTGTATGGTTTGGGCCAAGGCGAGATGTCAGTAGGGACTTATTATGACTCCTCAAGCATTAGGATGTTTATTGGTGTCACTTCCATAAAACTCCTTAAGTATCGTATTAGACTCATGATCCTCGGAAGTGGTACTTGGTCGTTGGCATGCCACGAGCTCTTGGCAGCAACAACCGTGCCATGCGATGCACTATGACTTGGAAACCTAGTCACTTAAGGCAATTGAATTGTGAATGAGTTAGCTCAACACAACTCGATGAGTTGGCTAATCCTCGATGATGAGGCAAACATAAAACAATGGTAGGACTATTTGAACATGCTGTAAGCTAAAGAGAACGAGATGTGACCAAGTGGATGGGTTGAGGCATGTGCACGACGTGCCTTGCTGTAAGGAGGCATCTGATTTTTAGGGATAAGCCATGAGCTGGAAGGGTTCGTGTTTATAGAAAACCATTAACAAACTGAACTCTATCCAAAGTTCGTTGGAGTCAGTTTAGATGGATCAATACTCAGCAAAAAGTTTAAATGGATCAATCTTGAGGTGGTTGTTCTTTGCTTCGCTTCTTAATAGCCTTAGTATCAGACTATTAGTTGGGCTTATACACCCCCTTAAACTGATGGAAGATTCTTCGAGCCACAATTTGTTGCGTAACTTGATGAATTGAGATTATGGGAACCCTTTGCTAAGCACATCAGCTACTTGATCCTTAGAGACATATTGAACATCAAGATCCTTTCGTGTGACTCGCTCTTGAATAAAATTATAGTCAATTTCGATGTACTTAGTACGAGCATTAAATAAGGGCTTGGAGGACAAGTTGATTCGCTGAAATATTGTCACACCAAATAAGAGGAATGGGATCATGGTAGATGTGTAAATCACACGAGAGAATGCGCAGTCAGGGGAGATTAGTAGCACTGTAGCAGTGATGGCTAATGCTCGGTTTCAGCTTCTGTAGGCGAACGAGCTACAACAGGTTGCTTCTTTGGTGCCCAATTGACATGATTAGACACAATGAACAAAACCAAACCAGTAATTGAACATCGATCATTGGAATCTCCAACCCAATCGGCATTAGCATATGCAGTCAACTGTAAAGCACAAAGTCGGTATTTGAGACCAAAGTGAAGATTATTTTTGATGTACCTAAGAATACGATTGGCAGCACCAAGATGTTATATTAGTTGAAGCTGCATGAACTCACTCAGATGACATTCGGTGAGGGAAATATTAGGTTAAGTCTGCTAAATTTATGATATTGGAGTGTTCCCGCCGTGCTGCGGTAAATAGTAGGATCTGGTAGAGGAGTACCTTCAATGTACCTAATGATATTCTTGGCAGCAACAAGATGTAGATCAGTTGGAGCCTTGCATGAAGTCATGAACTGACATGCATGATTTATTGAGAAGGAAATATTAGGTCTGCATAAGGTATGTATGATATTGGAGTGCCCCCACCATGCCGCTATAAATAGTAGGATCTGGTAGATGAATGCCATCAAGTTTGCCAACTTTGGTTGTTGCTACAGTAAGAGCCTTACAAGGCTTACACACATGCATATTGAATCTCTGAAGAATGTATGATGCATGCATACTTTGGTTAATGAACAATCCAGAGGGCTGGTGGTGAATATCCAGACCAAGTAAGGATTTCAATGGCCCCAAATCTTTCATTTCCAGTTAAAATGATGTTATCAACATAAAGAAGCAACACAACAATAGAAGTTCTTGTTTTCCTTAAAATGAAGAAAATGATCAACACAGGAGGTGTGAAATTCTAGAGAAAGTAGGCGGGTGGTGAACCACTCGAACCATGTCCCTGGGTCTTGCTCAAGACCGTGTTGGGCTTGTGAAGTTTACATACATAATCTGGACATGTAGCATCAATCAACCCTTGTGGTTGCATAGTATAAACTTCATCTTTTTAGTATCCATGGAGAAAAACATTTTTCACATTTAACTGTCTCAATGACCAGTTGAATTGAGCTACAAGAGCAAGAATGAGTCTGATCTGACAGTAGAATGCTTAACAACAGGACTAAAGGTTTCAATAAAATCAACCCCAGCCTCCTGTTGAAAACCTTTGGCAACCAACCGAGGTTTGTGTCTAGAAACAGTCCCATCTGGATTATACTCCAACTTGTACCCATTTTGAAATCAACAACCATCATAGATGGTGGGAGGGTCACGAAAGACCAAGTACCTTATTTTGAAAGAGAAAAAAACTATTTTGACATAGCAAGTCTCTATTATGGACTTTTTGCAACAGTACTATAGCAAGTAGGTTTAGAAGCAGTAAGAGTGGGAGAAGCAAGAAAGCACATCTTTTTTTGGGGAAATGCTTGACCTAGGTCTGGTTTGCATAGTATGATTATTAGTGGGAGGAGGGGGATGAAAGTGAGGGTGAGGATGGCCTCTGAGAATCAGAAGATGTAGATGCAGAAGTTGAAGTAGGCTTATTAAGTGAAGTGATGGAAGGAGGCTGAGATATAGGTTGAGATGATGAAGGAATCGGTTGAACAGGAATAAACAAAGGAGTAGAGCCAAGCATGGACGGAGAGGAAATTGGTTGAGTAGTGAGGGATGAACGGATGGAGGGAAGAGCTTTGGAAAGAGGGAAAGATGACTCATCAAATATGACTTGTCTGCTGGTATAAATATTCTGAGAACTTGGATGATGACAAAGATAGCCTTTATAATCTAAAGTATATTCAACAAAGACACGCTGAGTTGTTTTAGACTGCAATTTGTTAGATTGGTAGGGCTTCCAGTATGGATAACAAGCATGACCAAAAATTTTAATACGGAACAAACCCAAAAAGAATGTGCCAAGTAGAATGATTGAGAGTGACTTTACTAGGTAGCCTGTTTATGAGAAAAACAGTTGCAGCAAAATCATACTCCCAAATTTGAGGGAATAGAAGCCAGAGACATAAGAGTAAGTGTTTTCTAAACAATGTGTCTATGTTTTTACTTTTCATCTAGACCATTTTTGTGTCTATGTTTTCTTTCAGGTGGACCATTTAGCTAGACAATTTTGCTGGGGGAGTTAAAGGACATGATTTTTTTAATGTGAAATGCCATGAGAAGTAAAATGAGTTTGGAAAATAATGCTTAAGTATTCTTCACCACCATTTGTTCTAAGTACTTTAATTTTGGTGGATATTAATTCTCAATATAAACTTTGGATTTACAGAAAGTGGAATGAACATCAGATTTGGCATGCGAAGGGAAAAACCCAAGTACCCGAAGATGTGCGGGTCTATTTAGGCACCCCCAATCCATGACTGGCCCGGCCCGTTGACTAGTCAAAGTCTGATGGGCCCGTGCTCGGGTCTAGTCGAGCTTCTTGTTTTCTAGCTAGCTCGGCCCAATTCCGAGCCCTAGCACTGTGGGCCGATGGACAATACACCACCATAACTTGACATGCGTAGTAAAGTACTTCGATTCGGCCCCTGCGGTGAGCTGGAACGTTATCCAGCCCAAGGGCTTAAGGGTCTCTCCCCCGAAACCGACTAGGGGTGTCATCATGGGATTCAATTTATCGTGCCTGTTTCCCATCTTGTTGAAAGTTGTGAGGTGGATTATCTTGATCGAGCTCCCGCTGTCAACCAGCACACGACCAATTCTGTAGTCGGCGGTCTGTAGCATTATGACCAATGCATTGTTGTGAGGGTTGTGATATTAACTACCTGAATATCTTCCGTGAGCGTAATTGTCTCACGCTCGGCGATCAAGGCCCTTTGACACTTGGAAAACGTAATATTCAACCTTACTTTTCCCTCTCCGATCATGGGCCTTCTGGCTGGCTAGAGATGTCCCCCCAAAGGGAAGCTGCATGGATGGTCCTGATTTCCTCTAGACCTCGGGTCTCCCGTTGCCATCCTCTCTTCGGTCATCTTGTTCCCGGTCAGTAGTGAATAATTTCAAGTGACCTTTGCAAATGAATTCCTCAATCTCATTCTTCAGACCATATCTGTGATCAGTGGTGTGCTTGTGATCTCGGTAGAAATCACACCTGTCTAGGTTGCTAGCCTTGCCTTTGCAAAGGTTGTTGCCATCTCACCAACTTCTTATTCTTGATTTGCATCAACACTGTTCCTAGTGGTGCGTTTAGGGGTGTATATTTAAAGTATCAGAGAGGGGATCTCGACCTCTCGGGCTGCTTATCAAACCTACTCCGATATCAATTCTTTTTCTTCTTCTTTGATTGGAATTCATCTCGACCAGACTGAATGTAGGTCTGCTCGTCAACCTTCTACTCGTCCTTCCGCAGTTCTTCATCTTATGCTCGGGCACGATAGACGTCCTCGATGGAAATAAATTCTATCGACAAAGTAAATGCTGATGCTAGGCTCTTGGGCGGGGCCTGAGCGGTTTCCTGATTTTGCTCATTACAGTTACCACGACCATATTGTTGTTGAGTCCTCTACCCATTTGAATTCTTGTCGGAACCTCTCCAGGTAAGCGTCAAGAGCCTTATCCTTCCCCTATTGAATAGAGAACAAATGGGAAGAATTCTTTGCACGTCTTTTCTTATTGACAAATCGGTGGACAAAAGTTATGCTTAGTGACCCAAAAGAGTCAAAGGCCCCCTAGTTTCACTATCTTGTACCATTTCTTTATAGCCTCCCTAGGGTCACCTGGGGCTGTAATACTTGGCATTCGACTGAATCTGATGCTCCATGCAGATCCATGTGAATGTGGTAAGAGTCAAGATGCGCAATGGGGTCAGTATTCTCTTGATATGTCTCAATCTGAGATGGAAACTTGAAATTGGTCGGAACTTTTTCCTTAAGTACACGAGCGCCGAGCGGTAAAATACAATGCACTCCTTTTCACAACGTACTGAACGTTGGACTTGCGCTTCTTGATCTGCCCTAGCTTCTCGTTTATTGCGTTGACTTGGTCTTGGAGGTCACTATTTCCTTGTCAGTCCCGATTTGACCTGCATGTCTTGGATTAGGACCCTGAGGATGCCTTCATTGAATAGGGTAGATCTTTGGGGGACAGGTCCATCGCTCGAGTGTTTGCTCGGGGCATTCACGGGGGTCACCACAAAGTTTGGTGTTGGATTTCTTCGTCTTGGGGATCGAGCAGGTTGCACCCACGAGCTGAGTTAGGAGTTAACACTGGTTGTTCACTCAAGAAGTAGAACCCTCTGGCCATCTCGGGGAGCAGGTCTTGCTCGACAAAGATCCGCATGTTCTTTGCAAAGTTGTGCCAACTCGTGCCTCAGTAGTCAGTATCTGTCATGTGCTTCTTAGCTCTTCTTTCCTATGAAGCTCTCGTCCGGCTCTTCGGCCTTTATCCGCAATGGTTTGTGCCTCACTGGAAGGGTCACATAGCCTTGCGGTAAGTATGGTGGTGGTGCTAGTTGATTTTGCCTTGTTAGGCATTGAATATTCTGAGAGATGTCTTGCATGTCCCTCATCTGATCCATGAGCAATGAAGGGGATTCACTTGATGGACTAGTGCCCGAATAGGCTGTGTGAATAGGTTGCCTTTTGATTTCTTAATTGTTGGTCATAATTTTGGGTCAAAAGGTAACCATTAATTTTCTAAAAAACGTGAGAAACAATTAATCCTTCCCACAGATGGGTGGGCCCGCAGGTGTTGCACCTTTGGTGTAAGAATAAGTAGAAATCTTGTAGAATTTTGACAGAGTATCAGCTTAGTAAATGTTTGCCTATTTTAGTAACCTCTTAGTATGTATAGGCATGGGAACCTTTGGATCTCGGTCAATCTTTGTTAATGCCTGCGAGATTCGTGGGATTGAGGGAGTGATGCCCATTAAATCAGGTGCACGATTCCCCTTCTTTATTTAGTTGGATTCGATAATTGTTCCTGAGCAGAGATCATAGCTCGAGCTTGGGACGTGAGTAATCCAAATTCTACATATTTTTCATTATCGTCAATAATCTTATTTATACAAGAGTTATTTTGTAACTGTTCCTAAATTACAGATTTGTAACTGATACAAAATGAATTCTAAATACCTAAAATACAAATTTGTAACTGATATGAAATGAATATTGATTTGTAACTGACATGAAAATGAATAGAGATTTAATAGATACATCCTCGCTTATCCCAAGAGTGAACCATCTCCAATAGGTTCAAGTTCACGGTTTGGGTGCTTCGAGGTAATGATCCTATTTATACAAGAGTTATTTTGTAACTGTTCCTAAATTACAGATTTGTAACTGATACGAAATGAATCCCAAATACCTAAAATACAAATTTGTAACTGATATGAAATGAATATTGATTTGGAACAGACATGAAAATGAATAGAGTTTTAATAGATACATCCTCGCTTATCCTGAGAGTGAACCATCTTCAGTAGCTCCGAGTCCACGGTTCGGGTGCTTCGAGGTTATGTGTGATAATATTGTTGATATCGGTATTCGGTTTAGGGTGTCTGGTAGAATCCTTGGGCACCATGGTGTGCTAGGGTTCACGTTCCATGCACATGAATTTCTTCTTACATGTGTCCTTATTTTGGAACTTCTCGAAAATATCCCTCATCATTGCTATTATGGTAATTCCGTGTCTGATCTATAATCTGACAGCTATCATGATTGCAACTACAGTAATTCCGCTGACCTAGGTGGTTGCCTTTACAAGGAGAATGCCTGCGACGCGTTTGTGGCACGTTTTTGTCGTTAGCCGTCAACTCTGACAAGATAGAAACAGAGGGCACAATACAGTCATCGCTCTCAAGCAAAGAGGCTGGCAATTGTTACCAGATCGTAACCCAAACTCACTAGGAACCGATGCGGACGATTATAGATAGAGATGTTGCAATTAGAGGTCATGACTTTAATTGGTGAGCCCGGAGTTTCGTATCAATGTCCAAATCAACAAATTCACCTAGGCGACCGCTGATAGCCCAAAACACAGTGTCATCCTGGATATTAATAGGGAGGCCAAAAACCTTGATCCAGAGGTTGTTCTCTAAATTATCTTTCCTTTGAATGCCTATAGCACTGTTCCACTTCAAAAGATAGGTTGGAAGGTTGTTAAGTGTGTCCCCTGTTGATTAACCCACTGGGAGATTGTCACTTACCGACGGAGGCTCATCAACTTGATTTCCAGCTCTTCCTACAAGTGCTTGACAATGAAAACGGGCCTGCTTCCAGCAGAGTTATTTGTCAACAAGCAGTGCATCTATATCCCACTCAACCTTTGCAGGTTCCGAGCGCCAAAGGTCCATACTAGCTGCATCGGCTAAGGAAGGAATGGCAGGGAAAGAGGCTTGGCTGCGGGAAAATGAGTTGCAGTGAGGGAAGCAGACAGTGTTGTTTCATGAACCGTCACAAATATTGGGAAAGCAACTGCAACTTGCAGCCCGCAATTATCAACGTCAATGGAAGGAAGAACGAAGAAAGAGATACGCCTATTGGAGGACTCTTCAATGACCATGAAATGAATTATCATGAACTCGAATGGAAGCTTTGAACGATGCTCTGGAGCCAGCCCACTTAGACGAAGATCTTCACCGACTTCTCTTGCCTTTGAACCCAGACTCTATTTTTTGTGCAAACTCAGAACAGAGCCTCCCTCTCCATCCAAATTTCTCCATTTGCACCATTGCACCATTGTGGAATGAGCCTGAAGTGACTTGGTTCAGCCACCTTAAGCTCGAGAGAGGTGCAAGCAACCTGGGCATGGAGATGCCCAGAGTCTCCCTCTCTTCTCCTCTCTCATGTTCAACTCAATATCTCATTTTAAGATTGATATTATTTGTTCCATATGGTTTTCCTCAAGCTTAGACATGAAACCTCGTGTTACTTATGCATGCATTTTGGCACCAAGGGGCCAATGATCCTTAATTTGTAAAGTGAAGATAGTTGAAATCATTTGTATTGGTCCTCATAGGAAGATGGAATTTTTCATATTGTAAAACTGGTGGGTGGTGGTGGTGGGTTCCAGGCATCTTGGATTTAATCGTGGTACTATTTAGCCAATATTTCAATCTATCTATCTATCTATTATGTGAATGATGCAGGCTTCTTCCTCTTCTAATTTTTATATATTTGTAGAACACCATTGTGCAAAAGGTTTCAGATTAATTACATAATTAATAATCAGATTTCCACATTTCCTTAGGTCGGGCACCAGATAGTTGTTAGCTATGCTACGTGCATGGGAGTTCCATTATTCCGGAGGCGAATACAAGGATCCACAAGGCAAGCCCTTTTTTCATATTCTTGATGATTGTGTGTATGCCTTAATCAATTTCTTGAGGCTAAACTTTGTAGATTTTTTGGGTGAGAGCCGTTGCTAGTTGTTTACCTTATATTTAATTGTGCTAAATTTCATGGCTTCTGCTAAAAAGGCCAGTAGTTCATAATTGAGTATGACGCCGTAGATGGTGCTTAGTGTTCAGGGTTCGCTAGGATCAGATTTTTATATATTTGAAAAGGTAAAAAATGTAGCATTTGTTCAGTATTTTTGTTTCTGCTTTTTCTCTGTTCCCTGAAAATTAGGAATGGGAACAGAAATCCAGGAACAAAAAATATATTTCTGTTCTATCCCCAGAAATTTGCCTTAAAAATCTGGGAATGGAAGAGAAACACATTTTCTTTGTTTTCTGTTTCTGTTCCAATTTTATAGGGAAGGAAAACAATCGAACTAAAATAAAAACACGAAACACTCGCCACCTAAGAGATTGGACAATGGTAGAGTTTGTGCTAGAGCTTGGGAAGTTTTATATTTTAAATTTAATGGAGAGAGAGTAAGGTGACAGTTTGAGTCAGAGAGTTGCAATTTTGAAAATTGAAATTCAAGGGGAAGAGAAAGACTGATACCATGTTTGATTCATGGGATTGAACCAAGGAATATAATGGTCATTACTATTATCATTGCATTCCTATGTTTGGTACACATGATTAGTTTTTTATTCTTATTCCTAAGTATTCACCAATCCAAAAAATTATGGGTTTAGTCAAACCTAAATTGAACAAGGTATTAAATAGGATGTTATTAAAAAAGGGTTTGGGGTTGGCGAACTGCGTATTTTCATTATCCGGTCATCTTTCTTTGACGACTTTTTTGTATATTTTATTGAGACTTTTTTCTCATTGAAATTTTGGAATTGAGACATCCTTCTTTGGTGAAATTGTTGGAGCTCCATCAAACTTCTTCTTTTTGTTTTTTCCCACTTTTTTCCCTGTTGAAGTTTCCAGTTACGTTGACTTTGCCGATTGTGTCCCACTTTTTTTTTTTTTTTTTTTTTTGATTTGACACATTTTTTTTTTGCAACTACCTCGCCTTCCACTTATTTTTCAATTGAGATTTTTTGCCGGCAAAGTTACCAAGTTTCCAATTCTTTTTAATTGAGATATTTTTGCTGTGAAGTTTTTGGAGTTCCAAGACTTTGCAAGATTCTCTTTCCACATTTTAATTGATTTTTTTTTTTTTCCTACAAATTTTCCATAGCTCCTCAACTTCACCAGATTTTCGCTTTCCACTTATTTTTTATTTGAGACTTTTTTCATTTATATTTTTAAAATTTCATTGGCATTTCCATTTCCATTGTTTGATGATCTCTTCTTGCAAAATTTCTGTCATCTTTTCGGGCGAAGTCGTCGGATTTTTTTCCACTTATTTTTTAATTGAGATTTTTTTTTCACTTATATATATATTTTTAAATTTTATTATCATATTTGATATATTTTTTGACAATACAGTCTTATATTTAATCAGAGTAGTAATCAAACATGGCAATGGTAATGATCATCCTATTCCCCATTAAATCCCATTTGTCACCAAGCATATTAGAACAATAATAAGCATTCTATTCTATTCACATATCCATTCCAGTCCCATAATTATTCCATTCTTTCGTACTGTATGCCGCGTAAAAGATTAGACAATGGTAGAGCTTATGCTGGGACTTTATTTTAAATTAATAATGAGCGAAAGTGGATTTTTCTTTTTCTTTCCTTGTAAATGGGAAAATAGAAAATAAGAGAATACATTTTTTTAACTATATGGAGAGTGCTTGTACGTTGGGCAAAATATTAAAGAAAATACGTTATGGTTGTGCAGTATTATTTTTTCGTAGTAAACCAAAATCCGATATGTATAAGACGATTCGCACAAAAGTCGTGGAAAGATGAAAACAATTAAACAAGCTGAACCTAAACCAAACTAATGCAAAATAGAAGGAAAGATCAACCAGGAAAATAACACATCACCAAGGGGGCATTGCCCTATCATCCCCTTTTTCACTGCAGATTTCTTCCCGTAAACACGGACCCTTTCGTAGGAGCAGTTTGTATTATGTTCTTTTGGATCCATTCATCAATGCCCTTATCATTGGAGGAAGGATTTTTCTCTTCTTCTAGCATAACGTTAGCTTCACCCTCTCCTCAAGGTTGGTAGGGGCTCACTATCCTTAGCAGGGATCTTTACCTTGGCCCAGTGCTGTAAAAGGCAGGAGAGTTCAAGGTGTGGTGTTTTGACTTGTCTGTGGCGAAGTGTTAGGCCCTAGGCATGGGGCATAAGCCCCTCGAAATATGAATTTTTACTATTTTAAAATATTAAATATAATTAAAATACCCAAAAAATTGTAACAAGGAATAATATACAAAACAAATATGTAAAGAAATTATAAGATGGCAAAAAGGTACTTCCATTAGATAATTTAATTAATTTTAGCACACTGATTATGATCAGTAATATAATTTTATAATAGAAAGGAGTCCTACGATATAAGCATGGGAAAGAATTAATAAAAGAAGAAATAAACTAAAATGTTGAACTTTTGTGGAAGACGTCAAATAATTAAACATTGAAAGTTGAATAAAAAAAAGAAAGAAAAATAAGAAACAGGATCGCTCAGTTTTGTTTCATGGGTTGATCGATATATGGAAAGTGGAATCACGGTATAAATCTAATTTAGAGATTTCTGCTCTGCACCCGCCATTTTCAGCCATAGTACCGTTCTTTGATTTCCATAGAGAAAAGAATCTGCTCTGCACCTACTATTTTCAGCTACTTTTCTGGAAGTTTGTCAGTAACTTTTTGTAGCAATTGTATCAGCTGATTTTGGCAGAGAAACCCCGGGCACCCTTCACCTGCTGGGCGTGAAGTGCACTGGTTTCTACTTCATGCTGAATTTATGTAGTATTATTGCCTTAAGTTCAAGCACTATGTGGTTAAATTTAGGAGTAGCACTCCTGACTAGTTTATGATATATATAACTGCATTTATCTGTCTTTTGGAGATGTTTTGTCTGCTAGTATTAACATTTAAAAACTCACTGTTTTTCCAAGTAATAAGTCTTTAATTAAGATTCAAAGGTTGTTAAATTAAAGGGTACCGGTATGTGCCCCGTGTTTTTGGGCTTCATACTTGATACTCCCTACTATTTGTTCCCCCCAAAAAATTCTTATTTATTAATTGTTTTTTCAATTTCGATCTTTATGCACCCTATAAAGCCCCAAAACTTCATATCCTGCTATCAAAGCGCCACCAATTCCTCTCGCTTACTGGGATTGCCAGTGGATCAGATTTTAATCCGAATTCGATGTGTTTACGAGAAGGATAAAGGTGTATTGTCACTAATCTATTTGTGACCCAAATCCGAGGAGGCAACTAATGGATCTATCAAATATGGATTTAGATCAATTTGATTTGATAATAATCCTATCCAAATCGTTATATTATGTGATTGAAGTTCATAAACTTCACTGAAAAAATATATCAAAGTTTCGGTTTTTACCACTTACCTCCCTTGTCATTTGGTAGATAATCACAAACTTCCCCTGTCATTTGCAAAATACCAGCCAACCCCTTATTATTTTGGCAACTACCATTTAGTTCTCCTCTAGGTAAAAAATTAATGAGATTAAAATTGTAATGACAATTTTACCTTTAACAATTTAACAATAATTAAATAACTAAAAACTTAAATATACAATATCTCACTAACTTTTTTCTTTTTACACTTTCTTCCCTCTACCTTTTTCCTCACACCCTCCTCCTCCGGCAAGTGCCACAGTAGGCTCTGGCCACAGCACAACGCTTCTCTCTCATTCTCTGAATGAAGACCTACATGACGTTGGATTTGTGTACGACGCATAAATCTGTTGTCGGATTTGTGTGCGACTGAACAGATCCAGCTATTTGTGTCTTTAACCACGATATATTCACTCCATGGGGTTGATTGGTATTTTGCGAATGATAGGGGACGTTTGTGCTTATATGCCAAATGACAAGGGAGATGAGTGGCAAATACCCAACAAAGTTTATAATTGAAACCCAATCTGAATTATTTTTAAAATATTTTTATTTTGGATTGTATGATCCAATATCCATTTATGATTTGAGTTCGATTAGTAGATGAATATGATTTAGATGACCCTTGATCCGGTCTGAATACCATCCGTTTGTAGGTCTACCTCCGACCACCGTTGCTGCCTGTAACACCTCCAATTTTCTCTTCTACCTTTTTCTCCTTGTCTTCTTCCTTGCTCCTTTTGACTAACCAACCTGCACTCCCCAACCACCAGTGAAACTTCACCGCCACCCACCTAGTGACTTAATTCCCTACCCCAGCCCCTTTAAACGCGAATCGAACCCATACCCAGATCCCCCTAGCCACCCTGCAAAACTCACCTAAGCAATATATCTCTCTTACTCTCTTCTCTTTATTTTTTGTGTAAGAATCTGACGTAGTTGCAGTGCTTTCTATGTTATTAGCGAATGTTCAACATGGATACCTACAAAAACACTGTATTTTCAGTTATGGATGACCAAATGAACTCAATTGTTTATATATATAGAGAGTGAATTGCAGAAGGCTTGGGGTAGGAGTTGGGCCCCCCAACTTTGGGGGTAGGGCAAGGGTGGATTTGGTCGTGGGGGTGGCATTGGGTTTTGGGGAGGCTGAAGATTAACGGCGATTAACGGCTACCTTGGGTTGGGGGTTTCAGAAAATGAAGAAAGGAGAGGAAGAAGAAGAAACACTTGGAGGAGGGGGATTCGGGTGTTCGCCCCCCTGAACTCCCTGCCAACCTTGGCTGTAGTAGGCTATGAGAGAGAGTTGTTTGGTGGACCTTCCCGCAAACTTCCGACCTGATTTGCCAAAGGTGATCAAAGATAGTGGCTCGGTGGTGGTGGTGGTGATGGTGATGGAGTGTTGGCCTTACTGGTAGTTTTGGCTAAGGGCAATATGGTAAATGGTAATAAAAAAAATTAAATTTTCGAGGTTCAAAGATAAGGGTTCAAATTATGTTGCCGTAAATTTTATCAAAGAGATTGATGTTTGAATCGTATTTCATTTATAGCCAAGCATTGAGCATGCTCATGGCTCATTTTCAATGTTTATGTGGATTTTTGTAGGCGTCATGACCTTACTTACAGTATGACCCCTGGTGATGAAGTTGAAGATATGTTCTTACTGTTAAATGAAGTAAAGCGGCAGATACCTTCTGTCTCTGCAGTATCTAGTGGAGCAATTGCTTCCGACTATCAAAGACTTCGGGTGGAAAGTGTATGTTCAAGGTTAAGGCTCGTTTCACTTGCATATTTATGGAGGGAAGATCAGTCGTTGCTCCTTGACGAAATGGTAATTTCTGCTGTAGCAGTATGTATTATACATCTCCACAATTAATTTACTGGTGCTTAAAATCCTTCTTTTCTTTTCTGACCAGATAAAAAGTGGGATTCTTGCTATCACAGTAAAGGTATAAGATATTTTTCCCTTTCTTGATCATCATATGTACTACGGAAGCTGGCTAGTTTCTAAACATCGGTTCTGGGGATTGACATTTATTTGTTGAGTTCACAGTTTTGTCAAAGTGCTTTCCTTTTGTTAAACCACCATGATTTCAGCCCCTCCTTAATTTCAAATAATGAAAATAAATATGCAATCAATCAGTAGTAATTGTAGGCTATAGATTTAAATTCCTTGATTTACTTTTATACTTGTGTACTATAAGTAGATGCCTACTTGAGAGAAAAATAGACAAGGAATTCTCCTTCTAACATGGCATCAGCTAAAATGATCATTTCCTTGTTTTTTTTTTTTTTTCCCTTTTTTGCTGCCACTACTGCACTGACAACCCTCTCTTCTTCTCCACGACATTTTTCGCGGTACTTTCGGAACTGTTCTCTTTCACAAACCAATCATTTTTCTCTAGATAGTTGGAGTCGAGATCCTTTCTCTTCTTTTTCTGTTCGATTTCTACTTATTACTATTAGTTCCAAATTTTTCTAAAAATTTCAAAAGCATCCTGAATCCATTCTAACACCAGTAGGAACTGTCCCACAGCTTTCTAGAACATGTAGAAACGGTCCTACAACTTTCTGGAACCAGCTGAAACAACCCATAGTATTCTGGAACCTGCAGAAACTGTCCCATAGCTTTTTGGAACATGTAGAAACAGCCCCACAATTTTCTGGAACCTGCAGAAACTGCCCCACAACTTTCTGGAACTTGCATAATCAGCCCCATTACTTCTTGGAATCTGCAGAAACAACCCCAAATCTTTTTTAATCTTATAGAATCATCCCCAAACCTTTCCAAAATTTACAGAAATAGCACCAAACCTTTCAAGTAGTTACAACAACAGCCCCAATTTCAGAATAGTCCCAAACTTTTTGGAATTTGTAGAACAACCCGACATCCTTTGCCAATTGATATTTGAAACCCAAAATTGTCACAATCTCTTTCTCTATTTCCATTGCTCCTTCTTTATCATGACTATAGATTTCACTAGTGGATATATTGTGTGCAGTACCACCTCTCCTAAAAAATGCTCCTATTCTTCTGGTGTTGTTGGCCCTGCTTCTGCACCCTCATCTGTGTTTGTGTGCCAATTATGTTTTGGATTGGCCACTTTGCTCAAATGTGCTCTTGACTCTCTTCATTTGCCAAATCTTTTGTTCCTCCTTCGTTGAACTCCTCTCTACCCCAATCGTTCAGAAACCTCAGGGGACCTTCTTCGAGCCTAGTTGGTATCCTGATATCGGTGCTTCTACCTACATGATGGGCAACTGACTCTTCTCAAGTAGCCCACACCCTGCAGTGGCCGTGATTCTGTTCAACTTGGTAATGGTGATCAACTCGCAACCACCTATAGGGGTAATATGACACTACCGCTCGGCTCATCTTCCTTGCTTCTTAATAATGTCTATGTTGTTCCTTTTATGCGTTAAAACTTACTCTCTATTACTCAATTTTGCACGAACTATCATGTTCTTTGTGCTTTTGATGCTCATCACTTCTATATCTTTGGTCTTACCGCTGGTTCTCTCCTTGATCAGGGCCTATGTAAGGATGGTCTCTACAAATTACCCGCCCTTTTGCCTCACCTACACGCTTTATCTGCCACCCACTATTCATCTTTCCTATGGCATAATCGTCTAGGTCATCCTTCTGCTCAAGTTTTGTCTTGCTTAGGTGATAATAAATTTTTATCTTCTACCTTCAAATTCAAGTACTCCGTTTGTTCTGGATGTGCCTTGGGTATGTCTACTCGTCTCCCCTTTCCCTTGTCTAATAGAATAAAAACTTCTTTTCCGTTTACTTTAGTTCACTCTGATATATGACAAATCTCCAATGCTTTCGGTTTCTGGTTATAAATATTTTGTGTTATTCACTAATGATTACACTCACTTCACTTGGCTTTAGTTTATGGAACAAAAATCTGAAGTCCTCCATCATTTGGAAGACTCAAAATAGAGAAACAGATTGAAATCTTGAAGAAAATCGTAGAATAAAGCACAGGTCTGCTTGAAACGTTTAACCAATAGCTACAGTTGGTCAGCTGGATTTCTAAGATTTCAAACCCAATTGAGCTCTTGTTTAGGTCAGTCGTTTGGTTAATCAATTTCGTCGTCTGGACAATTAAGGATTTCTTCTGTTTAGGTCAATCGACCATCTAAACTTATTCACTCGACAGGATAGATGCGAGAAGGATCCTATTGATCCCCTTATTTGGTCTGCCGACCGTTTTGTGGAAAATGGTTGACTGGATCAAGCCTAATCCATTTCTGTAGCTCCCTGATCAAGTCAACTGCCCGTTTGGGCTTGTTAGGTTGACTGGTTTTAACAGTCTGTCCATTTTGACCCTTTTCTCAATCAATTCAATAACTTATGTTCTTACTACTTAAGCCAAGCCTGTTTCACACAAACCAAATGCCACTCAATATATAATGATAGTAAAATGAGTTCATGTCATGTAGCTTGTGTGTGTGTAATACTAATGAGTCGAGAAATAAGAGAAATGTACAGTGTTGTTTACTTATAAAGATAAAACAAGTCTTGAGCCTTGAATCCTGAATCTCTTTCATCTTTGAGCTTGATCTCTTAATTCTTCAATTCTTTATTTCTTGAATGCTTGGTTTCTTGATCTTTTGATTGATTTCGAATCTGTTCATTATCTGTCTAAGTCATTTACCTGACAAAATCTCATTAATTCACATAAAACGTCAAATGGTATGACATCATCGAAATCATTCAACGGAGGTTTTGGAGGTTTAAACCTTAGGGCCATCATTAGAAATTTCAAGTGAGCAATTAAAAATTTTGAACAAATTATGCATTAAAAGAATCCTAATGACGCAAAGCGATAAACACCTGAAAGTTCCATTTGAACCAAACAAATAGAATCATAACTAAACTACCTTCTGTCTTTGTTGTATAAACTTTTTTGATGAATTTAGATGTAATTGAAATCTGAAATGTTGACAATTCATTGGATTAAATCAACACTATCAGTAAAATTTAAAAAGAAATGTAAATATCATAATTTATGATAGAATTATGTTTTTCATCATAATTTACAAGTAATATTAATGAGGAGCACCTTTTGTGTAGCCTTGGTTCTAGGGGTGTGCACGGGTCGTGTGGGGGAAAAAATGGTCCACCCGCCATTTGACCTGATACTGTTCGGGTAAAGAAGATTGGACCCGATTTCGACCGAGTTTGGGCTTCAAACCGGTCATATGCGGGTCTATTGGATTCGGTTAGATTCGGTGGGATCTGGTCGGTTCAGTTAATGTTTAGGTGGTCTAACGGTGATGTGCGGGTGGTTGGATCTTTCGGTTAATGTTTGGGTGGTCTTTCAAATTATGGACTGATCACATCAAAAAACATTTAATTCCAGCACAAATCATCAATATCTCATTCCAACAAAACGTTCAAAAAAACAAAAAAAAAACACATCTTTAAAAAAAATTCTAAAATGCCAAATTTCCTATACAATCCAATTAAAAATAATAACTATTGGAAATAAAATAAAATAAAATAAAATAAAATAAAAGTTCTAGTGTTCAACACAAACTAAAACAATAAGTCTTCCAATTTTCCCCCATTCAAATTGTAGATGGAACTTCAAGAAATTACCTTAAAAAATAAATTAGAATTAAAATGATATAAAAATAAGAGAAAACAATTAAAATAAATAATTAAATAAATAACCTGAGTTGAAATTGAGCCTTGCGAAGGACTTGATATTAAATCCAAATCCAAATCCAAATCCCCTACAAAAATCAAAGAACAAATAAATCTAATATTACTCTTATGAAATGTCCAATAAAAAAACAATGAAAAACAATATAATTTAAATTACCTAAATTGTCCTGCATCTCCTCAACATCATCCATCACCTTTTGAAGTGAAATTGACACAGATGCTTAAAATCAATTTTGAAAACAAAGAAGGGCTTCTATCATCATTGGAGATAAAGAACTACGAAACAAATCAAGCACACGTCCCTCAGTACTAAATGCCGATTTTGAAGCAACTGTAGAAACCGGTACGGCCAACACATTCCTAGCTAATCGAGGCAATACTTGAGATGTCAAAGGTGTAAGTGATGAGAAATTTGACATCTTAAGTTGGTGGAAGAGTAGCAATAGGGATGTGTTGTCTCTACCTCATTTTTAGCCCCCAATGATTGTCTCCCCTCTAAAAAATTTTGAAATCGAGAAGAAATTAATTTATGGGGATCATCTACATCCATATCAACAGACTTCTTTGAAATCCCACTAAGGCCATTAGTGCTACCGTCGGAAACATTCTGAACATTTGGCGATTTACACGAAGAATAACAATCATACAAACGATTCAAAGCGTCTTTTACTTTCCCAATCAACGCATTTGCATACACTTCATCAAACATATCAAAGAAACAAAACTTAAGATACGACATTTTTTTCCTCGGATCCAAAACTATAGCAACATATAAAAGCAGATTTATCTTATCTCCACTCCCCTAATATTTGTCAAATTTTGCTTTCATACTAAATGCCATTTTCGATAGCAAAATATCTTCGCTTTGAATTAACTCATTTATTTTTCTATGTATAATAACTATTTCATCAAAGAACATATTTGAAGTAACATACAAGGAACCCAAAAATCGATTTGAAGCCAATTAAAATAGCCTAAAAAACTTAACAAAACAACGACAATTTTCTCAATCTTGACTATTTGGAGGGCGTCCACTATTCTCACCAATATCTTTATCAAAAAAATGATCACGATATTTTCCATCTTCATCCTCTAATCTAACAAAAGCTTTTTCGAATTTCTCAGCACTCTCTAGCATCTTATACATGGAATTCCAACGAGTTGGAACATCAAGACACAAGAGACTCTTAGATTTAATTTTAAGTAGTTCCACATACTTTTTAAAAGCCTGAAATCTATTTGGAGATGACTTCACATACTTAACGGCTTCTTGAACCTTAACTATTGATTCATGAAGTCCTTTCAACCCATCACATACAATCAAATTCAAGATATGCGCATAACAACGCATGTGTAAGAATTCATGCCCCAACACAGTACCCTTCCGATCTTTAATTACTCTTTGCAAGAATCTAATAGTTGTGCTATTAGAGCTAGCATTATCAACTGTCAAGGTAAAGTAACTATTAATATTCCACTCACGCAAACAAGATTCAATTTTTTTTCCAATAGTTTCCCCTTTATGGTCTTCAACAAGACAAAAATTCAATATTCTTTTATGCGAAACCTAATCATCATCAATAAAATGACAAGCAAGGCACATATAATTCAAATTTTGTATAGAAGTTCAAGTGTCAATGGTTAAGCATATTTTATGACCATGCAAAACTTTTTTCATTTTCTCTCTCTCGTGATATATTTTAACATCTCTAGCAATTGCAGTACGACATGGAATATTTCGAAATTTAGGTTGGAAAACGTTACACAATTTTTTAAACCCATAATTCTCAACAAATCTAAATGACAATTCGTCGAAAATAGCCAATTCTGCAACGGCTCTTCTACCTTTATCCATGGAAAAACTAGTTGCTACAAGACTAACTCCTTCTTGTCCAGCCATTTTTAGTTGAGTAATTAATTGGGTTTGTCCCTTAGACAACTCTCTATACGGATAATTGAGACAATTTACAATGTGAGTCTTCAAATTACTTGTCCCATGAATTTTAGGATCTTCCTGATACTGTTTCCATGATGCTGATAGAACAATGCTCCAAATATTGACCAATTGAATGATATAACAGAGAAATTGTAAGGAAACGGGATGAAAATTCACTAACTCAATGAATTAGAAATACAACTGAAAAACAGAAACAGTGAAATAATGCCAAGATTTCGAGAGCCCGGTCTCTCCTAGTTCTAGGATTTCAAGAGCCTAGTCTCTCCCAATTAATTCCCAATTTTTCGATCCCTTCACTCCTACCTCCCTTGGTTATTTATACTAGAAACTAAACTCTTCATAACAAACTCAACAACTCAAAACAAACTCAACAACTTAACTAGACTCTAACTATCTCAACAACCAAAAGAGAATAGAAGCTTCTATGCTATCTGATAAGCTCCAACCAATTAATTGAAATGAAAATAGAATTGAATAGGAATTTTATTGAAACAACACTGAAATGGAAATGGTAAAACTCTCTCCAAGTATTCGAGAGACTTGGACTCTCCTCAAGAACAAAGCTCACTACACAATATTCATCTCATACCTGCTCTCTTCTCTTCTCTCCTCTTAAAAGGGGCTAACCTTCCAATGCCTAACAACCTAGTAACAGAAAATATTCTCAACAAACTTGCAACAGAAAATACAACAAATCTAACTAATATTCCCATTCCAACTGATTGCCCCATTGCACAGATTCTATAACCCTAACTGTCCAACTACCCTTTGCGCCTGGAATAAGTAAATCTGACTGGGGGCCTATCATTACCCGCCGCCCAAACCTTCACCTTGTCCTCAAGGTGAAAATCCGGAAACTGCCGTAAAATGGACAGATAATCTTCCTAAGTGGCTTCAAAAGGAGGTAACGATTTCCATTGTAGTAGTACTTCCAGTTCCCCCGGACTGCCATGTCGTTTGGGCCGTACTCCAAGCAATGTTTCAGGAATGACAACTAACTCCAAGTCCGGTGATAGCTGTGGCGGTATAACAGGGGAAGAATTGGAAACCCCCTTAGCACGCCGCAACTGGGAAACATGAAAAACAGGATGTAAATTGGCCGACGACGGAAGCTCTAACTTATAGGCCACTTGCCCAATACGCTGAAGGATTTGGAAGGGCCCATAATAGCGAGCAGCAAGCTTCTCGTTCCGACGCTGAGCAAGTGAACGCTGCCGATAAGGACGCAACATGAGGAAAACTAAGTCCCCCACAGAAAACTCCTCATTACTTCGTTTCTCATCAGCGCGCACCTTCATCCGCTGTTGTGCACGGAGCAAGTGCATCCTCAAGTCATCCAAAACAACATCCCTATCCTCCAACAGTTCGTCGACTGCAGACACTGGAGTGGACCCCTTTTCATGCCAAAGAATCGGTGGTTGATCTCTTCCGTATAAGGCCCGGAAAGGAGTGCAATGAGTGGCGGAATGGACAGATGTGTTGTACCAATATTCGGCCCATGCCAACCATCGAAACCAGTAGCGGGGTTTCTCGGACACAAAACAACGAAGGTATGTCTCCAAGCACCTGTTGACTACCTCCGACTGTCCATCTGTTTGAGGATGGTAAGCAGTACTCCTTTTCAATGTAGTACCCTGCAATCTGAACAATTCTTGCCAAAATTGGCTCATGAAAATCTTGTCACGATCTGAGATGATTGATTTTGGGACTCCATGTAACCTGACCACTTCTTTCATAAAATTGCCAGCCACGGAAGTAGCCGTGAAGGGATGCTTAAGCCCCACAAAATGCGCATATTTGCTCAACCGATCAACCGCGACCAAAATGGTGTCCCAGCCATCCGAGCGAGGTAACCCTTCTATAAAATCCATCGTCAGTTCATCCCATACTTGTGCCGGAAGAGGAATGGGTTGTAAGAGTCCTGCCGGTGAAGTTGCCATGTGTTTGTTGCGTTGGCACACTTCGCATTCCTGTACGTACTTAATGATATCTTTTTTTATGCCCAACCAGTACACCTCTGCTGCAATGCGTTGATAAGTTTTTGTTTCGCCCGAATGACCTCCCATTGGCGATCCATGAAACTCAGCAATGGTGACTGGTATTAATTGAGACTTCTGGGGAATGACTAACCTGTTTTTGTAATACAATACCTTATTTTCAACCGAAAATCCTGTATGTAGAACCACGCCCGTGGTGATATCTGTACGTAACTTTTGTAAGAAGGCATCGGCCTCCAATTCCGCCCTTAAGCTATCCCAATGCTGCCACTGAGGAACGGCGAGCTGGTTGCAAGAAATGCGGTCCGGAATACGAGAAAGAGCGTCTGCCATCTTGTTACTAGCCCCCGGTTTATACTGGATAACAAAATCATAGCTCATCAACTTAGTGATCCACTTTTGGTACTCAGTACCCACTAACCGTTGCTCCAGCAAAAATTTGAGACTTTGTTGATCGGTTCTAACTATGAACTTGCGACCCAGAAGGTAAGGCCGCCACTTCAATACTGCGAACACAATCGCCATTAGCTCCTTCTCGTAGATAGACTTTAAGCGTGCCCGAGATCCGAGAGTATGACTATAATAAGCTATTGGACGCTGCCCTTGAAGTAGCACCGCCCCCAAGCCAAATCCTGACGCGTCCGTCTCAATAATAAACGGTTGAGTAAAATCGGGCATAGCGCGCTTCAGATTTTGAAAAGCCGCTTCTGCCTCCACACTCTACCCAAACTTATCTTTTTTAAGTTGTTCAGTCAGGGGGAGAGCTATTTTTCCATAGCCCGAAACGAATTTTCTGTAGTACCCTGTTAGCCCCAAAAATCCACGAAGCTCCTTGATGGTATTAGGCGTGGGCCACGAGAGCATTGCCTGAACCTTGGATGGGTCAACTGCCACCCCATCTCCTGATATTAAGTGCCCCAAATAAGCCAGTTGAGTCTTGCCAAACTCACATTTCTTGTGATTGGCATATAGACTATTGAGCTGCAGCAACTCCAACACCTTGGCCACATGCTCCATATGTAATTCCTCCGTCGGGCTATAAACTAAAATGTCATCGAAAAACACCAATACAAATTTCCGAAGGTAGGGTCGAAATACCTCGTTCATCAAGGATTGAAAAGTGGCCGGTGCATTTGTAAGACCGAAAGGCATCACCAGAAACTCATAGTGTCCTTCGTGTGTCCGGAAAGCAGTCTTTGGTACATCGGCATCCTTGACTCGAATCTGATGATAACCAGACTTCAGATCTAACTTTGAGAAAACTCGAGCCCCATGAAGTTCATCCAATAACTCATCAATGACTGGGATCGGAAATTTATCAGGTACAGTGGCTTTATTTAAAGCCCTATAATCCACACAGAACCTCCAGCTCCCATCTTTTTTCTTGACCAACAGCACCGGACTGGAGAATGGGCTAGTACTCACTTGGATAATACCAGCAGTCAACATCTCTTGAATAAGCCTCTCGATCTTATCCTTCTAGGCCTGTGGGTATCTGTAAGGCCTTACACTGATTGGAGATGTGCCGTCCTTAAGAATAATGGAGTGTTCTCGTCCCCGTTTTGGTGGTAATCCCGTTGGCGGACAAAAAACTTGATCATATTTGGACAGGACGGGCTGCATAAAAGTCGGTGTGTCTGAAACTCCCTCTGCTCCCATAGAGAGTGGATTCACTTCCACTAAAATGCCCGACCCTTCACGTTTCAATGTTCGCATCATGGCTTTTAAAGACACCAAGGTTTTTCTTAGAGAAGGATCTCCTCGCAATGTGACTGTATCGTCACCCAATCGGAATTTCATCACTTGTGTCTTCCAATTCGTATAGGTCATGCCCAGCGTTTCCAGCCATTGAATTCCCAAAATAACATCAGAACTTCCCAATCCCAGGGGCAGAAATTCTTCCACAATATCGATTCCTTGAAGTTGCAAGTGAACGCCCTTACACACGCCTTCCCCTTTAACGGCTTCTCCCGTACCCACGGTCACTCCATAAGCTTCCGTAGCCGTAATAGGTAACTTCAATTTCTCAACCAAAGCTATGGATATAAAATTATGTGTGGCCCCGCTATCCACTAGGGCCACCACTCGTTGTCCTCTAATTAGTCCTTCCACTTTCATAGTTTTTGGTGAAGTAAGGCCAGCCACAGAATTAAGCGAGACTTCAGCAATTGGAGATAATTCGGCAGTTTCTAATGCGGGCCCATTGTTTTCCACTTGCTCCTCTGTTTCCTCCAATTCATCTTCTGTGTCCTGGGTAACCAAAACACTCAGCTCCTTGTTTTTGCATTTGTGCCCAGGGGACCATTTGTCATCACATTTAAAACATAATCCTCGTGCTCGCTTTTTTTGTAATTCAGAATCCGTCAATTTTCTTACTTCACCAAACGGATTAGTACTGGAAACATGACCCACCCAAGGTGATCGGTTTTCTCCTGCTGAAACAGTGGCCCGACCCAAATTATTGGGCCTGGAATACTGATTATTTCGAATGAGCCCTGCAAGTCCAGCCTCTCTCTTTAAATGATTGGGCCTGTTGAATTGGGTTACCAACAGTTTCTCTTCAATTCTTTGGGCCAATTCCATGGCCCGGCCCAGGTGTCTTGGTTCAAGGACTCTGATTTCAGCCCGTATCTCAGGTTTAAGGCCCTGAATGAACTAACCCAAAGCCAATTCGTTTGATATGTCGTCCAACGGTGCCGACAGTTCGATAAACCTCCGGCGATATTCTTGCACGTTGCCGTCTTGCTCCAGCGCCAACCATTGTTCGTGGAGAGATCCTGTTTGCGTGGAGCGAAACTGCTTGAGGAGCAGAATCTTCATCTCCTCCCATGAGTATATGTTTCTCCCCTTGTTCGCCCATTGATACCACAGCAGAGCGTCACCTTCAAGGCCGATGACTGCCGCTTCAAGCTTCTCGTCGTTCGTGAGGCGGTGGAGAGAGAAGTATCGTTCTGCTTTCATGATCCACCCGTCGGGGTTGAAGCCGTCGAACACAGGGAGTTCCAATTTCCGAAATCGGAAATCCTGTCGCAGCTCATATGGGTTTCTGCTGCCGTCAGCTGCGTGCGATCCCCCCACCGTAGGGCTGAGAACCATCGCCTCGGTCACCTTACCCATCGACGATGTCGACGCTAGGCGACCTGATTCCTCCTGAAGCCTGATCAATTGCTCGACCCGCTGAGTCAGATTTTGCACTTCCTCCTTCAAAGAACCGATGATTTCCTCCACTGCGTCTACACGCTGTCCCACGTTCTTGGCCGCCATGTACTCAGGTAACTTGAAGAAACGAAATGAATCGACGATGATGAGCAGTTCCTAATGCACAGCAGCGCCCAGGTACGTGCTCTCGATACCAATTGATAAGCTCCGACCAATTAATTGAAATGAAAATAGAATTGAATAGGAATTTTATTGAAACAACACTGAAATGGAAATGGTAAAACTCTCTCCAAGTATTCGAGAGACTTGGACTCTCCTCAAGAACAAAGCTCACTACACAATATTCATCTCATACCTACTCACTTCTCTTCTCTCCTCTTAAAAGGATCTAACCTTCCAATGCCTAACAACCTACTAATAGAAAATATTCTCAACAAACTTGCAACAGAAAATACAACAAATCTAACTAATATTCCCATTCCAACTGATTGCCCCATTGCACAGATTCCATAACCCTAACTGTCCAACTACCCTTTGCGCCTGGAATAAGTAAATCTGACTGGGGGTCTATCACTATCCAACTCAATGGTCTATCAATACCGCCCCCTCAGACTATCACCTTGTCCTCAAGGTGATTATTTGTTAATTGAGTGTTCCACCCCAATCCCCTTTAGCGTACTCGATTTTGTGTCTCTTCTTCTTCGTATGATCCTCCATTTGTCTCGGAGAAGTATTCAAATGGTATTGGAGTTCTCCCAAATTGCGGTCCATAGCTGGAACTTGAGTGTCAATCGCATGTTGTACTGTTAGTGATCCAAGTTCTTTTTCATCTCCTATTTCTTCAATTACACAAGAATCATCTAAGATCAGCACATTAAGATGTCGATTCTTGCACACATGGCCAGGACTGTATTTCTCCTCACACCTGAAGCACAAACCCTTTTTGCGGCGGTTCAAGAATTCAGTGTCAAGGTATAGCCTTTCGCCGTACTGTTTTTGTGTCCCCGAAATCTCCTCCGACCTATTTGGCTTCTGATCGATCTCTGTGCACAGCGTATTCGCTGTCGATGGTGAAGCAAATTCGTTTGGCGTTGTCGTCGACTTGTGAATGGCGATCGCCGACGATCGTGGTGTGAAATCGTTCGTAGATCGTGTCGTCGTCGCAAAATTCGTCGAAGCCTGAGGATTCAAAAAGGTCGAACCCGACCCGGAACCTGCTGTCTTGATCCACGACCCATTTGACCCGGATCCGACCTGACCTGTTTGCATTACTATGTTCTTATCTTCAACTAAACGGGCTGCTTCCATCGTCTCCATCAGATTTTTGGGTTTGAGCAGCCGAACCTCAGTCCTAATCGCTGGTTTAAGGCCATTGAGGTAAGTACTCACCAATATTTCCACCGATAACTCCTTCAATGGTGCTGCCAATGTTTCGAAACACTCTTGATATTCCTCGACGGTGGTCTCCTGACGAATGGCCAATAATTTTTCGCATAAAGATCCCTCCATACTTGATCGAAATCGCTGCAGGAAAGCTAATTTGAAAGCATTCCAGGTATGAAATCTAAGCTTGTCTTTTACGTATTGATACGATGCAAGAGCTTTTCCTTCCATGCTCAGTGCCACTGCTTCTAGCTTTTCTCCATCGCTCATCCTGTTCATCGTGAAATATCGTTCTGCTCGAAAAATCCATCCATCTGGATCCACACCTGAAAAAATCGGCAATTCCAGTCTCCGATATGCTCTATTCCCAAATGTCTCAGTAGTAATTTCACCTCCCATGGTCTTTGAATCCCTCAACTGAGACTGTTTGTGTTTTTCCTCCATTTGTGAAGTAGAACACGAATCTTCTCTCCGCGCCATTAAATCCAGCTTCTCCATCATAATAGTCATTGTTTTCTCCAAATCTCCAATCTTCTGAACTTCAGTACGTATAGCGTCGATATCATTGCAGACAACGTCCATTCTCTCCTCCAGTGCCTCAACTTTTTTTTGTGCCATTTTTCCCCAGAAAAGTCACTGCTCTTGATACCAATTGATAGAACAATGCTCCAAATATTGACCAATTGAATGATATAATAGAGAAATTGTAAGGAAACGGGATGAAAATTCACTAACTTGATGAAAACAGAAACAGTGAAATAATGCCAGGATTTCGAGAGCCCGGTCTCTCCTAGTTCTAGGATTTCGAGAGCCTAGTCTCTCCCAATTAATTCCCAATTTTCCGATCCTTTCACTCCTGCCTCCCTTGGTTATTTGTATGTTTCGTAAAAGTTAATGAAACATACAAAGGAAAACTAATAATCAATTGGCAAGTTAGGCTTTAGATTGAAGAAGAATAACTAAAGAATTCTGCAAAATGATAAAGTTTATGCTACAAATCACATCAGAGATTGTTCATGGAATCAATCCACTGGTTTAACGTGGTTTTTTCCCTTAAAACAACAGTAACAACATGATCAAACTTATGCAAGGTTATATTAGTTCTTTAAATCAGTTCACCATTGCACAAATATGAAATCCTAATCGAAACTGAAACAAAATTGTGTCAAGTCAAGTGTTGAACTATTCTCATGTCAAGTGTTGAATTTGAACTGTTATCACCATTGCAAAGAATAAGGAAATTCCAGACTTAAACTATTCTCATGTCAAGTGTCAACAAACCATTCAAATCTATAAACAAAATTATATTATTTTCAAAGAACAAATAGAAGGTTTCCGGTGATAATATAATTAAGTATGAATTGGAGAATTCAAAAATCCTAATAGAAGGTTTCGATTGGAGAACAGTTTCGATTAGGGTTCTGTTTTTATAAACTACGATGAATAGTTGAATAATATAAGGTTTCGATTAGGATCCTGACAAATGAAATATAAACTGTTCAAAAACCCTAATCGTAGCCAACTTTGACAAACAAAACCCTAATTGAAATAGAAATAAAAAACTCTAATCGAAACAAAATTCAAAAACCCTAATCCATATAGAAATCAAAATCGAAGATCAAAAAACAAAAACATCAAATTCGAAGAACACGTAGAAGGACTCACTGTCTGATTACTGATTTTAACAGTCGATTCTGTCTCTCACCGTCACAGAAAATAGAGTATTTTGTTTTGGAATTTGGCTTTGAATCAAATATGAAGGCTACTAGATGAACATGGAGTGAAGAATCAAGTTTTATAACCATTGTGGAAGGACAATTGAAGACGACGAAGAGCCTTGGCCTGAAGATTTAATGGACAGGAGGGTTACGAGATACAAAATCAGTGAATCGAAGCGACGGCGAACAAAATCAACGAATGGAATTGGAGAATTGAAGGCTCAGCTCTGGTTTCGGAGTTGGCGAGTTGCAAAATGAAGCGTCGAAGACTTAAAGGAGGCAGGAGATAAATGAGACAGGAAGTCAGTTACAAAAACTAGAGCGTATTTATTAGGGGGTTGACGGTTGGGTCCAGTGTACCGAATGGGTGAGGATGGATACCCAGTATCCAATCCGAAAATTAATTCACCCGATCCGACCGTCAAGACACAGTAGACCCAGTACTTGCGGGTGTGAGTCGGTCGGTAATTTCGGGTGGGTCAGGTGGTTTGGATCATTGCGCACCCCTACTTGGTTCTTGTGCCTAAGCCCATGAGGCTTGCACCTTAGTGAAAGAGCCTGACCTTAGATTAGGGAAGGTGCCACAGTTGGGACTTGGGCCTAGGTGCCCCTTTAATAACAATTTGTGTCTACAAATGACCTATTTTTTGAATCCATTCTTAGTGGCCATTCTTTTTTATATCTTATGTATGCATTGCTTTTTGAATGTTTAGGTTGCAGCCATTGGATTAAATCCTTCAAAGCATTTGGGCAAAGAACTAGAATTGTTGAAGCCCCATCTACACAGACTAAAAGAGTAGGTTATGCATAGAAGTGTTCATCCAGTTTGGACTTAACTTTTTAAGCAATTCTTTGTCATTCTTTTTTTCAATCCTTTGGCAGGTTGTATGGAATAAATGTTTGTGGTGAAGGAGGAGAATATGAAACACTTACACTTGATTGTCCTCTCTTCAAAGTAGGTTTCCTTTCTATATTTTACTTCTATTATCTTAAAATATGTACTTGCTAGTTGTCTAATTTTCGTTCCACTTCAATAAATGAGGAGTGTCAGGAGTCATGACATTCCTTGGCTGGGTCCCAACAATATTTATTCGGGGCACCCACTGAGCGTGAAAGGGTTTTCAGTGGGGCCATTCTATAATATTTTTTCGTTGATACATGACATCAAACTTCTTGTTAAGAACAATGTTCTAATAGGCGAGGGCATAAGGTGAGGCATTTTTGTCTCTACGGGGTGAGGCGTAAGCCTGAAGGCATGGGGCCAATAGACAAAGATTTCACGAGATATATAAAATGTGTCAATAGTAAAGTAGGTGGCGTTTGGTAACTGTTTCTGTTTCCATTCCAGCAGTGGGATGGGAATGGGATGGGAATTTTGTTTTCTTCTTGGGAGTAGAATCGCGTTTGGTAACGATAATTTTTTTTTTTTTTTTTGGGAAGAGAATTGTGTTTGGTAACGATTTTATCCTAAAATCTTTTTTTTTTTTTTCCTGTTTTGGCCGGACGGCAGTGGCGCTGGCGCCGGCGACGACGATGACTCCGGTTCCGGCGACGACCGGACGGCGGTGACTTCAGCGCCGGCGCCGGCAGGACGGCAATGGCGCCGGCGCCGGTCGGATAGGGGTGGCGGGTGGGTGACAGTGGCCGGCGGCCGGAAGTGGACGGGAAGTTTCCGGCCGGACGGTGACCGGCGACGGTCGTCGGAGATTGCCGGCGGCGCGGTGGCGGCGATGGTAGCTGGCGGGTGAACAATGACCGTGTGTTTTGGAAATGGAATGGGAATAATGAGAAACAACTTTTTTTTATTTCTCATTTCTTAAGAAAAAAATGGACACAATTCTCAAATGGGAATGAAATGGAAACGGAAACAAAAATTACCAAATGCTATTCCCAAACAGAATTCCCAAAAATCTAGGAATGGGATGGGAATTTCTGGAATGGAAACGGTTACCAAACGGGGCCGTAGATAACATGCTTCTAAAGCATAACTCGAATAGATAAAAGAGCAAAAAGTGAGCCTTTTAAGCTTCAATTTACGGCAAGATGGGAAAAAAGTATGACTTAAAATGGTTAATGCCTTTCTCATGAGGTGTGAGACGTTTTTGGACTGCCCCGCCTCGTGATGAGCCCCAGGCAATTCCGGGCAGTGCCTTCTAAAACTTTGGTTAAAAATTTATAAGCAAATATTAAAACAAATCAATGTCCAGTTTTATTAAATGGATAGTTAATACTTTATAGTACTCAAATGGAAGAAAACACAAAATTGTGACTTATCAAATTCTCAAATGAGATGATCGCTTTATATTTGCATTTCATTAAAATTAAGTTTAGATTATAGGGCTGACGGGAAATTCCTAAAATCTATTCATAAATGGCAAAGAAAAATAAGAAAAACTAGCATTTCAACTGGGCATGATTTCACTGTCTATAATAGGCTAGTATGCACATTTTTTACACATTGGATCTTATTTCATGCCAATGGAATCTATATCACCTTATCTTGTTTACTTTGGCTGTGGGGAGCACATGTTGATAAATCGAACCCGAGGAGTCTAATCTCTTATATTATGATATTCATTTAAGTGTGTTTAATATGGACAAAACCCAACAAATAACATAGCTATCGTATGTATGCATTTAATATTGTTTTTTAGTGTGTGTATAATTCAATTGTGGTCATATGACCCTGTTCTCATAGACTCATACATTGATACACCTATAATTTGGGATTGTCTGTAAATTCTTTTGGAAATGTGAAGTTGTTTTTCAGGTTCTTGAAGTAGTAAATAGACCCCAAAGGGCTTCCATTTTTTGCATGATCTAGGCCCCCCGTGTCCCCATATGGTTCTCTCCCTTTTTCTGCGTGTTCCAGTTTGTGATTGACTTTTACTTTTGTCAAATTTTTATTTTCTGAAACTCATATCTTTACCTCAAATCTCCAGGCTAACAATAGCCTGAAATGAAATATGTGTCCCCGCAGGTAATATCTTTTTATAAATATATATATTCCGGGCTGTGCGTGCGATGGGGAAGATTTCACGAGACTGCTTGGCAAACGGGTCAATTATTCAAGGCGTTCCGTCATTGTTGTGGACCCTTCACTTTCATTACATGACATCAATGTCTATTGCCTTGTGAAATTGCAATATAGCTTTTCTAGACATTTTTAATTTGTGGTGTAAACACACACACACACACACACACAATATATATATACTAGGGTTTTATAGTGTATATCAAGATTGTCTTTTTTTTTTTTTCTGTTTTCTCTACCTCTATGTTTTAGCAGTATCTCATATTTGTAAATAACCTTCTTTCTTCTTCTAGAATGCTCGGATTGTGTTAGATGAATTTCAAGTTATACGGCACTCTTCTGATTCCATTGCTCCTGTTGGAATTCTCCATCCCTTGGCATTCCATTTGGAGCATAAACTGGCCACTACAGCTTTACATGACAGTCGTGATGTCTGTCTGAAGGAAACGGATTCAGTGTGTGAAGTGATAGGAGATCATTTAGAAGGATATGATACCAACTGCCACAGCAGTGATGCAGGTTTCAGTTTAGCTGACATTACTGAACATGATCTCCAAATTTCGAAGGCCAGTAATAGGAATACTTTTTCCATTTCTTGCTGGTTGCAAGACTCGATAAAAACCTCAACAGGTAAAAGTTCTTTAATATGGAAGGAATTGGTTTAGCACAATTCATTACAAGCAGTGACTGAAGCAAACTTTTTGGCTTCCACGAACTGAATAGATGGCAGTTTTTGTATGTGTTTTGGTCTATATTTTTCCTCTCTTCCCACTCCCTGTTCTATTTGTTTCCATATCTATTGGCTTTGTGTTAATTTAGTTGCTTTTTGGTTTTGTTTTGCATTTTTCCTTTTCCTGTAGCTGATCTGCGAGAGGATCTAAATGTTGTCTTGACGAAAATTGAACGTCAACTAGTGGAATATGGTTTATATTGGGAAAATGTGGTGTATATTCATCTATACCTTTCTGATATGGAAGAGTTTGCTACGGCGAATGAGACATACGTAAAGTTTATAACTCAGGAAAAGTGTCAGTCTGGTGTCCCATCCCGCAGTACAATTGAACTTCCTCTCATGCAAGTTGGTTTGGGTAAGGCATATATTGAAGTCCTGGTGTCAAACATTCAATGCAAAAAAGTCTTGCATGTGCAGAGCGTCTCTTGCTGGGCTCCCAGTTGCATTGGACCATATAGCCAGGTGACTGTTGGTTCTATTCTGTAATGATATTTTCTTTTCAACTTTTTTTCTGGCTTCCTGAATTTTTTGTTTCAGCATACTTGATATTTCAATTTATTGTTCATCTCTTTTCCCTATTCATGATTTTCCGATGCTCTAGTGATTGACAAGTGGAGCGAGAAATGACAACTATGGAAATAACTAGCGTTGGTAGCACATTTATAATTTGTGAGGAAATTACATTTTACCCTCTTTCTACTTTGTTGCTTTAGCAATTCACCTTCTTATACTCTAAAAATGGCATATCCCTTCAACCTTAGACTAGATTGCTAAATAACTTTCCGTTAGGGAGTAATGTAAATGGACTTCTATACCTGTTAGACGGCACTTGAGTCTCTGTCTTTATCTCAGGGTTTCCTTATACTACCTATATTTTATCATAAATAGTGGGAAAGATCAACTATTCTAATCAGGCCGCCTCATTCTTCGTACACTCTTTTTTACTTCAACATGATATCAATGCAAGTACGAATGGGAAATTAATTCCATAGTAATATTCTTTTATTATCTTTTCTCTACACACACACACACACACACATATTTTCAATCCTTTTGCCCCAAAGAGATTCTTAACAACACCTTTAACCTTAGCCATTGAAACCCTGGCTGCCACCCTCTTCTACGACACCTCAAACCCTAGCAGCCACCCTTGTGCGGTTCCAGATTTGACATCACCGACTCTAGATCTAGCTTCTCACGCCTCATTGCAGCTCGTAACTCGCTGCCAACCCTAGTTAGCATGAGATCGAACTGTTACGTTGTTTTCACACTTCGTTGGCCTTTTTTTCGATCTCCAGCCACGCTGCGAGCTGTTCAACCTTTGCTATCCTTATTTTGGCTTCCTCCTGCCATGTCTCAATTGTTCCCACCATCGAAAGCCTTCACTGTTGATCGTCTTCCCTAGGCACTAAGTCCACTTTTAAAAAAAAAAAAAAACCAAAAACATGAGAATAAAATAGAAAGTAAAAAGAAGTTACAAAGCGCAAATAACAGATCGAAAAAAAAAAGAAAAAAGAAAAAATTGCCGATTTACATTGTTTAATTTATTTGTCTATCCTGCTATGTGTATTTGTTTATCTTGTTCATCGTTTTAGCGTAATTATGAGGTAATTGTTGTTTCTCCTGTTGAGGTTTGGTTGACGACAGTTTGTTCATTTGGATTACCACTTTCTCACTCACAAGTCGAGTGGGAGTAACTCTTTACGGTGGTCCAAGGGCGTGAAAACGACATGGACAAAGGAAACATTGCTAGCTCATTGAATATGCTTTGATCAAGGATACAAAGAGATTGACGCATGCACACACAGATTCTTGATGCCCAAATTTTGAGTCAATTGTGTAATTTTATAGAAACTCAAGGTATAAACATGTATAGTCACGTATATACCTATAAAGAATTGTGGTAGTTTGTTCGATTGTTGTTTGTAAATAATCTCACTCAGATGAATCATGTGTCGGTTGAATATTTCCACACTCCGTTATACACAGACTATCACCGCGTACTTTGCAATGATTAAGCGACTTTACAAACAGGTGAATGTTATTCTTTTGGTGCCCTCCAATGTCCAAGTAATGCAAAAGCAACAGGAACAGATGGTTGTCTAAGTTTTTTGTCAATTTATGTCCCGAATTCAAGCTCTTCCATTCTCTAATTTATGGGGGTGTTACCCTCAGCTTTTGTTTGTTTACTTACTTTTAGTGCAGCGTGCCACTACTCAGGACATTACTTAGTTCTCTAGTTTCCCCATATTGGATCGTTTGACTCTGATTGCACAAACTCCTTAGGTGATCAGGGTAATCGGTCTAGTGGTAATCGTGGTGGTCACTCCTATGTGTAAGAGAATCAAAACTCAAATGTATTTCTGTATTGAAGAAATGTGTCAATTTATCCAATATACATAAGTAACTACTCCTAAACTATAATCTTAATTTAAGCCTAAATAATTAGAATTAATTACAGTAAAAAATGCTAAAATTATGGAGGTTTAATACTCCCCCGCCAATTCGGCTAGCCTGGAGAGACGAGGTTGGATCGTAGAAGGTGAAAACGTGTCTTGTGAAGTCTCACGGAGAATATGTTTGTGAGTTGATTAGTAGAAGGGACAAATTGGATTCGGTGTGTGCCAGTGTGAATGTGTTCCCGAATGAAGTGATAATCCAGTTTAATGTGCTTAGTATGAGCATGAAATACATGATTTGAAGCCATATATGTAGTACTGAGATTATCACAAAGTAAGGTGATAGGCATGGATATCGGAAAGTGCAACTCTTGAAGTAGATGAAGTACCCATGTGGATTTAGCACAAACATGAGCAAGGGATCGATACTCAGCTTTGGCGCTTGATCAAGAGACAATGGATTGTTTTTGACCGGTCCAAGAGATCAAATTGGAGCCCAAGAAAACACAGAAGCTAGTGGTAGAGCGACAAGAGTCAGGGCAACCAGCATAATCAGCATCATAACTTCGATGATACTTCATGCTACCACCTTTTCTATTGCCATTATTATTTTTTTCGAATCCACCTAAAATTCAATTTTCACCCCAAGCATGACTACACACCCGTTTTGTGGAAATGAGGATGATATTTAGGGTCTTCGGTTTAGTGGAGGGTGAAGTTGACTTTGCATATTGTGGTTTTGCTTGATTGCACCATGACCTATTGGATGGTAACTTATAACTTTATGAGTAAGTTTAGAAACCTTTTTTTTTCCTTCCATTTTTTTTCTTTTTTCTTTTTTTTTTTCCTTTTTTTTTTTTTTTCCTTTTTTTTGTGTGTGTGTTTGTTTTTTTTTTTTTTGGGGGGGGGGGGGGGGGGGGGGCAGAAATGAAATTGCCTCATTTTTGTTGAGGTTAATAGTCCAATGCTGGACATTGTTTTTTTTTTTTGGTTATTTGGTCAGATACCAGTCTTAATTAGAGACTATTATAATTTAAAAATTATGTTTTTTTCTCATTCTATGCTTACCATTTCCCCTGGCTTATGCTAGATTACTTGCAGTAGTTGATATGACTTTGATATCATGTTCTGGATTTTAAAATGTTAGAAATAAAATCGAACAAGTTTATTTTCGAAGTAGTGTCAGCTTATAATGTGGCTGCTACTTGTACTTGCTTATATATATTTGCCGAGTACTGTTACTTGCCCATATTATTTGTCTGAATGCTTGGTCACCATTGTTTATATTCCGTTTACATTAGTGGAATCCCTGTTCACAGCCTCCTTTCTTTCAGGCCACCTTGCATAAGGAGATACTTCATATGGCTGGCCAGTTAGGCCTTGATCCTGCAACAATGATGCTTTGTAATGGTGGGCCTGCTGCAGAGCTTGAGCAAGCACTCCGAAATAGTGAGGCAGTGGCAAGGTGGTTTGACTGTTCGATATCTACTGCTTCCATTCTGTTTGTCATCTACTGTTCAACATCTATTCCTATATCAGAAAGAATCACTATTCAGGATAAGCTTGATGCATCTATTGAGCAAATGAAGCTACTGCATTTAGATAATGCAAAGGTGTCTAAAGTGCTGGATCCTATATTTTCATTCATCCTTTTGCCTGGTCTGCCGAAGAGGTAAGCCATCTCTATGCCCTTTGATTTATTAGCATTATATTTTGCTGTTCAAACAAGGGATATTTCTGCTCACTATTTCTTCTTTTTGGCGTATAAAAGTCATAGAGGACCAGTTCATGGGTTTCACGGGTGGGAATTTGCCACTAATTTTTGGGTTAATGGTAGTTTTTCCCTATGGTTTGAGGGAATTGCACTTTACTCCTGTAGTATTTTTATCAGCACTTACTCCTCCTGTGATTCAGACTTAATTGCAACTGTTTAAATATTTCACAAAAATAAGGGTAATTTCGTCAAATTTAAGGGTACTTTTGTCATTTTTCTTTAACTACTTCAGGAGGGTCTATTTAAACAATTATCCAGAATTCAAAGGTCAAAAATGTATTTTTTTCGAGTTTCTTCATCTTCCTCCTCCTTTATCCGGCGACCATTTCTTCTTCCTCTGTCAACACCCCTGACCTGCACCACCACCACCAATTGCCTCAACTACCCACTAGCGTCTTCACCGTCGTCGTCCTCTCTTTCTCTCTCATCACCTTTCTCTCTCTCTATAAATGTATATATACTAGCATGTAACACGTGCCTGAAGTTACGGACTAAAACAGATAACCATAATTTGAAAAAAATAAAAATAACTTTAATATTTAGGCAATGAGACAAAAAGATCAACTTTAATATTCAACATAAAGAAAATTAATCACTTTGCATAAACTATTTTGTAATTTGTTGAAAAAAAAACTAACATTTATACACCAACCGATGCCAATAAGTTAAAAATAAATATAATGGATATTATTGTATCTAGTCCGCCGAACAAAAATTAAAAAAAAATTGGTGGTGATGCTATTATGAAGTCTCCTGTCTAATATTTTACCTTTTTCTTTTTTAGTTTTTTTTCAACTTTTAAGGCCTAGGTTATATTAACCATAAAAATTTAAGGGTGAAACCACACGTCAAAAAAATAGTAACAAAAATAGGAGTTTGAAAAATAAATAAAAGAGAGAGAGATAATTGAATGTTGTGAGAAATGGAAAGGAGGGAGGGAGAATACATTATTTCCTAAAGTAATTTTTGAAATATGGAGGCAAAATACGTAGGCAAAAATTATTAAAGAATAAAAATTATTTCTATTATTAATTTAATTGAACTTTCTTTAAATAGTTTCTCAAAATATGTACACAAAAATATAGTTTCCATATTTATATATAATTAAAGAATAAAAATTATTTCTATTATTATTAAAAAATATATGTTCTCTGTCCTTAGTTAGGTATAAGATATGTAAGGTTAAATATTAAATACACGTTTTATTTTTATGTTATATTCTAGTTTAGACACAAACGATTGAAAAATGTCAAAGCCTCTTATATCCATTCTATTTTGTATAATAGATGTATAGATCCGTTGCTTTTGGCCTTTGTTTGAGCTTGAGTAGTGAAACAAAACTCTCTCCAATTGTAGTGTGCTCCAAGAGCCGATCCAAATTAGTCGAATTACTCAACCACGAGCAATAAATGCGACGTGGTGGTGGTCATCGCAGTTAACTTCGATTTTTCCTTCTATAATTTCGATGGCCATTGTTGATGCAATTGCTGTTGTTGCTGGTGGTTGTGCCTCCGCAACACCAGTAGACAATAGAACCGGCTTTCTTCTCGGCTATGGTAACCTCCCGAAATTGACATTGACAAAACTATTCATGGTTCGCAGGAGATAGAGGTGGAGGAAATGAGTTTTCTTTGTAGAGAGCATGAAGGAGAGAGGTGGAGGAATAGATCGATGAGCCAATTTGGGGGTAAAATTGGAACAAGTCTCATAAGTACTCTGCCTGACGGAAAAATAGGAGATGAAAAAAGGCCTGGTTGATCTTACACGTTGTGGAAATGGATATTCTTTAATGCAATCAAGTTTTCATTCCATTGTTCTGACAAAGGGCATCCCCTTTACCCCGACCTTTTTCCCCTATTTTTTATAAAAATAAGAAATTAGTAGAGTCAACAAAGAGCAGAGAAAGAAATGTATTCTCATAAATTAGAGAGAGAATTTGGTTTAGTAGGTTGAGGTGGTTTCAACAACTCAGTTGTGGGTTGGATTGGCAGTAGCAGTAGTGGTTTAGGGGGCGGTTCAGTTGGGGTGGATTGCGGTGGCCTAGTTAGGTTAGTGAATGATGGTGGTCTGTTTGGCAGGGTGAGAGAAACAATGGTGGTCTGGTTCGTAGGCGAGAGAAAGGAAGACTACAAGGAAAAATGAAAAAGATTGCCAAAAAAAAAGGGAAAAAACCTGGAGATTATTGATATAAAAAGAAAACAAATACACTTTTAACCTTTAATTTTTTTGTAAGTGTTAAATCAATCTTATTAAATTAGTTTTAAGGGTATGAATGTCAATTAACATTAAATAGCAGTTAACTTTGACAGAAAATGTAACCCCCTTGCACTTGAGTATGAACCACAGGGATAAATACTGACGAAAATACTACAGGCAGGTAAAGTGCAATTCCATCAAACCATGGGGATCAAAGAGTCACTAACCTTTTATTTTCTTGTGTTTCCTTGCTTTGGTATGAACCAATGTTTCAAAAGGTGTTTTCTAGACAAGCCTGAAGGTGGGACGTAGTGGAAATGCCCCTAGGCTATATGGGGCAAAATACTCAATGGGCGTACGCTCTAGGCTTCTAGGTGGAGCCCTGTGCGTAAAAATTCTGCAAAGCCTAGGATTTGGGGGTGTGAGCCCAGTGTTTTTTTTTCATTTTTAATGTTTTTAATTTCAGTGAATTAAATGTTATTAAAATTAAGATATTTTAAGTTTTTAACTAAGGTTGGCATTTAAAATAATTGAAGTTACTATTAGAAAGTAGCCCTAAAATATGGTTAAAACCTTTTGATCTTCCCTTATCTTCCCATTGAGTAATTAAATAGATGTCTTGCGAGAATTGAACTTGCATCTTTACTTACATCCCATTATCCTATAGAGTTTCTATTGTTTTACCATTAACTTAAGCATAAATTTTTATACATGCTCTCCATTATTTTTTCTGCATCTTATGTTTTTTTTTCTATTATTCTTTTTTTAATTATTACTATTATTTGAAGTTTTTTTTTTTAATTATTATGTATTTAAAAAATATATATATTAAAAAGCCATATTTTATGAGACTTACACCCAGCCTTGCGCTCGAGCCTTTTACAACACCGGTATGGACTCTTCTACTAAATACTACATATGAGAACAGACTCCTATCTGATGAAACTGAAACTTAAGTGTTGAATTTGTTTTTTTTTCCCTTAAGAAGTTTATCTACTAATTTTGTCTCCCAATAATATTTACAACTTTCTCTTTCTTAAATATGGTCTTTCTCTTTATTTTTTCTCAATTTACTACGTTGGGCCTGTTTGATAAATTTGAAAACTAATTTCTAAAAGTTAATAAGTACTGAATTTTCAAAGTGTTGGATTGATTAAGTAATTTTCTTTTAAATACTATTGATTTCAATATATTTTTTTTTTCCACGACATTTGACTTTTATAAGTTCCTTAGAACTCAATTCTCTAAAAAAAATCTTTTAAAATTTCTCTCTATATATTACTTTCTCTCTCTAGAATTTTATTTTATACATACATATATATATATAATTGGTATATTTCCAATGGTTATGGTTTAATGATACTTGTATTAATGAAATTTGTATAATTTTAAGTGATAATTGATAATTCATGTGCACATCACTTGAATTTTTTGGCCTATTTTTAATGGATAGTTAATACATTAAATTATTGATTTATTTTTTATCAAACGCACTTAATTGATTAAGTGCTTAATGCATTCTGTTTTAAGTGTTTAATTGTGTTATCAAATAAATTAGTTTCCCCCCTCTACAATTGTTTCGTTTACATTTTTCCCAAGATTTATATTACTAATGTTTAATGGTGGTTGTTATAGATGATGAATATTTGATTATTTTGATTGACAAGTGCTAAAAAGAAAAGTGAGTCACGCATCAATTAAAATTTAAACTAATTTTAAGTGATATTTATATTTTAAGTAGTTGTTTCAATTTGTTATCAAAACACTCGATTTGATAAGACTTAACACATTCAGTTTTAGTGTTTAATTGTGTTATCAAATGGGTCCACCTCGATAAAAAAAAAAAAAACAGAATTCTTCCCCACCTTGATTTTTACCCCTTTAATTGCTATTGCTTCTGCTAGTGCAGTGCTTATGTTGAAGTAAAGCCTCTACTATATTCCGTGGATAATACGGAAACAGAAAGTGTACAAGTCATGGAAGACTCATCTTCTAAACTGGTGGAGAACCCCTGGGGTTTTCAGCATGAAAACTGGCATGACTTTTGCCTTCGGAAGTGTACCGTCTATGGGAAATTTTGTGCAGCAATACTATCTGTTACGGATGAACTGGCTATGAAGATCTGCAGTGGTAATCGTCAACATGTTTCAAAAGTGGAGCAAATGGAAAGCATAACAAGATTTTGTATTTATCGTCTTGATAAACTTCTCTTGGAAGAGCATATGTTGTGGGATGATGCGGTGGTGAGTTTTCACTCATTTGAGAAAATCTAATTTTCTGCCCCAAGTAATATTTATTTTGGTGTATAGTTTTGTTGAAGAATCTGTTGTGTATATAAACCTGGAAGGAATTCTTATACACCTGAAGATTTAATGGAGATTTTTATAATGAACTCTCAAAAAGCTATTTGATCACTGAATTCATGAACAAAATAGGCATTCTCTAACGAAAAGATGTATCAAATAGGCATTCTCTAACAAAATGATGTATCACCGGTGAGTTACGCTTGAAACTTCCTTTGTTTTACACTGAGAAGATGAAACATGAAAAATGTGCAAGTAGAGTTGGAAATTCTGATGTGCCCCGTTGGGTACTCCTACTGACCAGCCCCCTATATTGTTGAATTTTTCACTTAATTTTGCACATACAGTCAGGGGGTACGTGTTATGTTATGAATTATAAAACCAAAAACTTTCGGTTTGTGTCTAATTTTTTTCCCCTGTTCTCTTTAAAGATATTTTCATATACAGTTGGAATGTTGGTGTTTAAAAAATGTGGCATGGTAACGTGTTAAACAATCTGATTCTCCATCAATACATTGAGACAAGGTCTACGTTTTCTGTTGGATATATATGTTATCAGGTTAATTTCCTGGTTGATTATTTGTGCCATTTTTACTGATATCATTCATTTGTGTTCTTTTTTTTTTGGCAGACTTTGAGGTTTTATTTTCCGACGAGTCTTGGCATGTCCCACAGAACAGTGTCAGACATCTTCGCCAGCGTGTTTAATGAATTCGGTAAAGTTAGTAAGAGGTTTAGTATGGATAAGGAACCCATTTTTAATGTTGTTCCCGTCTTAGGATCCGGGCGGTCTGCCACAGCTATGGATGACATTGTTACCTGCGAACTATTTGCTATGAAATCTTGAGCTCCATAATAGCCTCTCACAGTTTCTCTCTCTCGTTCTTTATTTATTCAAGTTGACACCAATAAGATAAACCAATGTTGAGTTTATGTATTTTACGTTTTCAAGGTTTTCACACCTTTTGAATCATGTTAAAGGGTAGTCCACTGTACAAAAATTTCCACCATTGCGAGGTCTGGGAGGGTCAAATGTACGTAGTGTTATCTCTGTATACAGAGAGGTTATTTCTAAGATTTGAATTATATTATTAGATCAAAATTTAATGCTTCGCCATAGTTTCTCAAATTTTGTATCCAAATTTTAATAGATTGCGCTTTCATAAGAAGTGATTGGGTGAACGATTGTAATCATTTTGGTCTTCCCATGTCTTGGTTAAGGTCTGGCAATTACTCCTCACTTTTTTACTCCTTACATCTAACTTTTCGTTGACAAACTCGAGCTAGCTATAGGCCTCTTGATTTTCATTTGAAAGTTGTAAATCGTTGTTGTATTTTGTCAATATATGTATATGTAAGTTCTTTTAATTTTAATCGAGTTCTCGTACTTGATGTAGGTTTATATATATATATATATATTCACGTATAATATTGTGCAATGAATTTTTTTATTAAAAAAATTAATAATTTTATATTGAGACATGAACAAGGGTGGGCTATGCAACGAATCTTTTTTTTTTGGCTTGGATATAATGTCAAATAAATAGGCGATGCTGCATTACGGTGGCCAAGTGTGGATAAAGACGTTCATCTTCAAGATACCGAAGTCATTTGATCAGGGAGAGCACACATGATCCATATATTGATGAATAGTACCAGTGGAGTCAAATGTTGTTAGTACTCAAACTTCTGGGAAAGGGGCTTTCGCATCATAAAGAAGAGCGAGACTGGAACTAGCCACAATTGCATTTACAAGGAAGATAGTGGAATTGGTGGACATGATGAATAGACAAAAAATTAATATTTTGTGATTACAATTGACTAAATGGGCGAGAGATAAAATTAGTGAAATTGAGATTATTGGGTATAAGTTATGATATACGGGGAAAGATAAATATATGAATGAGTTGAGAATTATGATACATAGGGATTTAAGGAATAGTGTGGTATCGAACCAACCCAACCAACAACAAAAACTATATGCTTATATGGACAGAAAACAACTTTCTTTTGCCTAGTACTAACAAACAATCAATATTATACTACTGTTATACTTGAGTACAAAATATACGTGTATGGCCTATGTGTGATGGATTATGCTCCTGAGGAAGTATCTAATGGTTAACCAAGACTGATCACTGTTTGAATAGAAGGAATCCAAACTTCTCCTACACACACACTTTCAAGGGTGGTTGCTTTGATATTAGGAGAATAGGAGATACAATGATAGTTTTGAAGATAGTGATAAGAGGGGAATTGATTGATTTTATTAGCTGGCATTTGGTAACCATTCTCATCCCATTCCTAAATTTTTGGGATCTCGGTTTGAGAATAGCGTTTGGTAACCACTGTCATTTTTTTGTTTCCATTCTCATCCCATTCTAAAATGGGAATTGTGCCTTTGTTTTTTTAAGACTTGAGAAACAAAAAAAAATTGTGTCATTCTATTCCCATCCCATTCCAAATTCCTAAAAAGGACACGCTGTGTATTATTGCAATTGTTAGTGGGATTCTCCTTCAAACTTTGGTAGCCTCTTTTTCTTTCTCTTTTTTTTTTTCTTCCTCTTTTCTTTGTGTTCTTGCGTCTGGTTCATGAGTCCTCCTTCGTGCCATCTTCTTCGGTATCCATTTCGATTTCGAAATCGAAATCGATTTCGAAACTCTAAGGTTCGATTTCGGTGGTGTTCTTCGTGCCATCTTCTTCGGTTTCAATTTTGATTTCGAAATCGAAATCGATTTCGAAATATAAATGATTTTGTTTCCATCAATCTTCTTCGTCTTCTTTATCTTCATCCATCAATCTTCGTCTTCGTTCGTCCGCGTTTGCTTCGCCTTCGTTCGTGTGCGTCTGCTTCGCCTTCGATTCCGATTTCGAAATCGAAACTCTATTTCGATATTTATTTTGAAATCGAAATAGGGATCGATTTCGAAATCGAAACCCTATTTCAATTTCGATTTCGAAATTGAAATCGGGTTTCGATTTGTGATTGTTCTTGAATTTGTTCTTGGTGTTCTTGAATTTGTTCGAAATCGAAATTGGGTTTAGATTTGCGGTGTTCTATTTCGGGTTTCGGATTTCAAAATCAAAATTGTTCTTGGTGTTATACAAATTTGTTCTTGGATTTGTGATTATTGTTCTTGAATTTGTTATTGAATTTGTTTTAGGATTTGTTCTTGAATTTGTGGTTTAGGGTTCGTTCTTTATTTCTAGGATAAAATCGTTACTAAACACAATTTTGTTCTCAGAACAAAAAAAAAAATTGTCGTTACCAAACGCGATTCTCCTCCCAAGAAGAAAACAAAATTTTTATCCCATTACATCGCATTCCCATCACACTGCATGGAATGGGAATAGAAATTGGTACCAAACGGGCCCTTAGTGTCTATGTTGCTTAAGTTGGGTTGCAAGAAGATGGACAAAAGTTTTTCGAGCATATGGATGAAATAGCTTAAAATATACCTATCCATGAAAAATATTTATTAAAAGGGATTGGAGGGATTTGAATTGACATATAGGGAAGGATTGTAGGACATATGAGAAAGTACACGGTGGTTATGAATTTAAGAGAACATTATGGTAGAGAGGATTACATTTTGTAATGACATATTATTTAGTGTTTTTGAATGCATGTCCAAGTACACCCAAGGGGGGTGAATTGAGTATTGAAAATAACTTAATTGATTTTAGTCAGTTTTTGCTTTGGTTTTTTAAATAACATTTAACAAGTAATCAATATAATTGAAGTGTTAAAGAAGCGTCGTGGAATATAAAAACAAGTATAAGCATACATACGCACGAGACAGAGAAAGAGACAATAAATGCAACAACTTATAGTAGTTCAGTAGACCCCTCTTTATCTATGTCTACTTCCTCGAGCTCTTTCGGGAATTTGTAATTCACTAATATTCAGATCTTTTTTCCTTGTGAACACCAAACAGTTACACTCTCACAAAACAAATTCATTTATGTCCTACTACAACTCTCACTAGACAAGGTCGTTATGTTTAGCTACACTCTCTCACAAGGTTACAAGACTAGCTCATTCATGTATTGTTACAACTCTCACTAGGCAAGCTCATTTATACCTATCTACAATCTCTTACTTAGACCAACATCCTAGTCTAAGTTTGATTCACACCCTCATAGTATGAAATCATCTTTTGTTAGTTTTTAACGAGTCTAACTCTCAAGGCTTCTATCAATCACCTACAATATGAATACATCCTATATTGACCCTGCTAGGTGCTTGTAGAAGTGCGTGTATAATGATATGTCGAATAAAGTATGTACATAAGTAATCAGGCATGATGAATATATTCAATTAAGTTGACATGATGTAAAAGAATTATAATCTCAATTAAGTACAAGTATGATAAAATGATTATTTTTCAATTTCAAACTAAGACAATTTTCAAGAACATATATTCTCCAAGAATGCACAATAAAAATGTCCAATTAGCTCACCTCTTATTGGATTGGTAAGCGGGGGATTTAAGATCTCGATGAGTAATTTAATCTCACTGACAGTGCGAGTTCTTCCCGTGTTCAATATACCAAATCCAAAGAATTCGTGATTAAGTAGAAAATCCTTTTTTATTTATCTTAGAAAAGTCTTTCGGTTTTCTCAAAAATGTTGGATTGTAAATGTAATTAAAGCTCTTTGATATACAATTGTTTGTTTTAACCCCTTCCAACCCTCTTGAGTTTTCAACAGCTTGTATCTTCAATTGCTTGTAGCTTTCGCCTTGATCATTCCCTCTTCATTCTTTAATTCATCTTCTTTATCATGATTCATCATTCTTGGCCGTTTTTCATCATACATTTGATTCTTGATCATTCTTTGTGGTGTCTCCAATATGACTTTTGTATATCTTAACACACTTAATAACCACATTAAATATAAATCTCAAATATATTGTTATCATCAAAATTCACTTTCAGGGATTCAAATCCTTAAGGTCAACAATCTCTCCCTTTTTTTATGATGACAACGTATTTGATGGTTTACCCAATTTTTGTAACACAAGACTCCTCCTTACTCAAGGGAGGTATTTTTTACCAATCATGTGTGAAATGGAAAATACGAATGATAAAGCGTAATTTTAAGTACAACAAGAATACGATATAAGGACAAACACTTAAACGAGAATGATATTTGATAAAGCATAATTATTAAGTACAAAAGAATATGACATGAGGTCGAGTACTTCAATGAGAATGATACATTACTTATCCATGTAATAAAATGCATAAAATCACTAGTCTCTCCCCCTTTGTCATCGCAAAAAATTGGGGGTCTGATTGATGTGGGCACTTAAAATAGATAGGTGTAGCATAATTAGTATGAATATCAGGATGTAAGATAAGCATGGATTTATCACAAAAATAGTGCAATGACGATAGAATATTAAAACCGATTACATGTCCAAACAGTGTAGCATACATCAATCCATAAAATATTACATATCCATAAGGTAAGTGTTCCACAATATTATAGGCCATTAAATGTTTCCAATAATCTGATTTGATAATTAGGGCCTAAAGATTTGGTGGTGGTGGCAGATGGAAGGAAAGATACGACTGTAGGTATATAGACAACTTTCCAATAGATGATTGAATCGGTCAAAATGATCATCCATGTGCTGATCATGAGAGGAGACCTAAATTTTCAACTCTTGAAAATCTTGATTGAATCCATCCATTCTTCCTTCACAACTGCCAATGTGGCCATTCATTTAAAGCATCCTAGAGTCCATGTCATCAAATCTTATTGTCATGTATGAGCGAAGATTTTCATCATCACCGACATCTTCATTTGCATTTCTTTCCTCGTCTTTTTCATCTCTTTCAACCACATGTATTTTTCTTTTCAGTTTTAAGAAGATTACCATTCTTCGATCTCTTCTTTCTTCGCCCATTCAATGTTGAAAAGATATCGCATATGATTGACAGAACGGAATGAGATTTCATCACGAGGTGAAATGACAGTGGTTGTGTTTTCAAGAGATATAGGAACCTTAAAATATTTGAATACACGAGTGAGCACATTCCCATATGGATGCATTATACCTGCGTATCCAAGTTGATGTCCCATAGTCTCAAAAATTAATGAAGGAATATCCACTTTTATATTATTCATGAAGTAATACAGAAGACAGACATCAAATTGAGTAAGAATTGCATGATTACTTCTTCTTGGAACAAGAAAGTGACTGATAATTTCTAGAAGGAGTCAATTTTCATTGGAAAGACTACTGATAGCATGAGCTTTACCCCTATATATGACACACCCCCGGAGAAACACAAACATAAAAAATGGAATGTATATGTTTTAATGCTTTGTTAATCCCTTCGTTTTGAAGGCAAACTTACCCTTTTGAAATGCTTTTGGATAAGTTTATTTTTTGAAAATCTTTTAAAAATAGTTTAGGGGCTTTTCTAGATGACAATTTTGAAATAGTTCTTTAGGCTGAGTTTATTTTAAAAAAGGGGACTCGCTACCTAGTAATGGGTTAAATGGTGTACTAGGTCTGTAGGATTTTTGATAAAAAAAAAAAAAAAAAAAAAGACCCAATATTTGACTCAAAATAACTTGGTCTTATTTAAAGTATTCTTTAAAATTCGGGGGTCAGTTATACTTGGAGAATGTGTTAAGCACCCCAAGACACTCGTCCGAAGATTGTACCTAAATTTAAATAAATATTTAAAATTAAAACAAGTCCAAGTAAGTTTTTTGGGTTTGTTATCATAATAGTTTCCCTTATTATTATTTTTATTTTTTATCTTGCAAAAAAATGAGCGGGACAAAATGTGGTATCTACAGTTTTTCCTCTTTGTCATGTTGGTTTACTCATAATGACAAAGATATGAGACGTGCACTGTTTTGTTCCATGAAAATTCAGCTCAAACAAAGAAAAATGATCGAACCTCGATTAGTCCATATTGATATTTTTTTTTCTTTTATTTTTTTTTTCAGGGAAGAAATTGAAAATGGTGTTTCCATGGCATCATGGAAATCACCGAAAGTAGTAAATGGTGTTAAATGGCACCATGGAACTATTAAAAGCAATAAATGGTGTTCAGGGAAATTAGAGAATTATCGAAAGCAGTAAATGGTGTTCTAAGGCAACTAGAGAATCACCAAAAGCAGTAAAGATTCCTTCCCGAAAGGCTAGGAACCGAATTTAGGGAGGGTCGATAGACAAGTCCTAGAGAAATACGTTGCAATATAGGGGCGGAGAATGTTGGCCATCAATATCTCCTAAGTTAGACTAGACCCAACTAGGGGTTTCCTACATATCTTAGGATAACTAAGAATAAGGTCAAATGTAGTTCAAATTCATTTAGAAATTTTAAATAGTAAAGTAAATCAGGATTGGTGAGAAAAGGTTCTGGGTAAGAAAAACCGATTCATGGGGTGTCATCTTAGTCTGAAACTGAAGCGACAAACGAAGGTTCTCATAAAAGAACAGAAAGTTTCTTTTTTTATTTTTATTTTATTCATTCATTTTTCATTTCATTAATTTATTTATTCACTTCATTCATTTAGGAATTTATTTATTTAAGTATTTATTCATTTTATTTATGTAAACATTTATTCATTTATTTAAGCATTCATTCATTTTTTTCATTTTATTTATTTTATTTAGGATTAAGCATTTAGACGTTTTCAATTTAGACATTTTCAATTTATTTATTTCAATAGCATTTAGACAATTTTTCATTTATCTTTTTATTTTATCTAAACCTTCATTTTTCACTTCATTTTTATTTTTTTAAGCATTTTCATTTTCTTTTTCATTTTATTTATTTAAACACTATAATACTCAAGAGTAGCGTCCTTACTTTGGACCATGATAGGTGTGATCTACCTATGTATTTCCAAACCAAATTAAGTTGGTTTTTGAGTGTTTATATAGTATTTTATTATATTTTAATTAGTTTTTATCTTTTTGTATTAAATCAGGAGTGTGGGGCAAAAATATAGGAAACTGGAGCGGAAACGATGAGATCGAACCGAAGGCGAGTTGAAGTTACGGTGGATAAACAAGCAAAGAGGCAAAAATATGAAGGAAGTCCACCGCCTAGGCGTCCAGACCTCTGCCTAGGCAGTGAAGATGCTGAGAATAACAAAAGACTACTGACAGCCCATCGCCTTGGCAGGAAATTCCTCCGCCTAGGCGGAAATTCCAGTAGAAACATTTCCAAGTCCACCGCCTACTTCTTCGCCTAGGCGGTCACCAAACCTGCAAAGCCGGTAAAGGTGTTGTAACTTTAAGGCTATTTTGGAGTATGATTCAATCCTATTTTGGAAACACTCAAAACATGGAAGTTGTAGATCTTTTTTTTTAGTTTTTCATAGGTTTTTGAATCACCTCAATCGGAGTTTAGATGAAGAAATTACCATGAAAATAAAATGCAAACCTGCAGTTCCTTTGCCTAGTCGAGAATTCCATCGCCTAGGCAGAAAGTTAACTGACCTACCTCCGCCTAGGCGAAAAACCCTACGCCTAGGCGAAAACCCCTGACACAGCCTTGATATTTATTAGATATTTTGAAATATTTTGGCTATAAATACCATTCCCTCTCCCCTCCTTGTGAAACCCCTGGCCATTTGGGCATCTTAAGCGATATTTAGGCTAGGGTTTAGGTGTTTTAGAGGTGGAGCTCACATCCCGAAGTGGAGAAGACGGTGAATCGATCGTTGAGCGTTCTTAGCGGTTTATCTTCAGATGAGGCTAAGTTCTTAGATTGTTTTTCCTTACTTCTTTATCTTAGGATCATGTGAGCATGTTTAGCTCGTTATTTTATTGTATATGCGGCTATAGCCTTGATTTAAATATGGATTGTAGTAGGGATTAACATATAATTTATAAAGACGTTGTTTGGATGATTTCGGTGTTGCGTTTATGATTGTTCTTCACAGTTTGATTGTGTTTATCGTATTGTTTGTTTATTATGCTTAGAATGGTAAATGGAGAATACAGGGTTTTGACAAACCCCGGATTCGAATTTGGATAAGCAAACGCCATGATTTTATAACCTAATCGGGGTTTAAATCATGGACAATCGATGACGTTGGGGCAAGACTCACGCAACCTAGGGTCATTAAGATGTTGAGGGGGACTTTTTCATTGACACGAAGTTGCGTATTCCCTCGTCTTACACTCGGGAGAGGTGGCGAGGGAATTTTAGAACGAAGATTTTTGATAGGGTAAATACAACGCGACAATCTAATTACCCAGAAGGGAGTTGGATTGTGTGCAATCAATGACGCTGGGCGAGACTCACGTGACCTAAGATCGTTAAGACATTGAGGGGGACTTCTTCGTTGACTCGAAGTCATGTATTCTCCCGTCTTACACTTGGGATAGGTGGCGGTGGAGTTTACGTACTGAGATTGTCTAATAGGTCGAACACTGTAAACTTAAGTCAATCGAGATTGAACACGTATTTGTAAACGCGTTAATCCCTAGGCAATTCTTCATCCTAAAATATATTAGTATATTAGTATAGTTAATTTAGGTTATATTATTATTAGTTTAATTAATTAAATACATTTGTTTTCCGCCTAGATAAAGTTAGGTCACGACAAACGCGGTACTCGATAATAACGACACCAATCCCTGTGGATATGATAACCCGATCTTTCACGATCACACTATACTAAAACTTTGACTTCGTACACTTGCGAATAGTCATATACTTCGAGGGTGTAAATCCTGGGCGTACAAGTTTTTGGCGCCGTTGCCGGGGAGTGTTTTGTTGATTATTGCCAAAAATACGCGGTAACGGCCAGGACTTGAGTTTTAGATAGGAGAAGCAAGTGTATCGTATTCTAGTCCAGTTAACGACATACAAGTTTTTGGTGCCGTTGTCGGGGATTAGTCGTTAGGCAAATTCAGTTCTTGGTGATCGCTACCAAGTTTTTGGTAATGATTGCTGGGAATTGTTTTGTTCGTTATTGTCGATATTGTGTGTAAATGACTTAATTTTACTTTAGGCATTTATTTTGTATTTAATTTTTGTTTGTAGTTTTGCTTTTGTTTCTTATGCAGGGTGTTTGACGATGTTAGATCGACGGGTATTGATGCATCCCTTTCGACGGGATTCCAAACCGTTTTAATGTACAAGGCCACGCACATGAGCCGGTGAGGCGTTTCGTTGAAAGATTGAGCCATCCAAAGCAAAACCTCACCAATCTTGGGGGCGTTCTGAAAATGTTGGGCCGATGACATTAAACCACGTGCTTTTTGGAAGGCAACCCAAGGTCAAATAAATTAAATCCATCCCCGTTGATTTGAAACGGAGGCGAGATCCTCTCGTCTCCCAGGTAAGTGTTCTAAACACCCTTTGTCAGTATGCTTTAAATTTCATATATTGAAGAATGATGATTGGGTTCGTTGAGGACACTGTCCATTTTGAGTTTGGCGGTGATGTGTAGTATAGTATGTTAGTTTATGTGTTATTGTTTCTCATATTGCATTTGTGTTTAGGTTAGAATGTGTTTATGTTTTTGTTGTTGTTATATGTTGAGTTTTGTGTTCATCTGGGCCGTTACTCAATGATGATAATTACCCCTGATTGTTTTCGAGGTCAAGGGTAATACTCATGCATGTGTAATTCTGTGTGTTTGACTATGCGTTTTGGTCAAAATTATTATAGATCCTAATTTGCACGGGCACATAAACTCACGGTATAGTTATTCAATTGATTTGAGGATAATTATCAATTAGCCAAATTCATGACACATTGAGGATTCTAGAACTTGATTGAGGGGAAGCTTGAGGCGAAATCTTAGGCGAGGTAGTTCAGGAGAAATGATTTAAGCATTCTCTTTGTCGCTTGAGCCTTTGAAACCTACCTTGCTACATGTTTATCCTTCGTTACCCTATCGAAGCCTAAATGCAAATTCAATTTAGAACACATAAACTAATACCATGGCCAGTGGATCTTTTTCCAAACCTAAATCGCTGAATTTAAAAGCACATTTGAGTGAATCAAGTTAGCAATTGTAAATGCTACTTGATGTGAGTGGTTGGGTTTAGGGCGAACTTCTAATTAGTTCGGTATTTGAGTACTCACTTGTTATTTTTCATTTGTATTTCACACACCCCTTCAACTGTAACAATCACATAAGTTTGGGGTTGTGTTCATTGAAAAGAAAAGAAAAGAAAAAAATAGACAAAAAAAAAATAAAAATAAAATGTAAATACGGTTTTTATTTCCATTTCTTTTGACAAGTGAGTATGTTGGTCTAAAATGCATGTTCAGGATTGTTTCCAATCTTTCTATGGGGGTTCAAGAGTGAATATGCCAAGCGTTGAGCCTTAGGTAACGTTAAGTTAATAACGTTAACCCGTTTTCTATTCCAAATTACCCTTGGCCAAATATACGAAAACCGAACTAAGTCCTAATGATCTTCATGAACTACTAAACCTACATTAGTGAAGAGTGGACCCCAATCCAGCTTATGGTAATCCTTAACTCATAAATTTCGTTGGGGGATAATCCAATCTGATCATTGTATAGCCATATTAATGAGTCTCGCACTAACAGGTTTACAGGATCTCTAATAGCGTTCACCATTATTGCATGTCGAAATTCTAGAACATTACATGTTGTGTATTACCACCTAAACTCGAAATAATTGGCGGTTGTTGAGGGAAAAATAAATAGGCTGTTAGAAGAAGTCAAAACTCGCAACGAAATTTCATGAGTGATGAATTTTAAAGTCATTTTTGAAATCGAAAGTGACCTAGGGCACGATTTTACTATGGAATGAATTCTAGTTTCAAGAGTAACTAGGATTGGTGAGAATCTTATCGAAATTCGTCGGTTTATGGCGTAGATCTAAGCGAATTACTTAAGAGATCACGATATGACCCAAGATAGTGAGAACCTCTTCCTTAACTAACTCATACTAAGTTGATATCAAGCAATGAAGACTTTTAGAGAGTTATTTTCAGTTTAGAAGATGAATAGATGAGTTGGAAAGTGAATGAATTTTTTGTCTTTTCTTTTTCTATGGTCAGGTTGCACCAATGGTTTCCAAACATCTCTTTGTGAAACATTGTTGGGTTTTGAATACCATATTTGGTCTCTCTGGTGCATCATCTTCTAGCTCTTTAATTCCCATTTTGGAACGGTCTTTGATATCCACAGTGTCTTGTATATAACCTGTAACAAATTTAGAGTTTTTTAAGTACCCCTTTTCTTTTAGATCTTTTCTTATTTGCACGGTTAATTTGTACATGACAGGTAATTGGATAGTGATCATTACGATTGCAAAAAAAATATTTCAATCAATCATTCCTTTTAGGAGTTAGTTTTTTAAGGAGATCATCTAGGTCTTTCTTAGTGAGCTCAATAGAACGAAGGGACTTCCGAAACGCATTAATTACATCCATCAATCTTAAGTTTGGCTGCTTTACAACTGCTAAATCAGTTTGGGACTTTCTGGAAACACGATACTCACTTCTCTCTTTATCGCATTGACTAAATAAGGGTTTCGAATGAGCATCCCCCAAAAGAAGCTTGACCGATAGGGAGAGGTGTAGAAGCAAGAAGTCTGATAAAGGGTAGGAATAGAGTTGCGACAAGGGTTACAACACGAATGGATAAGCCTCTGTTACACACTTCAAGACTGAATTTTTTCTTTTCCACATATTGATAGTCAAGTTTCAGACCCTTTGACTCATTTTCCGCAGAAAGTTTTTAGATTTAGTTTTTGAAAGAGACTTATTTTTCAAAACAAAATTATCATGAGATTTTTCAAGAGTTTCAAGTATGTTTTTCAGCCATTTAATTTCATTCTTAGATTCCGTGACAATCTTATTGAGTGAGGAATTTTGTTACTCGATTTCAAGGGCCTTTATTTTTATATCAGAGTTCATTTGATTTAAATGTTGTTTGACAAACTCATTGGTTTCTACGAGTGCATCATGTAAAGAATTATAATCAGATAGGCATTACTACACGTATCAATAAAAATGTTATCACATACCTAATCTCTGTGGGCCATAAAAGCAAGCATGGTTATTTCTTCATTGGTAGATGAGCTCTTCGAGTTGTTGATTTCTGTACTATTCCAAATGGCCTTCATGGACTTCTTCTTTTCTTTCCAGAAGTGTCGCTTTACTTTGCATATCTGATCCTTCTTGAGTTCTGGACAGTCTACTTAGAAGTGTCCGATCTTGTGACAATTGAAACATATGCTTTAAGGGAGTTAAATGTTTTTTTTCCTTGAAAATCCTTTTGCTAACCGGCAGAAGTTCTTAGTAACTAGTGCCAAACTTTTCTCTTCGTCACTATCAAGGCTCTCATCATCATCATCATTTTCATCATGGAGCACTGTGAGTGCTAGCGCCTATCATTTGTTGATCGAATTTTCTTTATAGATTTTTATTGACGACTCATGTATTGTGATATTTTCGGACTGCACCTCTATGGTATATGTGTTTAGATATTTAGCCACCGAAATCGTTGTAACCTTCGTTTCCCACACCTTGAGAAATGACCAAAGGATCTTCCTTTCTCTTTCAACCATGGTGTAAGGCTTTTCGACTGCATTGCAGATCGTGTTAAATCAGGCATACATTTGTTAAATGCTTCATGATCTTCAATCTTGAACATCTCATATTGATGGACTAGGCCATTAATCATGGGTTACTTTACTTGGTTTGTGCCCTCATGTGTAACTTGGAGCATGTCCCTTATCTCATTTGTTGACTGGCATCCAAATATCCTATTATTCTCATTTAGATCTAACGCACAGAAAAACAAATTGCTAGCTTGGGCATTTGAAGATAGTATGTTTAAATTAACCTCATTATAATCAGATTTGGTCTTATCAACATGTTTTGAATCTACAATCTTCGTATGTAGGGACCATTCTTAATTACTCGCTATGTCTCATAATTGGTGGCTTGCAAAAATGTAATCATTAAGAATACATAATTATCGCTTGTAAACAATGGTAGTCTGTGCATGGATTAACCTTAGGGTAGGATAAAAATCTAGAATTAGTTTATATGGATCGGTTTGCTCTGGCTTGTACGCCCATAAATAACTAAACTTTGATACCAATTGTTGATCCAAGTATACCAAGGGGGTGAATTGGTTATTGCAAATAACATAACTAGTTTTAGTCCATTTTTATTTTGGTTCCTTAAATACCACTTAACAAGTATTTAATATAATCCAAGTGCTAAATAAGTGTAGTGGAATATAAAGACATACATACAAGAGATAATAATAATAAAAAAAAAAAAAAAAAAAAAAAAACACAACAACAAAACAAAACAATAAAGACACAAATACAAGAGATAGAAAATAGAGACACATACAAGAGTATAATCATACACACATACAAGAGAAAGAAAAAAAGACAATCGAGACATAATGATTTATAGTAGTCTGATAAGGTCCCTTCTTATGTATGTCTACTCCTTTGAGCTCCTTTGAAGATTTCTAATCCAACAACATTCGGATCTTCTTCCTAGGTGAAAACCAAATAGTCATACTCTCACAAAATAACTTTGTTTATGTCCTGCCACAATTGTCAAGTCCTGCTACAACTATCACTGAACAAGGTCGTTTATGCCTAACTACACTCTCTCACAAGGCAAGTTCGTTTATGCCTTTCTACAATCCCTCAAAAGACAAGCACGTTCTTTCCTTTCTTAGACCAACATCCTAGTCTAAGTTATGATTTGCACCTTCACAGTATGAAATTATCTTTGTTAGTTTTGAATGAGTCTAACCATCAAAACTTTTATCAATCACCTACAATATGAATAAAACCTATATTGACTCTATTAGGTGCTTGTAGAAGTGCTTGTACAATGATATGTTAAATAAAGTACATATACAAGTAATCATGTATGATATATGTATTCAATTAAGTTTGTGTGATATAAAAAAATCAAATGATCTCCAATTAAGCACAAGTATGATAGTATGATTTACGATAATGCTTAAGAAGATGTATTTCTCTACGAAATTATAGTGAAAATATCTAATTAGCTCACCTCTTATTGGATTGCTACGCAGAGGATTTATGATCTCGATAAGTTAAGCTCATCGACAATGCGAGTTATTTCCATGTCCAATTTACCAAATCCAATGAATTCTTGATTAAGTAAAAATTCCTTTTTGATTTATCTTAGAAGGCTCCTTTGGTTTTCTCAAAAATATTTAATTTAAATATAATCATATTTACTCTTGTAAAGCACAAGATGAAATTCCAATATGTTTATCTCAATATCAAGGAAAATATTCTAGAACAAAGATAAGACAATTAAACAAATATAGATATATACAATTTATACACACAAAAGCAAATATTTACAATCAAAGTAAAGTAAACTTAGAACAAACTCACGAGTGTGATCAAAGATATAATCTAAGTAGAAATAAAAATAAAATTGATCCTAAGCACAATTTCTCAAGGATTTCACCAATTGGATTGTATCGATATCTAAGAAGAACTCATTATGGCCAATCTTGAAAAATCTCACTCTAGTGATATTGCAACACTATCTGACTCGATTACGAAGAAAAAGGGTTATACACGGTAGTTTAACCATATAAGAATGTACAAAGTTTGATATGTTGGAGGAATTTCATGAATTTTTTGTTAAGTGTAAACAGCGGAGTACAATATCCTTTTATATAGGTCACTAACCTGAGCAATTTGGAATCAATCTGCTGTAAATTAAAGATATGAATGGTAGAGGTTATCAATCATACGATATTAATATTTTCAATGTTCCAATTCATCTTATGAGCAGTTTACCATTAGGATACAAGCAACAAAGAACCACATTTTAGGGCTAAAAATGGTAACTTAAATATTTATGATTTTGGCCTTCAATCTATTTCAGAATTAAAAATAATTAATTCAAATCAAAGATAAAATATTTAATTGAAGTTATAGACGTATTTGCGTCAATATGATGTTTAATTTAAGCTCAAACTTAAATTTTTGCTCAGTGTATCAAACCAGTTCCATAAATTGATTGACCGATTTCAAGGATCGGTTGACTGATGTTTTTGTTGTGGTTTTCTGGATAACCTATTGGTGTAATCGGTCGACTATCAAGAAGTATTACTCGAGTAATTGTTCAAAACATTTAAATTTAAGAGCTATTGCTATAATCAGTTGATCGATATTCACCTATTGGTTGACTAACTAATGATTCTTCTAAATTATTTAGCCTACTGGTAAGATCAATTGACTGATTCATTCTTTTGGTCGACTAGTTAAGGTTATTTATTGTTCATTCTAGGCTACTGGAGGGATTGGTTGATTGGCTATAGGGTTCAGTTGATCGATTCTAGTTGTTTTTCAAATTTAAGCCTATTTTCTAACTCTTTTCAATCTATTTTTGAATATTCTGACCTAGACTCAATTATACACATTCTAAAAGTAAGTAAATACATGCTTATCTTATAATTAAAATGCCACATAATAATACAAATTATATATGTTTTGTCTTAGTAGAGTAAATGTATATTTTAAGGGTTATGGATGCGATTACCTTATCTTAGATATACAATTCATTTGTTTTAAATCCTCGCAAGCCTCTCGAGTCTTCAAAAAATTGTATCTTCATTTTGAGTCTTCATTTGCTTGTAACTTTTGGCATGATCATTCCTTGTTTATTCTTTGACTCATCATTCATCAATTCATCTTCTTCACTCTGATTTATCATTATTTGTTGTTCTTCATCATTCCTTTGGTTCTTGGTCATTCTTTGTGGTGTTCAAATATGGATTTTACTTGAATTAATACACTCAACAACCACATTAAACAAAAAACTCGACGAACGAATAATCATTGAATAAGAAAGAATTTGTGAAAAAAATTTATACCTGCCTTCGAAAGTATTGAATTAGGAACTCCTGAAAATATTATCAAGTTTCATGAAGAAATTGAAGCCTTACAACGCGCTTATCTTACTTTTGTTGCTAAAAAAACCCTTAATACAACTTTCCCCTAATATCGAAACAGCCTATGCTCAGATACAGAGAGATAATAATGAAAGAAGAAGTGACGATAGAAAAATAGAAATTCTAAATAAAATTCGTAAATACCTACTTGAAATTATAGAAATTGATAACCCTACAAAAAGAGGATCATGAATGATCAAGTTTTTCTAGATAAATTTATGCTCGCTTTTGATGAATTAATTATTGGGACAAAAGATGAAATTTATGATTTCTATGACCAAATAACTTCTGCAATAAAAGGAATGGAAAGAATAATGGATTTAAATCATGCATATTCTGAAATCCCTTCTATAAATGAATCCTTTATTGATATCAGATTAAGTAATCTAAGAAAGGCTAATTTACTTTATGCTATTTATCAATACTTGAAAACTTTGATAGCTAGTAATTATGGAGACTATTGCCCTGATGGGGAATTACGTGTTAAAAATGAATTATTTGTTGAATTTTTCTCTATTGGATATTCCGCTGTCGGCTCCTCTGACCCCCTAGTGGTATCAGAGCCCGTTGATAAAACTCATGAAAAAACTTATTATTTAGAATAATGGCAGCCATATTTAAAACACAAAAGAACTTCTGAATTTAAGTCTTAAAGAAAGATTAGATTATTATAAAGATCTTTACAACACTGCCAACAAGGAACTAGAATTAATAAGTTTAATTAATAAAAAGAAATACTTCTCCTTAGAAGTTATGGAAGAAGTATTTGAAGAAATTATAAATGATGAAAAGTTTGATAAAAAACTAAATAGTATTGGATTACCAAAATATCGTGATGTATATCTACCAGAATCATCTGTGTTTGGATATCATGCTATAAATTGGCTACAGGTTTATAAACAAGAGACTTGTGAAAAACTTGCTTTAGTAAACTATGCTCTAAGCCAAACTGACCTCTTTAAAGAAATTAAGGACTTTATAAAATGGAAAGTACTAAAAGATATGCATGATTACTATACAAACACTACAAAAGAAGATATAGATGGTGAGGCTGAACCCTCAGGAACTTATGACAAACAAGATGATATTTTTGATTACTATGATTTTGCCCAAAATGATACTGATTGAAAATGTTTATTGAAAAAATTGATGAAAACACTGAATTACCCAAAGGTCTTACAATTATCACAAATAATCAAGAAAAAATAATGAATGCTATAAATAATAATAAGATATTAATTGAAAATTTAAAAATCGAAAGAATAGGAATAAGGGAATACCCTATGCCATCCTACCGACGAGCCTATGTCTTGAAAACTGAAGATAATGAAACATCGTCTCTAGATAGTGATGATAATATAGAAATATTAGAAGAATTAAATGTCCTAATGAACACTGAAGCAAGCACTAGTGGTTTTAGACAACCTATCAACCCAACTACTACCGGTCAAAGTACACAAACAACTCAGTATGTTCAACCAGAAACTACCAGTGCTACAACACCACCTCCTCAAAGGAGAACAACTAATTTTCTTAATGACCCTTCACTTTTTACTCCTCCATTGGTAAACGAAACATTTCCTGAAAATATAAACACGAATCCTGCCTTTAGAGACTCTAGAAGAGGAATAGCAGACGCCAAAAGAGAATTGCTTAGACAAAAATTTGAGACACCTAAAACAGAAAATATTTCTGGAAATGGAATTTATTTAAATCTAGATAGTTATATGGGAAACTTTTCCTTAATGGAAGAAGTAATTACTAAATGGGTAAAATCTCTTTATACCATAACCATATTCAGAAATGTATTTGGTCATGAAAAAATTATTGAAGATCCTTTTTCAAAATGGATACCAATGACTTTCTTAAGAAATGTTGGTAATTGGTGGACTAATTTAGGAATTGCTCTCAAAAATAGAATAAGAACTGGAGTTTTTACCACAGATCTCGATATTGCTAGTATAGACGGTGATGTTGTAAAGGTCATTTGAAGATTTGAAAATGCTATTAGAAAAGAATTTCTGGGACAATTCTGGGATAGGAATGCCGAAGAAGTTAAAAGAAAAAATAGAATAAATGCCATAAATCATTTGATAAATATGAGAATCTGTAATATGTGCTACTTTGAAATATACACTAACGAATTTGCAAAGCATTATTACAAAGCTGATTTCAACTCCTATGAACAACAAGTCTATCTAGACATGTATTTTTCTAAATTACCCTCTCAGTACACTAGAGAATTAATAACAAGTTATAAATCCATACCAAACTGGCAAATGGAAGATTCTTTAGGAACAAGAATGGAATATGCCCAAAGATAAATAGGTATGTGGTGTGCTACTGCTAAAAATGTTGAATTATACAGAAAAAACCATCAACTAGGACTCTGCTGTGACAACCAATCTGAAGCTCCTAAACAATTTGGATGTGCTGATATATTTCCTAGACAAAATAGAAAGCTATTTAAAAGAAATAAATATAAGCTAAAAAAGACATTTAAAATAAACTTTAGGCCAAAGGCTCCTTTTAAATCAAAAAGATTCTTTAAGAAAAAATTTAATAAAAACCCTAAATCTCGACCAGGGATAAAAACTGCTCAAGAAAAAGCAACCAAGAACTGCAAATGCTGGGCGTGCAAAGAAATATGTCATTATGCAAATGAATGTCCTAACATAAAAAATAAACAAAATGCTAAGATAAAAGTATTCTTAGAACAAGATGTGTCTGATATCAGTGAAACAAATTCTTTCGATTTTTAAATTTTTAATTAATATCTTATTATTATTTATAGCATTCATTATTTTTTTCTTGATTATTTGTGATAATCGTAAGACCTTTGGGTAATTCAGTGTTTTCATCAATTTTTTCAATAAACATTTTCAATCAGTATCATTTTGGGCAGAATTATAGTAATCAAAAATATCATCTTGTTTGTCATAAGTTCCTGAGGGTTCAGCCTCACCATCTGTATCTTCTTTTGCAGTGTTTGTATAGTGATCATGCATATCTTTTAGTACTTTCCATTTTATAAAGTCCTTAATTTCTTTAAAGATGTCAGTTTGGCTTAGAGCATAGTTTACTAAAGCAATTTTTTCACAAGTCTCTTGTTTATAAACATGTAGCCAATTTATAGTTTATTTAATTAAACGATGTAGTGGAATTTAGTTTAGAATTATCTAGTTTTCCTTTAGAGAAGATTTATAGGTTTCATAGGAGAACTAAGACTTTTGGAAGTTAGAATAGAATTAAGATGAAAAAAAAAAATTAGGGCCAAATGAGATCCCTATAGAGGTTTAGAAGAATTTAAGAGATTTTGGGATAGATTGGTTAACTAGGTTTTCGAGTAACATATGAAGGAATAATAGAATCGGATGATTGGAGGAGTAGTACTTTAGTGTGTATTTATAAAATAATTGTGATGCTCAAACGTTGTACAAATTATTGGGGCATAAAACATATGAGTCATACTATGAAATTTTGGAAGAGAGCAATAGAATATAGTGTAAGACATAACACGAACATAGAACTGAATCAATTTGGATTTATGCTCAACCATTCAATTATTGAAGTTATATATTTACTCATGCGATTGTGAGAGAATATGGAAAAAAATAAAAAAAATATTTACATATGGTTTTTGTGCGCTTCAAAAAGACGTATGATCGAGTAGCCAAAGAAGTATTGTAGTGGATTTTAGAAAAAAAAAAATAAGTATTCAATGCATATATTGAGGTGATTTAGGAAATGTATGAAAGTATAGTCATTAGTGTCGGAATAGCAGGAGGTGACACTTATAGGTTTGTAATTAATATTGGGCTACACCAGGGATCGTTTTTAAGTTCTTACCTTTTCGTCCTAGTGATGGATGAGCTTATAAAATATATCCAAGATGGCGTACCCTAGAGTATAGTTGTTTGCAAACAACATAGTATCAGTTGATGAAAATAGAAGAGGTCTTAACTAAGTTAGATGGTAGGGAGAAGTTTTAGAGTCTAAGAGATTAAGGATAAATATAAATAAGACGAAATACGAGTAGTGAAATTTTATTAAAACTCTGAGACACGATGGTATGGTAAAATTGAAGATCAAGAGCTCTTTAAGATTAATCATTTTAGGAATATGGGTTCTATCATTCAGGGCACTAGTGTAATCGAGGAAGACATTATGCATTGAGTTGAGGCATGATGATTGAAGTAAAAAATGGTATTCAGGGTGATATGTGATTATATGATACCATTGAATTTAAAAGAAAAAATCTACAAGAGTACAATAAGATCAACGATTATTTATGGTTCAGGATGTTTGGTGGTAAACAAGAAATATGTCCATAAAGTATGTGTGACAGAGATAAGGATGCAAAGGTGGATAAGTTAAAGGCCAGAATGAATAAAGTTAGGAATAGATTTATTAGAAATAAGTTAGGAATAACACTCGTTGAGGAGAAGATGAGAAAATCGTTAACGATAGTTTGAACATATGCATAGAAAAAAAAAAGATGCATTAGTAGGAAAATTGATTTAATTAAAATAGAGGGTACTACAAGAGGGAGAGGTAAGTCTAAGAAAATATGGGACTAAACAATTAAAGAGGATTTGATGGTCATGAATTTTGTTGTTGTATTATATATATATTTTTTCTCCTATCTCTCTTTCTCTTCCTTTTCTTGTCTTTTTGCTCCCTTCCATAATCTCTCTCTATATTGGTTCTAGGCCTTTCCATATTTTTAGCAACCCCTCAATGTTTTCTGGAGCTTTGTCAATATTCGGTGATATTGTTGGAGTTCCGATAATATTTTGGCGACATTGCTAGTGTTTTGGAAAAAATTTCTTGATAGAAGAGTGGATAATATAAAGACATAGTTTGCCAACTTTTAATCCATTTTAGTTTCATCAAAATTGATACATTGGTTAATTTGGTATTGGCCAATCTCATGTGTGTCGGATTAAAAATGAGAATGAAAATTAATTCGGGGTACCAAACATAAGAATTGAGTAATAGTTGGAATAGACGTTTCATTTTTTAGTTGGATTGCATGTAGTAAACATATTGTGAAAGCACTAATAATGTTTTAATAGTTAAAAAAATATTCGAAAGATTGTTATTGAAAGAAAGACATAAACTATTAAATTAATTCTACTCAATTCATGAAGGTTGCCCAATTGATTACTAGGCATTGATAGATTAGGTGGGCACCGATGGTTTTATGGTAGTATAATCAAAATAATCAAGGCATAATCCCATTTGTTCATGTCCATTCCACCTTCTTTTGGAAAGTCAAAGTTACATTCGTAAGATTGGTTTGCACTAGCTTATAGCAGGTCGCCAAAGAAGTTACATGTTGAACAAAAAACATACAAGATATCAAATGAAAGTTAGAATTCTTGTTTACAATATATATAATTAAAGTTATAAGATTATGAAACTAATTTACAATGTCGGGTAAAGGTAGTTGTAAGATGAAAAAAATGTTGGTGACACGTGTGTATTATTTAATGGCACCGTTAACAAGTACTTAGTATAAATTTTATATCTTTCTATATATCATTCTGTAATCCCTCAAGGTTTTAACCCTACAATTGTTTTTCGATGATAACAATGTGTTTGATGTTTATCGCATAATTTGTTTTTTGAGTTTGTATATGATACAGTAAAGTATTAAATAATCCAAAGATACAAGCAAGTCAACTTACATTAAATGACGAATCCAGAGTCAAGATGGATATATGGCATGATGAAGGTCATTCATACAATTCAAACATTTTTTTGTATTCCCAAGGAAACTCTTATATTGATCTATCTATATCAACCCGATTAGAATTACACATGCTACACTTTCATAAGCTGAAAAACATGATTGTGTTGTCTTTCCTAGAGATGAATTTGGATGCTCAAAACATTATTATTCTTGTTAAAAATTCATATTTTGTCCAAAACGGTCAACCGAATTAAAAAATGGTCACTTGTTCTTAGCAGAAAAAAGGATTAATTTAAAAATATTTTACAAAAGGTCGATCAAGTTGAATGACCAGTCAACCAATTGAGACAAGAGGTCTAGAGGAGTATATGTCGTACATAAAGTCCGACTGAATGCAATGGTCAGTCGACTAATTCAAATAGGAGGTCCTATATATTAGATTCCATACAAAGTTAGTGGACCGATTGACACTAGTCAGTCGACCAACATGGGAAAATTAGGTTTAGGATTTTTAATTTAACACTAAACGGTCGACGGATTCTCCATTTCAATCAATTATTTGAAGTGATCTGATGTTATTTTTGAACATTTTTTGTCAAATCCTTGTATTGTTTTCACGAATAATTATTTTAAATCATTTTCAAATATTCCTAATTTCTTTATTATTTATTTTGAATGATTTATAAACTATTTTGTGTGAGGAACATTTATTTAAAAAGGGATTCTTGATATTTATAATATTTCATCAGATTTGATGCCATGTTAATTGGACTTTGTTGATTTCCTGTTATCATTGACTTACTCTATTTGTGGAACACCTTTTTAATTAATTAAGCATTCCAAATTACCGTAACTTGATTTTGAATTTGTTGTAATGATTCAAACTCAATTTTCTTACAATATCAAAATCTTCAGATTTGACAATGCCATGGAATACAAGGACCGACCTTTCATTCTCACCCTTCGAAAACACGGTACACTTCCCTATAGATCTTGCCTTGGCACGTCTCTCCAAAATGGTTGAGCGGAACGTAAACGTTGACATATCCTAGACATTATCTATGCACTAATCATTTCAACATCTTATTCGGAGTGCCTTTGGGGAGAAGTTGCTCTCATTACTATACCATCAATTAGGTCCATTTACCTACCATCAATAATCTTTTTCTTCATAAGAAGTTCCATAGAGTTTCTCCTAATTATAGTCTCTTAAAAGTCGTTGTGTGTGCTGTCTTTGTTCTCTTACAACCTCATGAACATTTTAAACTTGAATCTTGGGCTCGAGTATGTTGTTTCCTTGGATATGGAATTGAACACAAAGGATATTGATTTTGAGATCCCATTTATAATCGTCTTCGTATTTATCGTCATGTCACCTTTTGGGAACACAAGAGATGTTTTTCTCCATATCCAAGTTTCATTCGACATCTACTACCAACCATCTATATTTCACCAATCCATCCATAGACTTCTTCTCTGATCATCCTAACACAATTATCATTGGGCCTCAAATAGTTCCTCTAGCTACCACACTGACCCCTACTAACGTTCATGCTCTGTTTACTGATCCCAAACATGACTTCCTTGAGCTTGTCACAATGACTTCAAATGTTGCACCAACTAAGCCTATCCTATAGAATCCCTGTCCTTCTAACCTTTTTTGGTAGAAAGTGATGGGCGAGGAACTTCATGCCTTGACAAAAACTCATACTTGGGATCTCGTAAACCTCCCTCCTAGGAAAACTCTTATTGATGCAAGTGGGCTTTCAAAATTAAAACACTTTCTCATGGCTTCGTTGAACACTATAAATCTTGACTTGTTTCAAAAGGATTTGCTCAGGAATATGGCATGCTACAAAGAGACATTTTCTCATGTGGCTAGACTCACATCTGTCTGTACTCTTGTTACTGTCACTTCCAACCACAAATAGTCCATCTTTCAGATGTATCTAAAGAATGTAACACCCCAAAAATTTATATTTTTGAAAAAATATTATTTTATATAAGTTTAATATTTTTGGAGACGGTTTTGTAAATTTGTGTTATAAATAGATGCTTTACAATTTTTGGATATTAAATGTTAAATTTATATTTTTGATAATCTTTGGAGTTAAATCTTAAATTTATATTTTTGAAAATATTATTGTAATGTTTTTAGATTATTTTGTATAAAGTTTACAATATATATTTGATAATTTTGGGGAGATATGTGTAATTATTGGGTTTAATTTGAATTGTTAAATAATTATGTGGTACTAAGGGTAATTTTCGAGAAGCTTGCAAGGGAAGCCATCCGTTATGTGGCTAGGAAATAAAAAAAATAAAAAACAGAAAAAAATGGGAGAAAGTCGGTTACCCATTTTGTCTCATTTCCAACTCATATATATATGTAGATTAAGAAAAAAAAAATGAGCAGGGGGTTGCAAGGAAGAAGATAAGGAGAAAAGAAAAAAAAAAATAGAAGAATGGAAAAAAAAAATAGTTCATTTTCTGGATTATCACCAATTTCGGATTTCAAGTAAAAATTCTACTCCTATGATATATGTGTTTAATCCATGTTATGTGGTCTGTATTATTATTGTTATAATGATTGTTTTTCATGAAATATTTACGAGTGTGTGTTATGTGAAATTTATGTGATACACGAGTTTATGTGTCTATTTGTGATTTGATTAGATGCATGTATTAGTGGGGTTGAACTTTTACTGAACATTGGCTCACAGCCCGACAGTTTTTATTGTAGGGCAGGTGAGAGCGAAACTACGCCGAAAATTATATTAGAATTTCTACTTGTAATAATGGTAGTTAATATTTACCATTGTAAAATCGACGAGATAAATCGATATTAATTATCGAGATTAATTCCCGAATGAAATAATAATTTTTTTTTGTTATTTTCGAATGTATTTGAAAATAGTGTGGCCCAAAGAATTTTATTCGGATTTCTATTAAATTTGTAAAAATTGTATTTATTATTCACCGTTGTAAAATTGGCTCTAAAATTTGATAATTCTAATTATCGTCGTTGTGCACCCAATATTCCAGCCATATGCGATGCTACTCTTCTGAGACTATTAACTAATTAATAGTTCGTTTAGTAGAGACACGCTAATTACATTAATAGGAGACTATTTGATTTAATATCAATATTAATGATAGAATACATGTACATTTAATATATTATAGGAGTTTATTTTAGTACTTTAATTGGAGGAATCGGAAGTGTATTATAATTTGAGAAAGTACACATGCGTATAATTTTTAGAATTTTAACGTGGATAGATACACGGTACATTTCCTTATAATTGAATTCACAATTATAATTTCAATTATATTTGTATTTTGAATTTATAAAAATTGCATCTATTTCTTACTATTGTAAAAATCGATTCGATCAATTAATAAGTTATAAATTTGATAATTATCCTTATTGCCGCTGCATTGTAAATTAAAATAAATTTTTTTTTATATAAAATGAAAGGGTGCGTACCAATAGATCCTGTTTCACAAATTCATCTACCGATCAAACCCATAGACTTTCTTTTTGCACCAATAACTCCCATTGTATTTCTCTGACCAAAATACCACTCATTAAATGTTCCACACCCAATTCCATATATATTCCCGCAACTGAGCATCTCATCCGTCGCCGATCCGCCATCGCCGTCGCCATTCACATTCGTCGTCGCCTTCACTGTCTTCGTCGTCGTTCGACCCTAAAACCCTAAAAACTGATCTCTACAATTAAAATAAAAAATCAAAACTCTCTCAAAACTGAAATCGAACAACAGAAAATGATTCTTAGCGTTAGTCTTACCTTTCGCCTTTGTCGTTTGCCTTCGCCGTTCATCCTTCGCCTTTCGCCGACGCCGTCTTCCTTCGCCGTTTCGTCGTTGACGGCCCACACAGGCGCATTTGAAAGGGACGCAATTAATAGAGACAAGTTTCAATTAAAATAGCATTATTTACATTTTCCAACCCCTATTTTAACTTTAGTTCCAAAATTTTACTTTTTTTTTTACACTTTCCACCTAAAAACCCTTCACAACTTTTTTTTTTTACCTCTCAATTGTTTTCAGTGTGTGTATTGAATTTGAACATTCCTAATGTTGGTAAAATTCAAAATTTAAAAGTGCGTGTTGAATATAACAATGTCTAATCGTATTGAATAACATTGTCTAATATTTTCAAAAATTCAATTTTTAGAAATTCAACAATTAAAACCATTGTTTTTCAATGTGTTGAATGTAACACTTTCAAAGTACATGTTGAAATGTTACACTGTCTGATCTTGTAAAAATATTCAAAGACAATATGCGTGTTTAGTATAACATTGTCTACGGTTCTCAAAAATTCAGTTTTTAGAATACTATTGAATGTAATCTTATTGAATCAATTTGCCAAATATTCAAAAACAATATATAAAACTTTCTAAAAAATGCCAAAATTCAAAATCATAGTGCATGTTGAATGTAACAATGTCTAATGTGTTGATTATAACATTGTCTAATATTCTCAAAAATCAATTTTTGAACACATTGTTTACATGATTCAAAACCCTAATAAAATTGTGCATATTCAAACAAATTGTGACATCAACACACATATTCGAACAAATAGAGCTCAGTAGACAATGTTACATTCAACACGTATATTCAAACAAATTGTGCCACCAACGATATGCGTGTTGAATGTAACATTGTCTACTGTAACATTATCTATCAATCCAAAACTTTAATCGAACTACATTTCAAACAAATTTGAATATAGCACTGTCGACGTGTTAGATGAGCACTGTCTAATATTTAAAAAAATCAATTTATTAGAAAAATTAAACAATTGAACCATTGTACTCGTGTGTGTTGAATGTAACACTGTCTAACGTGTTGAATATAACATTATCTAATATTCTCAAAAATTAATTTTTGAACACATTGTTTACATGATTCGAAACCCTAATAAAATGTGCATATTCAAACAAATTGTGTCATCAACATGCATAATCATACAAATAGAGCTCTGTAGACAATGTTACATTAAGCACGCATATTCAAACAAATTGTGCCACCAACGATATGCGTGTTGAATGTAATATTGTCTATTGTAACATTGTCTATCAATTCAAAACTTTAACTGAACTACAATTCAAACAAATTTGAATATAGCACTGTTTACGTGTTGAATGTAACACTATTTAATATTCTCACAAGACCTAATTGCTTGAAAATAAGTTCAAAATTATATGATGTAGAAATGAAGGCCATCAAAATAAGTTACAGTATGTTCTTGAACAAGTGTGTATCCAAGAGAACCAGAAGCCATGAAAGAACTCAGAGAAGTTACAACCAAGCATCTATGGTAGGTTTGTTTACATGGTTCAAAACCCTAATAAATTGTGCATATTCAAACAATTTGTGCCACCAACATGCATATTTCAAACAAATAGAGGTCAACAGATAATGTTACATTCAACAAGTATATTTAAACAAATTGTGCCAACAACGATATGCGTGTTGAATGTAACATTATCTAATATAACATTGTCTATCAATCCAAAACATAGGAGATACCTTCTCATCGTTCCCAAACTGAACTAAAATTCAAACAAATTTAAATCCAAAACAAAATGTGTTACATATTCAAAAACAAATGTGCATGTTGAATGTAACACTGTCTAATATTTTAAAAAATCAATTTATTAAAAAATTAAACAATTGAACCATTGTTTTCGTGTGTGTTGAATGTAACACTTCTAAAATTTAGTTCTTGTTAGTTACTCTCTGCAAAGTTTCATAAGTTTGGAAGATTAAAAAGCTTAATTGATATTCAAAATCATATGATGTAGAAGTTGATGGTAAAAACCAAATCGGTAATGTACAGATGGTTGATGGAAGAGACTAACCCCCAAACCCTAAAATTCGATCTTTGCAATCGTGGAATCAAAATAAAAAAATAACACAAAAATTCAGAAAATCAAAAATTGAAATCGACGGAGAACACAATTTGATATTCAAGCACAAATATGAAATCAAAATTGAATGGAGATGACTTTTGACTTCAGATTCGTAAGCATTTAATTCTCACAAGACCTAATTGCTTGAAAACAAGTTCAAAATCATATGATGGAATAGGCCAAATCGATAATGTACAAATGGTTGATGGAAGAGACCAACCCCAAAACTCTAAAAATCGATCTCTGCAATCATGGAATCAAAATTGAAAAAATCTGTATTCTAAGAAAATCGAAAATTGAACTCGATGGGGAGAGAGATAGAGAGAGAGAAACAACACTTACACATATCCCAGTGGGACGATGACGATGATGGCGGTGTGGAGGAGTCGACGCTTGGTAGTGGAGACTCCTAAACATAGAGAAAGAGAGAGTAATAGACGACAATGCTTGCTAGTGGATACGATGAGCGTAATAGACGACGGTGGTGGAAAAGGAGACGACAGCGACGAATGAGGAGTCGACGGCAGTTGATGAGGAGACGACAACAGTCACGACAGGAGAGAAGAACTGAACTTGAGACTCACGACCATAGAGTGAGACAGAGAGTAGGGTTGAAAATGAACAAGGGTAGTTTAGTAATTTGATATTTGAGAATTTTTTGAATTTGGGATTAATTAGTTCATAGAATGATTAAGATGGGAGTAATCAGTTTATAAAATAATTAGGATGGGAGTTTTGAGTTTATTATAAACTAATTGGTATTTATCGGTACATGAAAACTTATTTTAGGAGTTAGTGGTAATTTTCTCTAAAATGAATTATTAATCATCTGTCGTCGTTGCATTATAAAATTTATCAAATTTTATGAAATGAAAATTGGATCGATTCGTTAGAGTATTAATTCTCCAAGTGGAGAAACCGTGTGACGGCCTTGGGACGCCGGGTCGTCACAATTGGTATCAGAACAGAATAATTAAGAATCTAGTTTGTTTATAAACGATGAAATATTTGAGGTAGAATTCTCTATAGGAGAACCCAAGTAATGGACATGAAAAACTGGGTCGTTACAAAGAATGTCTTCCACAACGATGATCTCTTTAAGGAAGTTTATATGCATACCCCTCATGACCTATCTGTTCCTCAATACAAAGTTTGTCGCCTTTACTATACCGTAAATGGTGTTAGGTAAGCTTCGTGTATTTGTTTTGCAAAATTTAGCACCACCATCTACTAGTTCGGGTTCACATTCTACGCTCATGATCTGTCTTGTTTATTCATTGAATTGACAACGAAATTATACTCCTTCTATTATATGTGGACGACATAATTATTACAAAAGATGATCTACGCAGAATCTCCGAACTTAGAAATTTTCTTAGTGGTCAGTTCAAGATGAAAGATCTTTGTGTGCTCTCTTAGTTTCTTGGTCTCGAAGTTTTAACTAGCTCAGATGGATACTTCATCTTTTAGTCCAAATATACATCTAATCTATTTTCCAAGGCTAATATCATTGACTCCACCATTGCTAACACTTATCTAGAGTTGAATAACAGACTTACTCCACTAGATGACTCCTTTTTCCCTAACGTCACTCTCTATCATCAATTAGTTGAAAGTTTGATACATCTCACAATTACTCGCCCAAACATTGCCTATGTTGTCCACGAAGGCAATCAGTTATTGTCCACTCCTTGTACTACTCATTACTCGGTTGTTCTTTACATTCTTCGGTATGTTAAAGACACCTTATTTCATGGACTTCATTTCTTCGCCTAGTCCACTCCTATCTACATGCTTATTCTGATGCCGATTGGGTCGGGATCTTACTGACAGACATTCAACCATTGGTTAATGTTTTTTCTTGGACAACTTTCTAATTTTCTAACGTAGTAAGAAACAAACCGTGGTTGCCCACACTAATACCAAAGTTGAATACCGTACTATCGTTGATGCAACACATGAACTAACTTACCTTCGCTTACTTCGTGCTAACATGTGAGTCTCTTCCTCTGCTGCTACTACTCTAAATTGTGATAATAAGAGCATTATTCAGATCACCAATAATAATATTTTCCACGAGCGTGCAAATATATCGAGACTGATTGTCACTTCATTTATTACCACATTCTTTAGAATCTATACGTCATCAGTTCAGCGATCAAACAACAGATATTTTTCCCAAGTCTCATCCACTCGTACACTTTTACATTGTGGTTTCCAAACTCAAGTTCACGTCTGATTTACTGCCTTGTGTTTGAGGGGGGATGTTAAATACGTATATGGGCCTTGGTCCACTAGGTTAAACCCTAATTTAACTATGAAAACCAGACCATAATCTTACTAGGAAATTCTAGTTATTTTTTTTTTTTAAATTGTACCTTTATTATATATCAATATAATCATCTTTTGTTCTCATAATATTCTGTTTCTCAATTATTCTAACAATTTTTAATTAATATTTTGGCTGATGTTTTTTTTTGTTAGTTGTAATTTGACCAAGAAATATGTATACTTATTACCATACATTTAAAAAAAAATAAAATAAAATAATGAAACCAAACATATTATTTTCTTTCTGTTTTCATAAATTATGTTAAATAATTTGAGAAAAAATGATTGTTACGCATTTCTACTCCAATAATTATTTAGAACAAAAATGTAATTCTCACCCCCAATTTATTAAAATTAAACAGAAAAGCAGAAATATTGAACAAACAATGAAATTTTCCCCAAGGAAAGAGGGCTGATAGTAGTCACGTGAGCAGCGTTGTGGAGGAGGGAGATTTTTTTCTTGGACAAAAAGACCGGAGATTCACTTCGCCTAACGGACTCGCACTTGCTCGCTGCTGCTTCTGGAGATTCATTTCAGGCGTTGTTCTCTCTCTCTCTCTCCACGCACGTGCACAGACTAGGGTTGGGAGGATTGAGGTCTCGGCCAATTCTCTGAAATTCATCTTCCTCGATTCGTGACATACAGCGTTTTGCGACATTTTCTTGTTTCAGACCTCTAAATTTGAATGCCTTCATTCAGTTTTTTGGGAACTTGGGATTGGAATTCAAGGCATTGCTGCTGTGTATTGAAATGCTATCAATTTAGTCGATAAAACTAGTGGTTTGATGTGATAGATATTATTACGTGGGGTTGGGTTTGGTTGATCGGCTTGTTTTTAAGATCTATAGATTGAGTTTTGTGGATGAGAGGTTGACTTCTGTTGGGGTATTCGATGGATTTGGATTTCAATGGGGACTTGGCATGTGTCGATGCTGAATTATTGCAGTTTCCCGAGGTGTCGCCTTTGGCCATAAAATCGAATTCTTCTGTTGCTGAGAAGCTTTTTGATCAATGGCTTTCGCTTCCCGATACTGTTCCCCTGGTAACTATAACAACTCTTTAAGACTCCCATTTTACTGAGTTTTCCCTATTTTAATTGGTCATAAATTGCATTTGCTTTCGTCAATGCTCTTGATTTATCATCTTCATTGAGACATTTTCAATCTTGCGCGTATTTAAATATAATGCCTGGTGATAACTAACTTTTTGTTACTATTTGATTATAAATAAGTTGTTAACTTTTTGTTAATATAATGCCTGGGCGCACTACCAGGTGGATCTTCGACCCCCACTGCCCGTCCGCATACTGGCGGCAGCCGCTCTCCAGCCATGTGTGCTGGTGCTGGCGCTGGCTGCCAGTTTCCATCCATGCGTTTGTGCTTTTTGGTTATTTCATATGTGGGTCCAGAAGTTACTGTTTTTCGTGATTTTCAGTTTTTATTACCTTCTGCAAATACCTTGCTGAAGTCTTCCTTATCTGTGACTAATATCTGTATACTGAAATAATTATTATAGCTTACGCTATCAAAATCAACTTTTCAAAAGGAGGGACTCCCCCCTTGCGCCCAAAGTTTTTCCCCTTCTTTTGATTCTTACTATTTGTCGGACAATAAATGACTGTGGTCGTGGTGTCTTATGTTTTTTTTTTCACCTGTCGGGGGGTTTGTTGCTGGATCATGGGAAATGTAGATGCCACACGAACAAATAAAAGACTTTGGTTGCTAGCAATAACTTGGTGCCATGCCTCACATCATGGTTGCGCGATCTTTGTTGGTTTTTATATGAATATGAATCTACGTTTTTGCATTGTAATGGTGTATATTTATTACAAATACTAGTGCGAAATCTGTATCACTTATTCGTTTTTTACATGAAAAATTATCTACATTATTGATTTTTATTTGTTTTTCAATTTGGACACGGTTGGACACTTGGAGACACCAATTCGGGAAACATTTGTCTTTAGCTTAATTCTGGGGTAATTTTGTGGTTTAGTAGTTAACAAAATAAATGGTTAAACTATGGGATTAGGAAAAGTACACAGTAGTAAATTTAAACAATTATTGATTACTTTTTTTCTTTTGTTTCTAATCATTATTTTTGAATTATTAAATGTGATATAAAGTCTATATGCATTATTCTTTTCATTTTATGAGATCTAAATTTTACATAAATGTTATTCTTTATTTAATTTTAAAATAAACATAAAATTATTATTTTTCCGTGTCCTATCCTATCTTATTTTTTCAAAATATGTGTGCCTGAGTGTCAATTTGTTTGTGTCTGTGCTTCCTAGTATACTAACCATTGCCCATCTCATAAGACACTAATAGTAACAAAAAATAAAGTTATTTTTATGGGCCTTATACAAGAGGTTTTAGGCAAAAAAATATATAGTAGTGTTTTTGTACAAATAGTCCTAATTGCTTCTGCAATTTTGCACAGGACAAACTTGCCCTTACATGAGTGCCTCCCAGACTAGTCCAGTAATTTCCTTATTAAATAACACAATTGCACCATCTTTTTTTTTGTTCTGCCAGTTACGACCCATACCCCCAATTTCTAGGGTTTTGAATTCAAAATTTTCTGTTAAAAAAAACAACAAAAAAACGCAAGAGATGGATAGTGAAACAGTTCCATGACCAATGAGCAGGGGTTCTTTTATCTGTCTATTCTAAAAACAAACAAAGAAGCGTTTAATGACTAGTTCAGCTTTTGGATTTGCTCCTGCAGACTTTCTGAGAGCGATTCATTAAAATGGTTCAAAAATGATCAGAAACATTTGGAAGAGGACAACCCCTATAAGTCTATTTCACTTAAAGGGGATGTGTCCTGTTTACCAATAAGTAATAGCTTTAAAAGAGGGTTTGTCCTCTCCTAAGAAAACAAGGTAACCACACCAATGGGCAATCCCATTAAATCTATTTCACTCCAGGGGGATATCCATGTAAATGTATGGATTGCAAGGGGATATCCCATCTTTACTAATGAATAACATTGTTGAAAAGAGGGAAAGAAATAAGGAAATTACACAAATGGGAGCATATTCCTATGATCACTGAGCATAGGCAGATCGTTTCATTCCTTACAAATACACCAGGAAGTGTACGATTACTAACTCAATGAAAAATAAACAAAAACAGAAACAAAAAGAAGCAGAACAAATTGACACAATATACAATCGAAACTCGACAACAAGCAAATAATAACTCTAAATCAATAATAGAAAATAAACTAAATGCAACAATCATCTGAAACTAATGATTGACAATGTGAAAAGGGGTGTTATTTACGGTTCGAAAATTGAAAGTGTTGGTTACAGAAATTCAAATTAAACAAACATGGAATTTGATTTGCTCAATTTTCGAAATAAATGCCTCAATTAAACTGTTAAGAGTGTAAACATGAGAATACCAATTAGAACCTCTAATGCATGAGTCTACATCATATTAGAAAAAAGAGTTTTAGTAGTTTGGCCTAGCCCATTGGTGTTTTTACATGTTGGGCTTCTCAAACAGAGGCTATAAGAGAAAAACCTAAAATAAAATCAATTTAAAAAATATATAATATAAAAATAATGTCCATTAATTATTAATTGTTTCAAAAATATTTGATTAATATAGTTACTTTAATAATTTGGTTTTTCTTTGACTTTAATTATAGACTTAAATTAATGACAATCAATACAAGTTATTTACTACTTTCTTTTAAGTTGTCTTTCATTTTAGATAGTAATTTTGAGCCGGGAAATTGTGTTTTTTTTTTTTTTTAATTTGAATTTAAGTTGATTTGATGGCTTTTGTCGGGAAGGGTTTTGTTTTGCTATGTATTTCTATTAAAGGAGAAAAGGAGTGTTAAACCATTTACAAAATCCTCAAGTAAATCAATGATTGAGAGACACACTCTGGATAACAAAATTTTGTCCAAAAAATAATGTAGACAAGAAAGATTGTTTAAAAGATGGGAAAGGAGTGAAATACTGATTGTTTAAAAGATGGGAAAGGAGTGAAATACCCTATACAATCCTGCAATTCATCTCTTTCCAGTTACTTCAGAATGCTGCTAGCAGATTCCTTCTCCAAGCCCACCTGAGCTCTATATCAGGTCAACTTCCAACCCAACAACTCAATAAGATAACTAAGGAATTTTCGTACAACCACTGAAACTAACCGTCAAGAACTAAGCCCAAAGTTCCCTGGCAACTGTGCAGAGCAACAAGCGAGGAATAGACTTCCTTTGGCATGTACATCCTGCATGGGTTGGGAAACTGGATACCCTGCCTCTTCATGTTATCCATAATGAGAATGGATGCTTAAGGAATGGACCACTTCAAGAAGGTCACTTTCGGAGGAGCTTTCAAATTCCAAATGCCCTTCCGAGAAAAGTCCGTCCTCAACGCTCCAGGCCAAGAGACACCCTTTCACCTCACTATCACAAACCAGTCTATCATGAAATGTATATATATGCCTTCCTAGAGGTTCGAAAAAGGAAAAGAAAAAATTTAACGGTTTTAACAAGAGAGAGAAGATAATAGAGAACACAAGTTTCCACAATTGAACAAAATCAAATTCCATTGCTAATTGAGTGAACAATCCTAGATTTTGGCAGTTTTGAGAATGATGCAGTATAAACAACACAAGAAGTAATCTGAACGTCCAGTATTTATGATCACGTTCAGCAAATTCTATTGAAATGGCCTATTATTGATGAACCGTAATCGCGCTGGTACAACTAGAGCCAGCTCAATGGCCACATTTTAGCTTATATCATTTCTTTCTCAAGTCAATGGAAAGTAGCATTTGATTCTTAAATTCAAAGGTTCTCATGCATGATCCATGGCTGGGATTCAAATGTGACTTTTTTCTACTTGGCTCCTTTGGGCCTCAATGGTTGTGCTTTATGGTTGTTGCAATGAAAATTATTATTACTAGTCACAAGAGGTGGCAGGCATGGTGGGTGTTGAGGTCTGATTGTTGAGATTGCTAGAGTCTAGACATGGTATATACTATTTGTCTTTTCACGTAAGATGTTGCTGCCTGGGGTCTCTTGGTTGTCGTTGGAAGTTCTGGAAATATGTGACAATCTTGGTGCAGAAGTAGTTAATATTTTGCTGGAGCCTACGTTGTGTATATGTGTATCTGCAGACAAATATTCATGCCTTTGCTACCAACAAAACACAATTGAAAATTGAAATGTGTGTGTTTTGATGTCTTAATCTTTAAAATGTCGATTCTAGGAGCATTTCTTTTTTTATCAGAGAGAGGATCTTGAAATTTCTTATAAATATCACAGGAATTAGTGATCATATGATTTTCTATTTGGTTGCACTTTAAAAATGATAATTTTGGTGTTTCTTTCTGCTGATAAACACACAAGCTTCATTTTGTTGTTTATTATTGTCTGCATGTCTGTGTCATTGGTGACTCATCCTAGTCAAGTTGCTAAAACCATACGATTGGGGTACCAGTAGAATTGAATTTGCCTCCTATTTGCAAGACGCTTATGCTTTGTCTATTGTTTCTTGCACTTTTAGTAATATCCTCTTCTTTGGTCTATCTTTAGCTTAAAGTTTTGACACAAATTAATTTCAATTATATTTCTGATGGTGCAGGTAAAATCTTTACTCAACAATGCTAAAGCAGGTCTTCCTTTGAATGCTTCTGGAACATCTTCTGGCACAAATGTTGCTTCAAGCAATTCATTACCTTCCATATTTCCTGCTGGCAGTACGCCTCCTCTTTCACCTAGAAGTTCATCTGGTTCGCCTCGTATTATGAAACAAAGAGCAGGTCCTTCTGCTTTAGGTTCTCCTCTGAAATTAGTGAGCGAGCCAGTGAAAGAGTTGATACCTCAGGTTGGAAATGTATCTTTGTTTTGTTTTTTAATTGGCTGCATCTTAATGCTGTTCTATTAACTTGTTAATTGTTATTTCTGGATTTTCTATTTGTTTTCTGAAATACTATTTCTTTGCAGTTCTACTTTCAAGATGGCCGTCCACCTTCAAATGAACTAAAAGAACGATGCTTGTTTAGGATCAATCAATTTTTCTATGGGCACATGGATGGACTACAAGTGCATGGTGAGATATACTTGAAGCATATTTGTAAGTCGAATAGTATTTGAAATTGTAATTCTTACGGGTGCTTACCTTTAATGATGTTAGAATTTAAGCCGGTTACAAAGGAGATTTGTAAGCTGCCGTCGTTCTTCTCTGTTATTCTTTTCAAAAATATTGATATTGACGGCAGTGGGATCGTAACCAGGTATACCATCTCAGTTCACTTTATCTGTTGTGGCTGATTTATCTTCAGATTCAATATTGATTTTGTGAACACTAACGTTGCGTTTGGTACGCTGGAATGGAATAGAATTGAATGACAATAGTACTGGAATTATTATGGTAATAGAATGGAATGGTCATTACCATTCTTATGTTTGGTGACAAAAGGGATTAGATATGGTATTGGAATGACCATTTCCATTTCAATGTTTGATTAGTGTTGGGAATAAATCAAGAATGGAATGCATTTGTACAATAAAGTCTCTACTTGAAAAATATACAATTTTTTCAAATAAAGAATATTTGAAGTTTCAAATAAGAGGTATGTGTTTATATATATATATATATATGTATGTATATGTATGTATGTATGTATATATATTTAAGAGAGAGAGAGAAGAAGAAGAAGAGGGAGGCCGTGGACAAGGGTCGGCGGGGGGTGGGCGGTGGCATTACCGGCGGGGGTCGGGGTAGTGGCACTGGTAGAGGGTTGGGGTTAGTTATTAGATGATGAGAGAGAGGAAAAGCAAAAGAATCCGGCATCAGCTACCGGAATCAGATTCTCGCCTAAGAGGATGGTGTAGGGAGGAAGGAGGAGAGGGGATGGAAGTGTAAACACGAAAAACATAAAAATTAAGGTTGCGTTTGGGTAATGGATTTGACAAATCCAAGGGATTTGTAAATGAAAGGATTTCAAAATCCCATCATTTACAAATCCCTTGTTTGGATAACTATTTTAGATGAAGAATTTGATTGTGTAATTTTATAATTTCCTTATTTGGATAACTACCATTACCACTGTGTGGGTCTGCAGCAGGTGGCCGGTGGTCGGTGGCGGTTGTCAGCGGCCGATGGCCGGCGGTTGGATCTGAAATCTCTGCTTGGAGGGATTTGTAAATGACACTTAGTTTGAAAAGATTTTCAAATCGTTTATTCACCACTATTTTTTAATTGAAAGGATTTTACAAATCATTTTTCATAAATACTCAAACAAGGTATTTGTCAAAAAGAGATTTTAAAATCTCTTACCTAACTCAAATTCCTCCCTTAAATTCCTTACCCAAATACAACCTAAGAGATATATTTGTTAGAAATTTAAAGGGTAAACTAGTAATTTAATTAAATTTTCAAGGATAAAATAATATTTAATTAACTTTCATTTCTATTTCCATATTTGGTTAGCGTTTCGTCTCGATTTTTGGCTGACGAAGGATTAAAATCTAATCTCATGTAATTAGGATTAACTAATACCATGTTTATCTTGAGATTGGTTAATCTTATTTTTTATGGGATTAGGAAATCTTTGGTAATGAGAATGAAATTTAATCCCATGTATTAAACATAGGAATGGAATGATCATTTCCATGACCATTCCAATCTTTTGCCCAATCCCATGTACCAAACATACCGTAGTATAGTTGTTGATAGGATGTGTATTAACATAGTCAGTTTTCTGCTTTGTATTTTCATCTTCACACATGTTCCTATTAAAGGATATTTCTATCATTTTGGAAGGGTTTTTGTATTTTTCCTTATTTCTATTATAAATAGATGGAGAGACTGACGTAGTACATAAAGCCATCTCATTAATTTAGTATTCTTTTCTTTATTGACATGGTATCTAGAGTAGTTCTAATGGGACAATAATCCTATAATCTTGTTCTACCAAATTTTTTTCTTTTCCTTTTACTTTTCTTTTTTCCTCCATGCCAATAATCGTACGAAAAAGAACAACAACAGAGAATAGAGAATAGCCATAGCCAAACCCAGCTGTCATCCCTGTTCAGATCTCGATCTAGGCTCGCTACATCTTTGTAACCGTTCACCAACCATCGTTGCACCTCGTCGACTTCAACTAACACGCACCCGCTGCCTGTGACCTTCGCTGGAGTAGATCAAGTCAAAGCCTAGACGTCACACCCTATTCAGATCCTTGCTAGATCTTGGTAGTTGTCTATTGAGCCTTGCTGACGTCAACTCCTACCGTCACCACTGCTGTCGTGCGACTGTCGTTGGGGTAGATCACAATCAAACCGCGTGACTTTCTCTGGAGTAGAATGAACCCAGATAGAGCCATGCAAGTGTAGATCCAGGTCCAGTTCCTTGCCCCAGCCACCTCTGACGACCCCAACTACGTCGGCTTCGTCGACTCCAATTGCGTAGCCTTCGACAATGGTTTAATCACAAGCCTATAAGCTAACTTTTTTGTGTTTCTTTTTTTTTTTGTTTCATTTATTTAAAAAAAAAAAAACAGAAAAAAAAAGAAAGATTGTCTTTCTTTTGAGTTATATTAGTCTACATGTTTCCTTGTCCCATGTTTCATTGTAGTTAGTCTATCTCTCGTTACAATCTCGTGGTTAGTTCGTTGTTAGCCTTTTTTTTTCTTTCGTTATGTCTTGGACAATACCTCCAGTATTAACCGCTCAAAAGTTGAATGGGAGTAACTACCTTCACTCATCCAAGGCTATTAAAGTAGCCCTCATTGGACAAGGGAACCATCGTCATCTCACCGACTCTCCTCCTTTAGAAGGTACCAAGTATGCTGAGGAGTGGACCTAGTTAGATGCTTAGATTTTGTCTTAATTATGGAACTCAATGGAACCTCAGATACAGACATGTGTAGCCACATAGAGACCTGTAAAGAGTTGTGGGAGTTTGTTCAGTTGTTATCTGCTAACAATCTTATTTGAATGTATGACGTGGGAGACCTGCAACGAGTACTTTCATGTCTAGTAAGATACACAGACCGTCACTGAGTACTTTGCCACGGTTAAGAGACTCTATTAGGAGATGAATGTCATTCTCCCAACATCAACTGATGTTACTGTTATACAGAAGCAACAAGAAGAGATCGTTGTCCTAAGTTCCTTGCTGGTTTCGCTCAGAATTTGAGTCTGTTCGCTCTTAGATCCTTGGAAGGGCTACTCTCCCTTCATTCACTTAGACATACTCATGGGTTTAGCGTGTCACTACATGGGACACTATGAGCCCTCCAGTTTCCCTTTGGCGGATCGTTCAACTTTGGTTACATAGATCTCTCAACGCAATCACACTGAGTAGTCTAGTGGTGGTCGCCACGATCACTCCCGAGGTGGTCATAGTAGTGATTCTTGGGGTGGCCGAGGTGGTCGCAGTTGCTGCCAACATCATCAATGTTCCTTCTATGGCAAGGAAAATCATACCAGAGAGTCTTGTGGGGATTTAGTTGGCCGACCTCCTAAGTATGCTCGTGCTGTGACATCTAATCAGGCTGATCGTATACCATTGTTTGACTCTTCAATTGCCATGGAGATTTTCGACGAGTATGTACAGTTCCTTCAGTTTAAGGCATCTTGGCAGGCATCTACCCTTATTGCTTCTCTAGCTCAATGAGGTGCTTCTACTGCATGTCTTTCATTTCGCCCTTCCCCTTCTACTCCATCGGTTATAGACTCTACTGCCACTGACCAGATGTTAGGTACCTCTTTCTTATTCACACACATTCAGTCATTTCGCTCGTTGTCCCCTGTTACTATTGTTGATGGTTCCAGTCCTTATTTGTGGCATCGGTATCGTGGAATCCTCACCCTCCTAATCTTTATCCTCTGTTTTGTATATTCTTTTTTTTCTTTTTTCTTTTAATGTAATGTTAGTCAATAAGCTTACTTTCAATTGCTGCTCACGTAATTTCCTCTAAATGTTAGTGGCCTTACCATTCTCCCCATTTATGGTCACACTTCTTCCCACTCTGAATTGCATGTCTTTGGTTGTGCATAATATCTCGGTGCTTACTTGACTAATAAACTTCTTCCAAGAACCGTGTAATAATGTCTTTTTAGGCTACAACTTGCAACTTTGGGTCGCAAAATTGGCAGGGTCTATATTTCTTGGCATGTTCGCTTCAACGAACAACACTTTCGATTTACTACTATCAACTACTCTACGCTAGTCATATTCTTATGGGCATTTATTCCATTGTTACCTCCTGCTCCTGAGATACCTCTACCGCTTGCGCCTTATAATAATTTTGCTGCTCCTTCGGGTTCTCCATCTCCTCTGTAGCATCATTATTAATGTCGGCACACTTGGAACTCAAAGACTCCTCCTCCTACCATAGTCACTCATGAAGCTCCTCATTTGCAGGTCCTCCACAACATACGATGGTTACATGTCATCAAGACAAAATTCGTTAACCTCTCGTCCGGACATATGGCACAATGATGTATCCTTTCAACGGGCTTTCATAACTCAATTTCTATTCCATACTGACAAATCGATCAACCACACCTAGGCTAGTCATGTTCATGAAGAGCGTCAGGCCATGCCCAATGTATCTAATGCTTTATTTAAGAACACCACCTGGGCTTTTGTTCGTCTTGCCTATTCTTTTGGATTTACTATGAGTCTGTTTGATTGAAGAGTGCATTTCTTCATGAAATTTTGGATGAAACTGTCTATGTGACTCAACCCTGGCTACGTTGATCCTGATCATCGTCATGCGTCTATCATCTTATTTATGGTTTTGTCTCTGCATCTTCCTCTTATAATTTGACTTCATTTGGTTTTGTGCTGATTCCCCTTTCTTTATTTACCATTGCAACTGTGTGATGATGCTTTACAATTATCTTCTAACTGGGAATCAACCGTTTGTAGTTTCATCTTTTATCAATTTTTTCCTTGCTTGTTTACACCTCTTTTAGCTCAAGTATACGATTAATCTTTTCACACGCTTCTCTATGGCAAACTGCAAACGGTGCAACAGCCCAGTATGCGCGAAGATCCTGTTGTCATCTTATAACAAAGATTTAACTCATTATTGCCAAATTATTGGCTTTTTTTAGTTACTTACTTTTTCCAGACCTGACATTGTTTGTGCCTATATCATGTTGCTTAGATAATGAGTCAACCTGAAACTCTTCACCTTATCACACCCAAACGGATCCTTTGTTATCTGAAAGGGATTTAGATTTCAATCTTCTTTTTCAATGTAATTCTGGTCCTTTAAACCTCAAGGCTTATTCTAATGATGACTGGGTAGGCTGTCGTGATTCTTCCTGCTCAACTACTAGGTTCGGTGTGTTTTTGCCCTCCAATTTGATCTCTTGGATCACAACGAACAACTCATTGTCTCTCGCTGTACTTCTAATCAAAGTATTGCCCTTTTATGTGCTGAATCCAAGTGGGTGCTTTATCTGTTACAAGGGTTACAGTTTTGAGTCTCCACTCTTACCACCTTACTGTGATAATTTCAGAACTACTTAAATGGCTTCCAATCATGTGTTTCATGCTCAAACTATACACTTAGATTTGGATTACTACTTCATACGAGAAAGCATCCTTATGGGCATACATCGGGTCCAATTTATACCTTCTACGATCAACTTGCAAACATATTCGCCAAGGGCTTCACGAGACCCACTTTCATCTTCTCCTATCCAACCTCATCCCTCTCAGACAATTAAATTTGCTGGGAAGTGTCAAATCACCACAATCTTAGCACACATTTATTGTAAATATCTTGTCATCAATGAGAGTAGTTGTAGGAACCAAATAAATAATGCAAAGTTACAATAAAAAGACTTAGTTAAGATAACTTATATCGGCAAAATCTAGGAAGGAATGAAAGACTATTCTACCCTTAATACCAATAAATATAATAACTCTAATATCCTTTCACAAACTCACGATACGGCACCGATAAGCATCGAGAGTTTTCCAACCAAAAAACAAAAATGCAAATTAAAATTCGATTAGGTAAACAAGTCTACAATCTAGATGGAAGAAGAAACAAAAGGCAAAATAATAGTGCCATGCTGAAGGTGATGACGAACAATCTCAATGTGCTTGGTTTGACTGAGTTGTGTGAATAATCTGAATACCACTCTTGTTATCACAATACATAAGAATAGGATGAGAAAGAGAAACACTCATTGTTGCAAGTAACCAATAGAACCAAACTATCTCGATTTTAGTAGATGCCATCGCATGATAATCAGTTTTTGTGGAAGATTTGGAAACAACAACCCAATTTTTGCTCTTCCAAGATATAAGAGAATCATATACAAAAACCAGTGCTAGACTTGCGATCTATGGGATCATTGCCCCGATCAGCATTAGAGTAGCTCCAAGGATGATGTCGATGGAAGTAAAAGACTGAAAGATAGGGTGTGCACGGTTCCATTTGGTGTGGTATGACACCAAAACCAGAACCAAACCGAGGTCATTGCTTTTCCCTCATTATGAACCGAAACCGAATGGTTCGATTTAAGACAGCAAAGAAACCGGTCAAACAAATAATTTTTGGTTTTTGGTTATGCTCGAGTTGCTGTATATGTAAAGATTCAAACGAAACAAAAAATCTAAGTGAAAAAAAACACAACTATTTTGAAAGGTTGATACCCAAAAGCTGAATCATAACTAGATCTAGAACACAAAATAAACAAAAACAATTAAGCAGAGAGAAAGAGAGGCAGCTATCCAAAGGCCCCTGTAAAGAAGCATGATCCTCTTGCTCCAGAGGATTCCAATCGAATGGACCAAGGGAGGATTTGGTGTGGGATCTTCAATATCCATAGCCATCTAGGAGTTGGAGAAGGATCATGCTTGATTTTCTTGGTGCTCCTCGCAAGGGAATCCTCTTCTTCTTTAGAAGGACCTTTGGAGAGCTTTCTCTTTATAGGATCAAGAGCTGCCTCTTTCTGGGACAAAATCTCAAAGAGGCTGTGAATAGAGGCTAAAAAAGAAGCAAAAAAATCTGAATAACGAGAATAAACGTAGTCTGGTATGTAGATGGACTTACGAATGCGGCAAGGATAGCAAGGAGGATGATCCATAGTCTTATAAGGTGCTTAGGCGGCCGTTGGAAGGGAGGGGAGCATGAGTACCTGCAAAACTAACCGTATGAACCCTATGAGAATAATAGAGAGGAACAGGTGCATAGGAACGTGAGGACGAGAAGAAGCAGGAGGTGAGTTAATATCTTTAGTGCATGGGACTTGAGGAGAGAAAATTATATATGTATCATCAGAGAAATGATCAATGGAAGGAGCATGATAATCATCTAGTTTCTTTTTCTTGGTGTTTGAGTAAGACTTGGACAAATGTGATATCAAAATTTAAAATTAGGCTTTTTGGATACGTGCACCTTCATACAATCTGCAAATTCCAAAAGCAGTTCAGTCTTCCTGCTTAAAGTAAACTCCAACATTACAGAAATTTGACTGAGTTATCTATTTGGTTCAATAAAATGAATATCAGCTTGCCTTGAACTTCATATGAGGTTCGTGAGTGAAGTTTATTGTAATGGCAATTCAATAAGTTTTGGTGGGCGGCAATGTTCGGCCAAACCTAAGTGGACGTAGTATTATTGGTTGATATCAAAGATAAGAAACTTACATCGTGTCTGGCTTGGTGGAATAGTAGAATGGAGTTGTAGTTCCTCAAATGCCTACACTAATGGAATGAAATTTTGATTCTACCATAATGAAAAATGGGAAAATTAGATTTCTTAATTTTAGTATTGAAATAAAATCCAATCCAATATGATTGCATATTTAATCTGTGTCATTCTTAAAGGACAAATTTGAAATAAAGGATTGCAAAAATAGACCCAAAAATTCTAGATAAAAAAATTGTTGAGATATAAGATTTTTATAGAGTTTTTAGAGGTAGAAAATACAAGATTAATTAATTTTTACCTCTAAAAGATATTGTGAGAGAATTGCTAGATACAAAATTTTAGATCAAATAAGTCCTAGAGAGAAAATGAAAAGCAAAAAACTTATGGCATGTTTGGTACATGGGATTGGGCAAGGGATTGGAAATTTGGAATGGTCATGGGAATGATCATTCCATTCCTATTTTTGATACATGGGATTAAATTACATTTTCATTACCAAGGATTTTCTAATCCCAAAAAATATGGGTTAATCAATCTCAAGATAAACTTGGTATTAGTTAAATCCTAATTATATGTGATTAGGTTTTAATCCTTCAGCGGCCTAAAAACGCGACCAAACACAAACTAAATAAGGAAATGGGAATGAAATTTAATAAATTTAATTAAATTACTATTTTGCCCTTTGAATTTCTAACAAATATATCCCTTAAATTATTTTTTTGTTTTTACACTTCCCTCCCCTCTCTTCCTTCCTCCCTACACCATCTTCTCAGACGAGAATCCGATCCGGTAGCTGGAGCTGGATTCTCTCTCTGTATCCTTCTCTCTCTCATCTTCTAACCAATCCCCCAACTCCCTGCCGGCCCACCAACCCCCTGTCCACAGCCTCCCTCCTCCTCCTCCTCTTCTTCTCTCTCTCTCTCACTTTTGGACACACACACACACACACACACACATACCTCTTATTTGGAACTTCATTGGTTTATGTTCGAATATTCTTTATTTGAAAAAATTATATGTAAAAAATTATATGTTTTTCAAGTGGAAACTCTATTGTACAAATGTATTCCATTCATGATTTATTCCCAACACTAATCAAACATTGGAATGAGAATCATCATTCTAATACCACATCTAATCCCTTTTGTACCAAACATAGGAATGGTAATGATCATTCCATTACCATAATAATTCAAATCTTATTGTCATTCTATTCCATTCCATTTTAATCCTATGTACCAAATGCAGCGTTGGAGGCTATACTTAAATAGAGTAAGTGCTAGATACTCTTATTGAAGGTTGGATGTGAGTTTTTTTTTTTTTTTTTTGGTAAGCATAACTTTATTGATAAACCTTGACAAAGTCAGGAATTACAATAGGGCAAACTCCCAAAACAATACATCTTTACCCCAAAGAAAATTAAACGTCACTAGAATTGAAGACCCAAAAATAGACACCTACAACTCTTGCGTTTTTTGATACATCGAATTGTATTAGAACTATTCAAACAGTACCCCACAAATCGAAATTCAATTTAACGAATCCAAAGCAAATGAATAATCGAATCAACAAGCACTGAGATAAATCAACTAAAAACACACATGATAACGAAACTAAACCAATCAACCTATAGATACAAGCTAGGAGCCTACGAGTGAGAGAAAGAGTGGCAAAGGTACAGTACAATAATGGTATGAATTTCAATGTGACATCATTGAATATCAGAGAGGAACCTAAGCTGTTGGTAGATAAACTAATTAGGTTCGCTGACACTTTATTAGTAATATAAAAATGGGATGAGTTCTGATTGTACTTTTTTTTTTTTGTATTGGTTTCGTGAAGCTTTTTAGTACCCTTTTTTTGTGGCTTATAGAAAATAAACTAAGTTTATGACTGTGATTAGTTTAATTTTATATACAATTTATTTCCAAAAAAAATGTCATATATGAGAGTTTTTTAGTCGTGGTATGTGATATGATTCAATATCTTTTATTACTCAAGACTAGCCAAACAATAGACTAGAATATTGATTGCCTGAAGATCTTATGATTGCTACACTTATTCCATTAATTCCTTCATTCTATTACTTAAATGGGTTTTACTCTCCTTTTTTTTTTCCTTTGTATAATGCCCTTCGTACCTCCATGGGTGTAGTGTTGTACTTTACTGAACCTTTCTTTGGCATTATGAGAAAATGACATGATCGAAATTGTTTTTATTATTGGGTGACTTTGTTTGCTGTTGGCTTTGTTTTGGTATTTCTACCTCCTTATTGCGGGGCTTCAAAATTGATCATAATCTCTCTTGGGGCAGGGGCCAGAATTTCAAATTAGGGCCCATCTGGAGGGTAAGAGATACATTTCCAACTAAGGGTTATGTTAAATATGGTAACTTGTGTGGGTTTTCACCGGAGAAATTCCATACTACTGGATTTGAGTTGATAACCATGTCTAATGCACTGAATCTAAAAGAACTTTAGGAGGGCCAGCTCTATAAATTGTTCATGAAAGCTGTTGCTCATGCAATGCATATTTCCGAAGGAAGATGTGGCTGCGCCCCCTTGGCTGTATGTGGCACAAACTTAATAAAAGAGTAAATTGTACATCATATTACAAACATTACACTCAAGTTCAATGATGTGCAGGGATGAAATTGTTAAAAAAAAGTATTTATTAAAAAAATTGTTTCTAGGGGTGAAATTAAACCAAATATGTTCAGGATTTTAAAATATATAACATATACCCAAACAATGAAAGATCTAGGCAAAACATTTAGAGAGCTGGCCAAAAATAGAGAAATTTTGCTGTTTTGATGAAGAAATCCTGCTACAAAATGCTTGGATCCAACTGAAAAATACAGGTTTGGATTTGGTAGAAAATGGAGTGGAGGGCTTGGACTGGGCTTGGATCTGGCCAAATTTAGCTACTGGTGGGCTGTTGGTTGGATAAAGGCTAGAAAATGGCTGGGATGAGCTGAGTGGGAGGAGAAAATGGGGTAAATGGGTCAGATACACCGTGCTACCCTGAATCGACCGTAATGGCCTGTAACGGCCGTTACACTTAATGGACGCTATCCCTGTCATGGCCCACCTAGCTGATACGGACCGATTCGCTTGTGAATCAGCCTGCTACCGGTTTATTGGCCCATAACTGTAACGACGGGCCAATAAACTGTTATGTATCGTCCCATAACCGGTTTGTCACTGCTTTTGATTTGGAACCTTTAGCTAAGACTTGTTCTTTCCGATAAAATAAACAATTACTCTCTGCTATATATGGAACAAGATCAGAATTTGTTTGATATCACATTTTAGCACTTAAATGGATTACTTCAAATAGTTATTAAATTAAGGCTCCATTGGGATGGATGGATTTTGAATTTGTTCCATATCACATTTTAGCACTTAAATTTATTACTTTAATTAATTATTAAATTAAGGCTCCATTGGGATGGATGGATTTCAAATAAATTAATTTAAGTAATATTTTTTTTCAATAAAAATATTGTTCATCAAAAATAGTATTAAGTTGGAGTATGAGACTCTAAAAGTAAGTTTGGAGGGAAAAAAATTGCTGTAAGATCTAAGTATGTGGATTTTCAAAGAACTCTTTAGCAAGTCATTTCAAATGCTTCCATTTAACATGTTTTAGTTTTTTCATATTCATCTCTTAGCATAAAATACAAATTTTAAAGCCAAATTATAATTTATAATTGTAAATCTATACGATTGATTTCAAATAACTTCTTTTGGCAAGTCATTCCAAATCTTTCTGTGAAGTATGTTTTAGTTGGTCGATATTCATTTTCGTATAAATTTTAAAAATTCAAATTATAAACTTTAATTGTAAATCCTTTCATTTCAAGTCCATCAATGCAAATGAAACCCAAGTGCATTTGATGAAAGACATGGTCACCATTTAAAATTTGAATTATAACTAAAAAAGGGATCAAAACTTTAAGTCATGTGCCTCTTCCTTATTATTGAGCACTTGAATTTATCTTTTTTATTACCACCACCAACATTAAACTATCACTACCTGAAATAGTGAAAGTATAGACAAAAAATTATATAAATAAGAAATACTATAGATAAAAAAATGGGGTTCTTGTTGAGAGGTTCCACAAGTGGGAACCACCACTTTCTAAGGACCATCCCAAGGCAAAAAAACCCCCTTGGATGGTCCTCCCATAAGTGGTGTTTTCAACTTATGGGACCTTTGCAAGAATTTCCCTAAAAAAATTTAGAAAGAGAACACTGAAGAGGAACTTTGGATTGGTCTAGTGGAAAAAAATTAGAAAGAGAAAGTTGTAAAAAATATAATTTTAGAAAGAGAAAGTTGTAAAAAATATAATTTTAGAAAGTGAAAATTGTAAAGAATAAAATTCTTGATAGGAACACCATTTGAAAATTTACTAATTCAGTATGTAACAAATTCAACACTTCAAATTTGATGACTCAAAAGTTAAACACCTCATAGGCCCTTGTTGGCTCACGGGCCTTCCATTTGCTTCCTTTAGTTGTGCTTGTGGGTGTGGAGCCAACCACCCGCACAAGTCATCCAACCTTCGTGGACAGATCAGTCATCTCGGCCCTACGCTTGTGTTTTTAGCACTTAAGTTTCAGTTTTATAAATACCTTAGTTTCTATTCCGTGAGCACAATTATTTATTGATTTGTTTCCAATTTCTCAACGGTTAGGAAGCACAAACACAAAGGCCAAAAAGGTTGACATGATATGACACAATTTATGTGACATGGAAAATCTTAAATAGGATACGAACTAGGTGTGGAAGGTACAAAATCGAAAATTGGCCAAAAAAGCAATTCCGTTTTCAATTTCTTAATTAAGGAGACAACTAAAAGGAAAGTACTGGAACCACACCATGGTAGGCGCCGACCCAGTGCCAGGCACCTTCTAGGCCAAAAGGGACCCGCGGGTTGCTAGCGTTGCCAAACCGGCTGGAAACATCGCTAGCACTGTTGCTGGCGACGAGGCCATGGGGCTGTTGCATGGCTTCATCACTACTCTGACCAGCTGACGACATCGCCGTCATCGGTGTTGTCGTTAGGGGCCTTGCTCACCCCGCCAGCGCTACCAAGACTAGCCGGTGATGAGGCCAGGGGCTGCGTGCGCTTTGTTGGTGTTGCCCAGACCACCGGCGATCTCATTGACGCCGTCGACGAGGCTAGGGCCGAGTACTCATCGCTGACATTGCCTAGACTTGTTGGCGATGTCACCTACGCTGGCAACTAGGCCAGATGGCAGCCACACGTTGTCAGCATTGCCCAAATGGTGTGGCCCGTTGTCGACGCTGGAGCAGCCTAGCGCCGGCATCGTTGCTGGCGTTGCCCATTGCCGACACTCTCGTCGATGCCACCCATACCAGAGTAGGCCCACCCCGCGTTGCAGGGGTTCGCGCATGGCCGCCCCGTGTCGCCAGAGTTTGGCACCACAACCCACGTGCGGCCACAATTTTGTACCGATGCCCCACTTTTACATGTTTCGGCGCCTTTGTGAGCACACCTAATGCTGGGATTTTGTTCCCAAAGCCGAGTTGACATATCATAAAGGATCCTTGTGAGAGAAACATCATTGCACATGCTTCCATGAGTTGTACAAAGTACAGTCCGTATGCAAATCATTGTTTGCATACAACGATTGTTGCTATCACTTCACGCCCCACAAATTCAAGGAGCCGTGTGAGGGAAAGATCACCACACATGCTCCCCTAAGCCAATACGAAGTCCAATGTGTACGCAAGACACTAACACCCGTGAGCCCTTTAGATAGAAGGGCCGCGATAAAGACTTACCGATCGGGTTTCTAAGGTAATTGTGGAAGGGAGGATGGAACACAGTGCCCGCGGGGACATGTTGACCACACGCTTGCTACTTGCTTGCAAATAATGGAGAGTTGCCAACCTGTTGGGTTGACTGAACCTTGGACTAGACTAATTTTGGAAACCTTCTTAATTACATTATTAATGACAATTAGTGATGTAATTAATGGGACATTACAAAAGTACATTCAAGTTATTTGAAAACAAGCCTGACAAGTAGAAAAAACAATAAACAACTCATTCTTAGCGCTCTCTCTCTCTCTTCTTTTATAGAGTTGACCTTGTTTTCTCTCCATTTCCCAAATTCTCCAGACCCATTCTGTGTGACACACTTAAATTACTAACAGACTCCTCAACTCTTTACTGACTGACCCTCAACAGTAGGCAACAAAAAAATGTAATAAATAGTAAACCACTTTAAATTATTTAAATGTACTTCTTTATAAACTTATATTATGTATCTACACCACAAATGTTTGTGTGAAAGCTTATAAGGGATGCAGACAAATAGTAAGTAGATTTAAAATATTTTTCATTATATAAAAAAATTACCAAATGATACATGGGAAAATCATTAAGAAAATGTCAACTATCAATTACAGTTAGCTAAAACATTTTAATTGAGATATTTGTATGCTTTTTAATTTTTATTCATCCCATATTCATGCATTTATAATTTTATCATGCGCCTTAATTAATTATCCTGCAAGGCTGATAAATTGGAGAATGCAATTTTTGTCTTATTTTTCATAGGCTGCTAGTAAAATTTCGGAGTTGTTATTTAGTTGTAACTCTCTTGGAATAATTTTATAGTCCTCTAATTTTGTTGTAGTTAGTGTTGAAAATGACTATGTACTTTTTAATTCTTGAGAGATGGAAGTTGCTAATGATATTTTTAGCCAAAATAGCACGATATTGAAATGTCAAAAAAAGTCTACAAGTGTCGGTGAAGTGCTCGTGTTGGACTCATGCGCTCCTTTGAGTGTTGGTGCTTCCTAGCTGGACAGATGCCTAGATAAGATGTCAATTTATAGAATGTATTTACTTATTTAGTGATATTGCTGTTGGTAACATGTACTTATCGTGTATTAAACATGCCCGAAGGGATGCATTTGTTGATTACTGGGTCCACGGCAACATGTTGACAAGGGACATAGCAACCCAAATTTTTACAATCTTAAAGCAGTCAGATCTCAAATACCTTACTCAGGTTCCAACAGCTCTCCTCCCATGTTTTAAAATTAATATTTAGTACTAATATGTGCCTTTTCCTATTATATTTCTTTTAATGGTCTAGTGATTTTATGAGCATATCTCACTAGAATGGAATATTGCCATAGGTTGTGTTACTATTAGGAATGGTTCTCCTGTATGCCCCCCAAAAAAAAAAAGGAAAAACGATTCTAGTGATTACCGATCAAGTATCAATCTTCTCATGTCTGAAATGCTAACAAACTTTTCCATAGGATGACTTCAAGCCTGTCCTTCGAGAACTTTTGGCGACTCATCCTGGGTTGGAGTTCTTACAGAGCACACCTGAATTCCAAGAGAGATATGGTATGTTATGAATTTGTGATTTTGTTTTGTTCGCTACATATTTGACCCAATTCTGTCTTAATTTTTTCTTTTTCGATTCTTTTTCAAATAAGAAAATTAATTGGTTGCAAAATTAAAGTTTGCTAGATGGTAGTGTTCTACTTGTGGTTGCAGCTTCTGTAAAATATTCCTAGGATGTGTTTGATCATATTAGACAGTGTGGCATAGTTACTGTGTAGTTTCTTGCCTCTAATTTAGGCTTACGTACTTGGCGCTATTTGAAATTATTACCATCTTTTTCAGATAATTTGACAAAGAAGCGATTATTTTAGCATATGTTGGACATATTCAAATCTGAAGAGAATTTACTTGGATGTTACCTTACACTTGAATACCTGATCATCATGGTCAAATAATCCAAAGGAGTCACTTATGCTGCGGATTTCTTTTGTACAGCTATACTATCTAAAAGCTACTGATTTCGATTTTCCAAACGTAGTGACTAATGGATGACACTCCTATTACTGAAAATGTGGTAACAATCCAATAGAAAAGAACTGCTTTGAATTGATTAGATGTTACCCATATCTTTGTTACTGGACAAACATACTTGGAGAAAATACTCCAAAAATCTTCAGCCCTGACTTCAAATTCTTAAACAGATTGATTGCCCATAATCGCTCTTACAGAACACTCCATTGGCAAAAACACATCGTTTCTATTTGCTAAGCAAATTCCGTGAGAACACATATGCTGCATCAGGCCATGTAAAGAAGGAACCTAATGCTCCGATTCCTTTAGGGTACGTTTGGTTAAGGGATTTAGAGGAAGGATTTTATTTGGAGAAGGAATTTCTGAAATTTCTTTTCCAAAATCCTTTCTTTGGGTACTATTAAAGGGGATATGTAAAATACCCTAGAAAGGTGGAATTTGAAAGAAGTGTGAAGAGGATTTCAAAATCCCTTTGAAATATGTGTTTTTTCCCAAATCCCTTTAAAGAGGGATTTCACTTCTCCCATTACTAAAATTATATTACTAAAATGGGTATAAAAATTATATTATTAAATTGCTAAATAAAATTATATTATCAGGTATATTTTTAGATTTTTTATTTGTAGAAACTCAATGGGCCTAACTTACTCCCAAAAGACACCTTGTAAGAGGAGGGTTCCCTAGGCCTTATGTGTAGCTCAAGATCAAATAACACAAGTGATGTGGGATTCAACACGCCCCCTCACGTGCAGGGTGGACTTTGCCAAACTACTGTGAACGGAATTTGGGGGGCCTAACATCAATGTGGGATTTAACACCCCCCCTCACGCATAGGGTGAACTTTAACAAAGCAATGCGAGCGGATATCAGGGTACCCAACATTATTGTGGGATTTAACATGCCCAATATCAGACAAAAGTCTTGGTTCTGATATCATTAAAAAGTAACAAGAGAGTAGAATGAATGGGAAGGCTTAAACAATTGTGTTAGTCTCTCCCTCTATTTATAATAGAAATTAGGAAACAAAACAGAAACCCTAAACAATACAGGGAACTCTAAATAATACAAGAATGACATAAATACTCTTTAGCACTCCCCTTCAAGCTGAAGTATATATATTGTGTGCTCCTAGTTTGTTACAAATGTATTTTATCCTTATGGTTTAGTAAATAAATCTGCTAATTAATCCACCAAATTCATATGTCTGGTCTCAATCAGCTTCTGCAATAGTTGTTCTCGTATGAAGTGACAATCGACTTCTATGTGTTTTGTTCTCTTGTGAAAGACTCGAGTGGCTGCAATGTGAAAAGTTGTTTGATTATTACAAATAAGGTCCATTGATGAAGAGTGTTCAAATCCAAGTTCTTCTAATAGATGTTTCAACCAGATTAGCTTACAAGTGGTATGGGCCATCGCCCTGTATTTTGATTCTGCACTTGATCGGTCCACAACTGTCTGCATTTTACTCTTCCAAGAGACGAAATTACCTCCAACAAACACACAATACCCTGTAGTGGACTTCCTATTCAAGGGAGATCCGGCCCAGTTTGCATCTGTATATCCCTTAATTTTAGTGTGACCGAAGTTTTGATACAACAAATCACAACCAGGAGCACCTTTCAGATATTAGAAAATATGAATTACTGCATCCCAATGATAAGTCGTGGGACGATTCATGAACTAGTTGATGACACTAACAAATGAGACCTCTGGTCTCATAACCATCAGGTAGTTAAGTTTAACTTTCCAACTAATCGCCTATATTGCACTGAATCTGTCAGTGGTACTCCCTAATTTGCCAACAGTTCTGTGTTTGGATTCACTTGCTAGTCAATTGGTTTAGCTCCTAGTATCCCTTTTTCACTCAACTGATCAAGGACATATTTCCTCTAAGATAGGATCGAGCCACCTCAATACCCATGAAATACTTCAACTAACCGAAATCTTTGGTTTGAAACTTATTATGCAAAATTGTTTGAGTTCTTGAATACCACTGAGGTCGTATCCGGTAATCAATATGTCATCTAGATGCACAATCAATAATATTCTCCCGGTTGTACCATGCCTGTAAAACGCTGAATGGTTGACTCCACAAGTAGTAGATTCAACTCGGTAATCACGTCACTGAATCTCTCAAATCAGGCTCGAGAAGACTGCTTGAAACCGTAAATGGATTTCTTTAACAGACAAATTGAACGGGACTCCCTGAGCAACAAACCCAGGAGGTTGCTCTATGTAAATTTCCTTAGTGATATCACCATTCAAGAAGGCATTCTTGATGTTGAGCTGATTTAACGACCAATGACAGGTGACAACAAGAGAGATGAATAACCGAATAGAGGCGAGCTTGACAATGGGAGAAAGCGTGTCAGAGTAATCAAGATCATATATCTGAGTATAACTTTTGGCAACTAAGTGAGTCTTGAGTCGATCAATGGTTCCATTCGGAAGAACTTTGATTGTGTATACCCATTTGTATTGAACTACCATTTTCCCATGTAGAAGTGAGACAAGGTCCCAGGTACCGCTTTGATGTAAAGCATGCATTTACTCCTTCATTGCGATCTTGCAACTAGGGTGAGAGAGAGCCTTTGAAACAGAGTTAGGAATAGAAACTGAGGACAATGAAGCAACAAAGGAATAGTGTTAGACCCTAACAATGCTAGAAGAACAAGATGACATAGACTTGGTGTGCTTTCTAACGGGACGTAATGCATGCAACACAAATGAAGGCTTTGGCACAAAAAGCATCAACTTGGTGCATATTTCTAACTAAATGTCGCTAAGAAATAGGCACGAGCATGGATGTTAATAAAAGTTTAAAGGTAAACGAATTTTGGGCGATGACATCTATTGATTGGCAAAACGTTGGTGCAGTGGTGCCAAGTTGGGGTAACTTGGCCAAAAACTTAGGCACGCGGCTAAGTGAAGGAGTCAACCGTGGGCCCTCCACTATTGACTCCGTTATAACTCCTCAGACATTTTGATGTCTACGACTGCCACTTGAAATATTTTGCATAAAGTATTATAAGGGGGTGCCTCTCCCTCCAGACGATTTGCAAGGTAGGGCCCTAGGCGTGCTAAGGGGCGTCGGCACGATAAGGCAAGGTGTAAGGCATGACTTATACATTGTGGGAAGTTTGGGGTAAAGCTTACCCAATAATATCAGTTCGAGGCATAAACCAAGGCACGACATGTCGACGAACAAGGGCGTCGTGGGACAATACCAATGGGTGTTGGGTGTTGTGGAGGTGATCTTAGGCAAAATGCTAGGATCAATACCATGGGCGTGGCATAACACTGAGCAAGACCTTGTGTAATACCCTGAAAATTTATATATTTGAATATAATATTTTATTTAAAATAAGTTAAATATCTTTTGGGTTTTTTTGATATATTATGAAAATTTTAAGATATAGATGAATATTTGACAATTTGGGAGCTATAAAGTGTAATTAAGGTTTGTATTTTGTGGAGTTGTAAAGTGTTTTTTTATGTGTGTGGGTGTTGTGGGTGACGTGTATGTATGAGTGAGGTGTGTGTGATACATGTGAGGAGAAGAGAAAATCAAGAAATGCGGGTAATGAGTATGCAGTCCTACTAGTTGTCTACGTATGTGTGTGTGTGTATTGGACATGTGTATATAGGAGTGAGGTGTGTGTGATACGTGGGAAGAGAAGAGAAAAAGAAGAAATGTGGGTAATGAGTGAGTGGGTCCCATTATCCACCCATATATATGTGTTGTCTTTATAATTTAGGGGGTGGTCTTGATAATAAAGAGGAGAAAATGGAAGAAACAAAAAGAGGAGAAAGAGAGAAAAATAGGAGGGGTGGAAGAGAAGAAAATAAGAGGAATAAGGGAAAATTTAATTTGGTTAATTATCCATTCCTAATTTCAGGTAGAATTCTTAATCCTTTTAATATTTGTATTTAATCTCTCAATTTATTGTACGGTTTATATTATAGTTGTTTCATTATAATTGTTGATTTCCATAAAATATTTATGATCTTGTATTATGTGGCAATTATGTGAAATATATGCTACTTGTTGGATTGGTTGAATATACGTACAAAAGAGGTTAAAATTCTACTGAGCGTTTAGCTCATACCTCTACAGTATTTATTGCAAGAACGATGAAATTGGAATTGTGCCAGAAAGCATGTTTAGATTCGCATTAAGTTTTATAATATTTGTATTTACTTTTTGTAATAATTGTATTTAGTGTTTATTATTATAAAATAAATTCGATTGATTGATAATTATAATTATAGGTATAGTTTGTAAAATTTATCAGATTTATTGGTGTGGAACTATTTGTTATAGACTTTTAGTTTAATTTTCTTTAGGAGAAATCGAGTGGCGGCCCATGGTAGACCGGGTCATTACACCTTGGCACGGGGTTAAGGAAACAAATGTCAACATATAGCAACACGCGTTGGGAAATGGCGCATCGTTGGACAATGCTGGGGGACATTAGATGGCGTTGGAAGAAGGTATTGGGCATGCGTTGCCAAAATGGTGCGTTGTAGGGCAATGTTGGTGCACATTGACCGCATTGGCATATAGTACCTGACAATCCTAGGCGCGACCCGAGGATTGGGTTTCATGGGCGCGACATGAAACCAATGGTAGTGTGGTGGATAAAATGTAGGCGCAACGCCAAATTTTGATCATAGTCATGTGGGCGGCATGAAAGACTGTTGGGCCCAACAGTGCATTCTGGTGTGAAAATATGCATATGGCATGACGAGTCGTTGGGTGCCGCGATGCAACGGAAGACATGGAGTTAGCGGGACAGTTGGTGTTGCTGGTGCTTAGCTAATGTGCGAAAATTTGCTAAGTATGGATAGCTTAGGGACATGTCGGGCATGTGTAGGGCAGTTATTGGTGCTGACCAGAAAATTGGTTAAGTAACTGTTGTGCTGTCATGTCTAGCCACCTGTCCAGTAGTTTCAAAACATGGTCCTAGCATTTGGGGGTGTTAACTGTCTTCTTTGCCTATAAATATGTGTATTTCGGATTGGCATGGGTTAAACAGTGAGTTTGGTTGTTCCTGTAACCCTTTAACTAAAATTATAGTGTTTGTTTCCTAATTTTGGCTGAGTAATAAAATAGGGTTGATTTCGGCTGTAATTTGTTGCGTTTTCATATTGTTGCTGGTGCGTGTGCATGCATTGGGTTGTTTAGACATGGTGTTGTCTAGGAACACTTGAGAGGCTGATTGATTGGTGTGCAATCAGGCTATCACAGATGCGAAAAATTTTAGGATGAAATTAAACTTGTGACAAATATTATGATGGAGATAGGGTTGCATATGAGACGAAATTAGAAGTAGGATGAGCAGTACATGAGCGCTTACCCTTTCGGATGGCAATGGCATGTCCAAATCAAAAGAGGATGGATGAACGGGAGAAGGATCTAAGGACACAGGGACGATGGGCGTAACAGTGGAAGCAATGATCTGGCGACGAGAGTATACTTGTAAAGGAGGTTCTAGACGACTTGTGTGACAGGTGCGGGAGCGTATGGAGATGAAATAGGGGTTGGAAAACTTGGCAAAGGTAGTGTAACATTCAAATCGTTCTGAGAGTAGGACACAGAAAAATAAAGAGTGGACTCAAAGAAGGTGACATCTGCACAGATGAAAGAGTGACGTAAAGGTGCGACTAGGCTCAAGGCTCAACCAGTCCTAACTTTGGCATCTCGCTTAATCAAAGGCCATGCTCTTTCGGTAAGGCATGCCCCTTTTGTGTTTAGGCTCAATGCCCAAGGCTTACAGAGGGCTGCCTTGTCAATATTACTTCCAACTAATGGTGCAAACATAGATCTCATTAAAGTTACGGCATTTTATGTGTGTAGTACACTAGGATTATTTAAGTTTTCTTTTTATAGATAATAGTGGTTAGTACAATGAATAATTGTAATTTAATTTGCAATGCGTTACTGAAATGTTTTTTTAATACAACATAGGTAAAGGCTTAGTTGTTGTTGTTGTATAGGTAGACATTTGTAAAATTAATGTTCTATGTGTGGATTCATTTGAAATTATGTGGATCTTTCATGGCTTTGCTTTATCCTTTGAATGGTTAGTTTTCCTAATTGTTTCATTGAATAACTTGTTCAATATAGTCCATGAATAGTTAATAGTTAATATTTTGCTGTGTCAAAATTTCATGAAAATAGATTGTTTCAAGTAAATAGACTGTGTTATAATTTAGTCCTTAAAATATAAGTTACAATATGAAATATATCATCAATGTTCATAAAAACTGGTTGTATATAACATGTGTCAATTCAACGAAGCTCTTGCCTCACCTTGCGCCTCACGCTTAGGCCCTATGAGACTTTTGCCACTTGAGCCTTAAATTACAATGGTGTGCCCAGATGGGATTTACTTAAAAAATATCTCATCCGAGCTTAAGATAAGATTGGAACTCCTCTTCAACGTAAAGAAATTGTCTTTGCCTTGAGTCTTGTGAGGGTAATAAATCTTTGGGGCTTGAGATCTCTCCCTTTGTTTTTTTCACTGTTGGGAGGTGATGAAAGGGGCTGAGATTGCTTTCATTCCGGATCTTCACTCCTCTTCTTATTTTCAATGCAACCTAAGCTCTCTTCTTCTCTTATTACTAAGTTTGAGGGAGCTATGGAACTAGGGATTTTTGGCCCATTAGCTTTGGGGTCAAATCGTGTTGCCTAATTGACTGCTGTATCTCAACTGCCAAGTAATTGGTCATTGTCAATGGTCCTCCCATGGTTGCTTCATCATTTCCAGTGGCCTAAGGCAAGGCAACCCTCTCTCTCCTTGCTTACTTTTACTAGTTATGGAAGGCCATCAAAAGTTACCGTCCAGGCCTGTGGATGTTGGCTTCTTCTGGGGTTTTGTGGTGAGTAACCCTTGTTGCATGAGTGCTGTTTTCTCCCAACTCCTCTTTGCCAATGATACTGTTTTTTTTTTGCCAACCCAGTGAGATGTAAATACACTATATCTTTGTGCTATGATATTCTTTGAGGCGCTTTCTGGCCTAATGTAAATTTCACAAAATTCGAGATTCTTCTCGTTGGCGAGGTCAGCAATGTGGAAACTCTGGTTTTCGTGTTGGGTTGTTCGTTTGGCTTACTTCTGTGTTCCCACTTGGTCTCCTGCTTTGGGCAAAGTACAAATCTACTGTGATTTGGGAGTGGTGATCAATAGATTTTGAAATTGATTAGCTGGGCGAAATTCCCCTCTCGCTTCAGTGGAGAAAACCCTTGGGAATTTGTGCTCTTTCCTACATTGAAGCCATCACAACCATTCAACCTTCTGTCACGTCATTGAAGCTTCCATTTCTCTCTCCCTCTTCCTTTTCCAATTGTTGCAAGGTAAGTTTAACTTTGAGTTTTGATTTTTTATGAATCTCCTTGCGAATGTTTTTTTCTTTCAATGATTGTTGTTCTTCTACTAGTCTTATGTTAAACTACGCCCTCCATTCGTTGTTGTTGTTCATCTATTAGTTTTAGTTTTAAACTACTCCCTCCATTATAAATTTTGGCCTTTTCTCCTAATTCACGGTTTAGTTTTTTGTTGATATGGACTTGCAAGTCCGCACAATCCAGTGTTATAGGGACCTTTAGGTCCGCATTACGAAACATTACTTGGGCCTGCCCACAATATGGTGGTTTTTAATTTGTTTACAGAAAATTGGTTTAGAAAATAATAGCATATTAAACAATTCTAAGAGGCAGGTGCAACCTTTTTTAAAGACTGTACAAACATTTAATTTCTCATTTATGGTCTGTTGGGTGTATACATGAAGTGCCATAATTAATTAGACTTCAGGAGCCAACAACAATTATGGTTGGTGTCACAGGTTCAAATTTCGACTAAAATGCGATGGCCTGGTTGCCCATCAATTAGTCAACAGCTTGTTTGTTCCTGGACAACACACTGTCACAACAACCCAATGCACTCGAATGCACCTGAAAACAGTATGAAACACAACATTTAAGCCAACCTTGTTTTATTACTCAACACAAATAAGGAAACACACACTTTACAATTCTGGTCAAGGGGTTGCAGGAACAAGAACTCACTGCTCTACCCCTCAAAAATCTGAAATACACATATATAGGCACAAGATGCTGTTTACAACCCTAACTGCTAGGACACATGGCTTAAAACTGTGAACATGTTGGATAGATGGTTGAGCATGCTTGTATGGACAGTTACTTAGCTAGTTTTTTTTGTCAGCTTATATAACTGCCCCACATGCCTGAACATGTCCCAGAAAACTGCCCACACTTGATCGTTTTTCGCATGTTGACTAAGCACTAGCTGCCTAGCTCCGCCTACAGTTCCATTGCTCGGTGCGTCGTTGCGCCCAACGACTTGTCACTGCCTATGCATTTTCCTAACCAGAATGCACCGTTGCACCGAATGGTGTGTCATGCCGCTCACATTACATCGAACACAATGTGGCGTTGCGCCCACGTTCTGTCTGCCTTGCCTTGGTGTCGCATTAAGATCTTCTGTTGATTTCATGTCGCGCCTATAGAGCCTAATCCTAGCGACGTGCCTATAATTGCCTTGCATCGTATACCAACGCCGCCAATGTACACCTATATTGCCTAACGGCTCGCCATTTTGCCAACGCGTGTCCAACACCTTGCTCCAATGCCGCCCCGTTCCTCCAACACGTGCTACTGCCTGTTGACAATCGTTGCCTTGGCCACTTGCCAAGGTATTACCCGGTGTCATGCCATGCCCATGATATTGATCCTAGCAGTGCGCTTAGGATCATCATCACAATGCCCAACACTCGTTGGTGTTGTCCCACGACGACTTTCTTTGCTGGCGCGCCTTGGTTTATACCTCAAACCGATATTATTGGGTAAGCCTTACCCGAAGCGTCCCACCATGTGTAAGTCATGCCTTGCACCTTGCCTTGTCTGGAGGGAGGGGCCACCCCCTTTATAACATTTTAAGCAAAATAATTCAAATGGTAGCAGTAGACATCAAAATGTCCGAGGAATCCTAATGGAGTCAATAGTGGATCTCTGCCCAGGGTTTTCTCCTTGGCTTAGTTGTGCGCCCACGTTTGTGCCATGTTACCCCAACTTAGTATCATCGTGCTAACATTTTGCCAACCAAGAGATGTCCCTGCCCAAAATTTGTTTACCTTTGAACTTTAGTCAACTTCCGTGCCTATTTCTTACCTATGCCGTTGTTTGGTGCCGCATGCACCAAGTTCGGTTAGAAATATGCACCCACTTGGTGCCTTCGTATACCAACGCCTTTGTTTGTACCGCATGTACCATGTCCGGTAGCAAAGTGCACCAAGTCCATGTCAACTTGTCCTCCAGCTTTGTTAGAGGCTAACATCTAGCCTCCCCATCCTTTTCTTTATTTTCTCAATCATGTGTATATATATATAAATTGTGGTATAAAACTTCAACAATAAATGTTGAAGGTTGTGTTATAGGGTATAAAAATTAACAACTTATATATCTTTTAAATATAAAGCATTGCTGAACCTGAAACAGAACCCTCATTCTAAATTTACTACTTGAGATGCCAAATCAAAATGACAAGGCACATATGCATACAATTAAGCTTATGTCTGAGGAATGGTCCCTTTTATTTTTACTCAGGTGCTGAAGTCATCATCATATATCCAAAACATTAGCTTCACATGTGTATCCAAAAACATTGTAAGTCCGTCCAACCTTATGTGGGCCGATTTTTTTCATTCCAATAAAAGACCCTGATCACTTCCATTCGTCACACCAACAACTTCTAGGGCTTTGTGGGTGAGTTTCTATCTGCCTCATCTTTGAAATACTACAACCTGATGTATTTCAAATAGAAGCTTAATGTTTTTACATGTTTGTGTTCCTAAATACTTGTTCATTGCCATTTTTATACCCATTTGGCGTACCTTTTTGGTGAATGCATGTTGATAGCCCGATTTTTTGATGTTTGTGTTTGGACTTACTGGTCCGCAGGGCAGTATGAACCTATGGGTCCGTCGTACCTAGAAATACGCGTGATTCCCTTTAGCACAAAACTGTAGGTCTACACAATATGTTTTTGTTTGGACCTGTACATCCGTAAAATACTATTTTTATGGACATGCGGGTGCATTTGAATAAAAAAAACACTTGGTAATGCTCATTTTGTCCACTACTTGACCGTTTAAAAGACTCACTAAACCATGATCTCTTAGCTAAGAGCCTTTTTAGCATGGCCGATAAAGGAAAGATGATGCGCTTTTGGTTGATGAATGATCTTCCCTATATCAAAGGGCCACGCTCTGCGTCCCTAAGTGGAAAAACTTAAGGAAGGAGGGAATGAAGGAAAGCCATTACTCCAAGTATGATGGACATCCTGGTATAAAGCGAACTTTGGCGTTGATGGAAGATGTGTACTACTGGCCTCGAATGAGGGAAGACATTGAAGTTTATCTTAGGACTTGTCTTGTGTGCCATTAAGACAAGGTCAGACAGATATCCGATGGGATTGTTGGAATTGTTGCCCATTCCAGGGCGACCATGAGAGACCGTCTCCATGGACTTGATATCGGAACTACCAAAGTCAGAAGGTTGTGGGAATATTATTGTGGTGGTTGATTGGTTTAGTAAGTACGCTACTTTCATCCCTTCACTAGCCAACTGCATTGCAGAGGAGGTGACACTATTGTTCCTAAAGCATATGGTAAAACTCTAGAGAGTTTCACAACATATCGTCAGTGATTGATAACCTCGATTCACTGGGCCATCCTTGACGGATTTGTTCAAGTTATTGGGAACTGAATAGGACTTCTCTACAAGTTTTTATCCATAAACCAATGGGCAACAGAGCACATCAATGCCTTTGTTGGAGCTCTATTTAAGGCACTGATTGGGCCAAACTCCTCAATATGGTACAATTCTTGTACAACTTGCAGAAGAGCGAAACGACCAATCAAATCCCCTTTGAGATTGTGATATGAAGGCAACCTTTAACGCCTAATGCCTTAGCTGTGAGTTATGATGGGAAAACCCTAAGAACCTAGAAGCTTGCCTATGCATGGAAGAGATTTATCAAGAATATTAAAGATCTTAATGGCAAAGAAGAGATATATCAAGATTTAAAATCTCACACCACCATGTGATTTTAAGTTATTTGGATAAAGGAAGAAAATGTTTAAAAATGGTGAGGAAAAGACTTGCTTTATATGAAAAAACTTGAGACATACATATTTATCAAGTAATCTAAAAAATCAATTGTAATGTTTGACCAATTTGCAATCCATGTTACATCTAGCATCTAGAAAAACTATAATTCAAGAATTAAAAAAAATGAGCATCACAATTTACATTTGACAAATTAAGTCATCTTTGTTCCCATTTCCATAATTCAGGGAAAGTACAGGAGGAAAGGGTTGGACCACTTAGTGGGTCTTCATGTTTCAAACGTGAAATTTTGGATTTGTTCAAAACTTTAGCAATTATTACTAAAACAAATTACTAAACGTGGTCTTGTTTTGGTAAGTAATGAGGTTTCATAGGATTAAAAGGTATGTATTTTTCATATTATAATGATTAGCTCCAATTTTTAGGTTCCAGGACATCCAAAATCGTACAACAAAAAACAAATATTACAACATATGTCCTCGCAATTATGAAAAACAAAATTCTCCAAATGTAAACTAATCAATTTTTTTTCTTAAACTTGAAGAAAGTAAATTAAATCTAATCACACCATCAAAGCATAAAGGAGCAAAGTAGTGAATTACTAATGCATACTTCAATAATTCAATTAAAGCAATAAAAAGGAACAATAATTCTTACAAATACATAACTATAGGGAGAGGGAGAGAATGAGAATATTATCAACAAAACTATGTGAGGGAAGGAACAAGCAATCGACATACCAGATTATGTCGCTAAGGAGCAATTTTCTTTTAGAAGAGCGAAGGAGCAACCAATCACTGTTAAAAAGAGGGAGAATAATTTTGAGATCTGCAGATACAATGAGCAAGAGACTGCAAATGAATAACAAATTACTGAAAAAACAATTGAAACAAAGAACAAATGAATCAATAAGGCAATAAAAAATCCGGAAGATTGCTATCGAAGAATAAATATAAAAACGGAAACAAATTACAGGTAGTAATGGGAGGAGAGAGACGAATGCACCTAATAACCTAACTACCTATTTGCGCGTAGAGAGGGATTTGAAGATTATGTGGCCGTTGTTGAGGAAAATGATTTGACGGGTCATTGGTGGCTCATCGGGGGTTGTGAGCTGTGCTACTGGTGAGTAAGAGTGTGAGAGAGAGACAGAGGGGGTGGGGGGGAATGTACATGGCAGCGAGGTTGGAGAGCGAGAGAGAGCAAATGGCTGAGGGGATAGAGAATATGTAAGAGTGGTTTGGAAGAAAACCCCCATGCTCAAAACGTGTTGTGCGTGTGAAGAATGATGGAAAAGCTGCGCAGACGACGTCGGACGGAGGTGGTGCCTCATTCATTGCCATGAGAGACAGAGAGAGAAACGAGGGTTGGATCATGGAAAGAGAAAGAACAGTGGTGGCTAAGAGAGAGGGGGAGCAACGACTTGGGTGGTTGCTTAATAGGGTTCAAAGTTTACAGGTTTGATGTCAACTATTGATCTAAAATATGATCCGTGGTAAAAAAGTGTGTTTAAAGTGTCTTCAAAATGTGTATGAAATTATGCCTTCAAAATGTGTCTTAAAAATATGTACCTTCTTATTTTATAGTAGAGATGCAATAATTATTCTCTCTATACGTTTTCTTGGTTGGCCATACATTTAATGAGAGCAATTATCTACAGTGGTCTAAGGACATTGGAGTGCACCTTACTAGGCAAAACAAACATTTTTTGTCCCTCCAAAAGAGGATACAAATGAAATTGATGAGTGGATCTAGTTAGGTACTCGAAATATAATTCAATTATGGAATTCAATGAAGTCTCAAGTTGCAGATATGTGTGGTCAAGTAGGGACTTGTAAAAAGTTGTGGTAATTTGTTCGCGTAGTGTTTGCGAACAATCTTATTGGACGAAAAACCACAATTTGACTACTGCAAAAGATCACCTCCCCTTGAAATGGTTCTCTCCACAATATCCACACTTTGTTTCAAATATCACTAAAAGCATAATCAAGTCCAATATTTTTCTTAAATTCCACAATGTGATCAACACCTAATAACAGTTCATCTAGCTCATAAATGAAATTGAGTATCGATTAAGAAAAGTTGGCTCTGTTCTCAAAAAACCCTTCTTTTTGCTGGTAGATCCACTGGATGCACTGCCGCCAGCCACCCTATAGCCTTGCCACAGTCGATGCTGTTTCTGGTCTTCGGCAACGTAGCAGAATCCATCCTGCAGCTGCGACATCATATCCTCCGAATAGATCTGTCTGGTTTACATTCTAGTCTTCATCCTCCGTTGCCTTTATCCTTCGGGATCTAGTCTTCATCCTCCGCTGCCTTCACCTCCGACGAACTTTCCACTGTAGCCCTAACCTTCTTTTGCTTGATCTTCAGCTACCTAGACAAACCTTTTTGCGGCTAAGTTTTTCTGAAACCCTAACCCTTGTCCCTTCCTGATATGATGATTCTGGCCAGATCTCAACAACCTATTTCCTAACGCTCGATTTTTTTTAAGTTTTCTGGTTGCGTTGCAATATGAAATTTCGGCGATGGCCAAAATGCTCCTTCTCTTGTGGCAAACTCTAGCGTGGTTATTCAACCTATGGCTAATAAACTCTAGTTGAACCCTAATTCTATCCCTTTTAAAGGCAAATCCTTTGCAACTTTGCTGATGTTGCGGAGTTGAAGCCTTTGGTTTCGCACAAGGAAGAGTTGCTTGTTTCCTGTCCATTGAAGAAGTCAATTCGCTTGCGGCTACTTTTCAACATGTCTTGATCGGTAAATTCTCATATGGTAGACCAGCTTTTGATGAATTGGGGAAAACATTTCACTTTATTGGGTATAAGACTGCATTTAAGATTGGATATTTGGACTCCAAACGTCAATTAATCCAATTATATTTTGAAGAGGATTTCCAGCGTCTCTGGAATAAGAATCTTTGGTGTATCAAAGGATATTCGATGTGGACGTTCCAATGGACGCATGTAATCCAAGCAAATACGAAATCTTCGTTGACTCTGGTGTGGATTGAACTAGAATTCCTTCCAATTCATCTATACAACAAAGCGATCTTGTTTTCCATACCTAGAGCGGTAGGTTCACCCATGAATTGGATATTGTTCCCTGGATTTGTGTTGAAGTAGAGCTTCAAAAGGAACTTCCGAACATAGTTTGGGTAGAAAGACAAATTGATAACCTAGAGACAGAAAGAGGTATAGTTTCAGTTTAGCAAAGGAAGAGTAAGAAGAATGTCAAGCCTATTGATGAAGAAGACTCCTTATCTCACCACCCGAGGATGTTGTTCAATGTCTCTCCCTTTCACCTAGAGTAGTAGATAACAAATATTCTATCTCACCACCCGAGGATGTTGTTCAGTGTCTCTCCCTTTCACCTAGAGTAGTAGATAACAAATATTCTATAGCATCAAACGATTTTAGTGGATTAATAGGAGAAAAGGAAAATACAAGAAATTTGGTTTTGAACCTAGAATCCTTACAAGATTTGCGGCAAGTAATGGTCAGGCTCAATGCTCCAACCCTTTAATGTTTAAATTGCTTATTTGGAATGCTCGGGGGCTGTCAACTCAGCCACTAGAAGAAAACTTAAAAGGTTTTTTTCTTGTTCTTCAATTGGCTTGTTGGACCCTAGAATGGAAGCTCAAGCAGTGGAGAAACTAAGAGATATGTTTCGGTTGAAGCTGGCTTTAGTGTTGAAGCTAGTAAGATTTGATTGTTTTTAGCAAGGACCAACTTGCGGTAGCTAAGATAAATGTTAGGCTTTAAAGACATGAATTCCTAGTAGCAATGGTTTATGATAAATGTATGAGAAGGGAGAGAAGGGAACTATAGGTACTGATTGGGTAGGTGCATAATAATTTCGACTACCCTTTGCTTATGGCAAACGATTTTAATGTCACCCTGGATAGATCAGAGCGTCTAGGGTGTTCTTTGTTTGATAGTCAGGCTATTGCGGATATGATGAATTGTATTGACATGTGTGGTCTATTCGAGTTGCCGTTTCTGGGAAATAGATTCACTTGGTGTAGTTCTAAGCATAAATTGAGGAAGAAATGGAGCAGATTAGACAAAACATTGGTGAATAATGAATGGCAACATCACTTTCTAGCTTTTGAGGTCCATCAATTTAATAAAGCGTGCTTTAGATTATTGCCCCCAACTGATTACGTGTGGGGAAGTAATCATTGAGGTACTTTAAATTTCTGATTTGAATTTTTTTTTTTTTTTTTTTTTTTAAGATCTTTGAGAGGGGTGAGACTAGGGGATCCATTATCCTCTAGCCTTTTCATCATCGTTGTTGAAGTGTTCTCAAGGAGGATCAATAAATTGATTGAAACATAACATATTCAGAAGTATTCACAACCGGAGAATGATCATCCATTTTCTCATCATTCCTATGCTAATGATGTGATGATGTTTCTTAATGGTGGGAAAAAGTCCATTTACACTTTTATGAAGTTCGTAAAGGGTTTTGAGTTGTGTTGAGGTCGGACGGTTAATGTGGGAAAAAGCCAAATTTGCTTGTCGGATGATTTAGCTCTTGCTCACTTTCATTGGGTGTTGAGGCATACAACTTCCAAAGAGGATGTTTTTCTTTTAATTACCTTGGTTGTCTGTTGTATGAATGTAGTTAAAAATACTCACTGTTTTATGATCTTTTAAGGTAGATTAGACAGAAGTTGGTTTGTTGGCACGGGAAACTTCTTTCTAGTGGTGGAAGATTCATTCTTTTGATGCATGTTCTTTAGAGTACGACTTTCTACTTGTTCATGGAAATTTCTCCTTCTGTCTCTATCACTCGGGATATAGAGAGGATTCTAGTTGGGTTCTTTTGGGGATCTAATTTGGAAAAGAATAAGTTGCATGGGAAGCGATGAAGCAATCTTTGTTTCCCGATTGATGAGGGTGGCCTGAGGATGCGAGACTTTCAGGATGTTATTTGGGCTTTTCCGATGAAGCTTTGGTGAAGGTTTAGAGAAGGTTTAACTCTTTTGGCACAATTTTTGAATGTTCGTACAACCAGGCTTGTCCTATAGGTAAGTGCAGAATTTTTTTTCATCAAAGCCATGTACGGGGTACTTTACTTGAAGGAAAATTCTATGCTAAGGATCATATTCAGTTTCTTATAGGTATCGTGCATGTTTTCTTTTGGTGGGACACTTGTCCTACAACAGTTCTGTTGGGTAAGGTGGTGTTGGTAGATGTGAGATTTTCTAATCGTCAAGTTAAATATGTTAATTTATGTAACGGAGAGAAGAACATGCATCTTATTCAGACGTTTTTTTTTTTATCCCTGATGATTATGTGACAGAACAGGAGAATATTTAGGTTCTTAATGTTTCTGATCATGATGTCATGGTTTGGCAGCCATCTAATTTGGTGATCTGCTTGGAAAATTGTCAGGAAACAGTGGGAAACTCATCCTTTTTTTGGGAGAAGATTTGGCATAAGTTCCTTCCCATTAAGATTTCTATCTTTAGGTGGAGGCTCTTACATCATATTGTTCCTGTGGATGAGGTGATTCAGAAGAAAGGTAATTGTTATTGTATGCTTGAGGCTAAGTTATGGAATCATTTGTTCTCTTGAGGGGGTTGGCTAGATTGGTTGGTTGGTGACAACACCATAGATTTGTAAGTCTTAAGAAGCATCATGCCTTGCATCTTCCTCCTGTGCTTTACTGAGAAAATTGGAAAATGCTTAAAATAAGATTAGATTTGAAGGGGGCTCAATTCTACGTTCAACATGTTTTATTCAACGTTCATCAAACCGTGGTTAGTCTTGCTTTTCCATAGAGAAATAAGAAATCTAAGATTTAGTTGATTTTTTGGAATCCTGCTTGTGCTGAAGTTCAACTTAGCGGAAGCTCTAGAGGTAACTCTTGTTATATTGGTTGCTATGATACTCTTCGGGATGCTAAGGGACCTAATTGTTTGGATTTGCTCAATTTATTGGGTTTGGTTTTAGTTTGCTTGCAAAGACATAAACTTCACAGATCGCACTTCAATTTTGTGTGGGTTTCAACTGGGAATCTGTGAATATTGGCACCGACAATGCTTTGTTGTCTTGATGGTTGCTGGAAACTCTGGTGTCGTGGAGATTATAAGGATTGTGACTTCTCAGGTTCATGCTTTTATTTCCTCTGTACAGGAAACTAAGACGGTTGCTAACTTGTTGGCTAAGCTTGGGAGTGGTGGTGAAAATCGAACTTTTTTGTTTGAATCAGATTGTCTGGTGTCTGTTCATGGTTGTCTAAGACTAGATAGACTTCATTTCCCTAACTTTCATAAATTAAAGGAGGTTCTTAATTCTTTTATATGTTTTAATTTTTTTATTTGTTTTTGCATTTATCATTAATTAGCTGTTGGTTGCTTTATTTTAGAGGTCAGGCCTTGCCCCCGCTGATTTTTGTATTCTTTTTTAGAGATCAATAAAGTTTTTCTCGCTCTGTCGAGCCCCCCCCTCCAAAAATAAAATCTTATAAGATGTATGATGCATCTATTAAGTACTTCCACGCCTAACAGGATGCACAGACTGTCACAGTCACAGAGCACTTTGTCATGCTTGAGAGAGTTCATGAGGAGATGAATGTTCTCCTTCCAGGTCTTCTGATGCCTAAGTTATGTGAAAAAAGGGGGAAGAGAGTGTCCTAATGTTTCTTGGCAGTCTATACCCTGAGTTCAAGCCTGTCCATTCTCAGATTCTTGGGGGTGCATCGGATTTTATTTATTTATTTCGAGACCTACTCTCGACTTCAACGTGCCATTACTACTTCGTCTTCCTGTTTACCACATCAGATCTTTCGGCTTTGATTACGAAAACTCCTCAGGGTGATCCAGGTAATCAATTTAGTGGGGGATCATTGGGGTCATTCCCATGGAGAATCTAGGGGTGCTCGAGGTGCTCAGTGCAGTTTCTGTGGCAAGGGGAACCATACTTGAGAGACTTGTTGGTACTTAGTCGATCATCCTTCTAGGTTTGCCCTGCCGTGACTAATCTGAATCATCTCACTCCACTTTCTGAACCTTCAGCTACTGGAGAGATTTTTATGACGAGTAGCTGAAGAGATTTTTATAATGAGTATGCTTAGTTCTTGCAATTTAAGACACCATAGTAGATATTCCTCCCCATTGCCTCTCTAGCTAAGTGACGTACATCTATTGCATGTCTTTTTGTTCGCCTTTCTTTTCTCACTCCATCCGTTATAGACTCCACTACCATCGACCATATGTTTAGTACTCCTTTACTTTTTACACGCATTGATCTCCTTTGTTGCATCCTTTGGCTATTGTTGATGTTTTTGGTCTTGATTACTGGTGTGGGCAATGGGCAACCCTTATCCTCTTATCTATTTCGTCCACTTTGTATATTCGCTCATTTCATTTAATTTGAAATCAATCAGAAAACTTACTAACCTTGTTAACTACTCTGTTTCCTTCTTCTTTAATTCTGTTACTATGCTTGATTCGAGGACACAAAGAAGATTGACGTTGGGAGTGAGAAAAAGGATACTTTGCTATTTTGATGATTGAGAAATATTCCTACTGTCGCCCACTGCTTGTCCAACCATTGCCATTGTTTACTAGATTTATTGTCCCCTTGGTCGCCCATCTCTTGCCATTCTCAATCTCGTCATTCAAAGCTCACGTCATTTTCTATCCCAAGATTGTGAGTCTTGTTAGATAGGAAAGTATCACTGTACTTTATTTGTTTCTCAATTAAATTAAAGAGCTTAGATTAGGTCGTGTATATAAGTTCATTATGGGGCCTGGTGGGCTTCCGGAGTCTCTTATACCTTAGGATTTCGTTATTTGTTACCTTTGTGGATGATTTTTCAAGAGTTGCTTTGCTTTATTTAATGAAAGATCATTAGGAGTTATTCTCTATTTTTCATGCCTTTTGTATTGAAATTGAAACTCAATCCAATGTGCCTATTCGTGTACTTAGGAGTGAGAATGCTCGAGAATACCCATTTACCTCTTTAATGACGCATGCATTTGAGTATTGTCCACCAATATCTTGTGCTCACTTGCAACAACAAAAAAGGGCTGCTCTTGAGGTCAATCGCACTTTGTTGTTTGAGATAAATGTAACCAAGCACTTTATGGGTGATGCCGTTCTTACTGCTGACTACTTGATTAATTGATTGTTGTCTTTTACCTTTAATGGCATAATCCAACATTTTGTTCTTTTTCCTCGTCCTCACTTTGCTGGTTTACCTCCTGTATTTTTGGTTGTATCCGATTTGTTCATCAGCTTGTTCCTGGTCAGGACAAGTTAGACTTTCGTGCCTTGGAACTTATCTTCATTGGTTATTCCGCACTCAAAAGGGGTTCTTGTTTCTATAGTCCCTCTATGTGTCAATTCTTTGTGTGTTTTGATGTTACCTTTTTTGAATCCACTCCTTTTGTTAGCCACAATCTTGAGTCGACCTTGATTTTACACTTTGTCTGCTTGGCTTACCTACCCTAGTCTGCCCCATCCCCCTTGGAACCCAGTTCCCTGGTTGCCCCTCTTGTCCCCCATTATAGGTCTACTCTCATTGTCAGAAGTCCCGTCTGCCCCCTTTACCTCGTCATTGAGCCTGTGGGCACCAACTTGTCCACAAATTATGCTTACCAAAAAAAGAAAAAAAAAAAAAAAAAAACCTTGTCCTTGAATTAAGGAATTCTACTAAGAATTTTTTTCCTTCCCAGAATGAGTTGAACTCACCTTTTGTCGTTCCTTTATAGCCTTCTTTAATGGCAAAACAAAACCACAGCAGAGCGTCTCGCTCGAGTCTAAATTCTCTTTGTGTGCTTGTGCTATGCTGAGAAAGTAGGCTAAAGAGGCCAACATTTTCTTCCTTCAGCTCAACGGTACAATCTGCAGTTGGAGCAAAAAGTATATCCCTTCTGCTCTGTTCCACTATTGTTCATTTCATGGAGCATATCTCTAGTTTTCTTCATTCTCAATTTCAAGCTCAGTATTCGGATTCAGGGTAAATGGGTAACAAATTGAGGCAGAAGCAGCAGATCAAGAAATCTGATGAAGACTGACACATTCTGTTGATGAAAGAGCCGTGCTTCGGTTAGAGATGAAATCATCCTGTTCTTTGACTATTGCATGCAATCATTTTCTTGCCACCGTTGACCTTCAACGTTTGCTCCTCCCTTGTTCCGGTCATGGAATAGATGAATTAAATCCAAAATGGACCGAAAGCCAGATTACCACCCCTGCGGTTTGCCCCAGCCGTCACTATTCATGTATTCAAGTGCTAGGGTTCATTTTGCTTGAGCGTGGAAAAGCTCCTCCATTGCTAGCCCGGCCCACTTAAAACAAAAGAGAATCTACCACCGTATCTTTCCTAGCCCCATCCACGTATCCACTACTCCTGGTCCAACCCACTTCATAGTCTATTGTCTGACCTTCCAGTGACATTAAAAGGCCCACTAGCCCCAGTCCAATCAACGCCTTCTGCCCAAAACCTATCTGATGTAGTGTAACAGAAGTTTTTTCAATAGTTCCAGTGATATATTTATTATTAGAGGGACATTACACTTTTTGGAAGACTTGTTCCAGGAAATAAAAAATTGTGTTAGAAACTTACACTTCTTTATAGTATTTTTAAACACCGAAATATGCTGGTGTATACGTTTTCCCCACACCCAATTCTCAAACTCATTACATGTGTATTCTAATCTGCTCCCACCCCCTTTTCCTGCAACTGAATTTCTAATTGGATTTAATGTACTATGGTGATCATCCAAATTCTTATTCACTATAGTAAGATTATTGTGGATATACATTTTTCTTCCTTCTCTTCTAGATTTTGTTTGATGTCTGTTCAGTTTTCCTGTGGCTCTATGTCTTAATTTTCTATTGTCTTAATTTGTCATACTGATTTCTTCATCTGGGGAAGCAGGTGTAAACTCTCTTGTAGCCAGCTAAATATTTCTTGTGACTTATTCATGGCTCAATAGTTAATATTTTCCAAGTTTTGGTTGTTCCTGCATTTCCTCATGCTGCTAGGTAGGACATACACATTGATGTATTATAACATTCAAATTTATTGTATTGGCCAGCTGAAACTGTAATATACAGAATATTTTACTACGTGAATAGATCGGGTGATGGTTATCTTACCCTCAGGGAGCTGAAACGTGGGAACTTAATTTCCGCCATGCAACATGGAGATGAAGAAGAAGACATCAACAAAGTTTTGAGGTAAAAGAATTGATTTCCGAGAAAGGGATACTACGTGTGTTCTGAAATCCCTTTTCAATTAGATCCAGTTTTATTTTTTATTTATGGTCCTTTCAATTTTTATTCTTTTGGATTATTTTTGCTTGAATCTTGCTCTGACTCCTATTGTTGCTCATATAATCTGATAACATGCCTGTCATTCTTCTCTTGCCTTTTGAAAATCTTCATGAGTGCTTTTTTTGATGGATAAGAGTAGTTGGACAACGATTGGATTGACTTGGGGAGGATGGAGCTGTGGTGTGGTCATTTGGGGCAGTAGTATGAAGAGTTTCTAGTGTATTGTGGATGAAGATTACCAGTTGGGGGAAGTTCATATGGCCGTTTGCAACATTTGGCATACGAGATGGCCAAAGGATTAGGTTTGGTTGGACAGACAGTGTCACAGTGGGGAGACTTCTGCTTGTTGGATTGACTTAGGAATCTGTATGCTGTGGCAACCAACAAAATGGTACTCTCCATGATTATTTTTATGCCCAAGGCAGCTCTGTGGTTTGGAACCCACATTTAGGATGAATTTGTTTGGTTAGGGAAATTCCTAATTTGGTGGACTTTCTCCAACATTGCCAGAGGGTTGTGATGATTGATGGTAATTTAACTTGCTGATTCCTGTTAGAGTTCTTTTTCTAATCAAATAATTTTACTGTCACCTGGTAGGTGAGAGGGGGAGTTCGTTTTCCCGTGCCAAAATTGAAAGCACTAACCAATGCTGCTTTCCTTGCATGGTCAGTTACTTGGGATCCATTTTTGCAACAACAACAACAAATCCTTTGTCGCACCTAAGTAGGGTTGGTCACATGAATCTTTTTTCAGCATACAAATTTTTAAAGGGTCATCCTCTCAGTTAAGTTCAAAGCAATCAGATCGGTTCCATTTTACTAATGGATGTGGCATATGCTTGGAGGAGGAAGTATCCATTAGTTTCTTTCTTATATTTCTTCACGTGGCTTGGCATTTTTGGGAGATGATTTCTTCATTGGTAGGGATCTCTTTGTGCATACCAGGTGTCACTATTTGTGGGTGTGATTTTGACTTCCAAAATGGTTGAAACTGTTCGGTTTCACTAGGGCCATGGTGGTAGTTGTAAAGTCAATGTGGATTATTGTTGTGGAATTTTCTTAAACTGCTTCGGGTCAGATGGTCATGAGATTTATACTATAAAGTACTACTTGTTAGTGGAAGATGAATGGTTTAGACATTTGTCAATCGACTGTCGTTTGCAAAATCCGTTATGTATCCTTGAGTATGATGGATGTATAATATTGTCAATTTGGAAAAATTGTTTAAAATACTTTAGGGGGGAAAGCCTTGGGGTGCCACCTCTCACACCCTCATGCTTCTTCCTGATTATAAGTGGCCGTCTCGGCAGGGTAACCTTGGGGTTGGCCCTAGAAACCTCTAAGGTGTGTGATTTGTTTCTATAAGGTTTGAGATGCTTACAGACAATATTTGCAAATCTCTATAATTGATTCTGGACGTCCTGCACTCAATGGATGTTTTGGGTGTCTTTCTGTATGTCCCTTTCCATATTCTTTTTGGAAAAGAGATACTACCGGGGTGTTGTGTACGTACTTTTAGGCTTGATTTTGGTTCACCTTGCCTATGAATCTGTTGCATGGGACATGCAATCTTGGGGTGACGCTGCATACAAGATGACCAGATGTTACAAAATACAAACTATGCCATAGATTCTTTGTGCTTCCAAGAGGAGAGCTCGCCAATTAGGAACTGTAGAGTGTTGTAGCGGTCACTTGGGAACAATAGGCTCTTGCTAAGAAGGTCGTAGAGATGAATGAGATGAAATCAACTTCGCAGAAACATTGGGAAGTTTTTTAGGCTTATCTTCTTCTGGTGAGCCTCAAGGAAGCACGCTCTTTCTTTCCGCTTTGCCTAAGTGGTCGAACTTGTCATTTGGTATCAGAGCTGAGTTATCTCTTGCAAGATGTATTCAGATTGGAAGAGTATTCGGGCTAGTAATAGAAAGACGTAATCCTGATGTCATTGGAATAAGGTGCGATGCATGATTTTTGTAGAAGGTATTGTGTTGTGGCCTAGACTATAATAAGACCAATGGTACTTGGTTTGGTGTTTTTACTGGAAAAAGCTTCAGGAGGCCAAGGACAACATTATGTTTTGATTGAGATATTTATTGAGGATGCTTTTTGTTGCAACTCACTGTTCGAAGGTAATGGGTAGGCAATAGTTGCTATAAATTAGTTAGATCAACTACTGTACTGTTGGCTGCTGTGTTGTGTGGCTCATTCTGATTGATATGCGTGCAATGTGTGGGCAGTAACTACATTCATGCTTTCTGTGTTCAGCTTTGCCGGCAGCTTGGATTTAGCTTTTGGTCAAGACTTATTGGGATGATGGTAACTCTGTGGGTCTCAAGCCATGTGATATCATAGTTGTTGGTCGGTTACTTGTTACTATATCCATGGTTCTCTTGTCTTGTGTGTTAAGGCACTTGGGACATGCTGGTGCAAAAGATACGGAATCGGGCTGCGGTGAAGTAGTGTTGCCTTGGAGGAAGTGGCAACCATGTCACGGAGTTAATTAGTATAATTCCTTCCCGAATGGAGGCAAATCGGTTACAGGCTAGAGTGGGAAATCTTTTGGGCTTGAGATTGTGAAGTACTCCATCCAATTTTGGTACCATCAATGGTTGTAATTCAGGAGCCACACCCCAGAAGAGGGTGCACACTAGATGGATGCCATCACAGGTTTAATTTCAAACCTGAAATTTTTCCATCCGTGATGGCCTGCCAATCAGTCAGCTTCGCCTACTGTTTCGTGAGACCAACACAGTCTGTGACAACCAACGCATGCACACGCAACATAAAACAATGTAAGACGCACCACAAGTACGGACAAAGCCAACCCTGATTTTATAACTCACGAAAACGAGGAAACATACAACAAAATCTGGTCAAGCATTGCAGGAACAACTCTCACTGTTGAACCCTGATTTTTAGATCCAAATTTAAAGAGGGAAAAAGGTAGTTGACGCCCCCAACTATAGACACAACATTTTGACTATCTGTCTACCTCATAAAATTTTAATTTTATTTTTTAATTTACTCCATATTTTTTAATTTATTTTTCATTTTATTTTATTTTTGATTTTGATAAAAAATTAAAACAAAAAAAAGGGGATAAAGGAAACGAAAATGAAAAAAAAAAGGAGAAAATTTAAAACAAAAAAAGCGAGACAAAAAATAAATAAAAATAAGAAAAAAAATCATAAGAAATAAAAAGGAAAAAAGACAAAATAAAGAAAGAGAGAGAGAGAGAGAGAGAGAGAGAAGAAAGGAGGAAAAACGTGTGAGAGGAAGAGGAGAGAGCTACCATGCGACAGCTCTCTCCAAAGAAGGGGGCGCGTATAGAGAGCTACCATGCGACAGCTCTCTCCAAAGATGGGGGCGCGTGCAATACGCGCCCCTTCAGCCATTCTTAGGGTTTTAGGTTGTGTTTTCATTCCCCACCTTTACCTATAAATAAGACCCTCATTCTCAAAGTTCAGAGGGCCAAAATTAAGAGAGAAACTTTTGTAGGAGTCGATTCTTTGAGAAAATTCATCACATTAAATTTCCCTTGGGGATCATCCTAGTCTAATTCCTTAATATTTGATAAGAGATCAAACCGTGTCTTTGGAGTCAATTTACTTAGGCCTTTTAATTTTTTTTTTTTCCTAAAAATTTGGTGACCTAACATACTAATTAAACTCAATGTTAGGTATAGTCTCCTTGTTTTTAAAATGGCCTAAGTACTTTTCTAAGAAAACCGACACTTTAAAAAACTCTCTCTCTTTACACTTTTCTATCTCCACATTTGAAAAAGCGGGGCGAGTCACCAATAACTAGGGACATAGACTGGAACTGTTGGATGGGTGTCTTGGTAGGAGTGCATGGCAGTTACCCTGCTGATGGCCAGATTCATGTAACTGCCCCCAAATGCCTGGCACATGTTCCAACTAACCCATTACTTAGTCAAATTCTTGCACATTAGCCAAGGATCAACACCACTGAGCTGTCTAGCTGACCTTTTGCCCATCCCATTGCATCTTCGTTGTGCCTCTCTACCCCAATGGTTTGCAATGCTGCACGCATGACTCGGACCATGACACGCCGTTGCGCCCCAACGGTTTGCCATGCCAACCGTATGACTCTAATCAAAACATGGTGTTGCACGCACAAACTGCCCGCCTTGCGTTGGCCTTGCACTGAGGTCTTATCACTCCCATGAAACACAATCCTAATTCCTAGCACTATGGCTTGGATTGCCTTGCACCTTGTGCCAACGCCGCTAATGACATTCGCCCAATATATGTTATACGTGTTAAATTATTATTAGATTTCTTTTATTTATTTATTTATTTATTTTAATGTTTTTGTAATCAAAAGACATGTAGAACATGCCCTTCTTGCATGGCCTGCACTTCTTTATACAATTTCTTCTCCACTAGCTTCAAAGCTGAAAACCCTCCAAACTGACCCGAAAGCACCAACTGCCCATCATCGTTCTCTTCAATAACCAAGCAGACACTTGTTCTTCTCAATCCTCAACATTTACATCATTGCTAGCACCCTTACCATCAATGGACAACTTGGGCAAACCAGACTCTGCCACTGAATTGTCGCCTCCAAGACCCCTCCTGACATAGGTGAAGTTATTGGAATTGTATCCCTCACTCCCACCTCGAGTAAAAAGCAGCAAATTTCAAGAGGACAAATCAATTTCCCAGCCTAGACAAAGTCCTCTCCCAATTCAACCTTACCGTCAGTCGGAAATACCCTCATACACTGGCTGCTGGAATCATAAAAGGTAATTCGAGCCAGCCATGGTTCAACTCAATCTCAGGTAGTGGAACAAAAGTGATCCCACCAATACTACACCATCACGTACCAACCTCCACCTGCCTAGACGTCCACAAATTGATACCTTCAGCAAAGAAGAGGCTCCTTTCCAAGAGGAGGAAAACTCCATGTCTTTTCCCCTTGAGCACTTCACCAGTGGCAGAACACATCCAAAGCAGGCATCTCTCTTAATCTGACCTCTTTCCTTGCACCTCTTTTTCAATATAAAACAAATAGAAAATGATACTTAATATATGTTCGATACAATAATGTAACTATATTTAGCAATACATTAGTTTACTAATCAATATATGATACATAATATTTGTTCAATACATTTACATAAATATATTTAGCAAAACACTAGTTTTCTTTCATTGTTATTAACTAATAAATGTATGTAACAGTGTTTTTCATAACTCCCTTCCATTTAGTTTGCCCAATTGTATGCCATTCTCGATTTCTTCTCTTCATTGCCCTATGCATATTTTTCCTGTCCTCCTCCCCCCGGCTTCTCTTCCCTTGGATATCTTTGTCTTCCTCCTCCTTTTCCCCTGGGACTCTCCTTCCACTTTCCCCTCCCTCCAATTTCTTTAATCCATCCAAATGGATTGTTAGCGAGCTTTAAGTTGCCATTGTATATGTTTTGTTTTTTGTCAATGGGTTGTTATTCTTTGGGATAGCTTCATTTTTACTTTTGGTGGACTTTCCTGGCTCTTTTCCTTTTATTTTTGTAAATGGTTTTACCTCTTGTATCCTTCAATGATTTTTCTTAGCTAGCCATAGATGGTTTGTAGAAGCTAGGTTGAAAGTATTCTCGACTGAGCGGGAAAAAATTCTCTTTTGATAATGTAGAAACCCAATGGGCCTAACTCACCCTCAAAAGATGCCTTGAAAAAGGATAATTGTTCTAGGCTTTATATGTACCTTAGGATTAGGTAACACAAGCAATGTGGGATTCAAAAAGGCCCTTTACACGCAGGATGAACTTTGACAAATCACTGCAAACGGATATCAAGAGAAGGGCCTAACATTGATATGGGATTCAACACGCCTCTCACGCGTTGGTTGGATATTTTGACAAACCACTATGAACAGATATCGAAGGGCTCAACATCAATGTGGGATTTGACATGCCCAATATGAGACAAGAGTCTTGACTCTGATATCATGTAGAAATCTAAGTGGGCCTAACTTACTCTTAAAGGACGCTCACTGCGAACAGGTATCGGGGGACCTAATATCAACGTGGGATTCAACACGCCTACTCACGTGTAGGGTGGACTTTGACAAACCACTACAAACGGATATCTGGGGGGGGGGCCAACATTGATGTGGGACTCAACACATCCAACATCAAGCAAAAGGCCTAACTCTGATACCATGTAACTAGTCAATGGGACGGACTCACTCTCAAAAGACGCTTTGAAAGAAGAGGATTTCTCTAGGCTTTATATATAGTTCAGGATCAGGTAACACAAGCGATGTGGGATTCAACATGTCCCCCTCAGATAACTCTTTGCTACTTGGTTATGTTAATTAAGTGATGAAAATTTCTTGTGCGTGTTTTTGTTTATGGAGAAGATACAATTTTGTTCTTATTAGTTATTTTCGCATTAATGAAATTCATTTTGCATACCAATTACATCCAAATAGGGGTTGCATTGTCGAGTACTCCAAAGAGTTGACAAATAACTTCCGTTTATACTATTATTACATGGTTGTGTTGATTATCTCATGTAGAATTCTAATGTTTTGGATGTTCACGGAAGCTATTATGTAAGATCTATAATAGTTTTCTTTTATATTTTAGCATTTATGTGAATTCTTTGTGGTGAAGAAAAAAAAGTGTAGCACCAGAGCTTTAACACGCAATTGGACTTCTTTAATATGTTTTCTACTTCATCATTATTTATGTTCTAATTTTCTTTGTCATTTTTCTCTACAGGTATTTCTCCTATGAACATTTTTATGTGATATATTGCAAGTTCTGGGAGCTGGATACAGATCATGATTTCTTGATAGATAAAGAGAACCTTATCAGATATGGTAACCATGCACTTACCTATCGAATTGTTGATCGAATATTTTCTCAGGTTTGTTTCTATCATGTGCTTCCGCACTGCTTAATCCGTTCTTCATAATTTGCTCGAAATTCTTCCTCCTTTTCTTCATTTCAGTTTATTAAAAATTTAGTTTCCTCTCAGGTCCCAAGAAAGTTCTCCAGTAAAGTTGAGGGAAAGATGGGATATGAGGACTTTGTTTACTTTATATTGTCTGAGGAGGATAAGTCGTCCGAGCCTAGTCTTGAGTACTGGTATGCCTGAGCTTTTGCTGCTATAGTTACAAGTTACAACACCATAGAATGTTGACTTTGGTTTTTGATGGTTCATGTTTTAACTAACTTGGGAAAATAATTGTTGGCGGTGGCAGTATGAGGAAGCTTTGTAAAATATAGGAATACTAGTATGGTGGTATGATGCAATTAATAAAAGGGGTAGTTACCCTCCTTCGATGCAATTAATAGAACGGGTATTTACCCTCTGCTCCCATATATAGAAATTGAGTTCTGAATTGTCCCAAAAATTTCGTAGACAAAAATCCTTTTCATTTTTGGACCAGTATACTCTTATTTTTAGATAGCAACACATTCAGCGCCCAATTATCAAAATTGCTGATCTCATAAGATTTCAAAACTACCTTGTTTAGGTCATAAGTTTTGGTCAGCAACCCGATTTGATAAAGTTTATTTATTTGGAATCTGCTTATCGATTGCTTACAACTGGTTGTTTATATGTGTTCTAAAAAGTAAAATCAGTAAACTTGTATTTTAAAGATTTCTTACTTTAGCTTTCTTTGCTATCTTTCAAATTTAAAAAAACTTTATCAAATTCAGTAATGCTTCACTTAAATAAGCTCTATTTAGAATTCAGCACAAATTTAGTAAAGGTTTACTTTAAATTTATTTATCATATATCTAGCAAAATAAAAATAAGAATTTGAAGTGCAAGAAGGCCTAACTGAAAGTACTTCCCCGAGTATGCGACGATAAGGGCACTTTGATTTCATTCCTTTTTGTTCTTTCCTTGTACTTCCTCTAATGTATCTAGCGCTTTGGGGATTCAATATATGTTTTGAAAGGCATAATTTTGATTTCTTTGTACATACGCACAAACCAATATAGCTATCCTGAAAAATGTGTTAGTGGTTTGTTGTCTTAAATTTGGTATAACTTTATTGAAAATCAGTTAAACTCCACAAATAAACTTAATTAAATTAATTGAAGAGGAATGAACTAGACTCGTTTTTTAGTGCAATTATATTGAATTTTCATCTGTTATGTTTTATTAAACATAATTGAATTTATAACACATTGATATATTGACTCATTAGTGAAATTGTACTGAATTTATTGGTAGAGTTATACTGACTATTTTTCAGTCTGTTTATACTTCATACTGAAGTTTTCACTAGTCAATTGTTACTAATTTTAAGTAAAGTTATAGTGAATTTCAAGACAATGGATTGACTCATTAATGAAGTTATATTGAATTTAGGGCAAATATCATTTATCTCCTCTATGGTTTGGCATAATATCAAATAGCACCCTTACTTTTCTTATAATATCTATGACCTCCCTAAGGTTTGGGATTTTGTATGAGATTGTCCTTGACTAACAAACCATTGGTCAAACGTTTATTTCCCAATAACAAATACAAAATATTCCCAATTTACCCTTTAGAAGTACATTATACACACACACGTGTATTTTTAAAAAAAATCAATGTTTTTTCTTTTCCTCTGCCATTTTTAAAGAAAGCTCATCTCTCTTTAATTAACCTTCTCTTTCCCTCTTACATTATAAAAGTCTCCAAAAAATATTAATATTTATATATGATCTTATAATAGTTTTTCGAAACGCAGCTATCTCAAAAAATAAAAAAAATTCTCCTCTCTTAAGGTAATATATGCATTTCTGTCTATTTATTTTTAAATCCTCTTTCTGCTTCTTTGTCTACATTAATATTCTCTTAAATGTTTCTAATTTAACTTTTTTTTTCTTTCTATTTTTAAAAAACTCCTCTTAAAAAAAACTTCTCTCTCTATTTTGTTTTTCGATTTTTGTATTTAAAATGGTTTTTACTAAATTGATATTTGTTGGGTCTTGAACCGGAAAGTGAAATAAAAGAAAAATTAAAAAGGAATATAACATAAGAAAAAAAAAAGAAAAGGAAAATAAAAAACTTGTAATATGCACTCTGTTAAATAAATTTAATTTTATTTAGCAAAAGTCAGTGACAGAGGAAGCCAATAATATTATGAGAGAATTAATTATGCCAAATCTGAGGCGGTGAATGATATTTACCATTGCATTTACTGTAATTATGCTGACTCATTTTTCAGAACAGGTTTACTAAATTTTTATGTGATAAGTTTTGCCGATTTTTGGTAAAAGTTATGCAGAATTTTAAACAGTTTGAGGCTGTTCATCACCCATGTATCATGTAAATTATCAGTGTGAATCACTGCCGATGTAACGTTCACTGAAATGAGCTCTCTACTTTGTTTTATTACCCTGGAAAGGAAAAGGGGGTTGGGGAGGGGGTGGTAGCTTTCGGGAACTAAGGAAAAACAACTGTATATTGTGTCAACTTTTAAAAGAGATGATTTTTTACTGACTGTAAAACCTGGAAATGCGAGAGATTTACTATTAACCCTTGCCATTTCCTAAGCATCTTCAATTTATCTTTACAATACTTGATAAATATGTTTTTAAATTTTCGTTTTAGGTTCAAGTGCATAGATTTGGATGGCAATGGGGTTCTAACAAGGAATGAATTGCAATTCTTTTACGAGGAGCAATTGCATAGAATGGAATGCATGGCCCAAGAGCCTGTTCTATTTGAGGATATATTGTGTCAGATAGTTGACATGATTGGCCCGGAGGTTAGTCTTACATATAAAGGTAGATATAGTTTCGCAGTTTATGGTGATTGAATTTTTTTTTTCTTTAAAGACAAGCATGGCGCTTCATGTTCATTCTGAGATCAAATTTTAAAATTTCGATGGCTGTGAATATAGCACATGGCGTCTATAAATTCTTCTATCAACTTGGGCTTATTACACAATATATTGTACCAGAGGTGTCATTGTTTGAGATGGAATGTTTTTCATACGTGGCTAGGAAAATTATGTGCCCACTCTCAAAAGATATTTGCAATATAGGTTGTGCTGTTACTGGCAGCATGCCTTACTGTCAAGCTTGAGGGCATTGCGATGTGTGACGTTTTCAGGTTTTCTTACATGCAGGATGAGAGCTACTTTACATTGCATGATTTAAAAGGAAACAAATTGTCAGGCAGTGTTTTCAATATCCTTTTCAACCTTAACAAGTTCATGGCTTTTGAAACTCGTGATCCATTCCTAATACGCCAGGTGCTTATGTTATTCTCTTTCGGTCTTAATAATTTGTGTTTTACATCTTTTAGAGTGCATTAGGTTGAGGTATTTGAAGAGGGGATCCATAGATTTTTCTTATGAAATTAATTTATCCCTCTTCAAATCAAATCCCTTCTTCAAATACCTCAACCAAAAGGACTATTAGAGGTTCTGCAAAAATGAATTGTTTAACCATTGTTCCTAAGAGTTATTCTGTTGTGAACAGGAGCGTGAAAACCCAACATTGACAGAGTGGGATCGCTTTGCTCACAGGGAATATATTAGGCTTTCTATGGAGGAGGATGCTGAAGATGCCTCCAATGGAAGTGCAGATGTCTGGGATGAGTCACTTGAAGCTCCCTTCTAGTTGGTAGGCTACCTAGCTGTATTCCTTTTTGTTAAAAGCAAAATTAATTGGGATCATATATCATTTGAATTAGTAAAAAATTGTAAAAAAAAAATGTTATTGCAGCCTAATATGGATTTTATGGTCACACGAAAGTGTGATATCTTTCAAAAGACTAGGAAACATTGACTACATCCCAATACCTAATATTTGCATGTGAGATACTTTAAAGGACATGGGAACATTGAGAACGGGGCATTATGTAACATTTGCAAGTGTATGTCTATGTGTATATGTTGACATTTCTTTTGATTAACGTGCATGCAAGTACTCTAATATACGATCATTAAAAAATTCGTTACTAATATGCGGGAGTAGAACAAGAATTTAAGTTTTAAAATATCAGTTTCACACTTAAGGTACAAGCCTTGGCCCATCCCATGATACTATTTAGATAACAAAGATATTAGCACTTAGCCCAACGATAACAAAGATGTTAGCCTGTTAACGGATGATTTTTTCTTTCTTTGATTCTTTGTATCTCTCAAGTTTTGGCATATCCCCACCCTGTGGTGATCTTTTGATTTGAGTAAAACTCACTTAGATTAAATAAACATAACGTAAAATGTTGTCCTTGAATTTTCTGCAAACATGCCCCAACATGTCAGTGGCATCATCCCTCTCGATCCCAGTGCATTTGGAATTCCAAACCTACGTACTTTTCCAAGTAAATGTGCCCAAGAGACTCTTTCTTTTGCATGTTGTATCATATGTTTTTTTTTAGTCGCACACTCACGCACCCTGTGTGATTTAATCCGAGACCACCTAAGGAGAGTTAGCCTTACCACTAGGCTACTCTTTGAATCATATGTTACATCATATGTAATATTTCCAAAGTATAGTTGTATATCTGTTCTTTTATAGAGATGTGCATATTTTTGGTTCAAAATTAGAGTTTATTATTATTTTGTTGTTCATAGGAGAAAAATGAAATTTAAGTTTAATTAAGAATTTCTACTCCATTTAAAGCTTGAAGCACCATCAAGTTCCACAATGTTATTTAAAGATTAGCAGAAAAAAAAGGAAAATTAAACCAAAATCCAAGCGTAGCAAGAAGGTGTCTACATCTCACTCTCTGTGATTATTTAATTTCCAAAAGCTAATGATTGCAATGATCGAAGATATCTTTATTTGCTTCTTAACATGTGTTTGCTATATTCAAAAGAGTGGCCTTTTCCTCCTCACAAGTCACGACTAATACGTGCTTGAGTGTGTTGAATTTTAAACATTTTATCTCAATATGAACATGCTGATTTGAAGTCCATTCTATCTTGGCTGAGGGTACTGCATATATAGATGGCAAAGTTTCAACCTACGATTCTTAAATCAATAATTAGAATTGCATGTTATGCCTAGGGGAAATTTAAAGTGTTTGATCTTGAAATATAAGCTGTTACAAAGCTCTGTCAAGACAGCTAGTTTTATTATTTGTTAGGATGCCCAGAGTAGAGTTGGTCAAAGCACTTCTACCTGCCCGTTGTAATTAATATTTGTTACTATTTTTGCTTCCCATGTGTATTAATATTTGCTTATCCCAAAATTTGCTTATATTTTTTTTCAGTACTTGCCTGTAAATTCAGGCATTTCAAGAGAATTTGTAATTTAAAGGCTGGCCATGCAACGCTTCAGTAATTTAGCTAGCATCTTACAACCCATCAACAATATAAACTGAGGTTGACGAAATTGATTAATCTGAGGAAAGCATGGCAAGCAGGAGAATGAGTTACGGCTGTGCTGGAGAAGTTTCTTACCGTAAGGTTTATTACAGGGTTCAGTTTAAAGCAGGGTAGATGGTGACAGTTATTTAGTTTATAATTCATGGCAGTTTACTACTTCGGCAATCTGGTTCTAGTTGTACGAAATCATAATTTTCCAAATATTTTTTCCTTTTTTTTTTTTTTTAATTTATTTGTTGTTGATTTTTTAATTTTGGTTTTTAATTTATGGATTTCTTGTATTAAGACTCGGCAGTGGGTTTTTTCAATAATTTTGTGTCTGGTGTTTGTTTTTCCAGGTTTATAATGATACTCTTGGGCTTTCCTAGTCAATAGTTGAACTTGTAATAAACGTGACTAGATCGATAAATTCCTGAAATTAATGCTTGGTCTCATCCTCATTTTTATTGTTGGTGAGGTGCTTTTCATTTTTGAGTAATTTTACTATATATATATATATAAAAGAAATCAGTGAATAAAGATCGATTTAAAAAAAAAAAAACTTATCTCTCTCTCTCTATGTATGTGTTATATAAATAGGGGTATATATATGGGTATGTGCTTGCGTATGTATATATATATATGTGTGTGTTATATAGAGTTTATAAAAAAAAAAAATATAAGAAAAATTAATTATAATAATGGATTTTTTATTAGTATATATAATATTAATATGGCAATTATGTTGCATACAATAAGTAAAAATAATAATAAATTAGCAATTGTAGTTAAATATTTTTTAAAATGACATTATCCGTTGACGAAAATTTTAAATTATAATTTATATTGTATTTTGTTTTATCTAGTTAATATTAATTTTGAAAAGAGTATGCTGATTATTATAATTTCATTGAAAATTTTAAAATATTAATTGGGGAGTAAGAAAAATTCATTTATTAATTTATTATGCATTTTTATTCATTTCATTCCATACTTAATATTAAATAAATTTTCAGTTTTTTAAGTTCGTAAACGAGCTCGTCGACGTCAAGTCATCAGCAATGAAATTGTGTTATCAGGGTAAGTATATTATTTTCTACGTAAATTGTTAAAGAACTATGTTCATATTAGATGTGATAAATGATTCACTAAAAATGAATGGTATTTTAAAATTAAATGGATTAAGTAAGACGCGTAAATGTAAAACTGATTTTATTATGATCTTGTTGTCCCATAATGTGTGACCCGAAAAATGGTAGGTTGCGTTTGGGTAAAGGATTTGACAAATCCAATGGATTTGTAAAATGATAGAATTTCGAAATCCTGTTATTTTCAAATCTCATGTTTAGGTAACTATTTTAACCGAAGAATTTGATTGTGTAATTTTATAATTTTCTTATTTGGATAAATTAGACAGCAAGATGCGTGATATATGTTCTTGATTATCATTGAGATATTGTGGCATATACCACGTATGAACATTAGAGATATTTAATAATTCTGACAATGATAACCTTAGATTGTACAGTTGTACATGTTACAATATTATCATAACTCTTGATTGTGAGTTAAATGATCCTATGGGTCATATACAAGTATGCGTGTGGTATTTTATTATATAAAAGTGAGGATGATCTTCTATTTAAATTTAATTGTCTCATTGTTATACTTGTCAGATTTTTATATTGTTCAATATGTGGATATATTCTAATTGTAAAAGGGATTTATCTACTTGATCTATAAAATACTTTTATATTAAGAGGAAGGTACACGGATAAAATATTTTATCCTAGGTGATCGAGTTTAGGATTTGTCCACTATTGGTATTAAATAGGGTTGGCGCATGGTTTGGTTTCAAAGAGTGTCTTTGGGACGGAGGTTTAGATTTTTTTGGGATTTTGTAATAGAGTTGTCAAATATATTCAATGTGTTTTTGCTGGCCAAATGTGTGTTCGGTATGATAGTTGAGCTCCTCTAAGTAGCGTATGGTTTATGTGTGAATTAGAAAGTTTATGTTTATTGTAAGACTTTTATATAATGTATTCATGTTATATATATTAAATTGGTGACGTCTGGTCGAGAGATTCACATTATAAATATTTGATTGGTGATGTCTGGTTGAGGTTTTGCTCTTGCCTCTGGTGTGAGGCCTGAAGTGGGTGTGACGGTTTTTAGTATCAAAGCCTAAGTTACTGGTTCTGTGAATTTATTAGATGTCTTGTCAGCAATGGACCGTAGGATGTGTTGTTAGTCGTGAGGTTGGTTAGAATGTGAGAATTTGAGTAATCTTATTTGACAAAAGGAAAGTTATTTGCAACGCACATTTTTATTTGCATTATTTTTGTTGTTGTTTGATAAATTATGGTCATGGATTTTGAATGTGGTAAAGGGAATTATATCTATTGGTGCATAAAACTGGTACACATCTCGAGTATGGTCTAGTCGGATGACAGGTGGGTCCTTTTGTTGAGGTGGAGTCGTCGGTTGAAAAGTCCTCACGTGAGCTGTGCTGGGTCCTGGGAGGACTGACTTGCTATGTCCAGGGTCTTGCTCCTCAAGAAGTGTACCTGTAGAAGACTCAGATCGGGGTTTATCCCGGTGAAGCCCCTCCGGCGTGGTAATCAGTGCTCAGAGAAAAAAGGTACAGAATATAGTAAGTAAACAAATGAACTCGCGTGTAATGTAAGTGTATTCAAGCGTATCTCGTGCTTACATTGCCCTTGATATATATAGGCGTTGAAGATGATTAGTCGGGCCTAAACACGATTAATTAGTCGAAATCCTGTGTTTAGCCGATAATTTGGGACGTTTAGGAGATAATCATTGGGCTTGGGCTTTTGGGTTTATTTGGAGAATCCCGCGGGCTTTTATCAGGCCTGCGGCGGTGAGCTAGTGAAGTAGCGCGGAGATCCGTGAAGTCCTGAAGAAGAAACAAGGTGAAAAGGGGAGCCGGTCGAGGTGAATGGCTAAATCCTTGAAACTGATCGCCGATGGCACGGCACAGAGCTCAAAGCGGCACGTCCCTGTGGGGCTCCTCGCTCCTTTCTAGGTGCAAATGAGATTCCAGGGAGGAGCCGTAGTCGGTGTATACTCCAGCGTGGCATTGTGGATTTTGGAATTCGTCCTCGTCATTGCGAGGGTTGACACGTGGTTGAGTCCCAAGTGCTGACTCAGAGGCATCCAAAAATACCCTCATCAGTTGCCCCCTAGCCCTGTGCGGCGAGGGGAGCGAGGCGATCAGGGATATCAATTCCTGGCTGAAACGGGCGTCCTGGAGACTTTGGATATCGAGAAACACCTCTGATCGACATGTTTTCAAGAGTTAGTTTTTTCTTGAGAAGCTTATTCAAAATAGGCCTCCACATATTCGGGGTCCGGGGTCAGGTAGCATGACAGGGCGGTCCTGAATTTCTTTGATTTTTAGGACGACAATTTTTCAAGAATTGAAATTTTTTAAAGGAGTTAATTTGAAATACGCTCTCACATCGCCGGGGTCCAGGGTCAGGTAGCACGACAGGGCGACCCTGAATTTTTTCGATTTCATGGCGACAATTTTTCAAGAGTTGAATTTTTTTAGAGGAGCTAATTTGAAATACGCTCCCATATCGTCGGGGTCCGGGGTCAGGTAGCACGGCAAGGTGGCCCCGAATTTTTTCGATTTCACGGCGACGATTTTTCCAGAGTTGAACTTTTTTAGAGGAGCTAATTTGAAATACGCTCCCATATGGCGGGGTCTGGGGTCAGGTAGCACGGCAGGACAACCCCGAATTTTTTCAAATTTCAGGGCGACACACGTTTACCGTGAATAAGCCTTAAGCACGGACCGACCTCTACTGTGGAGAAAAAGTAAAGATGACACTCCACGAACAGGGGAAACCCCAGTGGGCACTGGGGACAGCCCAGCACCCAGCTTGGGAGCTGGTCAGACCAGCGCCCAGCTTGGGAGCTGGTGGCTGGCCCCAATTTGGGGCCAATGCACGACGCTGGCCCCCTTGGGGCCAGCATGGGGGGAGGGCACCTTATAATTTTAATTAATTAATTAATTTATTATTATTATTACTTTTTTTTTTTTTTTTAGAATTTTTTTCTTTGGTTTTATTTTATTTTGTTTTGTTTTATTTTTTTAGGGGAGAATTTAGGATAGACCCCCACCTGCGTCCAGTTGACCTGAGGTAACACGGTAGGATAGGGAAACCAGATTAGATGATGTCGGCCCGAGGAGATGTGGTATAATTTCTGGACGACACTCCTGGACGATGTTATTAGAGAAGGTCGTCACTGAACCCTGTCGGCTAGGAGTTGCACGGCAAGACGGTATCCGTCGCACCTGGTAGTTCTGGTTACGAGGCACTGAGGTTGAACCTCAAGATGATGCCATACACAAGGACGCCGAGGCGGTCAGTGCTGACGAGGGCCCCCTGAGGAGGGTGAGATTAAATCCACTTTCCCTCGTACGGGCGCCCCTCACAACGAGGGCGAAGAGGATTGAGCTCGGACAGTCGCTTTTTCAAGACTTGGGATTTTGCAGACTGTTTTTCGCTTACTCCTATTTTTTTTTTATTTTTTTTTTTTACACGTGAGCATTTAAGCTTTTGAGCGGCATAGACAGGGTACTTCAGAGTCGACTCTTTTCTCCCGATGTTTTTTGCCAAGTCAATTTCTGCTTGATCTTGTTTTTAGAGTTGTAAAATTTTGAAAATTTTGTTGAGATTTGTTACCGCCTCTGCCAAACAAATTTCTCGTCTCTGCCCAAGGCCATGGACTACTAGCCCCCCCAGTTCGGGACACGAGCTGATTGCAAGGAAATCGTGTCGTGGACTTAGGAGAAGTGTTTCCCAGTGTGCCTGGTCCTCTCAGTCCGCAGGGGTATAACGCAGTGGTCGGACCCCTGCGGCCGGTCATTTGGGGAGTTCTCCGTAGTTAGGCTCATTCAAGAACACTTTCAAATTATCTCCATTTAGTCCATGCAGGAGCACCTTCCATTTTAGAACGTCAGACTCATAGTCGACTGGTAAGGAGAAGTACTTGGCTGCAGGCCATCAGACCTGATCAATGCCCCCGTCCTTGGTGGGATGACCTTGGTCTATCCCCGGGTACAGACTATTTACTTCCGGAGAGGGTCTAGTTGTCACCCTCGACGCTAAGCGCCGGGATGAGGCTTGTGGAGAGTTACTCGCGATGCCGAGAATCGGGATGTTGGGTGGAGAATTATCTGTGACCCACGGGTTCGGAATACGATCGTGGAGAATCATTCATGATACCGAGAGCCAGGACACGACTCAGGGGGTCGAAATCCAGCCGTGGAGAATCACTCGCGACGCTGAGAGCCAAGATACTACTCAAGGGGTCGGAATGCAACCATGGAGAATCACTCACGACGCTGAGAGTCAATATACGACTCAGGGGGTCGGAATGTAGCCGTGAAGAATCACTCTCGACGTCAAGAGCCAAGATACGACTCAGGGGGTCAAAATGTAACCATGGAGAATCACTCGTGACGCCGAGAGCCAAGATACAACTCAGGGGGTCGGAATGCAACCGTGGAGAACCATTCATGACGTTGAAGTCGGGATGCGGATCTGGAGAATCATCCACGACTCAGGTTGTCGGAATGCCGTTGTTGGAGACAGGCTAGAGGGCGCTCGTCTCCATCTCTGGTAGGATGGAGGACTGCTTGTCTCCGTCTTTGAGTTGTATGCTCACAGTTGGCCACTACTCGGATGTCGTGGTGGCGGGTAGGTGCCTCACCCCACCCACAACGGGCCCTCAGGTAGGATCTTACTACGTGGCTGGGAAGTTGAGCCCAATGGTAGCCTTAGTCAGTCCCTGACATCATGTCTTCGTGGATAATGGGATCTTGACGTGGTCCGGGAGGGCTTTCTAGGCCGGTAGCCCCAGTATGGCAAGAGGGAGAGCGGCCCTCGGGCACAAGCCCATTTGAAGATTCCACACGAGCATCGTTATCTTAGGGTCACTCCTCGGGCCCTGTAGTCTAGAGAGATGGTTCTCCCTGGATGGGGGTCAGCAGTAGGCACGTGAGGAAGAGCTGTACATACAACTTGAACTCTTGCATTTGGCATTCAAGGAGTTCAACCCGAGATGTATCCACAGCTTCTGAGGTCTGTCCCGCAGCCCCAGGTGGCAGAGTTGATGGTATTGCCTGACCATGGGGGGTAGTTAACCTCGTTGGTGGGAACTAGGGGGTATGCGCTTGGATTGTTCAACATGTCTTCTCGTTTTTCTGTTTTGTGTTTATCTAACTGGACCTTTGTGATCACTTAAACTTAGCTGAGTAGAGAGCAATGATCAGGAAAAGGATTTTTGCTCGGTTCCCATAGACGGCGCCAAACTGTTGTTGCATAAAACTGGTATACACCTCGAGTATGGTCTAGTCGGATGACAGGTGGGTCATCTTGCTGAGGTGGAGTCGTCGGTTGAAAAGTCCTCGCGTGAGCTGTGCTGGGTCCTGGGAGGACTGACCTGCTATGTCCAGGGTCCTGCTCCTCAGGGAATGTACCTGCAAAAGGCTCAGACCGAGGTTTATCCTGGTGAAACCCCTCCGGCCTGGTAATTAGTGCTCATAGAGAAAAGATACAGAATATATAAATTAAACAAATGAACTCGCGCATAATGTAAGTGTATTCAAGCGTATCTCGAGCTTACATAGCCCCTGATATATGTAGGCGTTGGAGATGATTAGTCGGGCCTAAACACGATTAATTAGTCGAAACCCTGTGTTTAGCCGATAATCTGGGACGTTTAGGAGATAATCATTGGGCTTGGGCTTTTGGGTCTATTTGGAGAAGCCCGCGGGCTTTGATTAGGCCTGCAGCAGTGACCTGGTGAAGGAGCGCGGAGATCCGTGAAGTCCTAGAGAAGAAACAAGGTGAAAAAGAGAGCCGGTCGAGGTGAATGGCTGAGTCCTTGCAACTGATCGCTGATGGCACGGCACAGAGCTCAAAGCGGAACGTCCCTGTAGGGCTTCTCGCTCCGTCCTAGGTGCAAATGAGATTCCAAGGAAGAGCCGTAGTCGGTGTATACTCCAGCGTGACGTTGTGAATTTTGGAATTCGTCCCTATCATTGCGAGGGTTGACACGTGGCTGAGTCCCAAGTGCTAACTCAGAGGCGCCGAAAAATACCCTTATCAATCTCTATGTGAAAGCAACGAAATTAAAAAATTAAAAATAAAATAACTTTCACAAATAATTTTCTAAGCCTAAATCAATCTGTGATAGTACGAAACAATAAATAAAACATAACGATTAAATTGTATTTTAAAGTTATACCTTTTCCCCGTGTTTCCGCCTCATAGTCGGTAGTTCCCAAAACGAGATCTGAGAAGGCTCTTCTGAGAGCGTTTGAACACTTACAAAAACAGTTGCAAGAGGTTGATTCTCTTAGAAGTGGCACACGTGTCCCACCTCTAAAAATATACACATAGAGAACCTTAGAAATAAGAGTTTTCTTGAGATTTCTAAGACTATTTATAATTCTAAGAATCTGAGGCAACTCCGACTTCAATCTAGGAGAAAACATTATTCAAACTAGTGGTGCAGAAAGGAAAACACAATCCTACAGACAGAAAGATCTCAAAGAGAACGAGGGGGAACCCTTTTTTACTTTTTGGATGATTCATAAAGTGGTCCGGCCATCATGTGGTCTGCCACGTTATAAATGTAGTCCAAGATTCAAAACCCTGGACCTCTTTTTTTTTTTTTTTTAATTTCACTTTGCCCCTAAACTTCTTAAGTTCAACATTACTACCCATTGCTTCTTCTCGGACTCTTCTAACTTCAATTCTCTATTTGTGTGTGACTTTCAGTAGGTTCATACCAAAAAAATGGATAGTGAAAACAATTGATTAATTAATTACTAATCAATTAATCAATAAAAATTAAAACAATTCCAATTTTGTCCTTCCAGAAGAAAATAAGTTTTCTCTTAAGGCATTTCCCCCGAATGTGAGTAAGATCTAACCACTTAGCACAATCATGTCTATTTGGTAAGAATTTAATCAAGAGAACCCCCTCAGGTATTATATGCGTCTATGATTTCTCTATTTAAGTACCCGAAAGGACTAACAGGATATAGTTAAGTAAAAAAAATCTTAGTCCAATCATATGTATTTGATTGCTAACATAATTCTTTGTCATACTTGATTGGAATCCCATCCCAATCATCACACTTCTCTGGTTGGAGTCTTAGGTGATTTATATTAAATCGAACCACATGGGTCGCGTTTCTTTTTACTAAAAGTGATAGAACTCTTCTTGCTTACCCATATATCACCATGTATGTTCCCACTAAGCCCAATAAATCTATTTGAAGGCCCATGGTTAGAGAACAACACTCCATGTTGTCAAAGTATAACAACTTATACATGTAATATATTATACCTCAAGTACAAAATTTAGCGGAATACATCACATCTCAGATATCTTGTTTTGGCTCAAGTAAAATTACTATGTAAGATATTAAGGATGATTATATTCGGTCTTTTACTACTACTTGATAAGTCCCCTTGTAAATGTTCTAGTATCTCATACTAATGGAGTAACATTCACCATTCTCAAAGAGAGAACATCGGATTAAGCCAGCGTAGAATGTTGAACACCCTTTTCAACAGTCAAATATCAACTAGGAATAGTTTAGAATATCGAGTTACCAAATATCTTTGGTCTCCACCTATTTAATCATATTAAATAGCTAGACATTCTACTCAACATTTAAGGTCAACAGTAATATTAATAGAATTAAATAATAATTAAAAAATATTGCCTAGGATTGTCCTTATGGCTTATCTCCAACAATATTCCACTATCACTACAGAAATTTCGATGAATTATTAAATACTTCATCTGGTCAACCGCTGTAAATCTGGTAAAGTATTAAATATTTCGTCTGGCTAATCGATGTAAAGTTAGGCCCTTAAATAGTGGATCTGTCATATTTATCCATTGTGTATACTCTCTATTTAGATATATTGACTTTCGGTGAATAAATGAAAGCATCACTCCTGGTATTTAGATATTGATGAGACAAAGATTCCTTGGCTTGAGCTGTAGCCCTATCATTGTCATAATACCAAGGTATTATGACTCAATGGTTGGAACCAAATTTCTATAATCAAACTTTTAAATCTTTACACCTTTGAAACTGCATTTTATGCGGCTATGAACTTGATCCTCATAGTAGAATCTAAAGTTTTGGATCTCATTCATAACTTCTCCCACTAATGACCTCACCTACCAAGATATAAGAATATTCTGGAATAAGAATATCATGGATCTGCATCTGATGTAGCTATAAACTTGATCTCTGTAGTAGAATCTAAACTTCTGGATTTTATCCATAATTTCTCCCACTGACGACCTCACCTATCAAGATATAAGAATTACTTGAAAAAAGACTAACAATTATTCACGTCGAATTTAAATTTTGATACCATAAATTTATTAATCTAATGTTCTCACTCTCCATTTCACAAAAAATTATCCTTAATTCTTCTAAAGTACTTTAAGATATATTTCCTTACTATTCAATGCTCTTAGTCTAAATGAAATTTATCTCCTCTAGTCAATCTAACAGCGTGTCTAGTATCAATTCTTAGTACATAGCACAAAATACATAAGACTTCCAATTGTGAAAACTTATGGAATCTCACTTATCGTATCTCTCTTAAGCAGAGTCTTTTGAACTCACACCATTAAGAGACAAATCTCATGATGAATTGGTTAAGTCCTCATTAGCAATTTGTTGCGCCAACCCTATGTACTGATATTTAGAAATTAGACATAATTTGATCTATGTCATGGATCGTTTTACCTTATATTAAGGAAGTTCTTTCCAAATCTTTATGGAGAAACTATATTGAAAAACATATTATAAGCAGAGATAACATTCCAAGAATGAAATGATGTCTATGAACATGAAGTTTTTTTATATCCATCCTATTAGTCTACATTCTTGGATCATTAATTGTTCTTAACATAGTCAAAATATTTTGACTTCCCCGTTAAAAATAAATGTTCAAAATAAGTGAAACTTCGCCTTAGTCCATAAATGAATATTTTCTCTTGACTTTTGTCAATCATTATGACCCTAGCTGATTTATGTAAATATCTTAATGGAAGAAGCTGAAGGTAATATTGTTATGAATTCCAGCTCAATAATACTGAGCAGGAGATTATCAGTATATATAGGAAAATGAGGGAAAGTTGTTACAACAGATAACAAACTCAAGCAACAAGAATAACAAGCCTAACCAACTATTTCTAGAAAGAGAAAATTCTAGAAGCAAATGCTCAATACTCAATATTCCCCCCTCAAACTGAAGGGCAGTGAAGCACTGTCAGTTTGTGACGGAGACTAAGAAACCGAGAACTGGATAATGGTTTGGTCATGATATCAGCAAGTTGATCTTCAGAAGGCATATAACGAATGAGCAACGATCCACGAACAACCCGTTCTCTGATAAAATGGTAATCGACTTCAATATGTTTCGTGCGGGCATGCATAACCGGGTTGGCAGCAAGATAAGTAGCACTAATATTATCACAAAACAATACCGGTGGAGAAGGAGAAGAAAGAGCAAGCTCACGTAGTAAGGCTTCAATTCAAATCACTTCAGCAGCAGTATTAGAAAGTGCACGGTACTCAGACTCAGCACTAGAACGAGAAACAACAGATTGCTTTGCGGCAGACCAGGACACAAGATTGGAACCAACAAAACAACAGTATCCACCAGTACTACGTCGATCATCAGGGGAACTGGCCCAGTCAGCATCAGTATAGGCAGTAATGCCGAATGACGTAGAGGGAGAAAAGGTGATACCAAACGTGGGTGTGCCTTTTAAATACCGAAGAATGCGTTTAACGGCCTGAAGATGGACGGAAGTAGGCTTGTGCATAAATTGAGAAACCTTATTAACAGCAAAACATAAATCCGGTCTGGTGATGGTACAATACTGTAAAGCACCAACCAAGCTGCGATATTCAGTAGGATCAGGTAGTGGATCACCATCATATTGAGATAGAATAGTAGTGGAAGACATAGGAGAGGAGATCGGCTTGCAATCTGACATATGAGCACGATCAAGTAAATCCCCAATATATTTCCGTTGACACAGCTGTAGGGTAGAGTCAATCCGGGAAACATGAACACCCAGGAAGAAGGACAAGTCACCCAAATCTTTTAAGGAGAACATGCTATCAAGATATGAAATAAGGGACTGAATCTTGGATGAGTCATTGCCAGTGATAAGGATATCATCAACATAAACCAATGTAATCAAAATCACAGAAGAATGTCGCCAAACGAACATAGAAGAGTCAGTGTGCGAGCTCGTGAACCCCCATTGAAGTAAGGCCTGGCTAAGTTTGGAGTACCATGCACGTGGACTTTGTTTAAGTCCATATAAGGCCTTTTTGAGCTTACAAACAGCTTCCGGACGAGTAGGGTCCTCAAAACCAGGAGGTTGTGACATAAAAACATGTTCATCCAAGTCTCCATTTAAAAAGGCATTATGAACGTCCAATTGACGAATTGACCACTGCTGAGAAAAGGCAATACTGAGAACAATACGGATGGTAGTTGGTCGAACCACGGGGCTAAAAGTTTCAAAGTAATCAAGACCATAGGTTTGATCGTAACCTTTGGCGATGAGACGGGCTTTATACCGTTCAACTGAACCATCAGATTTCAATTTAATACGATAGACCCAGCGGCAACCAATGATACGATGACCAGATGGTGTAGGTACTAATTCCCAGGTAGAATTGCGCATCAACGCATTAATTTCAGTGCGCATAGCTTGTTGCCATTCGATGTGTTTAGCAGCTTGGTGAAAAGTACGAGGCTCAGAGAGTGGAGCCACAACAGGGGAAGATGTAGTAAGCAAAATTCTGGGCCTTGAAATACCGAGTTTGGATCGAGTCACCATGGGATGACAATTAGTGGTTGATGGAGGCTGATGAATCTGAACAACAGAGGATCCATTATGATCCAAAGGACATGGTAGTGAAGGTGGGTCATCTTCAAGCCTACAACTGGAAGAAATTAAAGTGTGCGCTCCGGTTTGTGGAGTGGGAGGGGAAGATGAGAGGGGTTCAGTAGGGCTGATAGGAGAAGAAGAAGGGGACGGATCTGAAGAGGAGGATGAGATAGTAGGTAAGGAAGATGGAGAGATTAAAGATAAAGAAGAGGCAGATGAAGTAGAAGTGGAAGAAGAGGATGGTGAGGAAGTAGCAAAAGGAAAGGAGGACTCATTGAAAATGACGTGACGAGAAATATAAATGCGATCGGTAACAGGATGAAGACAGAGATAGCCTTTGTGATGGGAGCTATAGCCAAGGAAGACACATTCATGAGAGCGAAATTGGAGTTTATGGGAATTGAAGGGACGGAGAAATGGAAAACAAGCACAGCCAAAAACACGAAGATAAGAATAGGAGGGTGATTTTTTATATAGAATTTGATATGGAGAGGAGTGATCAAGAAGAGGGGTAGGAAGACGGTTGATTAAAAAGGTGACGGTTTGGAAAGCATAAGTCCAGAAATGGTGAGGAACGGAAGATTGGGCGAGAAGAGATAAACCAACTTCAACAACATGACGATTTTTACGTTCAACACGGCCATTTTGTTCAGGCGTAGAGGGGCAACTCAAACGATGACTGATGCCAAGATTAATTAGAAGGTGATTGATAGAGCGATATTCACCACCCCAATCAGATTGAAAATGTTTGATTGTAGTATTAAATTGATTGATCACCATTGAATTAAACTTAACAAAGTAAGATGCTGCTTCAGATTTAGCATGCAAAAGGTATAACCATGTGAAGCGAGAATAGTCATCGATGAACAATAAAAAATATCTAGCACCGGTGAGGGAAGGGACGGGAGATGGTCCCCATAAATCAGAGTGAACCAGCTGAAAAGGTGCAGTAGCTCGAGATTGAGAACGAGTGAAAGGTAAACGATGACTTTTTGAAAGTTGACAAGCATTACAAAAATCAGATGGTGAAGAAACAACAAGATTACAAGAGTTTAAGACTTGTTGAACAATCTTATGAGCTGGATGGCTAAGCCGTTGATGCCAGAGAGAAGCAGTAGCGACGCGAACAGAGGAGGAAGTAGTGGATGCAGAAAATAACGCCTGAGGTGAGGATGAGAAATGCTCAGAAGGTTGAGAGGAGACACGAATTTGGTAGAGACCATTGTGGAGGAATCCTTTAAGCAATATGGCCTTCGTGGTTCGATCCTTCACAAAGAAATACGAGGGATAAAATTCAACAAAGGCATTATTGTCAGAACATAGTTTAGTGACACTGATTAGTCGTTTAGATAGAGCAGGAGTATAGAGAACATTCAATAATTTCACCGATTGCAGGGAAGAAGGGAGAGACATTTTACCAACATGGGTGATTGGAATTGTCTTACCATTACCCAGCATAGCTGTTGCAGATCCCGTGTATGGTTTAGGAGCAGTAAGATTTCCAAACTCTGGTGTGAAATGGTGTGTAGCTCCCGAATCTAGATACCAGGCATCATCAATTTGAGAGGGTGTGGCAGTGACCATCATTGCAGAAGGAGAAGAGCTGTTTGAAGCAGACGATTGTAGGGAAGGGGATGGAGATGGGCTGTTTTGTGAAGCAAAGGGTGAGGGATACTGTAGCTTGGTTCGGTGATAGCATTTGTGGGCTATATGGCCCATTTTACCACATATTTGGCATTGAGGTTTTGGGTTTTGAGTATTTGGAGTCCAGTTTTGAGAGGCTGAGGTAGGTACGTAACCCATCAATCCACTGTTTGATGATGGTCGAGATTGGGGAAAGCGTTGCGAGTTGCGAACATGGTGAAAAGGAGGTTTCGAAGAAAAATTAGGGTGCGAATTTCGTCCGTATGTGGAAGACGAAGGCCGGAAAGAAGAAGATCTGCCTGGATTTTGCTGGAATCGTCTATTACCAGTAGCTGCCACTAGATTGGCTTGAGCAAAATTCAGATTCTGCACGCTGGTTCGTTGTTCCAACCGATATTCGAAGGTATGAAGTAGGCTATGAACGTCTTCAAGAGGAGGTTCATCAACTCGATTTTGAATAGATGTGATGAAAGAATCATATTCTTCTCCCAAACCTTCAAGCGTGTACATCAGTTTGTCGCGATATGAAAGTGGTTCACCAATTGCAGAAAATCGATTGAAGACATTTTTTATTTTGGCCAGATATTCTGAAATAGAAATTCCATCCTTCTTGATTTGGTGAAGCTGAGATTTGAGACCCATAACAGTAGCAATGGAAGGGGATTCATAGGTGCGTATTAAAGCAGTCCAAACTTCTCTTGCGGTTTGATATTCAACAATTTTGCCCATCATTGATTCTGATAGAGAAGCATAAATCCAACTCATAACAACTCTGTTGATACGCTCCCATTGAGTATATTCAGGATTGATTTTGGTCTTTGCAATATCCAGAAATTTTGCTGGTGTGTTCGGCTCTCCTTCAATGAATTCTTCAAGGCCATGAGCAATGATAATATTGAGAAGTTGATTTTTCCAGATCAGCAGATTATGTTCATCAAGTTTGACTGAAAGAGTGGGAGTAAGAGCAGGTAAATTCTGAATTCGAAAATTAGTAGGATTATTGTTGAGAGCTGTAGTATCTGGATGTGGAGTTTGAATTGCAGAGGAAGGAGGGGCTGAAGAAGCAGAAGCAGAAGGAGTGGCCATTTTCGGATCTGGCTCTAGATACCAAATGGAAGAAGCTGAAGGCAATATTGTTATGAATTCCAGCTCAATAATACTGAGCAGGAGATTATCAGTATATATAGGAAAATGAGGGAAAGTTGTTACAATAGATAACAAACTCAAGCAACAAGAATAACAAGCCTAACCAACTATTTCTAGAAAGAGAAAATTCTAGAAGCAAATGCTCAATACTCAATAATCTTGTACAATGTTGCTATTGAGATTTCTAAATTAAATGTACAAGATTTCTAACCCAAAGTGTACAACGATGACAATTAAAATTTTGACATTCCTCAGCATGGTTTTCGGCGTCAAGTATCTATACAGTATCAATTTCTTAATGTTGTAATACCTCATCACCATTAACCTTACTTTGCATATGTTTATCTTACCCTCTGAGGCAAAATTCGATTACTTGTACATACAACCCATCTACAATTTTTATAGTCATTTTTCCTTCACAACTCGTCATCTTTGTAATTGGTAAGCCTCTTATATCCCACTAGAAGAAACTCCCCATTATCTTGATTGATATATCTAATACATCTCCCAGAAAATGTGGATGTCCTATCGTCCATACAAAGAATTTGTGTACTAGGTGTATTTATTATAAAAGATTCCTAAGAAACTCTCTTGTTGGTTTATAAGGTGTCCAACACGTCATCTATTTCTCTCTTTCATTAGTTCTATAATCATTGAAAAACAATTTTTCTCATAATATAGCATTTCTGCAAACAACCTTCGTTTTCTTGAATGATTGAAGTGGTGTGCAGGAGTTTCTATAGGACATTTCACAACTACATTTGAGAGTTCTCGATTTCAACTTGTGTGTTCCTAGATTGACAAACCAATTCTCAACCACTTGAGCCTCGGCCTTCGCCCACACCATATCTCATACAATGTCTCTGGAACTGAATTAGTAGGAATATTATTTTGTAAATATGCTACATTCAAAAAGAGCAATTTCCCAAAATGGGTGAATCAGTGAGACTCACAATTGATCTGATCACATCTAATAGGGTCTGATATTCTCCTTTTATGATATCTTATTACATTATGATTTATCAAGAAGAGCCTATTGCAAAGCATATGGTGATTTTGAAATGATCCTAAATAGACAAATATTTTATCTCATCGATCTAATCGTAGTCTTAATACCTTTCTATTTATTTTTCTACTTCTAATCCGAATCAAGTTTTCAAAATTGTATCTTAATAGATACATCAACCCCAAGTTAAAGTAAGGATTATGAAGTTTGAAAAGCATCTTGAGCTTTCAAAGCCCATGGACCCACACACGTTAGTATTTACCGAGAACTATTTAGGTTAATTTGTTGATCATTTATACTTTGTGATATTCTTTTTAAAAGTTTCTCTTTGAAACTAGGAACTTTTAAAGTTTCCTTTCTAATGCTTAATTTGAATATAGTGAAAGTACTTCCCTTTCTCAGATATTTCATTTTATTGATCTAATATTTTCGCTATTTGAGAAGAAACACTTTCTTCTCTTCCTTCTTCTTGGAGGAAGAAGTCTCGTTCTAGACAAGAAACGATCACTTTGGCTTTTGAATAAACTATTGTTATCATCAACAAATTTAGAAGTACTGGAAGAAAGACTTCCAAATTGTTTCTGTCGAAATTTACCAAAGATATAGAGAATGAGCTTGACATATTTGTATAAATTAATCTACTGCCAGTTTTGGGAGTCTGGAGAGATCCCAAATATTCTAGGCCTTATCTATGGCCAATCATCTTGGGCTGAAGCCCACAGGTCGATGATCCTACTTCCATTCTTCCCAAACAAACTCATTTCGAGATGTTATATCCTGCAGTGCAACTATGCCTGCCAAGAGAGAATCAAGGCATTAATTATCACATACGAGTTCAATAGACTTTCGTACTATATCTAAAACTCATTACTTGACATTATTAGATAATGTCGATCTTGTTTACAATCCTCCTATTATTATCAAATTGTTATGTATGTCTCTTCAATGTTTTATCTTGTAAGACAAGTGGATCTTACAGAACTTAGCCTATTCTTCTGGAAGTTAAAATGAATTTTAATTTTCAAAATTAATCCAAAAATTCGGGTTTGGTTTAGTTAATTTTCTCCAGAACTTTAATGAGTGGTTTAGTTCATTAATATCTATATAAAGAATTATAACCAACAAACGAAAATGGAAAGAAAAGCATTGTTCATTTGATTTTAAATCAAAGGTCTTTTATGAATCTAAATGTACTCCCATTAAACTTTTTGAATTTCGTATTCCTAAAGAGAATCAAGTACATTCCAAGCATACCGTGTGGAGAATTGAATGATCCTTAACCCGTCGATAGCGCCCACTCGACAGTTAAGGAACTACCGTTCTCGGGGATAGACAACTCTTACCTCTTTACTTTTGGGTAAGATTTAATTCATGTTTGGTCTCTAGTTTTGACCCTAGCCCGCCCAATAGCTAAGCATATATCTACACCTACCCGACATGATCCTAGTTAGTCCTTAATATGCACCCTACCCGACAACTAAGGGAACACGTCCATCTACTCTTCACATGTTATAAATAAAAATAAGTTCATTGTGCGCTTGATTTTTAGTACAGGTAAAGCCTGATAACTAAGTCTTGACTTTAGGCTTATGTAACTACTACTAGAACAGATCCGCAAGTAGAAGAACACAAAGACACATATCTCATATACTCTCGTTTTCAACTAAATATGTGCTTTGAGGGATTTTTGGATTTTTTTTTTCTTATTTAGTTTGTTTCACATATATCATATACATATATGTAAAAAAAAAATTAATAATGTCACATACAAGCATGCTACATGGGCTCAGATGCAACATAATAAATATGTAATAATTGTAGAGATGCATATAAATGGCACTAGGATGATCATGCACTTTTGATTCAATTCAATCTACTGAATTGAATCTAGGTTTATTGGTAAATTTATTAACTTAATGATAAAGACTATTTAATTTTTCTATAATACCAAGAGAAACTAATCACATAGCTAAAACGATTTTAAGTTCGTGATCAATCCTCAAATTTAACATATATTAGTAAAACAAAAAAAAAAACAAGTAAACACTTATTATACCAATTATGAAAGAGTTTATTGGATCACTACAATTTTAATTTATGAAAAATTAAAATTTATCTATTTATAACCCCTATTTATAGACAAAGTCTAGGTTAAAATCCTAGACAAACTTTTAAACAGTTCGGCATTACTACTCTTTTATTTTTCAAGGACTAATCAAACTTTATTCTTCATTGTGTGTGAACCATTAGGTTCATATCAAAAGTTGGACGATTAAAAATAATTTATTTATTAATTAATCAATTAAAATTTAAAAATTCCAATTTTGCCCTTATGTAAAGAATACTTTTTTACGGCATCTCCATCAACTATGAATTATGTCTACTCACATATTATAGTTATATCCAATTCATAATAATTTAATCAGGGAACCCACCAAGATGTAATTATAATGCAATCCGATCTCTTATCTTTATGTCTTGAAAGAACAAACAAAATTAGATAAAGTCAAAACTCCTAGTTCAATCATATGTTTCAAGATCACCTATTTACTTTATGATACCAATTAGAATCTTATTATAATCATCATACTTCTTTGGCCGAAGCTTTAAGTAAATCAGGATTAATCACATAAGACAATTCTTTTTTCGCTTAAGGGTGATAGGTCATTTATTGCATACTCAAATAATCACATGTATGTCCCACTAGACTTAATGTATACCTTTGAACTATCATGAATAGAATGCTATACTTAGTCTTATCACAGTATAGGAGGGCATACACATGACAAACAGTATCTCAAGTCAAAAGATTACATGCACTATTACAACTTAAATATTCTATTCTAACATTAAGAAATGTTGCCCATATAGAATATCAAGTTATGGTAATATTCAGGCACCAATTAACACTTAACAAGCCCTCATTATGGTTGTCCCAATGTCTTATATAGATAAATTTTAGATTCACCATTCTCAATTGACAAAACATCACAAAAGTCAATCTATCTGAGTTTTTAAATACCAATTAATAATCCTACAACTAGGTACATTTTAGGATATTCAATTACCAAATATATTCGATCTCACTCCATTTTAATCTCATTAAAAATCTAGGAGACTTCAATCGAATATCCAAAGAACCTTAACAGCTATATAATACATACATGGTTATATGTTAAATACTAGGTCTGTATGTGAAAATTTAAATTTGTCTTTTTAATTATTTAATTACTTAAGATTATTTTCAGAAATAAGCCTGTCTAGGTTTGTCTATAGGGGTTTTCCCCAATAATCTATCACTAGAACTATATCTAGTTAATTATAGCATCATATATTTTATCCGGCTAACTATTGTCACTACAAGAAAAAAGCTTTTTTATCACAGTTAAAAACCGTGATAAAAAGCTTTTAATCACAGTTTTTTGCTCCGAACCTAACCGTGATAGTATGCAGTGTGATTAAAAATAAACCGAGATGATATATTTTTTATCACAATTAAAAACCAAGATGATTAGTGCATCTAAAATCTCGGTTTTCAAATGTGATTAAAAAATCACATATATGTGATGAAATTAAAAAAAACGTGAATATTTGGACAATATTTATCTCAGTTTTGTATCAAATTGAGATGTTTACCCTATTTTCTATCACATTTAAAAACTGTGATAGTTTCTAATGTATATTTAAAAAAAATTACAAAAAATATTATAGCACTATTATGTATAAAAAAAAATACTACAAAAAATTAACTAAAAATGAATTTTATATTTCTAAAACAACTAAAATATTGATGACATAAGAATTCTACATTAATATGAAAAACACAAGTAATTTCAATACAAGAATCATAAACTTGAATTTCTATAAGTTATATGTCTAAAATATAAAATTTCTATGAAGTATAAACCAAAAAAAAATAGTGCAATCCCTTACCTTACTGCAAAACCAGTGCAAAATACAATTCACCAACTACAAAACCAATGCAATCCCTTGCGTTGTTGCAAAATCAATGCAAAATACAATTCAACATCAGCCAAAACCGGTGCAAAATAGTACCAGCCAATAAGAGGAAGATACAGGAAAATTTACCAGCCAAAACAGTGCAAAATACAGCAAAACAGTAACATGCTAAAACTATTTTTTCCTGTTTTTTTGCTAAAAAAAATAACAGTGGGCCAGCCGTAATGCGTCTTCCTGAGTTAAAAAGATCCACCAGTGAGAGATTGATGCTAGAAGTGGGCAATCCTTTCGCATCCCTCACTTCAAATCACCGGAGTTGCATCCCAATTTATCTCTATTGCTCTAAAATTTAGAAGTCCAAGAAATTAATCAAAACTTTGAAAATCAATATGAATTTACAAGAAAATAAATAGAAAATGCAAATAAAGTTCAGATGCATTTAAATTCCTACCACAAGACTGATATGTTATTATATATTAATGGAAAAGGGCTTCAGTGTAGCAGGGACTCTAATCCTCCCCATAATTTTGTTGAACGTCCATAGCATGTACATTCACCACTACCACTAGTGACTAGTATATACAAAGAACAGAAAAATCACTATTGTTTAACATGAAACAGCATCAAGTACCTGATTCTAGAGATCATCTTCGGTAACAATATTACCAGCAGTACGCAACGCAGGTATTAAAACTGATGGCGATGGATTACTGAAAATAGAAAGGTAAAGTTTCAGTCACAAGATAAAGCTAAGCAAAGATCTCCACAGCCACAGACCAGCAACATGCCAATCAATTCATTAGGAGGGAAAAAAGAGCAGGCACCCACCCTAGAAGCTCAACAAGATGCTGTCATTGGTTCCATCGGATAGATATGACAGCGCCCATCATGCATCAGTTAGTAGTACTTCTTCATCATTTGAATGCATAAGTCGAGCCAGAGTGGGAAGAGCAGGCTTTGTCTATTTTCACATAATAATTTCATAAGCATTTAATGAAACAAAAATTTTCTCTACTCAGTCCTCTGTGTGTGTGAGAGAGTGGGGATGGAGGTGTGGAGGGGTATTATATCGAAGATCAATAGACGAAGAGTCTATTAACTCAAACCTGCTCAAATTGAGGTTGCGATTTGCCCCTACAGAAGTTCGACAATGTCCAGGTTGCATTTCTTAGCATAGAAAGCTTTGAATGCTCTTAAATTGTGCCAGCAATGGCATCAAAGCCCCATGATTCAGGAAAAGATCACAACACTTGAGTGAGAACCCATCAACATTACCTAATGCCCACACAGCCTGCATAACTCAAGGACAAGATCACAACGAGTTAGTAATTCACCATTCTCAAAATCAATTGAAAGTTACAAACATTATCATATAACCAAAGTATCTGTGAACTTCTGCAATATATACCTGTTCACGAACATCGTCGCTTGGAGAACCAAGAAGTCTCACAAAAATTGAAATGGCACCATAATCAATTACAACCTTGGTATTTTCAAATGTTCCGGATGCAATGTTAGTGAGGGACCAAGCTGCTTTGAACTGAAAAAAAAAAATCAGAATACTAGTAAAAATTTTTAACCTTACAGATAGAACATAAATAACTTAAAGAGCTAAACAAAGTTCAAATAGAAACCAGAAGCTGCAAGTAGTCATCACTCACAAGAAACTCAACAAAGCAAGGAACAACACCTCCTTGTATTACTTGCTCAATCGGGGGATTGCGTTCTTTTCAAGAAGACATAAGATGGGAAAAAAAACTACGAAATATAGTTACAGTCAACGGGGAAAAGAATCGAAAACATAAATTATGCATAATCAAAGAAGTGCCACTCAAAAACAAACCTATTGAGAGCAGTTTCCTAAACTGGGTGGTGGCTTCGAGCTGTGAATCAGTTGACCAAATAGCAGCAACCATTGCAGGAAGATTTTCTAACTGCAACAAGAGTAGCACATAGAAATCATGATTATCTACCTTTTTAACCGGTTGTACTATTAAAGTACTAAAAAGTGAAATTAAAGACGTATATCAATGTTCTTCCTCTTGATAGAGAGCAAAAGTATTACATCAACAAACACAATATGTCAATACACAAAAAATACAATACAATGTTCATTATATCGAGATTCATAACTAGTAATTGTATCTGTTCGCCAACAAAAATTTGAGAACATAAATTGAAACTTTAGTAATTGTTTGAGAAAAGAAATTTGTACCTGCGTCCTCTTCCCCCTCGTATTGCTCCTCTGTTACCGATCAATGTATCAATGACGTGAAACCCTAAAAAATAAAGCACAATTGAGCTTCAGTAGCTCCAAATCAGTACGATAGAGCGATCTCGAGATCGAGAGAGGCTGGAGAAGAAGACGATGACGATAACTGGAGAAGACGACGACGGTGATGGCTGGAGAAGAGAAAACGAAGTGAAGGCTGAAGACGACGATAACGATGACGATGAAGGCTGAATGCTTGGCGACGGCGATGGAGAAATCTCAGCGATTTCAAGATCGAGTGAGAGAGACGCTTCGACTGCTAGGGTTGAGCGACGGCTAGGGTAGAGAATGAAGAGAGCATTAGAGAAGGATAAGTGCCAACAAAAACCGGAAGGGGACTTCGACGGGGAGCGATAACACGAAACATTTCCTAGCGCCTTTTTGGGGGGGGGGGGGGGGGGGGGGGGGGGGGTTAATCACGGTTATAAATAATAATTGTGATAAAAGCAACGAATAGTGAGATAAAAAATATTTTTTATCACATAAAAAAATTTTAAACGAGATTATATCTTATTCATATTATTATAATCACAGTTTATTTAAAAAACGAGATAAATTATATTTACTAAGCGTGATAAAAAAACCATTTTTCTTGTAGTGTGTTGGGCTAGGGCCCTAAATATATGAATCTATCACAGTATCCACCCAACATACTCTATAAATAGATATATTAACTTTAAATTATAACATGAAAGCACTACTCTTGGTGTTTAGACATTGATGAGACCTAAGTTCTTGGCCTGAGCTATAATCTTAATCGTTGTCATCATACCGAGGTATCATGACTCATGGTTGGAACCAAGTTAGTCAATCAAACTTTTAAATCCTTATACAATATAAACTATATCTGAGGCGATAATGAACTTGGTCTCCATAGTATAATATGATGTTTTGAATTTTCTCAATAACTTCTCCCGCTAAAGACCCCACCTATCAATATACAAGAATATCTTAAATAAGACTAATGGTTATTCACATAGAATTTGAAATTCAATACCTAATCCATCAATATGATGTTTTTATTCTCCATATATAGAAATTTATACTTAGTTCTTCTAAAGCACTTTAGGATATATTTCTTTGCCATTCAACACTCTCAGTTTGAACGAAATTGATATATGCTGGTCAAGCTAAAAACGTGTCTGATATCAATTCTAATATGTAGCACAAAATACATGAGACTTCCAATTATCAAAGCATATGGAATCCTACACATTGCATCTTTCTTAACTAGCGTCTTTTGGACTCGCGCTATTAAGAGACAAATCCCATAATGGACTGGTAGAGTCTCTCATTAGCAATTTGTGGAGCCAACGCGATGTATTGAGATTTGAAAATTAAGCGACTTTTGATCTATCTTTTTAGACCCTTTTACCTAGTATTAGAGAAGCTCTTTCCAAATCTTTATGGAGAATATTTCTGTAAAATTATACTATTACCAAAGATAATAGTCCAATATTGGAGTGTTGTCTATAAATTTGAAGTTTCTGCTTATCTATCTTATTAGTGCACATGCTGGATCATTCATTGTTCTTAACATAGTAAAAAAAAAATGACTACCATGTAAAAAATGAATGTTTCAAATTAGGAAAACATTGCCCTAGTCCATAAATGAACATTTTCAACTTGCACACGTCTTGACATTTATCAACCATTATGAATCCCTTTAGCTTATTTATGTAAATACTACAATTTTGCCATTGAGTTTTCTCTATTAATCTTCCAAGTTTCAAAGTGTACAATAATGGATAGTTAAATATTGACGGTCCTTAGCATTGTTGTCATCAAGGTTCTATAGAGTATCAATTTCTTAAAGTTGTAACACCTTATCGCCATTAATCTCACTTGGCGTATTTTCACCTTTCCTTCTAAGCCAAACCTTGGTTAGTTGTACATACAATCAATCAATGATTTTATAATTGTATGCCCTTTATAATGTCCAACATCATATCCTTTGTAACTGGTAAGTTTGTTAATTCTCACTGGAACTATTTCCCTGTCATCTTGATTGACGTATCTAATACATCTATTAGATTATGAGAATGTATTACTATCCATACAAAGAATTTGCGTACTAGGTGTATTTACTATAAAATGTTTCCAAGAAACTCTATTGTCAGTTTGTATAGTGTCCAACACTTGGTCCATTTTTATCTTTCGCTTTGAGAAACTATTTCTCTAGAATGTTGCATTTTCTCAAACAATTTTTGTTTACTTGAATGATAGAAAAGGTGTACCATAGTTTCCATAAGTACATTCCAAAACCTATAACTATGAGTTCCTGATTCCAACTTGTTGATTAAGATCTTGACCAACCAAATCTTAATAGTTCAAGGCTCAACTTCTGCCCACACAATATCTCATACAATGTCTCTGGAATGAAAGTAGGAACCTTATTCAATAAATACACTATAGTAAAAAAAGAGCATTTTCAAAAAATAGGTAAATCAGTATGACTCATTATCGATCTGACCATATTTAATAAGGTTTGATATTCTCCTTTTATGATATACCATGAAATTATAATATATCAGGTTGATCCTACTATAAAGTATATGATGATCACGAAATGATCTTAAATGGATAAATATTTTGCCTCCTCCATCTAATCGTTGAGTCTTAATACCTTTCTATTTGTTTTTTTACTTATAATCTGAATCAAGTATTCAAATTTGTATCTTAATAGATACACCAACCCCAAGCTAAAGTAAGGATTGTGATGTTTGAAAAACGTCTTGAACTTCCAAAGTCCATAGGCTCAAACACGTTAGGATGTACTAAGCACCCTTTAGGTTAATTTCTTGATCATTTATACTTTTTTGACATTCTTTCGAGAAACGTGTCTTTGGAAACAAAGAACTTTTAAAGCTCACTTTCCAATGCTCAATTTGAATTCCATGAAAGCACTTCCTTTTCTCATATTTTTTTTTCTTTTATTAATCCATTCTTTCGACTCTTTGAGACGAAACACCTTCCTCTCTTACTTATTCTTTGAGAAAAAAGTCTCATTCTAAATGACAAGCTATTACTTTGGATTTTCAAGATCTTATGGTTATATTCCACAAATTTACAAGTACTAGAAGAAATACTTCTAAATTGCTTATGTCGAAGTTTATAAAAAATTGAGAGAATGAGTCCAACATATCTGTAGAAATTAATCTACTGCCATTTTCGAGAGTTAGTAGAGATCCAAAACCCTTTAGCATTGCCCATCATGTTGGGCCGAAGCCCACCAGCATATGATCCTACCTCCATTCTTCCCAAAGAAACTCCTTTTGAGGTGTTATATCTTACAATGTAACTATGATTGCCATAGAGAGACTCCATGGATTCACTGTTACATACGAGTTCAATAAACTTTCATGGTCTAGATTTTGTTACTTGATGTTATCTAATAACATTGAGCGTGCTTATAATCCTCATGTTATAGTTACATGTTTCTTTTCAGTATTTGTCTCATAAGACAACTGGATCTTACATAACTAAGCCTATCCTTTGGGAAGTTCAAACGAATTTTAATTTCCAAAATTAATCCAAGAATTTGGATCTGTTTAAGTTAATTTTCTCAAGAACTTTAATAAATGGCTTAGTAATATCTATATAAATAAGTATAACCAACAAACAAAATGAATAGGAAAGTATTGTACATTACCTTAATTTTATTAGGGTCTTATACGAATGTAAATGTACAACCACTATTTTTTATTTTTATTTTTGAATCTTGCATCTTTTAGGAAACGGTTACATCTCAAATTTACCTTGTGCGGAATTGAATAATCCTTAACCAGTCGATAGCGCTTGTCATCAACTATGGATCTAATGCCCCTAGGGATATGCATCTCTTGTTTATTACCTTTTCAGTAAGATACAGTTCATGTTTGGTCTTTAGTTTGATTATAGCTCACCGTAAGCTAAGGATATATCTTGTTAGTTAAATTATACCCACCCAGCATGGTCCCAACTAGTTCTTAATGTGCACCCTACTCGACAGCTAAGGGAACACAATAATCTACTATTTAAATGTTATAAATAAACATAAGTTCATCGTGAGTTTGATTTTCAGGACATGGTCCTGCCCGACAGCTAAGGACCGACTTTAGGCCTATGGAATCCCTACCTCAACAAATCTCCTGGTGAAAGACCACAAAGATGCATATCTCATATCTTCCTTCTTTCAACTTAATATTACTTTTGAGGGATTTTGATTTTAGATCTCATCATTTTCTTATTTAGTTTGTTTAACATGCATCATATAAATATATATAATAAAATAAATAATTCTCCACATATGCATGCTAAATGGGCTCAGATGCAACCTAACAAATATGTAACCCTAGACATGCTAATAAATGGCCCCAGAATAATTATGCACTTTTAATACAATTCAATTCGAGTCACTGAATTGAACCTAGGTTCATAGAAAAATTAATTAATTTAACGATAAAGACTACTTAACTTTCCTGTAGAATCAAACAAAATCAATCATATAACTTAAATGGTTTTAAGTTAATGATTATATTTATTTGATTACACCAATCGTGAACGTGTTTATTGGGTCACTACAATTTTAATTTTCGAAAAATAAAAATTTATCTATTTAATTAACAATAGTAACCACAATCCTCAAATCTAATTAGGGATACTAATAATTTATCCTTATCTCATAAGGAATATTAATTTTATTTCTAATCTAATTAGAATTACAAATTCAAATTTAAATTACATTCTATATCTATTAACAATTATCCCACAATTATTAAAATAGAATCTAATTAAATTTTTAAATTTATTGATTCTATATCCTTGAAAATTATCTCATAATAATAACATAAAATCTAACAAAAATATCGAATCTGACTAATTCCACATTAAAATAAAAAGTCCATATTTATTAATTACTCCAGGAAAATTAAAATAGAATTTTTATTCAAATTAGATTTCTTTCATTTTAATTAAAACTCTACATCTAGTAATCATTGTCAAATAATAATTAAAATAAAATATTAATTTAAAATATCAAATCTATATTAAATATTTCAAATTTAAATTGTAAATCTATTAATTATTATCTAATAATAATCGAAATAAAATTCAAATCTTATGTTACCTTTCAAATTCAAAATTCAAAATTTATTAATTATTATCTAATAACAATTGAAATTGAATTTAAATTTAAAGATCAATTTAAAATTTAAATATATAAAAATTATTTAATTTCAAATTCTATATCTATTAATTATTCAAGAACAATTAAAATAGAATTAAAATTAAAATAAATTCTTATAATTAAATTTAATTTGGGATCTAACACAATTAATTATTGCAGGTAATTTATTAAAGTCAAACTTTTAAAATTAACACCGCTTTAAGCCATCCTGGGTCGTCTCAAAATTTCTATAACCGAAATCGAATGCCAAAGCATCCAAAAAAAATTAATATAGTAAAATAATTAACTATTAATTATTTAATATATATTAAAACTATTAACTTTTAATTAAATTATACATATATAATGGTTAAAGTTTAAAAAGTCAAATATATATATATATAGAGTGGGCTTGGGTTGTTCAAAACAACCCCAAAACACATACCCAAGTATTGTTTCGAAAGCAGCCCCTCCGGCAGCCTCCTTGTGCGGCGGTGACTATTCCGCCATCGTGCCTTTCCGTAGTCTGATGACTTTTTTTATTTCCAACAAAATTAATCTCATTAATTTTTTATCCCTCTTATAATTAATCTTACATTTTTAGAATTAATTTGATAGAAAATTAAAATTTTGTTCTCCGCATTCTTCGCAGGCGAAGCCCAAAAATCGCAATTCATCGTTTAGGAAATAAATTTCTCACTACGATAAAGATCACAATTCAAATCCAAGTTTCATAATAATTAATTATTACCGTTAATGCCTAAAGATCCAATCTTCCAAATCTAATTTGGACTTCTACAAAAGTAATCAATTTTATTATTTCGTAATATTCATAGACCAGGCTCTGATACCACTTGAATGATATTTTGTCTATGTGAACACAGCAGAATACAAATTTGTTTGATAAATTTAATTTCAAAAATAATTTGATAAGCCTGAATTAGTCGTGATAATACAAAACAATTAATAAAACACGAAGAATAAATCAAATTTAAACTTATACTTCTTCTGGTGCTTCATCCTCATAGCCTCTAGTTTTCGAGGCATGATTTGAGAAAGCTCTTTCCAAATCAGCGAAATCAAGTCTCCATACAAGTAACAATCTCTGAATAATGGCACAAACGTCCTACCTCTAACAACATCCACACGGAAAATTCTATTTGAATAGTGCCTACTGATTTTCTAAGAATTGAACTCTAAATTAGTAGATCTATTCTAAGAATTGAATTCTAAATCAGTAGATCTGACGTAGATTCGATTTGATTGTAGGCGATGGTAAGAATCAAATCAGTAGAACGATAAAGGAATAGGAAGACCAACCTAATTTGTCCTTGTCTAACATCATTGGGAAGCTATCAAGTATAACCCCTATTTATAGACAAAGTCAAGGTTTAAACCCTAGACTTATATTTTCCTTTTATTGCACATTGACTACCAAACTTCTAAATAGTTCAACATTACTACCCATTCTTTTTTCAAGGACAACATGAGAAACCAAACCCAAGATATAATGCGTCTCAGTTCACGGCTGAAGGTGACAAAAGAGAATAAATTCTACCCCAGTCCACTACTAAGCTAATTTTTTGAAAAGATTTTGGATAAGCTCATTTTGAAATTCTTCATTTTTTATTAAAAAAAATGTTCAAGGGGATTTTTTAGGGTGCCGATTTTGAAAACATCCTTTTGGGTTGATTTTTCTTAAATAATAAAGAGCCACCTAGCATTGAGTTTAAATTGTCTTCTAGGTCATCAGGAATTTTTAAAACATTTTAATTTTGAAATAACTCAAATTTGACTCGAAGATATTTGTTCGAACCAGAGTATTCTTAAAGTTCGGGGGTCGTTATTCTTGCGAAAGGTGTTAGGCACCCCAAGACAAGAATCCTAAACCAATAACTTTGTCTTAATAATCCTTTGAAAGAAAGTAATTCTAAGAGATTTTTGGTTTGGTTAAAGTTATTCCCCTTATTCACTTTTTATTTAAAAGAAAACTTAAAAACAATAATATTAAATAAAAGGCAAAAACGTCTCCCTTTTAGAGCGCTTATCGATTATGAATGGAATCGACAGGTTTAACCCCCTAAGGGTTTTATTTGATTTTTTAGTTCGGGTTATTTTGCCAAACTGAAATATTAAAATGCATGCAAAAGCTTTCCTTGACAGAAAAATGAGAAAAAAAAAAAGTAAAAAGTAAAAATATTTTTTTTGGGAATCTTTATTGAAGAAACCCATTTTTATTTTCTAAGATAGTAAAGACACATTTTTGAAAATCCTTACCGAAGAATATCCTTTGATAAGGTAAAACAAAATATTTGTGAGGATCCTTGAAGTCCTCAGGAAAGTAAAATAGAATTTAAATAAATCTTACTGAAAAAATTCCTGACATTAGATATGAAAAAAATATATTTTGTGGGGATCCTTGAAATCCCCTGAAAAGTAAAACAGATTTTTGAAAAAAAAAAAACCTAATGAAGAAATTCCCGACATTAAATTAGAAACAACAGTTTGTGAGGATCTTTGAAATCCTCAGAACAGTAAAACAGGTTTTTAGGAAAGTCTCATTGAACAAATTTTTGAAGTTAAATTAAAACATTAGTTTTGAGGATCCTTGAAATCCTCAGTAAAGTAGAAGTATATTTTTGGGAAAACTTACTGAAGAAATTCCTAGAGTTTATAATAAAAAAAAAAAAAAAAAAAAAAAACAGTTTTGTGAGGATTCTTGGAATTCTCAGGAAAGTAAAAAATCCTTAGGAAAGTAAAATCAATTTTTGGGAAACTTTATTGAAGAAATTCCTGGAGTTTTAAAGTAAAACAGTTTTGTGAGGACCCTTGGAATCCTCAGGAAAGTAAAAACAGATTTGATGAGAAATGCAATGCAGTGTTTTATTTGTCAAATTAATCTTAACTAAAAAAACTACTTTAGGGGAAATGCCTCCCTCAAACCACCATTTAAAGTTTCACACCAAATCGAGAAACCTAAAAGGTGGTATGAGTGACTCTCCCCCCTAAAAGGTGGTATGAGTGACTCTCCCCTTCCAACTTTTAGTCAAGACATTCTTTTTTTTTCTTTTTTTTTTGGGGGGGGGGGTATTTTTAATGAAAACAATAAAGTAAATGCGATAAAGTAAAATAAGATAAATTTAAAGCGCAGAAAAGTGCAAAATAGAAAAGTAAATTGCAAAAATTAAAAGGGCAAAAAGGCGCATAACAAAAAAGTAAATAACTAAAATTTAAAGCACGGAAAGAAGCAAGACGAAAAGTAAATAACAAGAAAGTAAATGTTGAAATGTAAATGCAAGAAAGTAAATTGTTTCTTAAGTATTTCCTTAGGAACATCCTCTTAGATTTTTTTCTAGTTTTTAGTCTGTCCTTTCCAGCAGTTTTAGAAAAGTAAAGCGGGTTTGGAGAGTGTTTAGGGGAACTTATCTTACTTTGGTAAGGAAATCAAATTTGGTATCTTATTTAAAATATAAATTTTAAACTTCCTAAATATTTAATTAATTATTTTAAATTATTATTTGATAATAATTTATAGATGATTATTATTATTAATTATTTAAATTTAACAATTATCCATTTTAATTTTTTAATCGATAAATATTTTAAAAAATCAAAATTTGGGATAATTTTCAATAGTTTACAAATTTATCGTGTAATTCTATTTTAATACTATGAGATAATTTTAATAGACATGGAATTTGGACATTTTAGTATTTAAATTGAATTCTATTTTAATTATTATGTGATAATTTTTAATATACATAAAATTTAATTTAATTTGAATTAATATTCTTAAATGATAAGAATATTTTCCTAATTTAATTAGGAAACATCAATGTTTACGGATCCAATTTGATTTCATAAAAAGATTAATTAGTTATTGTATATTTTACATACAATGTATTATATATTTTAGGGGATGATCTTGGACTAAAACTGGTTGAGCTATGTGATTGGTTTTGTGGATTGGTTGTAATTTTGTAGATTAGTTTTTTAATTCTAATTAGGGCTGTAATTAATTTTTGAAGATTTTTCAAGGGCTTGCATGTTTTGTCTCGTTTTTTTTTTTTTTCATTGTATTGATCTCCTTCTAGATAAACCTCTCTCCCTCCAAACTTTATAATCTTATTTTCATTACTTTTCTTTGTATTTCTAATTTTTAGAAGATGAAGAGGAGGCCCAACGATGATGAAAAAATTGAGGAGACTGATTTGGAGCATGAAGCAATGGAAGCTAAGAAATTGAAAGCCCAAGAATGAGGCCCATTCGATGAGTCATCTCTAGTTTAATTAATTAGATAACTAAATTAAATATAAACATTTGGCTGAGTGCCTCGAGCCAAATCGACCTGCAAGTTCATGATCATCCCAAACTACTTATATGTGTGTGTGGGAAAATTTATTTTATGTTGCTTTATTTTGGGCCAATTAGCATGAGTGAATGGGCATTTATTTATTTTATTATATATTTTAAACAAACTAAACAATTAATGGATGATATCTAAATAAATATCTCTCAAATCCAATATTAAGTTGTAAGCGAAAGCATATGAGATATGCATCTTCGTAATCTTCTACCAAGGGGATTTGTTCAAGTAGGGATTCTATAAGGCTAAAGTCAGTACTTAGTTAGTAGGGCAGTACTGTGTCCTAGAAATCAAGCTCACAATAAAATTATCTTTATTTATGACATGCAAAGATTATACTGATGTGTATCCTTAGCTAGTAGAGAGGGGTGCACATTATGACTAGTTTGGACCATATTTGGTGGGTGTGGGTTAACAAGGGAGATAAATCATTATATAGTAGGGCGGGATATTATCAAACTAGAGACCGAACCTGAATTGAATCTTCCTCACAAGGTAAGAGGCAAGAGTTTCTTATCCTCGAGAGCAATAGTTTCTTACGTAGTAGGGCAGGCACTATCGACGGGAAGGAATTATTCAATTCCCCACTAGGAACATTTAAAATATAACCATTTCTCTATAGGGAAGTGAGATTAGAAAATTTTAGTTGAAGTAAATTTAAATTCATAAAAGACCTTTGATCTAAAATTTATCTACACTACTTTTTTGCTTAATTTATACATTGTATTTAATTTCTATGTACACTTCATTATGTCAAAACCATTGGAAAATGATCTTTAGAAAAATATTTTTGATAGATCTTCCATTTTTTATGGCTGAGAGTTATTAAAAAAAATGACTACTTACCTTGATGTGCACGATCAAATCATGGCTAACCTTGGCATGTTAGGAGTCTCTCTTTCAGAGGTTGTTAACTTGTTAAGTGCAAATAATGGGGACTTGGATCACTCCAAGAGTTTTCAACATGTTCTGGACAAGTCTTCATCCTCAAAAATAAAGAATAAAGAAAATAAGACTAAACCCAAGTCTTCTCTAACAGCGAACAAAAGGCAAAAGAAAAGAAAAAAATCCAACAGAGGGAAATGATTTCTATACGTCTAATAAGGGACAAACCTTCTGAGGGTATGTCAAATCTGCTTTTTGTTATTGGTTGTTTGACAACCTGTTCTATTTTGGATTGGATTTTGGACTCTGGTATTAGTTCACATGTGCATAATATTATGTAGGGTCTAAAGAGAAGCAAAAGTTTGAGTAAATGAACATCTCACTGAATATGGGAAATGGAGGAATAGTTGTTGAACTAGCCGTAAGAGATCTTCACTTGAGGCTACCATCATCACACATGTTAAACTTAACAGATTATTTGTTTATGCCTAAAGTTTTCAGAAACATTATTTATATTCTTTGTTTAATAAAGTATAGTTATTCAATTGTTTTTTAGAATTATAAATGTATTATTTGTTTCCATTCAAAGATGTTTAACTTGGGCATATGTTATAAAAATCTTTATTATTTAAAAAAATATGGTGAAATTAACAATATAGCGGATGAAAGTATAACAAAGAAAAGATTGAGAGATGAAAATCTTTCCTACTTGTGGCATCTTAGGATAGATCATATTTGTGAGAAACAAATTAGCAAGATGCTCAAGAATTGGCTTTAGGACCATTAATCTTGGAATCATTACCAACTTGTGAATCTTGTTTCATGGAAAAAATAACCAAGTCACCCTTTGTTGTACATTAGGAACAGGATGTTGACATACTGGGTCTAGTACATACTGATGTGTGTGGGATCATGAGCTCCTCGGCTCAAGGTGAATTTTTGTACTTCATTACCTTTACAACCGATCACTCTAAGTTTGGTTTTGTGTATATTATGAGACACAATTCTGATGCGTTTGAAATGTTCAAAGAATTCAAAAATAAAGTAGAGAAACAAATCGAGAAGAGTATTAAGGCACTCCGATCAGATGAGGTGGTGAGTAATCTCGGAGTTTCTGTATTATCTCAAGCTTAATGTTATACTTTCTTGATGGACTCCTCCCGCTACTCCACAATTAAATAGTGTATCTGAAAGGAGAAATCAGACCCTATTATATATAGTTATATTGATTATGAGTCTCACTAATTTACCCATTTAATTTCAAGGATATGTCTTGATAACCGTAGTTCATTTGTTGAATAAGATTATGACTGAGTCCATGCCGGTTACACCACATAAGATGTGAAAAAGACGGAAACCAAATCTTAAGTGTGTTAAGATTTGGTAATGTTGGGCATATGTTAAAAGACTTGAGACGAACATCACATTTGTAAGTTTGTGGGGGTATTCTATAAAAACCATTGGATACTTAAACCATCATTTAGAAGAACAATGAATATTTGTTGTTAGAAATGCAAAATTCTTAGAGAAATTGTTTCTCCAAGAATTCAGCACTGGACAAACGATAGACTTGATAGAAGTGTTGGACACCAAGCAAGTTGAGCAAACTACAAATGTGGAATCGACAACAGTGGATGGAACCAGTACACAAATTTCTCAAAGATCTAGTAGAACCTCTGCTTCTCCCGATAAATATATTGGATATCTTGGATAGAAAGTTAGAGATGATATATTTCTAGTGGGAGATAACGATGCCACTAACTACGATAAGGCGATGTTAGACATCGACAACAAGAAGTGGTAAATAGCGATGAAATTTGAAATGGACTCTATGTACACTAACCGAGTCTAGAATCTTGTGGATCCACTTGAGGAAATCATTCCCATTGGGTGTAAATATATCTTTAAGAGAAAATTCATTCATATGGTAAAGTGGACGTGTTCAATGCAAGACTAGTAGCAAAATGATATGTTCAATGTTAAGAAAATGACTGTGAATAGACCTTTTCGTCGATCTCCATATTAAAGTCTATCAGAATTTTATTGGCTATAGTTCCATACCACGACCATGAAATATGGAAAATGGATATAAAGATGAATTTTCTCAAAGTAAACATAGAGCAAACGATTTACATGCATCAACTAAAGGCCTCGTAGTCGAAGGCAAAAGCCAGAAGGTGTGCAAGTTGCAAAAGTCCATTTATGGGCATAAGTAGGCTTTTTAAAGCTGGAACATCTATTTTTGTAAGCCAGTAAATTTGTTTAATTATTGCCAAAACATAGATAATCCATGTGTGTACAAGAAAATAGATGAAAATGTCATTTGTTTCCTAGTGCTGTATAACGACGATATTTTATTAATTAAAAATAGTGTAGGAATGTTGTCAACAACAAAGTATGGCTTTCTCAAACTTTCCCCATGAAGGATTTGGGAGAAATGTCATATATACTAGGGATAAAGGTCTATAGAGATATATCTAAAAAGATGCTTGGTTTATCTTAATCAAGATACATAGATAAAGTGTTGGAGTGATTCAGCATGATGAATTCCAAAATGGGTTATCTACCAATCCATCATAGAATTCATCTCACTAAGAAAATGAGCCATCGTTATTCTAAAGAGAATATTGTGATTAGGAGTATTCCATATTATTCAAGAATCGAAAGTCTCATGTATGCAATACTATGTACCAGGCCTGATATTAGTTACTGGTAACAATTTATTTTTGTCGCTACAATACAGCAAGTGTACGGGTCAATTTTTAATAGTATAGGAAGAGTAGGGTTGTCTTATCCACAGGGACTGGTTTAGATCGTTGCTAAGTACCGCGATTATCGTAACCTAATTTTATTTCGGTGATCAAATTTTGGGTTTATAAAACTAAAATAACTAAAACCAATATAAATACAAAAATAAAATAAAATATGGACTTCCTATACACAATTATTCTAGGGGAGTTTGACCATACTTTACTAAACGATGCTAATCCACTTCAAACTTGTTAATTTAATTCATGTCCAATCATTAACCGTGGGTGTCTAAATTGACCTTACTTCCACCTCTCAAATGCAGAGTGAGATAATTTGTATAATTAGTTGAGTTAATATGCCTATTCAATTCAATTAATTATCAAATATTTAAGTTTCACCCATCAAAGGGCTACCCAAATTATATTAGTCTCTCGCACTCAATATAATAGGGGTTGTATTTCTCCGGCCTCAATATGCAAGATTATCACCTCTCGAATGCCTAATCTTACACATCTATGATATCTAATTTACCTCTCGTATAAATTAGTAATTACGCATAAAGAAATACAAATGATCAAAATATGAAATCTAATTAACAACAACTTAAAATCTCAAGGCACAATTCATACAAAGCTATTCAAAAAATCTTAGATAGAAATTTTAACACAACATAGCAGAATCCATATCTAATATTATCAAGAATTTCGTAAATGCAAACACATGTTCAATACAATATCCCAAATACAAAATTCAAGTAATATTAGGGAGAATAGAAGAAATCCAAATATGTAATATGGAGAAGTTTATGATCCAATCTTCAATCTCGCACCTTCTTCATGTTCCCGTTATCGCTCTCTTCCGATCTCTCCTCCTTCTCCTCGTTCGAATGAACAGAAATAGCCTTAATGAATGTTCAGATCTATAATTCGGTGTTGTAACGCCGTTTCGATAGGGTTTCTCAATAAAAATAGATAAAACGCCCGCGCTGCAGTGTGAAATAATTCGAGCTGCAGCACCAAAGGGCACTGATGATATTGGGGTAGAGGAACCGAGCTGCAGCACCACTTTGTTGGCGCTGCAACGCGAGGTTTCTGAAAAATAGCTGTAATTTTCTTGTATGAACTTTGATTGAAGTGATTCAAAAGGCTATGGAAAGATAAGACATAAATATACAACGTTCATGTTTTGAGTTATTTTAAAATTGGATTTCATACTCGTCAAAATCGGTCTTGAAGTTATAGTACCTGCATTCATTTTGGACATTTTCTCATCTTTATTTATATACCTACAAAACAACACAAAAATACATCAAACGAACACAAATGCTTGAAAATTCACAAATATTTGAATCTAAAAATAGTTGATTCATTGGTACCTTAACCACTCATTAACTACCCCTAAACTCAAACGTTTGATTATCCTTAAATAAAATAAAATGAAAATTAAATACTAAAAGTTAATGATGAAATTGTGAGTTTCGTATCGAATCAATAACCGTGCAAGAATCTCCGCAACCACAAGATGCTCTAAGTTCAAATGAAATGCACAAATTGAGATTATCTAAAATTTCAACTTTAAGTATCAATTTCAATTCACTAAAGATTTTTTATGTATAAGTGCATGCACAATCACTCTCACCCAACCAAACAAGCCCTGAATAAATTTATGTGCTAAGGAGACAATGAACACTCTCTAGATTCTGAATTTAAGAACAACCATTAGCCTATTTTTCGTGTCATTCTCCACTAATTGTGTAGGTGCATATGTCATTGGAGATCAAAAAGACTTTGCGGGTTGTAATGTATGACTAGTGTAAAAGGTAGATGGAAATGTCATTTTTAGGCCCAAATCACCCTAGGCATATATTACAACTCATGGATCTTGCAAGATTTCCAAGAATTTTTTTTACTAACTCCCCCTTTCATTAAATGTCTTCTTTCGATCGAACCCACAAAGTATTTTTTTTTTTTTTTCAAGATAGGTGAGAACCATACTCCCAAACTCAAAATCAATATTGTTCTCAATATTGCAAGAAAAACAAGGTGGCAGGCGAGAAAACTCACTACTATACTACAATTTTTATTTTTATTTTATAATATAAATAATTCAAAAACAAAATGAAAAGCACAACTTATTCGACCAATGACTTTCTAAATATAGTCCATGCTAGTCCTTTCGCTCAATGATCCATGTAACAATGCCAATAAATTATGGTTTAGGAAGTGAAAATACATTTAGTGGGGTAGATGCACAAATGTGGGTAGTGAAAGGATTAAGCAATAAGGCTCAATAGGGGTAACAAATGATAAACAATTTTTCAGGGTTAACTTCAAAGGCCCAAACGGTCCAAAAAGAATGCCTAAATCATCTCTCCAATCACACATAACCTAGTATTTCGCCTCGAGTTTCACTCAAATAGGTCCTAGTGTTCACGAGATGTCAAAACCTCCCTAAAGCACATAAATATTTTCTAAGTACCCAAAAAGACCATGTGATTGTGATTAAAGGTGCTCAAGTGTAACGAGTCAAGAATTAATTTCAATCAATACGAGTCAAGCACACAAAAATCTCAATCCCATGCATTTCAAAAAACCTAAGAGAATATCAAGTGTCTATACTTATCATCGATTTTAAGTCATTTCATCTCAACAAAGCTTACAATTTATTCAAACAATCTAAAGAAAAGAAACTAAAAACACGACCACAAGAACATAGGTTACATGAACAAAAGTCATACACACTAGCATTCCCTAACCCAAACCAACATAAGCCAATATGTGTCCCACCCCCAAACTTAAAAGTAAAACATGTATTCAGATTAAACACAAGGGAATAAGAACACGTACCAGGGAGGCAAGACAATCTCGCCTCCTAGTTCGGTCAACGGTGATGCTCCAAGCAGGGTAACCAGTGTGGGGTTTTCTTCCATAGCTTGTATCCTTAGGTTCCATTATTTTGAAAACTTGGGTTGTCTCTCAAGAAACACTTGGTTTAATGTCCTCGACTTGACAATGGAGAAGGGCTCGTCAAAGAACGGCTTTCGCCCATAATATGTGTCATACAACACAATAAATGGGTTTTGATTTTCAATGCCCTCAAGTTTGGCGAGATGTGGCAGTGTTAGGTACATACTCTCAACGTGACTCAGCTCTATCTTATGTGCTTGGTGAGCCTGAATGAATGTTTCTAGAAGCGGTGGAGTACAAGTGAGCCACATCAGATCCTCGCATATGTGATCGTCTTTGACCGGTGGTGGCATCACAATTTGGATCTCAAATGGTGAGGACTCACAATTGTCATCTTATGATCCTTCATTGTCAATTAATTCTTCGGTTTTCTTCTCATTCGAATCATCGTCATAAAACACACCCAAGTTCCTCCCACTTGTATCCGGTTCCTCATGGTGACTTTCACATATGAATGTGGCTTAAGTGTCTCTCATTGCCACCGCCATTGTCATGGCGTCAATGGAGTCAAACGGAAATTCAACTTGTAGATCATGAACGGTCTTTATCCTCTCCATCTTCTCCATACGGAGCCTTGTCTCCTCCGCCTAAGCAATACAATCTTCATAAGTAAGAGAAGACTCCACTTTTGTCTCCTCTGATCTTTGCCTTGTTTCCTCTTAACATTGTCTTATCTCCTCTATAAATTGGGTAAGTAGGTCTTGAAGGTCTTTAATGGTAGAAGAAGACTCCGCTTGATAATGTGGGGTGTCAAACCATGGCGCCGAAATGTTGGAACTATCCGCCAACATTTGGTGATTTGTTGAATAACTGCAACTCCGATAGTCAAAATTGGTAATGTCTTCCATCAAAAAATAGGCTTCATCTATGATTAGGTCGTAAAAAGATATGGTACCAGTTTTTCCTTCCACCCAAGTGCTTGTTGCAGCTTGTAACCCGTCGAGAAAGTTTAGTAGTTGACACTTCTTCAGGAAACCATGATTGGGGAACCGAATAAGCAAATTCTTGTATCGTTCCCAAGCACAATAGGATGGCTCAAAATCTTGTTGAGAAAATTACAAGAGGACCTGTTAATCAAACATCTTCAAGTATGTTGTAATACAAGCAAAACTCAAAAACAAAAATTAGAAAAAAAAAAAAATGCCTAAATTAAAATCAAGATACTTATTTACAGTATTAACAAGGGAAAATTACAATTTAGACCCTCTAACTATTGACACATTTCTAAGTGGTCCTCTAAGTTTAAACGTTTCATTTCAAACCCTCTACGTATCATAATGTTTCAAAATGGTCCCTCCGTTAGAGATTCTGTTAAAACTAACAGAATTTCAGAGACAAAATAGTCTTTTTACGGTTTTTCTAATATTTTCATCATTTTTAATTAATTTTTTAATCTCTCTCTCTCTTTCTCTTCCTCCCCTTCCTCTCTCTCTCCCACGCCACCTCCCTCTCTCTGCCACCTCCCTCTCCCTCTCCCTCTTCCTCCCCTTCCCCTCTCTCCCCCCCACCCCATCCCCTGTAATAGGGGGTGATTTTTCACCGCCTGTTGCAGGGGGTGGAACCATCATCGTAACAATGGGTGAGTTCACCCCTACAATAGGAGGTGGTTGCACCCCCTGAAATAGGGGGTGAAAACACCCCATGTTGCAGGGGGTGTATTCCACCCCGCCACCTCTTATTGCAGGGGTGAGTTCACCCTCTGCAACAGGGGGTGAAACCACCCCCTGAAACAAAGGGTGTCACCCCTTGCAACAGGGGGTGGTTGCACCCCCTGAAATAGGAGGTGAAAACCCCCTGTTGCAGGGGGTGTATTCCACCCCTGCAACAAGGGGCAGGGGGTGAGTTCACCCCCTGTTGTAGAGGGTGGGATGGGAGGGAGAGAGGGGAAGGGGAGGAAGTGGGAGAGAGGTGGCGGGGAGAGGGAAGGAGGGAAAGGGAGGTGGTGGGAGAGAGATTAAAAAAAATTAATTAAAAATGATTAAAAAATTTAAAAAACTTGAAAAGACCATTTTGCCCCTAAATTCCGTTAGTTTTAACTAATTTTCTAACGGAAGGACAATTTTGAAACGTTATAATACGTAGAAGGTTTGAAATTAAACGTTTAAACTTAGAGGGACCACTTAGAAATGTGTCAATAGTTAGAGGGTCTAAATTGTACTTTTCCTTATTAACAACAATCCAAAAATAATCCCCAGCAACAGCGCCAAAAACTTAGTAACAATTTATTTGTCGCTATAATACCGCAAGTGTACGGGTTAATTTTTAATAGTATAGGAAGAGTAGGGTTGTCGTATCCACAACGATTAATTTAGATCGTTTCTAAGTACCGCGATTATCGTAACCTAACTTTATTTCGGTGATCAAATTTTGGGTTTATAAAACTAAAATAACTAAAACAAATATAAATACAAAAATAAAATAAAATATGGACTTCCTATACATAATTGTTCTAGGGGGGTTTGACCATACTTTGCTAAACGATTCTAATCAACTTCAAACTTGTTAATTGAATTCATGTCCAATCATTAACCGTGGGTGTCTAAATTAACCTCACTTCCACCTCTTAAATGCAGAGTGAAATAATTTGTATAATTAGTTGAGTTAATATCTCTATTCAATTCAAATAATTATCCAATCTTTAAGTTTCACCCATCAAAGGACTACCCAAATTATATTAGTCTCTCGCACTCAATATAATACGGATTGTATTTCTCTGATCTCAATATGTAAGATTATCACATCTTGAATGCCTAATCTTACACATCTATGATATCTAATTTACTTCTCATATAAATTAGCAATTACGCTTAAAGAAATACAAATGATCAAAACATGAAATCTATTTAACAACAACTTAAAGTCTCAAGGCACAATTCATACAAAGTTATTCAAAAAAACCCTAGATAGAAATTTTAACATAACATAGCGAAATTTATACCTAATATTATCAAAAATTTAATAAATGTAAACATGGGTTCAATACAATGTCCCAAATATAAAATTCAAGTAATATTAGAGAGAATAGAAGAAATCCAAATCTGTATTGTGGAGAAGTTTCTGATCCAATCTTCAATCTCGCATCTTCTCCGTGTTTCTATTCTCGCTCTCTTCCGATCTATCCTCCTTCTTCCCATCTAAATAAGCCAAAATAGTCTTAATGAGTGTTTAGATCCGTAGGTCGGCGCTGCAGCTTGAGCGAAATGGCGTTGCAACGCCGTTTCAATTGGGTTTCTAAAAAACAAATGGCAGAACGCCCATGCTGTAGTGCGAAATAATTCGAGTTGCAACACCAAAAGGAGTTGATGATATTGGGGCAGAGGAACTGTGCTGCAGCGCTATTTTGTTGGCGCTGCAGCGCTGATTTGTGCTAATTCAAGATGCAACGCGGGTCTTTCTCGTTGCAGCGTGAGATTTTTGCAAAATGACCGTAACTTCCTCATCTAAACTCTGATTGAAGTGATTCAAAAGGATATATAAATATAAGACATATATCTACAACTTTTATGTTTTGAGTTATTCCAAAATCGAATTGCATACTAGTCAAAATCGGTCTTGAAGTTACAACACCTGCACTCATTTTATATCTTTTCTCCCATTTATTTATATACCTATAAAACAACACAAAAATACATCAAATAACACAAATTCTTGAAAATTCACAAATATTTGAATCTAAAAATAGTTTATTTATTGGTACATAAACCACTCATCAGTTATGTTGTTGGATTGTGAAGGGATTAGATATAATAGATATTGGAATAGAAAATTTAAATCATAATTTAATATCCAATTCCTTAAAGGAAAATTTAATCATATTAACATTAAAACAATAAAGTATGCAATATTAAATCATATTTAATTTAATTATTACTTCTTCTAGTGCTTCAGCCTCAAAACTGGTAGTTACTAAGGTGTGATCTGAGTAGACTCTTTCAAGAGCGTCTGACCACGAACAAAACTAGTACTAGAGGTTCGATTCTCTTAGAAATAATACAGATATCTTGCATCTAACAGTATCCACACAAAAAACTCCAAAAAAAAAAAAAAACTGTCCACGGAATTACTAACGATTATATTTAATTTCAAGACTCTATGATAGTTCTAATTTGAATCTAGGGGTAGTAAGATTCAAATTAGCAAGTGAATATGGAAAATAAAATCCCACAGACATAGTCCAAAAAGCCTTAAGGGTGAAAACTACAAGAGGGAGCCTAAATTTTCAATGTCAGCGGCCATAAGTGGTTCTCCATCTTATAAAGATTGTTCAGGATTCAAAACCCTCGACTCATTCTTTTTTATATTTGTACTTTGGCCCTTGAATTTTTTAAGTTCAAGATTATTATCCGTTTCTTTTTTTCAAGGGATTTTCTAACATTAATTCTCCATTGTGTGTAACCCATTTGGTTCATACCTAAAGTTGGATGGTAAAATTAATTAATTAATTATTTTACTAATCAATTAATCAATAAGAATTGGACCAATTCTAATTTTGCCATTCCAAAAAAAAATATTTTTTTTCATTTAAAGAATTTCTCCAACTGTGAGTCATCTCTACCCACATATCACAGTCATGTTTAGTTGATAGAAATTTAACCGATGGAACTTTCTCAGGTATAACAAGCGTATTCTATGATATTTTTATCTATGTACTCGAAAGAACTGATAAGATGTGGTTAAGTAAAAAAATCATAGACCAATCATATCTATTTGATTAATAGTATAATTCCTTGTGATATTGATTGGAATCTCATCTCAATCATCATATTGCTCTGACCAAATATTTGGGTGAATTATATTAAACCGAATCATATGGCCCACGTCTCTTTTTTATAAGAGCGATAGATCTTTTCTTACATACTCGTATATTCATATGTATGTTCTATTATACCCAATGAATATATTTAAAGGATCATGACTAGAGAATAACACTTTGTATTATCAAAGTATAACACCCCATACATGTAATATACAGCTCCTCAAGTGCAACTCATACTAACGTATTGAGATTCATTATTCTTAAAAGAGAAAATATTGGATCAAGCTATCCTAGATTGTTGAAGAACTTTTTCAATAATCTAATACTGACTGAGAATAATTTAGAATATCAAGTTACCAAATGTATTTAGTCTTCTCCTATTTAATTATATTAAATAACCGAACATTCTACTTAGCATCCAAGGTCTACAACAATAATAATAAAATTACAAGAATATCAAAATGCATTTTATAAATTACTAGAAATAAGCCAGCTTAGGATTGTTTATAGGTCTTATCTCCAACAGATTGGCCAACAGATATTAGGCAGATTCAGGTTTGAAATACTGGAAGCCTGTGAAATCTATACTAAAGTACTCGAGGACCAAAGATAGGGAACTAGGAGACTAAGAGTTGAAGATTATACTGATTCGGATTTTCAATCCTATGTGGATGACCGAAAAGTCAACTTTGGGATATGTAGTTATCTTAAATGGTGGGGTTGTTAGCTAGAGGAGTTGTAAGCAAACTACAACTGAAGATTCCATTACTGAGGCCAAGTACATTGTTGCTTTCGATGCAGCTAATAAAGGTGTATGGATGGAGAAGTTCATTTCTAAACTTCAGGTGGTTCCAACCATTAACTCACTAATAACTTTGTATTGTGAGAACAATAGTGCTATTTCTCAAGCAAGAAAAATCAAGATCTCATCAGAAAATCAAACACATAGAGCGACGCTTTCAATTGATTCGGGAAATCATCGGGAGGAATGATGTCGATATCATGAGAGCAGACACAGCAAATAACATAGAAAATTAACTCACTAAGGCTATGACTTTATAGCAGTTAGATCGGTATCTTCTGAAGATGGGTATTGTAAACACTACATTTTGTCTTGCTCTTTTTTAACTTTAAAAAGTTTCGTGTCTAAAGTGAACATTCGAACAAACTTTAAACTGACATTTAGAGGAATAAATTTTTACATTAGATTGCATGTTTAAATATTGCAAAATGAAAAAAAAAAAAAAAAAAAAAAAAACAAGAAAAATAGAAAACATCGCCAATTGGAGAGAATCCAGGCATAAACAAAAGTTTCAGGTCAAATTTAAAAATTTTAAAAATTAATTGGGGACCAACATGACAAAATTTAAAGTGGTTTGCCAATAGACATCACTTTTAATATGTTTAATTTTGGTTTCCACTCTTTAATTTGAAGAAATTTTACCAAATACACTTACTTTTTATTTTGACCCCAAAAACTTTTGTTTTCATCAATTTCGTCAAATTGAGAACCAAAAATATTTTATTTTTTAAAATTGAACATTCCAATAGTACTTTGGATAGTTTAATTCCAATTTTGAACTTTCAATTCAAGAAAAATAAAAATATAAGCCTTTAATTGAACAAAAAGTGCCCGAAGCACACAAATTGCTACGCACACACCTCCTGGGAATAAGATGAAGCGTCAGATACTTATTGGGAGTGGAGATAGCCAAAATTGATCTTCCCAAGATCATTACCATAAGTGGTATAACTTGATTTTGTGAAATTTGAAGATTCTACATGTCATACCAAAAGTAGGGGCTAAAATGTAAGTTTTATGCAATAGGAAGGATAGCCCACCATCAATAAGGGCATTTAATGCCCCCTGGATGGCCTGCGCATTCCTGAATGCGCAGGCCTCCCAGTATTATATATAGGGGGTCTTTTTCATTTCCCAACTGGCACCTTAATCTCTCTCTCTCTCTCTCTCTAAGATTAAATCACTCTCTCGGGGTTGCTTTACTTTAATTATTACTCCCTTTGTAAAGCTTTTTTAAGCTCCAAAGAAGATTTCTAAAACCCTCACAAAAAAGGTCAAAAACAAAACAAGAAAAGAAAATAAGAAGAAGAAGAAAGATAAGAAGAAGGTAAAAATACTTAGGAAAAGACATCCTCCCCAGCAATGTAAGTTTTTGCTAACCCCCTCATACCATTTATTTTTCTCGTCAAGTAAAAAATGACAAAAAATCTAACAAAAGTTCCAAGCAAACACAAACAAAACAAAAAAATTACTTTCTTGTTATTTACTTTTATTTTATTTACTTTTCCTAGACTAACACTGAGTCGAGTCCTTGGACTAACACTATACATATAATTTAAGTAGAGTCCTCGAGCGAGCACTATATATATAATCTTAGCTAGATATCCATCCTAGTCACTATGGGCGTATTTGCCCAATTGATACATCTGAAGGAGCCCTATTTAACTAAAAGACTGAATAACGGAGGCCCCCCTATACCCTATTTTAGGTTTCCCAAAAACTACGAAGCTTTAAATGGTGGGTTAAGGGCGGCCCTCTCTAGAAACGTTTCTCATTCTTAGTTAAGGTTGTGCTAACAAAAAATATATGCATTTCAATTTCTATAAATTTATTGTCTTTATGCTTCCTTAAACAAAAGAGGAAAAAAAACAAAAAAAAAGAAAAAAAAAAACGTTTTTTACAAAAGGAAGCTTCTTCCCAAGACGAAATTTTTGTTTTACTTTAAAAAAAAAAGATTCTTGAAAAAAAGTTCTCTCTTTAAAGGGATTTTTCTTTCAAAAATGTTTGTCTTTTGTATACATCTTTTCAAAAAATGTTTTCTAAAATTTTTTATTCCCTTCCAAAAGGAAACTTTCCAAAAACTTCAGTTTTCTCAAAAAATGAGTTTCAAGATTCTTCTTAAAAACATTTTTTAAATGGTTTTCAAACTTGTATTTCTTTTAAAAATGGAATCTTTTCAAAAAAGTTTGTCGTTAAAAGTATTTTCTAAAAAACTAAATTTTCCCAAAAAGTTTTTTCTTAAAAGTGTTTTCATAAAAAGATCTTTACAAGATTTTAAAAAATACTTTAACTTATTTTTTGAATGAGTTTTTTTAAAAAATAACTTGTTTGCCTTCTCTAAAGGAAAATTTTCCAAAAATTTCTTAAAACTTTTCTTCTTTAAAAATGACTTTAGAGATTCTTCCCAAGGAAGATTCTTAAAATTTTATTTTCAAACTCTTTTCCCAAAATAAAATATTTTTTTTAAAGATATTTTGTTTTAAAGTTAATTTTTTTTTCTATATATCTAAAAATGTTTTTAAGTTCTTTCAAATAAAGTAAAAAATATTTTATTTATGTTTCTTAAAATAAAAACATGGTTTTCATATTCTTAAAAATTGTTTTTCTTGTAACCTGAAATATCCTTTTTCACCCATTTTCTTCAATTTGAAATGCATATCAATTTAGCTAAAGCAATCCAAACTAAAAGATAAACACTAAAAATCCCCCAGGAGCCAAACTTGTCAATTCTTCTATAATTGTTAAGCGGTAAAAAAGGGAGACAATTTCTTTCTTTTTTTCTCATTTTATTTGTCTTTCATTGTTTTTGTTATTTTAAAACATTTTCTTTTATTTTACATAAAATAAACATAAAAAAGGGGAATTATTTTGTAAAACCAAATCGAAGAAAATTAATTGGACTTATTTTAATTAGAAGATTTATTTAAACTTAGGTATCGTCTTTGGACGGATGTCTTGAGATAATTAACACCTTCCCCGAGTATAACCGACCCCTAAACTTTGAATAATTCTCTAGTTAAGACCAAATATTTTCGAGTCAAAACTTGGATCATTTCAAAAAAATAAAAATGCTTTTAAAAAATTCTCGTGATCTGGCACACCATTTAACTTAATAATAAGTGGCGACTTCATTTTTCAAAACAAATTTCAACCCAAAGAAATATTTTCAAAACTGGCGCCCGAAAAAGCCCCTGAAACTGTTTTTCTAAAAATGAACGGATTTTAAAAGGAGGAAGCCAAATCACATCTTTATTTTCTCTCATTTTCAAAATTCGGGGTGTGTCAGGTATCATATACTATTTTGATTTGTTATAGTTGCAATAGGAGATTGTTGGATGTAAGACCCACAATCAATCTTGTATTATAACATTTAAGGCTTGTATATATTAAAATGATTCAATCCCAAGTATTAATAAAATGTATTCTTGATTGTAATTATATCATTATCAATGTAGACCTTTAATTTTGAGTAGAAATGTCCGGTTGTTTAATGTGATTAAATAGGACGAGACTAAATATATTTGGTGACTTGATATTCTAAATTGTTCCTAGTCAGTATTGAATTGTTGAAAAAGGTCTTCAAAAATCTAAACTACCTTGACTTGAGATTTTTTTCTTTAAGAATGATGAGTCTCAATCTATTAGCATGAGATATTATAATATCTGCAACAGAAGTTATTGATAGAACTAAGAAACTGAACATAATCATTGTTGATATCCTACATGGTAGTTTTGCTCAAGTCAAAATAAAATATCTGAGGTATGATTGTATTCCCTGAACTTGTGGACTTGAGGTACTGTATGGTACATGCATGGGTTGCTATACTTTAATAACACTAAGTGTTGTTCTCTAACTACGAGCCTATAAATATATTCATTGGATATAGTGGGACATACGTATGAATATATGAGTATGCAAGAAGAATCTATTACTATTACCAAAAAAAGACGTGACTTATGTGATTTGATTTAATACAATTCACCCAAATCTCTGGTCAGAGCAGTGTAATGATTGGAATGAGATTCCTGTATCACAATGAATTATATTAGCAATAAAAATACATATATTTGATTGGATTAGGGTTTTTAACTTAACCATATCTCGTTGGTCTTTTTGGGTATATAGATAGAGAAATCGTGGAATACGCTTACCATACCTAAGAAGGTTTTCTTAGTTAAATTTCTACAAATTGGACATGCTTGTTTTTGTGACAGAAAGTTATTCTATCCATGTTTTAAAATTTATTTTATTACTCGCAAGCGCACGAATTAGATGTAGCAAAGATTAATGGATACGAGGTTGATCCCACGAGAATTGCTATCAGAGAAAAAATTCTTAATCCGTCCAAGTTGATTTAATTATTATCTAGTTGAAGATGATTTTTGTTTTATGATTAAAAAAAAAAAAATAGACTGTGAAATCAAGATGGAAAAATACTAGGATTTCAGAATCCACCAATCTATAATTAATTAATTCTATTATTGTGTTGACTCCAAATTTTGAGCGATAGTTTTAGATTCAAATCTTACTATCCTCTTAAGAATTTAGAAATTAAGACCGATCTAAATCTTAAGTTGGTTTTTCTGAATCTTTAAAAAACAGTAATTCTTAAGTATTATGTGTAAACAATTTAATGGAAAACACATGATCAAAATATGTTACTTGTTTAATAAAGATCCAAACATTAAATAATCCATAACAATCAATATTACATGATATAAAATATGAAATCATTTATTTAATAAAAAAAAAAAACCCGTAAAAGTTGAATTGCAATTTGTTTGGAATCAACACAATATAAAACTCAGTTAATTATACATGGTTTCATCCTCAATCTTAGTATAAGAAAAATATGGAATCAAGTTAGGAATTGTTGATTTTGTATTTCAGAGATTATGTCATTTTCATATTTTTTCCTTTAACTTGGATTTGTATAAACAAACGTTCCTAATATTTTAGGCGGAATGCTTAAAAAATAGGATTTATCATTCTTCAAGCATGATATATCGCCAATATTTAATTCTTACATTAATCTATTTTAGGGTGAATTAAAATTGAAGTGTAAACCATCAAGTTTAGTAATAAATCTCTGTGAAATCTATTATGTGACCGCTAATCTTAGATCTCACGCACTAAATTTAACGAAACAATTGAATTTAGAATCAAAATTACTTCTGATAATAAATCCAATTATAACGGTGTGAACAATTCATCGTCACACAATTATTTATACAAATCCAAATTTAAATTAAAAATAGAATATTACATAATTTTAATAATACAATACCACAATCCTAACCTGATTGAAGGAAGTTAGCAACTCATCATTGTGTAAAGCGGTATTTTTTTGGAAACAATCCTCAAAACACCCTTTTACACTTTATACCCCTAAGAATCTAAGCTTTCTCTTCTCCAAAATAATTTTAAAAATAAAAGAAGAACAAATAAAAATATCTAGCAAACGGTTTATTAATATGTATATGTGTGTCTTTACATTGATCCCAAGCCTCATATTTATAGGCGCAAAAAATCTTAGATATTTTGAGGGTAAAATGAACAAAAATGGAATTAAGTGGGGTGAAATTGACATTTAAAACAGGCTAAAAAAATATCTAGGGTCAAAAACATAAAAGGGCCAAAAAGGTAGTAATGCAAGTGGCCAAGTGGGAAAACCTTACTTAGCTGCCGACATAGTTGTGCGCATTGCGCGGCTATGTAAAAAAGCTGAAGCCAAGCTTGGCTCGATGCAAGCTTAGCCGAGCTTGATCCTTCTCTCTGTGGATCTCTTCCAAGCCACGCAATGCGCGACTCGACGATTACCTACTCTCCATCTTCTTTCGGCTTTCTGTTCGGCTCGTCGTGGTTTGGTCGTTTTTTATCTGATTCACTCCAACTCAACGCCATTTTGTTTGCTTTTTAAAAACCTAAAAAATCATGTAAAATAAATCAATTTTTAATATTGTTAAGGGATCAAACGGTTCATTCCAGTTTCTTTAGTTATTGTTCGATTTTTGTTTAGCTTGGCGTGGTTTACTCGTTTTTAATCCAATTTACCTCAACTCAATGCCATGTTATTCTATTTTCAAAAACCAACAAAAGCATATAAAATAAATCAATTTTTTTTATATTGTTAAGGGATTGAACAATTCATTCCGGTTTCTTTGGTTTTCGTTTAGTTTCTGTTCGGCTTGCCGTGGTTTATTCGTTTTTAATTCGATTTGTCTTATCTTAACCCTGTTTTGATCCATTTTCATAAACATACATAAATAAATAAAATAAATTTATTTATAATAATTTACACTATTTGAATGATTAACAAATCTAAGTTGAAGGGTATAAAATAGCACAAATATGGTGCGATCAGTTGTGATATATAGGTGGACGTGACTCATAGTCGGAAGAAATACCTTAAGGACAAAAGTGTTTTCTTCTGGAAGAAAAAATTGGAATTGTTTTAATTTTTATTAATTAATTTATTAGTAAATAATTAATTAATTTCATCATCTAGCCTTTGGTATGAATCTAATGGGTCACACAGTAGAGAATTAATATTGGAAGAGTCATTGAAAATGAAATGGGTAGTAATGCCAAACTTAAGAAGTTTAGGGGTCCAAGTAAAAATATGGTAAAAAAGGTGTCCAAGACTATGAATCCTGGACAATAATTTTTAAAGTGAAAGATCCGTACTGGCCTTACACTTAGAAAAATTTGGCCACCTTTAGAAAGTTTTAGCCAGCCTTGTTTTATCTCAGATCTTTGTGTTTGTGAGATTTTCAGAGATCATCTGTGTGGATACTGTTCAAGGTGAGACATCTATGTCACTTATGATAAAATCAAACCTCTTGTACTGGTTCTGTTCATGCTCAGATACTCTTGAAAAAGCCTACTCAGATTACACTTGGGGAACTATTAACTTTGAGGCTGAAGTACCTGATGAGGTAATATTTATATTAAAAGTATTTTAATATTAATTGGTTCATTGTTTTAATATTAATACAGTTAAATCCAGCTTTAAGGAATTTGATATTAAATTATGATTTAAATTTTTTTATAATATGCTTCATAGATCTATCAATTTTAATTTTTGATCCCTTCAGGACATATAGCGGCTTCCTCTTATAAATTTTGATCAGGGTTCAAAACCTTGGACCCCTTCTTTCCTACATTTTATTTTGGCTCCCGAAATTTTAAACAGTTCTGTATTAATACATATTTCTTTTACAAGACTATCCAAACTTTTATTTCCTATTTGTGTTTGACCAATTAGGTTCATATAAAAAACTAAACGGTAGAAACAATTAATTAATCAATTAAAATTGGAATAATTCCATTTTTTCCCTGGTGAAGAAATAATTTATCCACGACATTTCTTTCGACCGTGGGTTACGTCTACCCACATTCACAACCATATCTACTTAATAGGAATTTCACCAAGAGAACCTCCTCAATCAAAATTTTTGTACTATATGATCTTTCTATTTTGTGTTCTCAAAAGAACCAAAATGGTATGGATGAAGTTAAAAACCCCTAATTCGGTTATATGTATATCGATTAATAATATAATTTCTTATGACACCAATTGTAATATCATTTGAATTGTCACATTGGCCTAACCAAAGTTTATGATGAATTATATCAAATATTATCACATAGCATATGCCTCTCTTTGTTGAGAATGATAGATCATATCTTGCATACTTGAATAATCATATATATGTTTCACTATACCCAATGAATACCTTTGAAGTTTTGTGGTTAGAATAAAACACTCAATATTATCAAAATATAGGAACACATACATGTGATAGTATCTCAAATTTTAAGATCACTAATACCATCATAACTCAGATATTTCATTTTGACATTGAGCAAAACTACCATGAGGAATATCTAGAATGATCACGTACAATATCCTTACTACTCTAGTAAGTCCCTATGTGCTTATTTTGGTATTTTCTAATGGTTTAGACACATTATTATCATAAAAGAATACACCCCACAAGGTAGTGTAGATTGTTAAAGACCCCGTTTTAACAATCCAAAATCGACCAGGGACATTTAGGATACAAGTTACCAAAACTTCTATGATTTCAACCTTTTAATCATCATTAAAATGGTAAGTCATTTTTAAGATATAATTCAAGAATGCTATAAAAAAGTTATATTTTATTAATAACACTTGAGATTGTAATTTTATAGACAAGAGTACTAAATGATGAAAAACAAGAATGACTATAAGACTTATATCTAACATGTGGCACAATTTTTTGGAATAAGACGACGCAATGGGCAACATGCATGCACGACGTTGAGTTGTTGGTAATATAATGCTTGAATGGTAGGTTCATGAGAAAGTAAGTTTTGAGAAAATAGGACTTATGTGTAAGACATGTGTTGGTCGATCAACCATTGAAGTTGTCTATTTACTAAGGAGATTAATGAAAAAATATAAAGAAAAGAAGAAATATTTACATATGGTATTTGTGGACCTAAAAAAAACTTATGATCGGGTACTCAAGGAAGTTTTGTGGTGGGTGCTAGAAAAAAAATAGATATCTAATGTGTATATCGAAGCAATTAAAGATAAGTATGAATACATAATCACTAGTTTTCGAACATGAGGAGACGATACTTATGCATTTCCTATTAATATAGGCTTACATCAAGGATTTTTTTAAAATCTTTACTTCTTCGTTCTAGTGATGAATGAGCTCACAAAACATATTCAAGATGAGTTCCCTTCGAACATGTTGTCTGCGGATGACATTGTACTAGTTGATGAAAGTATAAGTCCTAATACCAAGTTAGAAAGATAGAGAGAAGCCTTAGAGTCTAAAGGTTTAAAGGTTATTAAAAGTAAGACGGAAAACATGCATTGCAATTTAAGTAATGCCCAAAGAGTTGATTGTGCGGTCAAAATTGGAGATGTGGAGGTTCCAAATGTTGATCACTTTAGATATTTAGGTTCAATGATTTAGAGTAATGATGAAATAGAGAAGGACATTACGTATAGAGTTAAGGCAAGTTGGTTAAAGTGAAGAAGTGAATTTTGGGTGATTTGTGATTGTAGGATATCGTTGAAACTCAAAGAAAAATTATACAAAACTACAATAAGAATGAAGCTCTGTATGATTCATAATGTTGGGCGCTAAAAACGAAACATGCCTAGAAAATTGAGGTGACAGAAATGTGAATGTTGCTGTGGATGAGTGGGAAGACGAAAATGGATAAAATTAAGAACGAAACTATTAGAGAGAATTAAAGAATAACACCCATCGAAGAGAAGGTTCAAGAAAATCATTTACGATGATTTGGGTAATGTGCATAGAAGTCCATAGAAGTATCAATGAGAAAATGGATTTAATTCAAGTACGGGGGCTACTAGAGGGAGAATAGATCTAAGAAGACTTGAGACGAGACTATTAGAATTGACTTGATGACATTAAACTTGACTGAGGGGATGATTCTTGATCAATCACTATGCTGTAAATGAATTTATGTAGCCAACCTTACATAAATAGAACAAAGGTTTAGTTGTTGTTGTATTGAATATATAAATTTATCAATAATTTTTTTCATTAAATATGTTTATATTACAATTAGTAAGATTAATAAGAGTTCAAATAAATTCTAATAAAATTCAAAATTTGTAACCTAGTAATTATCTAATGTTTCTCTTAATAAGAAGTCTAGTTAGGGGTGTACACGGGTCGGGTGGTTTTTTTTTTGGGCAAATCCGAGAGCCACCCAATATGCGTTGGGTTAGGGTTTTTGTTAATTGTTCTCGACCAACGATGATCAATAAATCGACATTGGCGGGTGATTTCAGATGTCGATCATAGACGGTCGGGTTCAGAATCAATCACATTAAACATAAAGATCAAAATGAACAACGAACATAATATATCTACTCATAGAAATTGGAAAAAAATGGAAACAAAAATTTGAAAAAACAATATCTACTTATAGTAATATGGCGGCCAATGCCCAGAACTTGTAGTGACCTTTGCCAAATAGGCTCAAATCTAAGGTTTCCTTCTTCGAAATTGCGGATGTGGCAGTGTTGTTGATTGTGTTGGTGCTGTCACTCACCGTTGAAGATGATCTCATGGTCGAAGACGAAGAATCAAAGACAAAGATAACAAGAAGAGAATAGGAGAAAAAGAATCAAAGATGATTCAGAGTTTCAGATGAAGATCGACTTGAGAAGAGAGAGGCGCTGTGAAAATGAACCCTAAAATCCTATCTATATATATGAAGGAAGCTCGGTCGGGTCGGGTGCAGGTCAATTGGGCAATATATAAACCTGCTAGCCGATCCGATATTAAGGAATTACATCGAATTTCAATCGATCCGGCTGAAAATTATACAGTTAACTGGGTTTGGTGGGTGCTGGTCTGGCAGTTGTAGATGTGAGTCAGGTCTCCTGATCATGTGCACACCCCTAGGTCTAGTCTTTCAAAATTCCTATTTATCCAATGTTTGTATCATTTCCGAATTTCATGTTACAATAGGGGTCTCTCCCGCCTTAGGGATGTCACTGGTTCAATTTTTGTCCGGTTTCATTTAAAACCAAGACTAAAACCACTTGAAATATATCAAACCAAAATCAAAACCGTTGGTTTGGTTTTAAAAGCAAACCATTTAAATTTACACAAAATCAAAACCAAAATTAAAATCGCGAACCGCGAAAGCATTTAAGATTTTTCAAATTTATAAAAACCAAAAATAAAATCAAAACTGCATATCGTTGTTTTTTTATATATAAATAAAAAATAGATAAAATATCAAACATAAAATATTAATTGATTTTATTATATCTATTAGGGCACTATTAATTGACCTTTAATTTCAATTTTAATCTATTTTTTTTAATTTATTTTATTATATCTATTAGGGCACAATTAATTGATCTATAATTAAATTATTCAATTACAATAAGACAAAAAATTGTGCCATAATATAATTTTTATTTTTAGAGCACTATTTGTTATCCCTTTATATTATATATAGAATATTAATTTTTTTCTCACTAATTTAATTATATCAGGACACTACTTTTTGCCCTTTAAACATTGAATTATATATTAATTTTTAATAAAATAATAAGAAAATCAATATTAAAAATATTGAACTTACTTTTATGCGACATTTTCAATTTTATGCCTCGAAAAACATCTTTATAAGGCACATTACATGTAGTGTCTTAATAAAAGTGTCCTAACATATATTTTTTGTTATAGTGAGAGGGGTTAAAAGTGTATATATATATTAAGATTAAAATATAAATATATATAAAAAATAAGGGTATATATGTATTAAAATATTTTTAAAATATCGGTTTCACGGTTTGGTTCGTAGCTCGGTTTCATAGTTCGGTTTCGCAGTTTCTATCCTAAAATCAAAATTAAAATCGTTTTGGTTGTTAATTTTAAAATTAAAATCGCGACCAAACTATTTAGTCAATTTTAAAACTGAATTATTCGGTTGGATTTTATCAATTACTCAACCGTTTGATTTTTGTGGCATCCCTACTCCGCCCTCGTGTGAAATATGCTTCGGTATAAACCCGCCATTTGAATACCCTCTCCAGACAAAAGCGATTTACTTCTTTCTTCGTCCCTGTGCCTACCCCTCCCGAACACGCATGCTGGTCATCTATCACACTGCAAAAAGCCCGCTGAGCGCCGATCTCTCTCTCTCTCTCTCTCGCACGCGGTGGACACTTAAGCCCGAAAGGAACAATGACTGAAGAAAGGTCTATTTTTGAAGCCAATCCTTCGGATCTTTTGAAACAATTGGAGCACTTATTGGAATCTGATCCTTTAATGTAAGCATTCTTTCTCCAGTCCACGTTCGATTGATTCGCTTTTGCTGAAATGCTTGATGGATTTACGTTACGCTCTTGTGTCGTTTTCTTTGTATAAAGCTTCTACATTTTTCATTGAAATCGAGTGAGATTAGCCAAATCTCCGAATTTGCGTTTTCTGTCAATTTTTTTCGTATCATTTTCTTGCTTCTAACTTTTTCACTTCCATCCAGTGACGAAGTGGGGCTTATTCATCCATCCCTGTTTGTTACACTCAGTGATGATGCTGTCAATCAGTCAGGAGATAAGATTATCGAACCAAAAGCATCCAAAACTATTAATTCGGATATGGTTTTCTACACGAGAGATCATAAGTTGGGTATATCGACCCAGGTTCTTCTTCCGCTATATAATGTGGCCAAACATGCCTTCATGGATTCACTTGCACGATATAAAATGGTGGAAAATTCCCATTCAAGCGGTGATCGATCTGGCAATGGAAATAACTCATGCTGCTCTTTATTTTCCTTAAACGTACTCGAAAGCGAAGTCATGAATCATAGTAGGGTGCTTTTATTGCTAAGCTGTGATTTTGGTACTGCATGGAATGCCAGGTCTCTCTTTTCCTGCTGATACAATTTTTCATATCTATGCTTATCTTCTACAAGCTTCATTTAACTTCGCACGTCTTTTGGATGAACCTCTCTTCTGCGCTTGCTAATAGAATTTTACTCATCTCTAGTTTCTTACATATCTGTAATTTTGTGTTAAGAAAATAAGTATATTCATGATGGTGAATAATAGAAGTATGAATTCTGGAAATAGAAATTTGGTTTGTTCTGATTATTTGTGACCTCTCCTTCATTGAACACATTATTCAATTGTTATTATCTCAATTTGCACAAATCCCGCATGGCTGTTTCCTTTGATTAATATTAATATTTAGCATATATAGACCGAAAAACCTTCATAATTTATTGGAATGTCAGCTTTCTACCCAGTGCCAAAGTCTTGAACTCACCTTTGATTTATGTTGTTTCTTCCATGCAGGAAGCTAGTTGTTTCAAAGAAGAAAAACTTTTCAAAGTTTGTGGACGAACTTCTTCTTTCAGCTTTAGTTCTCTCCTATTATCCAAAAAGTGAATGTGCATGGAGCCACAGGTAAAATCAAATATTTCTTTATACTTCAGTAGGTTATGCAATGGTGTAAGCATGGGTGTAGGTTACAACATAGATAAAATCAACACCAATTTCCATTTTATTGGATCATGTAAAAAAAATTTGGTTTTTATATCAGTAAAATGGGTTTATGTACTTGGCATGCTATTCTTTGGCATAGTGTTCACATATGTGCCTGTTAGCATACAAAACTTGGACTGCATCGACTGCATTATATCTTACACGATCCTTTTAGCACAATCCTTATCAACTTTAATTACTGGTAGGCGGTGGGTCATCAAGATGATTGATGGAAAGTGTTCCAATCTGCAAGACATTTTGGGGAAAGAATCTGAGTTAGTGGAAAAAAAAGCCGAGGTTTAATTTCAACTTGGAAGCTTTGTTTCAGTTTTTCGAAGCAGCCATGCATTTGAATGTTGCATTGATATAATTTATGGATGGCTATCTTCTAGTGTACTACTATGACAGCAAAGTTGATGTCTGAAACTCAAATTACTAGGTCTTTCGATCTATTTAGATTCAGAGAATCACTAATTAAATGCCAAGTACTTCCATTGGTGCTACTTGTAGGCCGGATCCAGCTAAGACGTCGAAAGGACTGAAAAGAAAAAAAAAAAAAAAAAGCTAACCAGAACTAAAACACACACACACACAAAAAAAAAAAAAAAAAAGAGGAAAAAGGAAAAAGAACTGAGGGCTAAGAATTTCATGAGGAAAAGCCAGTTATCACCACGAGTGTGGATTGCGGTCAGGCAAAGAAGGATGTGACTTTCCCTTCTGCTTCATGTGAAACTTCAGAGCCTGACAATGTTGATATGATCAAGCTTGAAATTGATTTTGCTTCATTATTGGAGCAAACCTGAAATGCTATTGATATTGAGTTGCCAAATGAGAAATTGAACCTGATTTTGCTTCATTATTGGATAAAAATCAATAGAGTTGTAAATTCCGTTTACAAATACCTTATCTATCCAAACAAGGAAATTGTAAAATTACATGATCAAATACTTTAGCTAAAATAGTTATCCAAACAAGGGATTTGTCAAATCCCTTATCCAAATGCAACCTTATTCTTCTCAATATCATCGATATTTTTTTACTTATCTAAATCATATACATTAATACATGGATAGACTCAATATATGGCAAGACAAATGATGCCTGCCTATATATTGTACCGACAGGTGATTCAATTGAATAGAATTCTACTGACGATAAACTAAATAAATTAGAGAAAATCATTATCTACGTTTTCAATGGGTTTCAATGTGTTTCGTGTGTCAAGACTTTCACACGAGTCATGACGTATGTATTGCATGAAAATAGGTTAAGAAGATCAGTATATTATGTCAATTCGGAAAGTTTATTGCATTGCCTGGTCTGGTCTTACTAGAATATACTAAGAGGGATATACTAAATTGAGATGAACTTTAGAGTGTGTTTGGAAAGAACAAAAAGTGTCTAGAAGGAAAGACTGGAGGGACTAGGAAGAAAAGTTGATGTTTCATTAGTTTGGTACGAATTGAAAATAAGGGGTGAGGTAAAATGCAAGGATACTTTCACACCCAATAATGGGTGGAAAATACTGTAGAATCTGGAGATCAAACTTTCAGTTTGTCTTCCTGTTACTTTGAGCTAACTTGACTTTTCTTATCATGTGGAATGGTTAGAAAAGATTTAAAGGGACTCCTTCGGAGGGACTTGGAGGAGGATAGAGAAATTCACTTAGCCATGTGGGTGGAGATGTGCAGGTCTGTTTAGGAAGGCGGTTTTGGAGTTGGGTTTAGGAAGCTAAGGACATTTAATCGTTCTCTCTGTGGTACTATTTGCCGTGGCAGATGAGGGTTTATGGAGGACAGTGGAAAGGACAAATCATGGGGACTCTAGAAGTGGATAGATCTTGCGTTTGTCTGTGGCTCCATATGATGTGGTTGAGAATTGAGAAGTCAGTGTGGGATCATGAACAATTTATTGTTGGAGACATAGTTATTAGAGGCTCTAGGCACCAAGGTACAAAGGGCCCCTGGAGCCTAGGCGAGGCTTGAGCTTGAGCGAAGTAAAACGCACGACATAAAAAAAGAGAGAATAATTTATAGTATTGTTATATTGCAAATCTACATTCAAAAAGTGAATATGAACTAAAATTTAATTATTAAAAATAAAACACACTTGCTATGAGCCAATAAATAAAAATGAACAACTAATTTAATTCCTAATAAATAGAGATTTTAGCATAAAATTAAATAATGAACCAATAATTATAGCATAAAAATTGAAAATCTTTAGCAATAACATAAAACCACAAAAGTGAAATTGGATGAAAAATGAGAATAAAGAAAAGAAAATGAAAAACCAGGGATGAAGAAGAATCAGTAAAAATAAAAAAATAGAAGTAGAGAATCAACAGGAGAAGAACCAAACCTAGAAGCAAAAGCAGTAGAGGAAGGAGAGAAGAAGAAAAAGAAGAGGAAGAAGAAGCATAGAGTTTGAGGTGCGCCTAGAGCCTTGGGCTTCACACCCTAAGGCGCACACCTTATGCAAGGCCTGCGCCTTGACCTAGGCAAGGAGCAGAGCATGCACCTGTATCTACCTTGAGCCTAGTTTTTTAACTCATTCTAGTAGATTATTGAGCTTGATTCTTAATAAATTGGATTGTTGGTCCATCAGACTCTTTAGGGAGTCTTCGACATTGTTCAATGGATGCTTAAGCTCACGAGTGGAAGCTTTGGTGTATTCTTCGACAATGATGAGATTACCCATATTATTGTGAAGGTAAGTAGAACGGATGTTTTTGTAGGTCTTTAATTCTATGTGCAACTTGGTTGCATTCAAGGGCATTAGTCCACTTTCTCTCTGTCTGGGGGTTTTGGCCTAGCCTCCCACCTCCCCTTTATTTCCTACTTTCCTACTTTCTGAATAAAGTTTGTTGTACTCTAAAATAAAAATAAAAATAAAAATTAAGGGAGTCAATGTGAGTTTCTGAAAAAATTGGTGGTCCAAGGAGGCTATTCAGATGGATAGCTAACTGGCTATTTGCTGACTGCCGATTGCCATTTGATATAGATTTTATGGTTAAGAGTATTTTGCCCAGGAGCGGAATATGGAAGTCTTCTCTAATTTGCAAGGAAGAATTTTTTGGATTTTGGAGCTTCCTGCAATGTTTGATTTGATGGAGGTATTACGAAGCCACAATTAAGTTGAGACTTGAGTGGGTAAAGACAATACCAGTTGGTTCCAGAAGAAAATGTTTTTTTTTTTTCTTCTTCTTTGAAGTATCAGAGTTTTCAGCTTCTAGCCATGCACCTTTTCATTGGAAATCCATTTGGACATCACTAGTTTAGTGCTTTGTTTTGATTGTTTGATTTGGTTTCTTGCTCTTGATATTCGAGAGGATTCTAGTTTCTTGATCGTTTTTGGCTGTCTTCCAGGGGAAGAAACAGTGGATCTTTCAGTTTTATTTTGTTCTGCAGCATTCCATGGATTGACTATCGAGAGCAGTTTTCACTGTAGTTGATGTAAAGTGGTGAATATCAGCCTTGTATATATCGGTTTTGGTGTGCTGAAATGGGGGTTGCGTACAAATTATGTGTGAGTTGTTGTCAAAGTTTTCTCTTGCAGCCTTTTTGACCACATGGAAGGATAGGAACAAGAGAGTTTGTGATGGTAGGGAGTTATCAACAGTGAGGCATAGAGGGTCATTTTGTAAATACTATTTTTTTGGGACAAAGGCGTGGCTTCCCCTCCAATAGTTTTTTTTATTGATTTGTTTTGCCTCCTTTGTTTGTTTCATTGTACTTGGATCTTACCTTCTTTGCGTCCTTTTTTTGTATGACCTTGCTTATTATTGAAGGGAAAAATACTAAGGTCCCTATTTACAATTAGATGTGTATATTCCTTTTCACAAACTATGGTTATTTCCCACCAACTTCTTTATCATGTAGTCTGCATCCTGAAATCAATGAGGATATTATGCATAGAGTCGAGGAAGGATGATTAAAGTGGAGAAGTACAATTGGAGTGATATGTAACCGTTAGATACCATTGAAATTGAAAGGAAAATTCTACGAGACTGCGATTAGACTTGAGATTTAAATGGTTAAGAATGTTGGGTGGTAAATAAAAAGTATGTTTAGATAGTAAGTGTAGCAGAGATGAGAATGTTAAGGTGAATGTGTGGTAAGTTTAGATAAAATGAGAAAAGAGGTTATTAGAGAGGTTAGTAGTACTGTCCATTGAGGATAAGATGAGCGGAATTTTTTTAAAATGGTTTGGACATGTGCATAGAAGACTTGCAGAAGTATCAATTAGAAAATGTGATCTCATTCAAGTAGATGGTACCTCTAAGATGGAGAGGTAGGCTTAAGAGAACTTGAGACGAAACAATCAGGGATAACTTAAAGAGTTTGAACTTAATAGAGGGGATAACGCTAGAACGATCTTTGTGGCGCAAACAGATTCATGTAGTTGACTCTACTTAAGTGGGACAACGGCTTCATTGTTGTAATATTTCATAGGAGATATTTGCACGTGTGTATATCAATGTTATTTGGAACACGATTTGCTTTGGTTTGTGGTTGGAGTTCGGGCTAGGTGTGAATCAGATTGTGGTTCCATGGGGGTATTTTTGTCCCCTTTTGACTGAATCAGATTGTGCTTCCATGGAGGTATGAAGAACTAGCTATTTTTGTTCCCTTTTGCCTGTAGCTGCAATATGACAATGAAAGTTCAAAGGTGTCTTTTTTTCCTTTTGTGACACCGGACTCATCTACCAATTTCATTATTTAACCTTTTGATTTATAGCTTCTTACCACATTTGTTTACCAAAATAAAATAGTATATCTTCTTGAAGAGCACGACAATTTTCATTTGCATGAGTATTTTTGTATCCCATGTTCCAGCTTTGGGCCACATTTTAACTTAAGAAACTTCTCGTTATATTTTCTTTCACTCCATCTTATGCTGGATGCTCTAGTCTCTTAGTTTGGAATGTCTACACATGCATGGTTTGGAGACCTTTTACTCCAATCAACTTGTCTAGTACGGGTTGATGTTTGATTGTCAATGTAAAATGATGCCACAATCAATAGAAAATTCCCAAAAATAAGATTTTTATCTTTATTATTAGCTTCATTAGCTTTAAAATCGAAACCGAGGATCGGGTAAAATGCGAATCTAACAGGTTGGTTTCTAATAATTCATGAAAGAGATTATCATATTTTTACAATTTATGTAGGTGCAAGATCTCAAAGTATCCCACCTTTTGTAGTTGTAGAAGTAGAATCGTAGTTATAGAAGTAGAAGCTTTTTGTCATTTTCAGGAATTAGGAAATCATCCAGTAACAAGTAAGAGTAGTAGATTGTATTTGATGAAAGAACGTGAAGAAAGAAAAAAAAAGAATTGGAATCAATAGTTGTGGTGTCTACATTGTTGTATTTGATGGAGATTCAACGTTTCCTAGCTACAGAGATAAGGTTTGCGAATATGGAAAGAAAAAAATGTAGAACCTATAATAGATAGGAAACAAGAATCAAAATTACGAGTTTTAAAATCTAGTTGGACCCCCCAAAAAGTTTGATTTTTTGAGTGGTCCTGTGATAACTTTTTACTTTTCATTCATTAAATATATTATGTGAATGAACCTATTCAGTCTAAGGAGTTAAACTGAAAGTCAACAAAAGTGAAAAGTTTTTTAAACTTAAAATTCACTCCAACATAGAAAATGGATTTGAGGTGGGAAAGGGAATAATCAAATAAATGTTCAAAATAGAAATGATTTCATAATTTTATTCCATAATGGATGAAAAATAGTTTCAGTTTTGAATGAAGTTAGATGACCAGGTTCTTATTATTAGGTTATTACCCAAGAGTTGCTCAATGAATCTGTTGATTGGTCAATCGCTGAATGGGATAGATGTCACAGACGATGAATCCACTTTTTATTTTTATTTTTGTATACTCGTCGCTTTTTCTTTTCGAGTGTGTTCCTACACGTAATGACCTATGGATTCATACCTGGATGTAAATTTTTTACTTCTCTATATATTTCTTTCACGGTTAGCTCAAGAAATAAATTGTTGAGATTTGCATGGATCTGTGTGTTAAAGGTTATTTATTTCTTTCCTGTATTACTTAGGGTTTCCTGTACGGTTTAAGGTTTGCTATATGGTTTCCTAATTCTTATTATAAATAGTGAGAGAGACTAACACAATAGTTAAACCGTTTCATTCTTTTCCTACTCTTCTTTTACTTTAACATGGTATCGAGAGAAGATTATGGCACATTAATCCCATAGATCTGTTCAACCATTTTTCATCTTCCCCTTTCCTTCTTTCAATTTCCCTCACCATCCGTATGAAAAAAAGAAAAGAAAAAAAAAGAAACGTTTCAGAAACCCTAGACGTCCATGAGAAACATAACCCTAGCAGTTGAAACCCTTGTAGCTGTCGATCAGAAACCCTAACCATGCCTTCATCGTCGTCGCAAAGCCCCACCGTCGAAACCCTAGCCGTTGTCGCAAAGTCTTGTCAACGCCTTACCCATCGTCGACGTCAAGATCTACCCCTCCATCACCTTCGCAGACCAGTTGCGACACCTTCCCCACTGTCGCTGTTAAGATCTGAGCCTCTACCAACTTTGTAGTCCACAACCGACCATCGTCGGCAGTCCTCTGTCCAGATCCAATGGCAGTCCACAACCAACCATCGCGCTCCTTCTTCAGCAGACGTTTGTGAGTCCACTGTTGTTCTGCTTTTAGTGGTGTTCATTTAAGTTCTGAACTTGTTTGTGGTGTTGGTTTGTTTCCCTTGCCCAAGTTGTTGTTATTTGTTGTATTAACGGGCACTAATGTCGACGGCTATCCCCCAACCGTTAACAATCCACAAGTTAAACGGGACCAATTATTTAAATTGGTCCAAGACTGTGAAAATAGCCCTTACCGGATAAGGGAAACACCATCATCTCACGGAATCTGCTCTGGCAGAAGATGATAAGAAGTATGAAGAATGGATTCAAGTTGAAGAGCAGATTGTAGCGTCGTCGTGGAATTCGATGGTACCTCAAGTTGCTGATCTCTGTACTCATCTAGATACGTGTAAAGCCATATGGGAGTATCTTCGTATGTTGTATTCCAGTAATCTTACCAGGATGTATGATTTATTGGTCGAGTACTTCTAACTTCAGCAAGGCACGTAATCCATTACAGATTATTTTTCCACATTCAACAGTCTTTATGTGAAGTTAAATACTATTCTACCGATGACTATCGATCTAAAAGAAATGCAAAAGTAACGTGAGCAGATGGCTGTCATGAAATTCTTAGCTGGATTACGCCCATATTTGAACCGGTCTGATTTTAGATTCTTTCCAGTGCTACTATCTCCACTATCATTGAAATGTATTCTCGCGTCTCTATCAAGGACAACATTTCTGGCTCGAGTTCGGCTGCGTCATCTGAGCATTCGGTGCTTGTTACTCAGATGCCTACACAAAATCGAGGTGATCAACTCAGTGGTAGTCGTGGTAGTTCTTTTCGTGGTGGCCGTGGTGGTGGCCCTCGTGGTGGATGTAGTGGTTATGGTCGTGGCTCACATCGTCAATGCTCCTTTTGTGGAAAGGAGAATCATACTAGAGAAACATGTTGGGATTTAGTTGGCCGCCTACCCAAATTCGCCAATGCAGTGACATCTGATCCAAATAATCCTACTATTCCAGAATCTTAGGCGGCCAATGACATCTCTGATAAGAAATATGCTCAATTCCTTCAGTATAAGGCATCTCAGCAGACATCTCTTCCCATTGCTTCTTTAGCTCAACGAGGTACTACTACTGCTTGTCTTTCCATTCGTCCTTCCCCTCCTATACCCTGGGTCATAGATTCTGCTACCCCTGATCATATGTCAGGTACATCTTCCTTATTTACACATTCTATCATCTTCTTTGTTGTTTCCTATTACAGTTGTTGATGGTTCCACTGTCCCTATCCATGGCATTGGTACATTATAACCCTTACCCTTCTTATCTCTATCATCTGTCTAGTATATTCCTTCGTTTTCTTTTAATTTGATGTCAGTCAGTAAGCTTACTAAATATCTTAATTGTTTTGTATCATTTTTTCCTTATTCTGTTATTCTCCAAGATTTGAGGACGCGGAAGACGATTGGCACAGGGCGCGAGTAAAATGACCTTTATTACTTTGATGATTACAAAGAGAGTCCTGTTAACCCACCTACTTCCTGCCTTGCTGTTGCATCCGCTCACTTGATCCATTGTCGCCTTGGTCATCCCTGCCTTGGTAACCTCAAGTTACTTGTTCTTAACTTAAGTCATTTGTCTTCGTTATTGTGTGAGTCTTGTCAATTGGGTAAGTATCATCGTATTTCATTTGCTACCCCAGCTCATGTTCGAGTATCGAGTCCTTTTAGTTTAATTCATTTAGATATTTGACGTCATTCTCGTGTTACTTTTACATTAGGTTTTCATTATTTTGTTACATTTGTGGATGATTTTTCCAAAGTTACTTGATTTTATTTAATGAAAGATCATTCAGAATTATTCTTTATTTTTTGTGCGTTTTATGCTAAAATTAAAACTCAATTTAATGTACCAGTGTATATTTTTCGTAGTGATAATGCTCGAGAATACTTTTCTCAGCCATTTACTTCCTTTATGTCGCACTCTGGTATCTTACATCAATCATTATGTCCTCACACACCACAGCAAATGGAGTTGTTGAGCGTAAGAATCGACATTTCCTAGAAGTGTCTCATACTCTTCTTTTTGAGATGAACGTTCCCAAACAATTCTAGGGTGATGCGGTTCTTACATCTTGCTTCCTAATCAACCGGATGCCGTCTTCTACCCTAAATGGTAAGGTTCCCAATTCCATTTTTTTTCCTCATTCACCGTTGTTTAGTTTACCTTCTCGAATATTTGGGTGTGTTTGTTTTGTTCATTAGTTGACTCCTGGTAGGGACAAGTTAGATCCTCGTGCTTTAAAATGTGTTTTTCTCGGCTACTCTCGCACACAAAAGGGTTTTCGATGTTATAGTCCATTATTACGTCGCTCATTTGTGTGTGTATATTACATTCTTTGAGTCCACCCTTTACTTTTCTGCCCCATCCTCTCGAGATGATCTGGATGTTACACTTCCTTTGCCAAATGTACCAAACCCTACACTATCTTCCTCTACTCCAGCTCTTATCCCGCTTAGTCGTTCTTCAGCCCCTTTGCAGGTATATTCTCGTCGCAGAAGGTACCCTCCGCTGTCACGCTCATCGATTCTGTGTCCTCAGATTCTTCTCTAGCTAATCCATCCATGTCTGACCTGGACATGCCCATTGCCATCCGGAAGGGTAAGCGCACATATACAAACCATTCTATTTCCAACTTTGTCTCATATGCACACCTATCTCCTTCATACTCCTCTTTTGTTGCTTCTCTATCTTTTGTTTCTATTCCTAAGTCTGTTTCAGAGGTCCTTACTCACCCTGGTTAGGCAAAAGCAATGGAAGAAGAAATGCTTGCCTTACATCAGAATGACACTTGGGATCTTGTCTTGCTTCCGCCTAACTAAACTACAGTTGGATGTAAATGGGTGTACACTGTCGAAGTTCATCCGGATGGCAACATTGATCAACTCAAGGCTCGCCTAGTTGCTAAAGGCTATACTCAGGTATACGGTCTTGATTACTATGAGACATTTTCTCCCGTTGCTAAGCTCGCTTCTGTTTGCTTGTTTATCTCTCTGGCTGCCATTTTTTTTTAGCCGTTACATCAACTGGATATCAAGAATACTTTCTTAAATGACGATCTGACTGAGAAAGTATATATGGAGCAACCTCCTGGGTTTGTTGCTCAGAGGGAGTCTGATTTGGTATGTTGCTTGAGGAAATCTATTTATGGCCTTAAACAGTCTCCTAGAGTATGGTTTGGAAGATTTAGTGAAGTGGTCACTGAATTTAGTCTTCGGTGTTGTGAAGTCGATCATTCCGTCCTCTACAGGCATAATTAAGTCAGGAGAATATTGTTGATTGTGTATGTGGATAACATCGTGATTACCGGGGATGACCATGGTGGTATTCCAGAACTCAATAAGTGTTTGCATAGTAAGTTCCAAACCAAAGATTTGGGGCACCTAAAGTATTTTTTGGAGATTGAAGTTACTCGATCAAGTCAAGGCATTTACCTGTCTTAGAGAAAATATGTCCTTGACCTATTGAGCGAAACAGGAATGCTAGGAGCGAAACCGATTGACTAGCCTATGGATCCAAGCACCAAATTGTTGCCAAATTAAGGTGTACCACTGACAGATTCAGCGCAATATAGACGGTTAATTGGGAAGTTGAACTGCCTGACAATTACCAGGCCAGATATCTCATTTACTGTTAGTGTTATCAGTCAGTTCTTGGATCATCCAATGACTTGTTACTGGGATGCAGTAATCCGTATTCTCCGATATCTGAAAGGTACTCCTGGTTGCTGGTTGCTATATCAAAATTTTGGTCATACTCAAATAAATGGCTACACAGATGCAGACTGGGTCGGATCACCCTTAGATAGAAAGTCTACCACTGGGTATTGTGTGTTTGTTGGTGGTAACTTTGTCTCTTGGAAAAGTAAAAAGCAGACGGTAGTGGCGCGGTTAAGTGCAGAATCGGAATATATGGCAATGGCCCATACCACCTGTGAGTTAACTTGGTTGAAACGTTTGTTGGAAGAACTTGGATTTGAACACTCTTCATCGATGAATTTGGTATGTGATAATCAAGCAATACTTCACATTACATCCAACCCAGTTTTTCATGAGAACAAAACACATTGAAATTGACTGTTACTTTATTTGAGAAAAATTATTGCAGAAGCAGATTGAGGCTAAATATATAAATTCAGTTGATCAGTTAGCTGATATATTTACTAAACTATTGGGGGGGTTCAAGGATAAAATACATTTATAATAAGTTAGGAGGATACAATATATATGCTCCAGATTGAGCGGGAGTGTTAAAGGGTATTTATGTCTTTCCTGTATTACTTAGGGTTTCTTGTACGGTTTAGAGTTTGCTGTATGATTTCTTAATTCTTATTATAAATAGTGGGAGAGGCTAACACAATAGTTAAGCCGTCTTATTCTTTTCTTATTCTTCTTTTACTTTAACACTGAAAAAAATTTCTTCTGATATAGGAGTTTTCTCTAGTGTTTAGGGAGTTGACTTAGTCGAGTTATCTTGGGCAAGACTTTGCTACTGCCCTTCTTTCCCTCTTGTGTAGATTTGTTGATATCTGTTAATGGTTATTAGCTTATCATCTGCTTCGCTATTTTGTCGATCTGAGTTAGACTAAACTGAAGTGGTTCTGCTCGTTCTAACTAGTTCTGAAGCTCTGCTAGTAAAAACTGAAATTTACTCATTTGCTTTAAACAGTAGTCGGCTCATTTCTTTACTATCTTCCGGTAGCTACATGTGAATTGCCTTTTGGTTCAGCAAAATAGTTTTCCCATTTTGTTTCTGCATTGCATAGTGTTCCAAATTGATAGAAATTTTAGTGTAAAATGCTTTCCTCCCATTTCTTTTGAAGGATGATGCCTTTGTGATATGAGTGTAAGTATGCTCTTAGTAAAAACAAATGCTCTAGCGTATGGAGAGAGATTATTGAAGAATAAAAAGACAGATGACATTTCAAAACCATATGAAAAAGTGGAATGGAATAATGATAATACAAATAATATTAATGAAACCGTGTATTCCATGGTTTTCATCACGCTTCATTTCATAGTAGGGGTTAATTATACTTAATATCCATAGTGGACGCATATGTACACTGTAGTCATGTGCTCCTAGTTTAAAAAACAAAGAATGAAGGTCACAAGGAGGATTCTAAATTGCTCTCCTTAAGAACTGCTAAATGGAGTAATTTGATTTGTCATGTTTTTGCAGAAGTCAAAAATGAATTATCGTGCATGGAATCACCGATGCTGGTTAGTTTCCTACATGTCACGTGCGCAGGTTAGAATTCAAAATCTTAATAATGATTTTTAGTCTCCGATCATATTCCATTGATTGTGATTCAAGTTTTCTATTGTTCTTTCGCTGAAATGATTTAAAGGTGTCTCCAGGTACTGCATGAATTGAACAAATCCCAAGAGTGGGCTGGATTGCATGTTGGTGATAATTCTTGCTTTCACTATCGCACGGTGAGTTTTCCTTCTCCTTTGATATCTCTAATTCTTAGATCTGCCTGAACAAGGGTTGTTTCGCTCCTATGGCAGATGCAGGGAATTGAATATACGGGTATGAAAATATAAAATAGTCTAGGATCCAAACTAACCAATAATTCGTCATTGGAGAAAGACAATAAATAGCTTTTGTTATTAGAGATCATTTAATAAAACCCTCTACTTGTCCATATTTCCTAAAATTTGAAGTCTAAAGTAGATAACACAAATATATATTAAGGACTAAGAACTTTTTTTATTTGGGAGCGACAAATGTACATGCTTTTAGGGATTTTTCCATAAACTGCAATATGATTAATTCTCTAAATTAGATAACACTAATATACATATATTATGAATCTATTCGTAAAATATACCATATGTAAAGGGGGAATTTCAAAATTTGGGGTGGCAATGGCCCCCTAGTGCCCCTTGGGACATTAGTGTTTGGCTTGTAATTTGGGTCATAACATTATGAATCATGGATATCCTAAAATAGTTTATCAAAGTTTTGCAGTCAAAAGTGTAGTATTTGAGATTTGGTCATTGTTGTTATTAGCTACTAATCATAAAAAAACTAGACAGCTTAATGTAAATAAGTGATCCTAAGCTTTCGAAGCTCTTATTACAACCTTTACTTGGCCGTTGGTTTTCAAATCTCTTCTTTTTTCTTCACTATGAAACCCTCCTTGCAGTATTTCATTCAACAAAACCTTCTCCCTATCATCACAAAAAGTTAGAATTCATGCTGTTCACATGTCAAAATTCCTTGAACGTCCTCGCCTTTGGTGCCTAAGCTCGAGCAAAGTGAGGGTATCATCTATGAGGTGGCACAATCTCATCCTAATTGTGAAAAATAAAAATGAATTAAAAATTATTTACTAATTATTATTGATGATGGACCGATCTTGGAGGTATCAGTATTGGGAGATGTGTCTTTTGCGTTCGCGCTTGCTGTTCAATGACTTGTGCAAATCCTTGCATTGGGTGGGTTTTTCCTGATAAAGGACCTCAGGCGTGAGCCTTGAGGATAAGTATTTGATCTGATAGGAAATTTCTTAGGCTCCATTTGGTAACCATTCCCATCCCAAAAAATCTCATCCCATTTCTAGATTTTTGGGATTTTTGTTCAGGATCACTGTTTGGTAAATTCTGTTTTTGTTACCATTTCCATCCCAAAACCAAGAATCATTCCTCTTTTTCTTAAGAAGTGAGAAACAATTTTTTTTTGTTTCCACCTATTCCCATCCCAAAGAAAAGGACACGGCCTGTATTTTTGCAATTGGTAGTGAGGTCTGGCCATCAACTTTTGTAAGTCTCTGTTTTCCTTATCTTTTTTTTTCTTCATTTTTCTTCTTCTTCAACGTTGTTCTTTGTGGTTTCTTGTGTTTGTCGTCCATCTCCTTCCCCTCCTCCTCGTCGTCCGTTCTCCTCGTCGTCGTCGTTGTGTTCCTCGTCCTGGCCATCCTCTTCGCTGTTCTCGTCGCCATCACCAATCGATTTTGTCTTCATCTTATGGTTCAAACGTAAAATCAATTTCGCCAATTTCATTAGACCTAGGGTTTCGATTTGGTCGATTTTGTTTTTAGGTTTTAGGGAAATCGATTTCGATTTAGGGAATGAAATTGATTTCGATTTCACTTCTGTATTGGGGTTTCGATTTCGATTTCGATTAGGGTTTCGATTTCGATTGGGGTTTAGGATTTCGATTTCGCTTGAGGTTTAGGATTTCGATTTCGAATTCAATTCGGATTTAGGGTTCGATTACTTGATGATATCTCAGAATTAGTGTTCTTGATTTCTAGGATAATATTGTTACCAAACACGATTTTGTTCCCAGAACAAAAAGAAAAAAAATTCATTACTAAACGCGATTCTACTCTTACTAAGAAACAGAATTCCCATCCAATCTTATCCCATTCCATCCCAAGTGGGATGGGATGGGATTGGAACGTTACCAAACAGGCCCTAAAGGAATTCACCAAGATTGGAGCTTACCCATTTTCCAGTTTACCTCATTTTGTTGTTTATAGACATGCAAGGTAGGAAAATGTTGGATGCCGCATATTTATTGCTGCCAATGAGACCCTTCCATGTAGGAGTCAGTTGGTTGTTGTCATTAGAGGGCCGTCACACACCTTGCATGGTGGGACAGGCCCACGTGAATGGAAGAATCGTGTGAATCTCTGGGTTGGGTGCGTACTAGGTCAAGTGCGTAAGGAACTAGACTGGTGATTGGTCACTGGGCTTTCAGGTATAACTAATAGGTAACCTGCCACGCAGGACCTTGATCGTGGATCCTAAGGGGACACGTGGACGGTAAAAATCCCATCCAAATTAGTAGCCCCTATTACGAAGTCATGATTGCACGACTTTAGGAGTCTCTGGTCCAACTCTTCGAAAATGTCACGTGGAGCCTTTTAGCGTTGACAAGTGTACTAGGCTGCATGTGCCCATCCCTTTATTTATCTCTTCCCTTTTTCCATCTGAATTAGAGAGTTTTACAACTTCTAGCCAATTCTACTTGATCTCTTGGGCGAAGATTTGTAAAGCTCTCTTTTTTACCAATCCATTGACGGTGGTCAAAACATGAATGAGAGTGGTACCAAGGGCTCTGACAAACACGCCCAAAGGGTCTTGCTTGAATGTGCTAGGCGAAGGAACACTTGGGGAAACTGAAGCAGGCGTGGGTTGTTCTATGTGTTACCTTGGGACCCGTGATGAGGGTCCTGTGTGGCAAAAAGTTATACTTGGAAGCCTAATGATTCATCACTTGTCCTGTTCCTTATGCATCCGAGTTGGGGATTCACGCAATTCTTTTTTTCACGTAGCCTATCCCACCATGCAAGGTGTGTGATGGCCTTTCTAACGACAACAACTAACTGACTCCTATGTGGTAGGACCTCATTAGCGGCAATACATCTCTAGACTTCAACATTTTTTTGCCTCACATATCTATAAGTTAGGTAAAATGGAAAAGTGGTAGGATCTTATTTTCCATAAATTTGCCTTGGAAGTTTCTTTTATGAGATACTTATCTCACGCCTAAGATCCTTCATCGGGTAAAAACCCACCTGATGCCTGTGTAGGTTTGCAAACGGTGAACGTGCTGCAAAAGGCTTCAAACCGCTATTATTGATCACCTCAAGATCGAGGCATCACCAGTTGGGTTGTCTGTGGGAATTTTCTGGACTAAAAGCTAATGTTCTCGCTCTCCAAGTCTACAAAAGATTTTTGTCATGCTTACCTGTTCGCGCATGGCCGTATTATGAGCAAATCTACCGTTGCCTTCGGTACCACAATTTGAGCACTCTATTACCGAAGAATCCTCAATGAACCCGCCAGTGCTAGAATTCGCTTCAGTGGTCGAAGAGGCCGAGCTGGAGCAAATTAAGAATCAGGTGGAGGAGCTTAGCCACCAATTGATTCAACTTGTGAATGCCCTGCAAGCTCCGCCGCCTTCGCCTCTGCATAATGTTCTTGCCATCCATCAGAATGGCTCGGAACTCGGGGTCCCTTCCCGAGTTACTGGTCATGCTTTGGTGGGCCAAGGAAATCCCCGCGTAGGGAAGAGCACCTAGGGAGTTACATCCACCTGGGAGCATACTCCCATGCCGCTAAAAGACGATCCTGTTCTTTTCCTCCGGAGGCATCCCATGTAGACTCCGTTTATCGGCGGGAGTACGGATGCATCCCTACCCCCACTGTGGAGCGTTGTTTGGAGGAGTTAGAGGCCATGATACCCAATAGTAGGAACAACGCGCTTGTGATCACACGACCGCCTTTTATGAATGAGATTTTGGAAGAACTAGTGCCTCCCCGATTCACTTACCTCACAAACCAAACGCTGTCTTACGAGAGGATCACGGATTTATGTGATCACCTTTCCACCTTTAAGATGAGACTCGATCTTCAGGGGGCGTTTGATGCCATGTGTTGCAAATCGTTCCTAGACACCTTGACTAGGTGCAGCCGAGAAAGGTATCACACGTTGGCCCTGGGTCTATTGCTCATTCGCTGGTTTCGATATGATGTTTCTAGCACAATTCGTTTGAAGCAAGAGAAAACTGAAGTCATTCATGCGGTTCCTGACCATGAAGTAGGGGTATAAGGAGCCCCTGGGAGAATTTCTGGATCGTTTTTTTTGCCAAGACTCTATTGGTAGATAGCCTTGATGACGGTGTAGCATCGGCAATTCTTTTGCTCCCTAGCCAAGCACGCCCCCCACAACCTTGATGATGCCTGGGAGAGGGTCGTTCGGTTCAGCGAAGCCGACTCCATTTGGATGGACAAAGAGGAGCGCAAGGATCTGGTCAAAACTTAGCTGCTGGTTTGAGAAGGGATGGAGAATGGTTGGGACGAGCTGGGTGTGAGGACAAAATAGGGTAAAATGGGTTAAATAAACCCCGAATTGGCCATAACGGCCTAAAATGGCCGTTGCACTAACGTGTAATGGCCATTACTTAGTCCTGTTATGGGCCATTATGGCCCGATACCTAGCTGATATGGGCCGATTCGGTTGTGTATCGGTTTATCGGCCCGTAATCATAATGGCAGGCCGATAAACTGTTACGTATCGGCTGTTACATTAGGTAACGGCCGATACTTAAATCATTTGGACTTCCAAACTTTACTTTAATCTCCAAAAATTCTACTTTATGCAATCTCAAGTGCTTTTCTTGGAATTCATAGTGTCTGCTTTTGGCATTGCTGTTGATCATAAAAAGGTCAACTATTAGACAGTTGGTAGACCTTAGATCATTTCGGATGTTTGTAGTTTTCATGGGTAGCTACTTTCTACCAACGCTATATTAATGGGTTTAGCACCATTATGGGGATTAACTGATTGCATGAAGAACGGAGAGTTCAAATGGACTAAGGTGACATCTCGAGTCGCCCTTGTCATTAAAGACATTATGGCCGAGGGGTCTTGTCTTAAGACGCTTGGATTTCTCTAAGGTCTTTGAGGTTGCTTGTGATGCGTTTGACATTGGGATTGGGGTTGTGTTCAGTTAGGTGGGCCATCTTGTAGCATACTTTAACGAAAAACTTAGTGAAGGCAAACAAAAATATAACGCACGCCTGAGTATGAGTACCCGAAAATGAAGATTCTAAATAGAAGAAAGAGCTTTACGGTAGAAGGCGCAACGGCTTGAAGCCTTATAAATATGTAGTTCAGACCACTTTCATTTAAGTAGTGAGTCCAATTTAAGTTTAAGATGACGACGACAACAACAACAACGCTTTTGTCCCACTTAAGGGTTGGCTACATGAATCCGTTTACGCCATAATGAACGATCAAAGGCCATCCCCTTAGTCAGGTTCAATGTCATCAAATCAATTCTAATAGTCTCGTCCCAAGTCTTCTTGGGCCTACCTCCCCTTCTAGTAGCCTCTCGTACTTGAACTAAATCACATTTTTTACTGGTGCTTCTATGGGTCTTCTATGCACTTGTCCAAATCACCGTAAACGATTTTCTCTCATCTTTTCTTCGATGGATGCTATTTCTAAATTCTCTATAATAGTTTCATTCTTAATTTTATCCATTCTCGTTTTCCCACTCATCTACCGTAACATTCTCATTTCTGCTACACCAATTTTCTGAACATGCTTTATTTTTATTGCCCAACATTTTAAACCATATAGAAGCGTCGGTCTTATTGCAGCCAATTTAAGTTTAAGATAGTCTACATAAATATATAGGAAGAGAGCTTCAAGCAAGCATCCATATCAATAAAATTCCTTCCTTGCCTTTGTCCGTCTTAGTGATTTCATAGTGACCCTACCAGAATATCCATGGAATGACTCGATCCATGACACTCAGATATTCTCAATCCCAGAAGAAGCTTAGTGGAAAGCATGCGGGATGCGTAGAGTCCTCTAGGATTATACGTTTGTCATAATCGTAGGCTTGGTGTAGAGAATAAACCTGTAGTTGCTTTTAGTCGGATTTGTATGGTTCTACAATCTATGAATACCTATGTTGTCAGATTTGAAAGATTGGAAGATGAGTACTCTTCTTGCCCTGATTATGGTGTCACTTTTATAGACCTAACAATGGGGACACGACTTCACCATCTTGATTATATCCATTGAGAGAGTTACCTGTTTCGAGGCATTAGACTGTGCATTCCTCGCACTTCTCTTCGTGTATTTTTGGTTTGGGAATTACATATTGGGGGACTCTAGGACATTTTGGTCTCGACAAAAGTATTGGTTTGGTGGAGGATAGGTTTTATTAGCCTAGTCTAAAGAAGGACGTTCTAAGATTGTATCACTATGTAGAATATGGCAACTAGCTAAAGCAAGGAAGAATAACACTGGCATGTACACACTATTGCCTATTCCTCACACGCCGTAGAAGGGCCTAAGTAGGGACTGTCCTTGGCTTGCATTCGAGATTCGAGGTCATGACTCAATTGGAGTTGCCGTAGCTAGATTTTAAAAAATGGTCCATTTTATCCCTTGCAGTAATTCAACTAACGCGTCACATGTAACTAAATTATTTTTTAGGGAAATGGTGTGTTTACATGGCTTACCTACTTCTATATGTCTAAGCAAGATGTTATGTTTGTCCATTACTTTTGAAAGACACTCTGGTAGCTTTTCGGTTCAACACTAAAATTCTCATTTGTATTCAACCCCCAAATTGATGGGCGAACGAAGGTCGTCTATTGCAGTTTATGTAATTTGCTACGTTGTCTAGTGGGTGATAAGTTTGGGTAATTGAGATTTATTGTTGCCCACTGTTGAATTTGTTTATAAATTCTTTCAATAGCTCTAGTGGCAAAAATCTTTTCAAGATTGTACGTTGTCTAGTGGGTGATAAGTTTGGGTAATTGAGATTTATTGTTGCCTACTGTGGAATTTGTTTATAAATTCGTTCAATAGCTGTAGTGGCAAAAATCTTTTCAAGATTGTGCATATATTTTCCCCTCGCCAACTTGTTGACCTTAATTCTTTGCCACTTGGTTCTCGCCCTTCTGAGACCTGTGAATCATTTGCTCAAAACATTTGAGATCTTCATCTTGATTTTAGGTACAAGATAACTATGGGTGATGAAATTTATGAACTTACTACTAATGTTCAATTTAGGATTGTAGAATTTCAGGACGTGAGTATGTAATTTTAGGGTTCACTCTGAAGGATATCCGAATACTCTTTTCAGAAACTGCATGTTGGTTTCTTGTAAACTTTGACTTAATGCTTACTTAATTGACTTATATTTTTAATATGGAATTCTTTTTGCCTTATCGAGGCACATTTGAGGCTTCTATTTTTCCCACAAGTACTCCTCTTGGGAAAATGACTACTTCCCTTGTGTCAACCCCGACGCTACCTCGCATGCCACCATGTAACGATTATCAAATTGACGAAGTGCTAGAAGACGAGATTGTTGGCTCTTTACAAGGATTTCAACGGTATCTTGTCAAATGGAAGGGTCGACTACTCCCAGCTACTACTTATCTTTTAGAAGAGGAGGTGCATCGACTTGCACCCAATCTCTGGTCACAATATTACTCTTACAACTCTCTGGAGGTGAGTTTTTCTCGGATGAGGAGAACTGATGGGATCGACTAAGGCCACCCCTTCAAACCTGTGTTAGGTGAGGGCGAAAAGACTGTTAACATGCTTTCTCAATTGTTTTTTCAATTATTTTAATTGATTAATTAGCAATTTATTCCTTTTTTGATTTTAATGTTTTTAGGCATAAAACTTGCCTGTTAATTGGTTAATCAATTATTGGGATTGTGATTGAATGTTTTCATTTTTAGCTCAAGGCGAGAGGCTTATACATTGGGCTTTTATCGTACTAGAAACGCAGATTTGATTAGTGATTATTGAATTATTGAACAACAGGAAGCTCAACATTTCTTAGGAATATTTGGCATAAGTCCTTTCCCATAGAGATCTCTATCTTTATGTGGAGGCTCATACACCATATGGTTCCTGTGAATGAGGCAATTTGGAAAAGAGATGTGACTGTTTGCTCTCAGTGTAATTGCTGCAGTGATTGTCGGAATGGGTTGTTGGATCATCTGCTTTCTCAAGGGAGGTGGCTAAGACTGTGTGGGCTGCCTTTGGGGCTTATCTGTGGAATGGGGATGTGTTCGGCATATTGGTTTTTTTGGTGGCAGCATCATAGGTTTCCAAACCGTCAGAAGCAGCATATCTTCTTCATTTCGTTCTTTGCTGGGAAATTTAGAAAATGCGAAATAAGGTCAGATTTGATGGGGCTCAATGGGATGTCCAACAAGTTTTCCATATTCACCAAACCATGCCTAGATTGGATTTTTCTCTGGGGGAGGAGAAGGCCAATGTTCAAATGGTTTATTGGAATCCGACTCGGGATAGATTGAAGTGGAATTTAGATGGCAATTCTAGAGAAAACCCAAGATATACTGGCAACAAGGGTAATTTAATTTTGAGTTCTCTCAGTTTATTGGATTTGGAACCAGTTTGTTTGGGGCGACTATAACCTTGCAGATCGTGCTGCATTTTGTGTCGTCTGTAACTAGGGATATTCGGACACTGTTACTGACAATGCTCTGCTAGTCGCTACAGTTGTTGGGAAATCTTTGGTGCCTTGTAGGACGCTGTCTTTAATTAGGGATATCAGGATTTTGATATCATGTACTTGCTTCGATCTCCCATTTTTACGGGTAAGCAAACACAACCACTGATCTTTTGGCTAAACTTGAGAGTTCTGGTGCAAATCAACACTTGTGGAATGAATCAGATTGCCTGGCTTCGGTTTGTAGTTTTCTAAGGCTGGATAAGCCTCATTTTCTTAATTTTCGGAAAGTAAAGGAAGGTTCTTAAGAACGTTTTTACTTTGATTCTTTTTGTATTATTTTTATTTTTTATCTGCATTCATCATAGTTTATTCATTTGTTGCATTCTTTTATGGAGGTCAGATTTAAACCTCCCTCTGATTTTTTGTATTCCTTTTCTAGTGAACAGTAAAATCTCCCTTGCTTTGCTAAGGTTTGTTTAAAAAAAAACAGAATTATTGAACAAAATTTCTTCTTTTTATTGGTTATTTTCTTTTCAATTGGCCTCTTCCATCAGTACTTGCCTGGCTTCCAACGAACAAAATCTTGATTGCTAGGGGTAATATCTAGAGTCAACAATAAGCCCTAAAATTTTTGAAACTGCATTACAAAGGAAACACTAGAAATAATGCTCAATCCGGGTCCAGGTGTTTACTAGTTGAAAGAGCTCGTCCAGTGCCGTCGACCACTCGCAGTTGGCCACTTCATGCTATCCAGCAAGCCTCTACGGGTCGTTTTCGACCTGTTTTTGACCACCAAATGATTTAGCCCATTTTCAACAAAACTGTGTTCTTCAATGAAACCTTAAATCGATCAAATAAATCTCATCCTAAATAGGATTTTGATGATCCAAATATGTAATTATAGGTTTTGGCATTAATCTAGTATGCAAGCAACTTTCAGTTTTGGGGTACATTTGGCGTGCAAGCAATCCAATTTTTTTCTCACATGCAAGGTTTTTACCCATTAGATCCATGATTTAATTGATTTAATTAACATGCTCATGGCTTGATCTAAGTTTGGAAGTTAGATTCACAAGATTAACCTGAAATTACAATTTTTTCCTCAAGAAAAACACCCAACCAAAGCATGCAAAACAACAAACCAGGTTTTGGAAATTTAGATGTGCAGAAACTTACCCTTAATTGTGAAGAGAAGGTTTGACGTCGACTTGGTAGGAAGAATCAAAGGCTCAAAGAGTAATATCTCACTTTCTCTTCCAAAAATTTCACTCTAGAAATTACTCTTGATTGTTTGCTGAGCTTGGAGGGCTAGAAAATTGCCAACAATGGTTTAAAAAAACAAAATTGAAGATAGCCTTTTATAGAGGTACCAAATGTTGAAATTGCATTTTGGGCTCTTTTTGCAAAAGTTTACATTTTGGCCCCCTAAGTTTTAACCACGTTTTGTTTAAATTGGATATTTAAAATTACAAATTTGAAATATTGGCTCAATTGATACATATGAAATGTTTTGGGGTTGTATGTTAATTTTCTAATTCTACTGGAAAAACTGGTAGAAATCGCGATTCGGTGGGACGGTTTCTCACATCTAATACAATCTCTTCCCTCCACCCAATCTCCCCCCAACTACCAAATTCCAATTTCCATCTCCATGTCGACCATCTCTCCTGCCGACCACCAATCAAACAACCTCCATCTCCCTTCCCCTCAACTGTTCTCTTCCAAAGTATAAATAAATCCACCAGATAAAAAAATCATCACAAAATTTGCAATCAAATCTACCACATTATGCTTAATTGTAATTCTAGGGTTTTGATTTAGGTGAATGAGATCTGGATATTCACGTTCATTGACAACAAACACATCTATAGGGTTTTGATTTAAAAGACCAATGAAGAGCGTGTGAGAGCGAGCAATAGAGATATTCAATTGATCTCCCTATTTATCAGTGTGGTAGATTTGGAGGTAGAGGGTTGAAAGAGGTGAGACGAGGGCTGGTTTTCAGGGATTGGGGACAAAAAAGTATGGAGGCGGTGGAGCAGTTGACTTAATATTTTAGTTTGGAGGGGAAGAGTTATTTTGGTAAGTTAGGGCAAGGGTGGTAGTTTTGGTGGCTGGCAATAATCATGGCTGTGGTGTAGAAGGGTATAATAGATGGGGTGGTCGCGTTGCATATGAGAAAGAGAGAGGGTGGTGTGGTTGGCTAGCGGCGGCTTGGCGTACGGTGTGGTTGAGCATGGTTGGAGGTTGTGGTGTTTGTGTAGATAAACCCAGGTGAGATAGAAGATGTAATTACCATTTGCACCCTAAAAGTTTTCACACATCTCCACCTTTTTGTTTTAGTCATTGCACATTATTCCTTTAGTTATTAGTAAGGGCACTGTCTTTGACATCTAAGTATTAGGATTAAATTGAGAACAAATATAAGTAGATTTTCCAAGGGTATAATAGTTAATTTGTCTCTATTTTTTTTTTGGCTCAAGAGGTGTATGATTGTGCTTTAACATAATATTATAGGGGGCCGGACAAGACACATTTTGACAAGGGGCCGCGTGGATTTTTGGAAATGACAAGGGGTGTTTATGGTAATAAACTAATAATCCTGCCGTCTACTCCCTAATTTACTAAGAGATTGGAAGATTCTTTCCTAATGATTTGAATATCCAATTCAGGGTACTTTTTTCACTTAATCATTAGCAAAATCCTCTCGTGGGAGAAGACAAGTGTCCAATTCCATGTGAAGAAGTTGGGAATTTTGTTGGGTTAATTTTGATGAAAAATGGATTGAAAATATTTAACATACTTGTAGATTGATTGACTCAGATTGCGATATGTGACATGTTGGGGGGCTGATACTGTCAAAGTTAACAACAACGGACTTGCTAACGACTCTGCAGACGTGACAAACCTATTTGTGCATAACATATCAATAGATGCATCACATATCAGTTGATCTGTCTTAAAAATAATGTATAAATGGTACACCCCTGGAGAGTTTCAACATTGTAATTTGCCTTGAACTTCTGCTAAAATGATAAAATCCGATTTTGTAATGAATTTTCAGTAGCCTAAGTTTCTCAAAAGTTGCTCAAAATTCTGTTCCATCAATTCCTCCATCTGAAGACCTTTTGGCTTGAAGACCATAAAATGAAAAGATCCTAAGAAGTACGGCCTTGAGAATAATTTTGAGGAGTTGAGGGGGCAAGGCCCCTTCTTGTCCTCGGCTCCATAGTGCTCTACCATAAGCCCTTCTGGTCCTTACTTGTATCCATCACGCTCTATCATAAATTCTGGAGGCATTATATGATCCTTTTTCTCTTGATTGACACCAAAACTTCCGTGAGTGAATTGTTTCTTGATTTTTTTTGTGCACTTCACTTCAATTCTCCAAGACAAGTTACTTCTAGATCGAGCCAATTCCAACCAAATAAATTGTGCAGGAAATTGTATACCTTGTGTAATACTTAACTTGGAAGCTGGTTCCCAATTCCTGCAGGATTATTCTAGTTAGGCCGGTTTATGACCGGCCATAGTTGATAGAAGCAATGTGTGCACTTCTATGGCAATATTTCTGATTTATTCAGGTACTATACAAGCAGCTTCCTTAGCATGATCTCATGTCTATATGTTTTGTCACTGCCAGCGATTAATGCTCCGGGTTTTAGAGGAATCATGGGAGAAACATGAATCAGATGGGTATCGTGGTTATGATGCCGAACTTTATCAATTGTTGAAGGTATTCTCTTGCTACTTTTCTTTTACTTGTCTCCTATATTTTCTTCTTAAGGCGATAGTTTTGCAACACAATTGTTTTGTTTAGTATTTTATTGTGTATGTGTGCGCGCGCGTCTTTGTGTTTCTTCCTCTCCTGAAAGCAAGTTTACTTCATGCCCATGTGTTGAAGAGTGTCTGTGTATTGTTGAAGTTCGTGTCTAATTCTGAATGACTCTATTAAACAACCAAATAATACTATATATTACGTGGAATAGGTTAAGCAGTTCCTCTGCCATTATTATCTGATTGCTTTTGAATCTTATAGAGGGATATTCTCTGTTGCATGCTCATGGGTCGTATCTTGAGACCCACTCAGTGGCCTCCCTGATGCCCGTTTCATGGCATTTTCTGATAATATATATTTATTAAAAGTTTGGGTCTTCTGAGTATTGTTGAATCCGACATTGATGTTGGGCTCTTACCCCGATATTGATTTGCAGTAGTTTGGTAAAAGTCTACCTTGCGCGGGAGGGGATGTGTTGAGGTTTTTTTGTTTGTGTGAGGGAGGTGGGAAAAAAATAATGATTGAACATAATAATGGGATTAGTGTCCCATAACTTGCTTTTGAAGGCATGTCATAGTAAAAAGAAAGTACGAAAAGAATGAGACGATTTGATTATTGTTTTAGCCCCTCTCTCTTTTAATAATAGAAGTATGAAAGCAACACAAGTCCTAATAATATAGGAATGACATAAATACCCGTTAACAAAAACTAAGGCTCTTCTGGTAACATTGTGCATTTTCTTAAACCTGTTGCAATTGAAAAGTCATTAGTGATTCAAATTACATGACATGCGTAGGCTAGGTGGATGTGTATCATAAGTCAAGCTTATTGATGATTGAACTTTCTAGGTGGGCTGGAATAATGCATACATTTTGGGGTGTATGCCCCTTGGAGCCGCTGTGATTTTTTGGGGATCCCCTTTTTATTATTCATACGACGGGAATCCGGAGAATTTAGTATTGGACTGTCCATTTTATCCCCATTCTTCTCATTTGAAATATTATTAAAATTATGATGCCCATTTTACCCTCTTTTTTTGTTTTGTTTTGGTGGGTGTGTGTGTGTGTGTGTGTGTGTGAACTATATTGCTTCTTTTTTTCTTCTCAACCACTCTTTCTACCAAGCTGCAAATCCCTCCCTCTTCCCAAGCCTTAGCTTCTCCCAACTACTTAAACACCAACATCCCACAAGAGAAAAGCTCTCCCTCCCTCCCTACGGGGGGGGGGGGGGGGGGGGGGGGGGGGGGGGGGGTGTTGTTTAAAACCAAATCCTTCATGGCCGCACCCGACCTCTTATCTTTCTATCTCCAAAACTGAAACGACCAGCGGATCAATCAAGCTCACTGGAGGGCGGGGTCTGTTGGTGTGGGGAGTTTATGAGTAGCAGGTGAGAGAGAAGAAAGAGGGAATAAAGAAATAGAGAGAAAAAGGAAGAAGAAAATGGAAAAAATAAGAGAGAAAGGAAAGGGGAAAGAGAATAAGAAAATAGAGAAGGGATAATTTGTTGTTTTCTTGTTTAATTATAAATCACTGTTTCAATTATATTTCTAATAATGCCATGACAGAATTGTCAAGAAAAAAAAATTGCCTCAGCAATTTTAGATGTAGCAAGGTACTCTGGTCAACGGTTTGATATGCCAAAGCGTGTCTGGTATTTGCAATAATAAAAGGGATTCCTGCGGTCTCCTGTCAAATGACAGTGGGTATAAGTGATAAAGAGTTAAACATTATGTTGTCATCATTATCTTTGGCGATAAATTATTGACAATGAAGGAAAGCGATCATCTATGCTACTATATTTTGAGAAAGAAGAAACCCATTATAGTCTACCCTTTCCTATTTCCAAGAAATAGCCCACATAGTTAGCTTATGTGATTGCAACCACATTCTAACTATTTTAACTCCTAGAGTGGCCCCAGTAAGTTTAAATAATAGTTGAAATGTTTTTTTTTTACATATAGATATTTAGAAACATGGTCAGGCTATTACTGTGATAGTATCACTAAGATTATGTTATTTTATAATCTTATCTAAGGTGTACCTGTAGTTCATTTTTTATTTTTTCGCGAAGTAGGCGCTTTTTATTTTAAAATATGTCAAAATAAGAAAACAAAGAATAGGAATTTTCACTTTAAATTGTGGGCAAGGGTTGTACAAGGCTTAAAAATCCTAAGTAACAATTGAGGGGCAAAATTCCTTGAGGCCCTGAGCTTGGAGGTCGAGTTCAAGTGCTTGTTGACGGCGTGTAGATATTGTTTCTTGTGTGTGTGTGTGTGTGTGTATTTGATCTTGGCTTTTTACTTTTTCTCGTTTCTGGATTGGTGGTTGTCGCCAACATCCCTAATATGACCTAACCTTGTACCCCGCTTCCAGTCAAATGACAATGCAAAACCTCAAGATTTCCCATAATGGCAACCTCAAACATCTTAAAAATTACAATCTCGAACTTTTTGTGCTCGCTAAAAAAGCCAATGCCAGACATAAGGTTTACTCCTCTTCACCATTTTGACACTCAATCTTAAACCCATGTATTATACGAACCATCACAATAATTTTTCCTTCACTCTCTACCGACACCCACTTGAAATCTTCAATCCTCTTCTAGACCGTTTTCCCCCCTAACAGTATTATTAAATTGCACTTGATTGCCCTTTGACCTGATCTCTCTCTCTCTCTCTCTCACACACACACACACACATCTGGTCCATTGTGTTAACACCTCAATCACATGCCATGAATTACTACATAACCCTTGAGTATCTTATCAAACCCCCTCAACAGATGTCATTAGATGACTTCTTTTTTCTCATCCGTTGTGTTTCATTGACATTTTAAAATCTCAAGTTAGTTAGCCGATGTGGGCTCAAGGAACTTGCATGAATGATGAGAAATGTAAATACAGGTTTGTCAAAAACTCAAGAATTCCAAAAATTCATTTTTCCTGAAAGAGAATGAGTTAACATTTGGAAGCATGGAATTAAGAAATAGAAACGAACACATGTAAAAAGTTAAACAATGTATGCATACATTTCTAATCCCATTGCCAAGTCCGAATTCCGTATGTCCAAACACTACCTAATTTCTTATTACATCTCCATGAATTTCTGGAAGTTGTAACTTGTAAGTAATAAAATTTTGATTCCTCTTTTTTTGGGTTCCATTATAGATGTCTCTTTATGCTTTAAAAATACTTCATTGTGGGTGTGACAGGAGGAGCTTGACTGGGATGAGACATTGATAAAGCGCTACATAGGTAGAGAGGTATGAAAAATGATTTATTTTTTTTTCTCTATTTTCAAGGCTTATATATTCTTCAAAATCTTAATAATCCTATTTGGGTCATTCTCATATTTTTATTATGATGCTTGATTTAATCAATGAATGCACATTGGTAGGGTTAAGCTCTTTGCCTCTCTAATGCTGGTCTTCTTGTATGCCTTTGGCAGGCTCTGTGGCTCCACCGGCGATTTCTCTCACTTTGTTTCATGAAACATTTTGTGGTTTGTACTAACGATGCAGCCCACTATTTCTATCACAATAGTAGTATAAATGACGTTGATCTCTTCATGAATAATGAGTTACAGCTCTTTCGATCCTGCTCAACTATTCCTGATGATGAATTTGAAGATTATCAATCCCAAGCTATGTTTTCTGCCACTTATATCATGTGGTTGGCTATGGTAAAAGATTTTTTTTTTCTTTGATGTCAATTATATTTCATCTGATTCGAAGAATGTGAAGTTGTTTTGCTTGGATCAGCAAATATACAAGAGCCTGGGGATTGAGCTTGAGAAGAAGCTACAGACGGGGGAATTGGACAAACTGCTAAATGGCGTCTGCCCTGAAAAGACCGTTGTTTGGAATTCCATCAGGGCACAATATGGGAGCTTATAATCAGCAATATCTCAATGTTGCATAGAATTTTTTACTTTGCCTTGGGTGGCCTTTGGCTAGTGTTTCTATTTCTGTTTTCCTGTTTCTTTTCCCAAACAAACAGAAAAATGGAAACAATTATATTCTTTATTCTCAGATTTGTCCAAAAAAAAATAAAAAAATAAAAAAATAAGGAACAGTTTGTTCTTCTTCTTTTGATTACTAATTTTTCTGAGAGCAGGAACATAAATGACAGAAACATTGCCAAAATACCTCTTAGTTTTCCATGCGGTTGGGCTTTGACCCCCCAAAGCTTTTATGCGAACTCTTGCCAGGGGATACAAAACGGATGCGGTCCATTCATACAATTACTCTTAAGGCATAATCTTCTTGCCTTATTTCTCCTGGGGTGGTAGGGTGTCTGCAGTAGAAATCTTTGGTGAAATTCAGGGTCACTTGAAAGAAATGATGGCATGTTAATGTTTTCATTTTATAAGCTTGAAACGGGACTTAAATATTCTAAAGAAAGTAATGGCTAATGATGCCCAAATTTGGATTATCATAGATGTGGTGCACCTCCGATCCAAGTTGGGGTTCCTGCGACCAATGCATGAGCGTGTGGTTCTACCAGCGTTGCTCTCTCAGTGTGAAAATTAGTGTGGTCTTAAGTCTTTAAGTAAAATGTGACAGTCTTTGTAAGTAGGGGAGACTATATGTATTTATTCGGTAGTTTCCAATGTATTTATTGGTGTGAGGTGATTTGGTGGACAAGTTTCCTAGAATTTGGCATGAGCCTTGGCAATCTTTCCCTAAAATTGTGGGATTGAGGACTTAGTACCTTATAATAAGTCACCCGCCCAACTTTCCTTATTTGGTGGAGACAGGGGTAGGTCTCGACCAACGGACGAAACCTCGGGTTGATAAGTGAGGCCTCGGGCTTTGCTCGTCTCAATCGTAAGCCATCCCTCGATTTTTCGTGGGTGTACGACTTTGGAGCTTCAAGGACCTTTTGCTTGTAATGTTGCTTCAGGAGGTTTTGTTTGGCCCGGCATTCTTGAAATACTCTCCATTAGTTGCCCCCCCGTCTTGATGCCCGAGTGGTTGGGGATTGAGGTAGAAGTCTTGGATGTTATAGATTGGAATCCTGAGACGCGAAGTAAAATTTTGTAATGACAAAATTACTTTGATTTTTTTAATTTTTATTGAGTAGACAAATATAGATCTACATTACGTTTATTTTTTGAAAACTTATTGGCACATATTAGTGAATAATTATTATTTTTCTTTTAACAAATTGCAAAATAGATTACGCGTAGTGATTTTTTTTACCAAGTAAAAAAATAGTTTATTTATACACAAATAATAATAGAATATGAAAGAGTATAAAGTTAAAGTATATTCTAAAAAAAAAAAAAAATTGTACACAATACAACGTTACTATTTAAATGTTGATATGTTTTTTCACTGCCTAAATAAGTAAGTTATTTTTTTTTTCAATTTAAGGGTTTTTTTTTAGTCTGTCTTTAAAGATGGGTTATATGCGAGTTAATTAAAATGAGAGGCTTGTCTCTTTTCTCTCTCTCTTCATTGTGTCATTTCCTTCTCTTTTTAGGTAGGGTCAAATATGGAGGAGATGGAAATAAAGCCTTCTCTATCTATGGAAATCACACATTTCTCTTTCTTTACTCTTGGCCTCAAGCTACTTCTCCCCCTCCCCCCATTTCTCTCTCTCTCTCTCTCTCTCTCTCTCTCTCTCTCTCTCTCAGTAAGCTTTCTCCATCTTTGGAAATCGGTCGTCTCTTTCCTACGTCCATTTATGGAAATCACATGTTCTTTCTTTATGCCTTCTCCATTTATGAAAACCACACGTATAATCAAATCTCGAGTTTTAATCGGGAATAAATGGGGAAATTTGTCGTTTATTGCAACAATATTTGTCTCCATAATCTTCTAAATTTTCTTTCCAAATGAGAGTGTGTTAGTTCCTAGTTCGTTCGACATATGCTACGACGATAAGTAAATTACAATGACAATCAATGAAATTTATTGGAGTTAATTTGACTGCACCGATTTTTAGTTATGGTCAACTATATGTGGTCTTATCAAGATATACATCATTAAATCTCTATCTACAACAAATATTATTTATCCGAAAATATTATTGTGATTATTTCGAATTATTATATTTAAATTTTTATCAAAAATTCTTGATTTACTAAAACGAGATGTGAGATTTTGTTATATGACTTAGATTTGAACTCTATTTATGGTTTATAGTGATTTATTGTGTTTTATAATTTTTCTCAATGTAAAATAGTGTCTTTATTGGCGGGTACAAGCTAGTTTGTAATATGAAATAAGAGGTTAAACTTGATACATACTGTGTCATTTTGACAATTACTAAGAATTCCCGCTATGATTTTAGTGATGTCTGAGTCACCTCTTATCACATTTTGTTGACAAAAATATCATTGCAACAAATTTTGTTTGTTTTTTATTTACTTTTTGTTTTTATTCTCTCTCTCACTATTTTTTCCTTCTATATTGTATTATTTATTTAATTTGTTTTTATTTTTATTTACTTTTTATTTTTTATTTATGTTGTTAATAGAAAATAAAAGTAATCAAAAGTTAAAATTAAAAATTTAAAAATAAACACTTAAATTTAAAAACAATTTTTTTTTTTTCTAATTTGATTTTTTTTTTTCATTTTTTTTTCTAGGTTTTTACTTTTGATTTTCTTTTTTTTTTCCCCTATAAATACCACAAAAAAGAGAAAAAAAAATAAAAATAAAAATATTATATTGTAAGAATATTTTAATCAATAAAATATAGTAGAGGAGAAATTGAAAAAAATAAAAAAATATTTTAAATATTATATAATAATAATGACAAACAAAATATTTTTTATATTTCTTCGAACATATAGAACTCCATAAATAAATGGTTAGAATTTATTTGTATCTATTGTACATCCAAATCAGGGGGTCCATTGAAAAAAGTTTATCTTATCATGCTCTGAGTCTAGGTCTCGGATGACCCATGTTTATCCATATGCAATATGACATTTTAACTACAAGCTTCCATTTCCCCGTTGCATTTTACCAGCAAGGTATGACATAAGTGGTAAGATCTGCTTAAGTTAAAATAATTAAAAGACTTCTGCAAAGTTAGAAATTCGAACCTGCAGAAAAATATTTGTTGGAAGGGATAGCGACGCATTCTGAACATGATTAGTCTTTACACCCTATGTGGATGTTAGGACACTCGTGGGTATACTAAAAAAAAAAAAAATCCATTTCCTTTTGTTGTCGTGCATATTACACTGATATCAAAGGTAATCTTATCTTTCTCTGCGTGCTTTTGTATTTGTTCGAGTGCGAGATTTGCTTCTGTATGATGCTCCATGAGCAGTGAAATTCCAACAACTGGTGACCAATGAAAGGCTTTACATTTGGTGTCATGGAATTAAAATTGGAAGGCTTTATTTTTTCATCATATTTTCTCCAAGATAGTACAAACCTTTACCTTACTCCCTTACTTACTACATGTATCTCTTATTGGTTCTTTGATTCTATCTATTATAATCATATGACATATGATCCCAACATTTTCTCAACCAAACTATCCGCTATGAATACCCCTACTATTCATACTGTTGATGGTTCTCAAATACGTGTTACTCATATCGGTCAGGTTTCTACTTCCCATCTTTCTATTTCTAACATATATTTAATTCCGAAGCTCACCTTAAATCTCTTGTATATTGGGCAATTTTGTGAATTGAGATTTGAAGTCATATTTTCTAATAGTAGTTGTCGTGTATAGAATCCTCGGACAGGAGAAATTGGGACTGGTCGTAAAGTTGGACATCTATTTGAATTCAGCAATTTGTACCTTCCATCTCAAACTCCACCACCACCATAACCACATGTCCCTTCATCAACTTGTGTGACCTCACCACCACTACCATTATCCTCCTCCTCATCATCGTCCTTATCTCCACAGCCACCATTGTTGCTATCACTATCCTATATTTGATATTCTTGGTTAGGCCACACTTTATCTAGCCGATTCAAATCACTTATCTCTAGCGATTAGTTAAGTTCAGGTCAGCATGAGTCCTTCAAATATATCCATTGCGACCTTGCAAATAACCAACCCTATCTTTCATGAGAGTCAGTCTATTGTCCTTGCTCCCTTTAACCTAATTTATTTTTATGCGTGCGAGCCTTCTCCTTATGCCTCGATGGGTGGTTGTCGTTACTTTGTTATCTTTGTAGATGACTACTCTCGATATATATGGTTGTTTCTTATGAAATATCGATTCAAACCATTTCAAATATATTCTGAGATTTCCTCTATGGTTCAAATTCAGTTTTCTAAAAATATCAAAGTTTTTCTCTCAGATAATGCAATGGAATACAAAGATCGTGTCTTTCTCAACCTATTTTGCAAAAATGACACGCTCTCCCATTTCTCGTGTCCTAGCATATCCCAACAAAATGAACAAGTCGAACGCAAACATAAATACATTCTTGACACAGTTCGTGCTCTCCTTATTTCTCCATCCTGTCCTGAGCGTTTTTTGGGTGATGTTGCCTTCACTACCATATACACAATAAATCATATCCCTTCCACTACAATCCAGCACCAATCTCCAGTTGAGCGTCTTTTCAGTAAATCTCCCGATTACTCTAAACTCAAAGTCTTTGGTTGAAGGTCTGTCCTGAGCGTTTTTGGGTGATGCTGCCTTCACCACCATATACACAATAAATCGTGTCCCTTCCACTACAATCCATCATCAATCTTCATTTGAGCGTCCTTTCAGTAAACCAGTTGAGCCAATCTTGCACTTTACGCTGAGTCCACTCTAGAACTACCACCTGAACCCACTCTAGAACCACGAGCTGATCTCACCATTCCAACTCCATCGACCATACTTGAGACTTCTCCTATGGCTGATGATTCTGTACCGTCTCTGAGACCCATGCTCTAGATCACCCCCGCTGCTCTACTAGGGTAACTCATCATCCACCCTATCTTACTGATTTTCATTGCTTTTTCTACTATACTTCATCTACATGAGCTTCAATCCTATAAGAAGGCTAGTACTAATCCTCTTTGGTAGAAAGCAATAGACGAAAAACTTCAAGCCCTCGTCAAAACTCACACCTGGGATATTGTTGATCTTCCTCTTGGAAAAACTCCTATTGGGTACAAATTAGTGTTTAAGATTAAAACACTATCTGATAGTTCTGTTGAATGATACAAAGCCTAACTTGTTGCCAAAGGGATTTGCTTAGGAATATGGCATTGACTATGAATAGACAGTTGCTCCAGTGGTACGGCTCATATCTATTTATACCTCTTTTTGTCGTCGTTGTCATTAAAAAATGGATTTTCTTTTATATGGATGCCAAAAATGCATTTCTCAATGTCGATCTTCTTGAGGAAGTTTATATGCATACCCCTCCTAGCCTAGTTGCCTCTTGAAATAAAGTTTGTCGTCTTCGTCATGCCTTATATGGTTTGAAACAAGCTCCGTGTGTCTAGTTTGCAAAATTTAGCACTACTATTCATTAGTTTTGGTTCATATCCAGTGCTCATGATTCAACTCTGTTTATTTGCCACACTGATAATTGTATTATCCTTATTTTATTGTACTTGGATAACATGATTATTACTGGGGATGATCTATGCGGTATCTCTGAACTCAAAACGTTTTTCAGTGGATAATTTGAGATGAAAGATCTTGGCGTGCTCACTTACTTTCTTAGTCTCAAAGTCTCATCCGATTCAGATAGATATTTTCTCTTTCAGGCCAAATATGCCTCGAATCTTCTTTCCAAGGCTGGCATAATTAACTCCAGCACTACCACTACTTCTCTGGAGCCGAATATCAGACTCACTCCACTAGATGGTTCGCCTCTTCTGGATGTCAATCTATATCGCCAGTTGAAAGTTTGGTATACCTCACTGTTACTCGCTTAAAGATTGCCTATGTTGTTCATTAAGTCAGTCAGTTCTTATCCGTTTCTCAAACCACTCATTACTCAACTGTTCTTTGTATCCGTCGGTATGTCAAGGGTACCTTATTTCATGGACTTTATTTTTCAGCCCAATTTGCTCCTACTTTACAGGTTTATTCTAATGCTGATTGGGTTAAAGATCTCACGAACCAACAATCAACTAATGGTTATTGTTTATTCTTGGGTAACTCTCTCATTTCTTAGCGTAGTAAGAAATAAATTGTGGTTGCTTATTCTAGTACTGAAGCTGAATATCATGCCATGGCTAATGCAACACAAGAACTATTTTGGTTTCGGTGGCTCCTGCCTAACATGGGAATCTCTTCTCCTACGACCACTGTTTTACACTGTAATAATAGGAGTGCTATTCAGATCGCTCACAATGATATCTTTCACGAGCATACAAAACACATTGAGATTGATTGCCACTTCATTCATCATCACATTCTCTAGAATACAGTTCGTCTATAATCCGTCAGTTCAGCTGACCAGATAGCAAATATTTTCACTAAAGCTCATCCAGTTGGACGCTTTCACTATTTGGTTTCCAAACTCAAGTTCATGTCTCATTTACCGCCTTGAATTTGGGAGGGGGGGTTGTTAATGTTGATATAATTTATGGGCTTGGCCCATTAGGTCAAAACCCTAACCCTAGGGTTCCCTTAGTCCCCTATAAATATTCCTATTGTATATCTCTGTAATACACACTATTTTTCTGAATGTCAATACAATTATTTCATATTCACAATTCCACTTCTCAATTATTCTAACATTACAGAAGCATAAAATAGAAATCTCGCAGATATAGCTTTAGGAAATTACCTGGACCATTAGGAAGAAAAATGGAACAAAAATGGAATAAACAAAATGGAAATAAGATAGGATTATGAATAAGACCAAGAATTATGTTTGTATATGAACATCTTAGGAAAGCTTGTTTAGCCACACAAATACGAAAAACACTAGATAAACAAAATTATGGATTTTGTAAAAATGTCATTTATATAACACAACAATATGGAGAAAAAAGAAGTGTCACACCCCACCCCGGACACTCGTCACCCCTGGGCCGGCGTGACGTTGACATGACATCACCTATCCAACTATATCAACCAAAAATACAACAGATATACCAAATTGTCATCTATACAACATATACATAATTTTTCAACTATAAGGATATTCCCGCTTCAACAATAGGAATAATAAACTAAAACTCATGAAACTCCCTTAGGTTCACTTCTAACAGTTCATCCCAAATTTCACTCTTCGACTCCAACGCATGACCCGAATAACTCTATCTAGTGCCAATAGGGGACCGACTGACTCCTATCCGCTCCACCTGCTAGTGTACTGTCTTTTTAGTAAAAAAATATTTTTTAAAATAATAATTCATTCTACAACATCTAAATGGATCAAGCGGAAGTATATAAACATCACATAATTAGTAAAAATCTCCATAATATAAGCAGTGAAAATAAAGCAATAAGTATAAGTTCCATTCAAACCTATCTAGCATAAAATAATATCAATCACCATAATAAATAATAAATCACCCAGTATAAGTTAAAACACCACATCTCAAAACACCCCTCCACCACAACACACACTGACTAACCATAGTGATCGTTTTAACTTCATGATCGGGAGTTGCAACGGTACCGTAACCATCCGTAGGATATGCTTTCCTAGCGGACCTAACTGCGTAGATAATCACCTACCGGACGTCTCCAGAAGACATAATATAAATCACTACATAATATAAATCACCACTTGTCGGACCACCCTTCGGACGAACATAAACTATGGCATAGTCCAACCAACAACACCAATCAAAACAATAACACCATTTTGCCGAAGCAGATAATCACCATCGTCAAATCAATAACATAGTCAAATTATCAACATCCCCTCATTTCCAAAACCGATTTAATCCAAAAATCATATTTTTCACCAAAACCATTCTTCTACCCTTTATTTTTAGAAAACAATGCATTTTTAGAAAAACATATATTTTTCAATCTCTTTTAAAATCACCCAAATCCGACAAAACTCATTTTTCAGCTTCCTTTTAAAACTATCATAATTTAACGAAAATCTATTTCCTCTACTCACCCAAAACCTGCTTGATCCATATCATTTATAAAATCATACAGTCCAAGTAAAACCATTTTACACACACATTTATATATATATATATATATATATATAGTTTGGTAAGAAGATAGTACACTCACTTGGATGTCCATTTCCGTAAACTCTTACCCACTATCCTTTACCTGTATTCCTGTGCCTGCGAACCTAATAAAGTCATGCCTAAATTAATATTTTATGTAAACATAACCAAATCAGAAATTGTAGACTCCAAATTTCGTAATTTCCTATTTCTCGCGCTTTAATGTAAAATTTACTATATCGATCTATTTCCTATCGCCATTTTTCAATTAAGACACTTAAATACATATATTAAGGAAGTTTGAAATTCTACCTTTTCCAAAATTTTCCAAGGGCCGCGAGATTGGATCATTAATTTTAGTAGGGTGGTTTGTGCGAATTTCCTTTCCCCCCCCCCCCCCCCCCTTTTTCTTTTCTTTTTCTCCTTCATTTTCCCGCGTTTCCTCTTCTTCCTATTTTGTTTGCTGTTTCGGTTCCTATTACAGCCCCGGCCAACCACGCTCCGATCACGCCACCGTCTGCCGGCCATCTACAACCAACCACAACTACTTACAACTGCACACACACACACACACACATACAAACGCAGACCAAGCAGAGGTGCACACACACCCCCCAACAGTTTCACACCCACCCACTTCTCTCTCTCTCTCTCTCTATACTCCACTCCGGTGTCAACTCCGGCGACATCCCACACTACCATACACACACAACATATGAACAACCGCCACCCATACCCACAACTAAACACTCATGGCGGTCCAACGACGACGGCCGAGAGACACCCTCACACACCACGTTCGAACCACAGTCGGACCAAACTCCCCCCCCCACATACCAACACCGGACGACGAGCAGCAACACACACCCACTTGCTGCCGAACGGAACACTCACACTTACACAGCGGCACCCACACACCGCCCACCTAAAATCGTTGACGAACCATCCTCTCTCTCTAATCCACCGCCGGCGACGACTCCGGCGATCAACGGCGAGCACTCCCACGCTCACACACATGCGGAATGGCCGACCGAACACCGCCGAAAAACCACCTGAACCTCTCTCTCTCTCTCTCCGATTTCCTCACAGTTGAACGACGACACCGCCGGCTACTTTCTTCTTTCTCTCTCTCTCTCTTTCTTTTTCTCTTTTGATTTGTTTCTCTATTCTTCCTCTCCCTCTCCATCTGTGTGTATATATATATATATATAAAAAGAGAGAGAGAGAATGCTCACCGACTCGACTCCCTTTCCGTTCTTCTCCATCCTTCGGCTCCTCTCCCGACACACGCACGATCACACACACACACACACACACACACACACACACATAAAGATATAAAATATATTTTTTGTAATTACACTAACCTCCCTTCTTTTTAGTTAGTATATTAATTAAACTCATATTCTACTTTCAATGCACTTGAAAATTACAATTCGACCCTTAAAATTTTAAATCACACAATTAATATCGCAATCCACCCCGATATTTTTGAGATATCTTAAAATGCGACTAAAATTGTTCGTATAAAAAAATCGGGGTCTTACAAGAAGAATACGTAAAAAATACAAAAAATTAAGAAAGGAGTATAAAAAGAAAAATATTATAATAAGCAATATAAAGATAGAAAAGATAATAAACTCTATAAACCATATAGAAGAATGAAATTTATAAGAAAAAGTAAAACTTATAGAAAAAGAGCAGATCAAAAAGCAAAATGTTCATGTTTTAAATGTGGACACAAACAATTAGCAAACATATGTCCTAATAAAAGAAAAAAACATAGAAAGAGCATATAAATAACTTAACAAATGGTGTCCACATGTAATATCCCAAAAATTTATATTTTAAAAGAATTTTTTTTTATATAAATTTAATATTTTTAGGATTGTTTTACAAATTTATGATATAAATAATATTTGATAATTTTTTGGGGTTAAATGTTAATTTTAAATTGATTTTAAAAAGATTTGAAATATAATTAATATTTTTTTTATTCCAAAAGGAATAATAGTATAAATAAAGAAATTAAAATAACTAAATATAATGTTGCCTTCCTAGGGAAGGAAACTTCCTAAAACCGTATAATCATATATGTGGTTTTCAAAATAGACACGCGGCTTCATGTGTATACACACACACACACACTCTTATACGTATACATGTGTGTTAAAAAAGATGAAAATAATAAAGATTGATCAATACATTATCGATTTTGGTTCGGATTTCAAATAGAATTTCTAACTCTTTTAATATTTGTATTTAGTATCTTTCTTGAGTACGTGATTCATGCCAAAGTTGTTGTTAAATTTTAATTATTAATTTTCATGAAATAATTAGGGATATTATGTGAAAATTATGTGAGATATACATTTATATGTTTAGTCAGTGATTGATTAAATGCACATATTGGGAAGGCTTGTTACTGTAGGTAGCATTTGGGAATTCGAGCTTTGGTATTGGATTTAGAGTGCAAACACATTATATTTTTCTTTTAAAAATGAATTCATGGTAATTATATTATAATTATAATTATAATTGAATTTCTATTCTATTTGTAATAATTCATTATCGTTGTAAAAATTGACTCGATAAATCGATAATTATAACTATCTATAATGTTGTAAAATTTCTCAAATTTTATGAAATAAAATATTGGTCGTTCGGTCGGATTTTTATTTAATAGAACTTGGCCATTCGGTTTTAGTGTTAATGCTCCAAGGGAACAAATCGTGTGGCAGCCCTGGGAAACCATGTCGTTATACACACCCTCTATTTGAAACAGAGGGTGATATCCACACAGAGAGAGAGAGAGAGAAGAAGGAGAAAAAGAAGAAGGAGAGAGAGAGAGGGAAAAAAAAAAAAACAAAGAAGAAAAGAAAAATGAAAGAAAAGAAGAAAAATAAAAAAAAATAATAAAAGAATGTTTTACCCCTCATTTCTGTTAGATTGGATAGAAAATGTAATAGAATGATTTTTTAAAACTGAGTGCATATTTAGAGGGTTTAAACTGAAACAAAAAAAAATTAATTGGACCATATAGAAATGTGTCAATAGTTAAAGAGTATATAATGTATTTTTTCTTATAATAAATGACTGAAAAATAAAAACAAAAATAATTTAAACATTATATAATAATGGTACCAAATATTCTTTCATATTCCTCTTACATGTAGAACTCTATTATTCTATTATATAAATCAAGGTTGCTTTCACTATTCATTTTAATATGTAAAATTATATATTTATCCTCTAAATTTGTGAAAACTAAATGAATATTTAGTTTACTATTCATTTGTTTAAGTTAAATTAACAAAGTGCCCTTCAAATTTTATTTTTTTAAAAAAAAAAATGAACTTGTCCATCAAGGCACACTTTTTAAAAAATTTAAAGAAAAACCATTTAACATAACTATACTATAAATAATTAAATATTTTTATTAAAAAATAAATTTCTAAATTGTACTTTTTGAAAGAAAAAAAAATAGACAGTTCATTTTGTTGTGTAAAAAAAATCTCTCATTATCTATATCAATATCTATATCAATACTCTTCTCTATCTATTTGTATTCTATTATATAAATAACGGTTGCTTTCACTATTCATTTTGATATGTAAAATTACATATTTATCCTCCAAATTTGTGAAAACTAAAGGTCAATTTTTTGACCTATTTGTACATATTATATAAATATTATATATTTGTAGCTCTAATTATTCAATGTTAAAGGTATTTTTTTTTTCATATCTATAAGTAAAATCTTAAATTTATTATAAAAAATATAAAACTAAAGGTTCATTTTTTTATTTTTTAAAAGAAATGCATTTAATATTTCTATATATTATAGTAATAATGTATATATATAAACATATAGACAAGTTTTTTGTATAATAATTTTATACACAAAGTAGATTTACAAATTGAACTTAAAAATTTTTAAAATTGTTCTACCATTTTTGTATTGCATACTTAAAAGTAATACTATTCGGCATATATTAAAAAAATGAAAATAAAACTGTCAAATTATTTCATAGAAATATAAAATGTAAAAATAATTTTATAAAATTATGTAACCACAAACATAATTACGAATATTTAATTTAAGATTTTTTAAGTAGTTTTAAAACATATTTTGAAAATAATAGATAATATTTTCACTTTATTTAGAACAAAATTTATAATAATTTGATAGATTTTTTATTTTTATTTTTGTTCTTTCATAATAGTTATAGATTTATTTTTCTATTTTCATAATAGTTATAGATTTTATTTTTTTTACTTTTATACATTTGGTGGGATTATTATCATCAGTAATTTATTTTTTTAATTATAACACATAAAATAAATTAACAGTGTTACCTAATTGCAATTGAAATTCATGTGACTTTACGACTATTATATGGCTTATTTGCTCATTTTAACTGTGATGTTTTCAAATGTGTTGTTTACTCAAATTTACATTCTCAACACTTTGTTGCTAAATTTATTTCATCAATTTTTTTTTTTTTTTTTTTTTATCAAAACACAAAAAATATATATATGCAAGGGTATGTGTCACAAACAGCTTCAAAATCGCAATTCTTGTCTATGGAAATATCTTTCATCTTTTGATCATGTCATATGCACATGCTTATTATTAGTAGTAAGGGTGTAAATCGGTAGGTCGGATTGGGATTGAAGGATTTCAGTTAACTGACTTGAAGAAAAATTCTGGGAGCTCCCCGAACTGAAACCAACCATGTGGCCTTAGTACCCCTGTCTAATTCGGTGTTGGTCAGGGTTGGTTGTGTCAATTGGTTGTCGCGTAACAAGAACAAAAAAAATAAGGATGAAATACTAAATATTTGTACATTTGAATTTTTTTGTAAATTTGAGATAGAGAAGGAGAAATAATCAAGAAACATAGTAAAGAATAGGAAAAAAAAAACTTACAGAGCGTCAAATCGGAGCAGGAGACGAAGAAGGAACATGAGACAGAGACGGCGATAAACAACAGCGTTGCCAGAATCATCGACGGTGAGATTATTAGGGTTTGATAGACGCAAGATTATTGGACATTGAGATTATTAGACGACGTAGGAATCACACAAGAATCATTGAGAAATCATCTCTTATGGTTTGATAGACAACGATGGCTCTAAGATCGAGAGAGAGAAAAAGAGGAAGGGGAGAGTGGCCATAGGGTTGAAATTTGGAAAATGAATGATTTGAATCTGATTAGGGTTATATTTATATATGGGGTCTTTCCGTAATATGCCATGTTTTAGGGGGTATTTGATAAATGTATATTATTAGGGTTTATGGTTCATGTGCATCAGGTATGAGTGGATGGGTACCCGAGCCGAAGTGGTTTTGTTGGGTTTGGGTGAAAGAAAAAAAAACTACTCATAACCGACCGACCCCGCCATCGGGTCAGATAGGTATGGTGTAGTGGGTTGGATTTTCAGATAATATTTATACCCTTAATTAGTAGATATGGTAAATTTCACTTACACTATATTTTTATTTTTATTTTCTTATCATCATTTAATTTAGAGTATATCAACTTAATTTCAATTTTTTAGCTAATCGTAATCTTGTCATTTCTTTACATGAAATTAATTCTGTTAATTGTTTTAAATAAATTTCAACATTTAATATTAGGGTTTATACCACTCACCTCCCCTATCATTTTGCCTTAAACCAGATAACTCCTCTGTTATTTTACAAATACCAGTCAACCCCATTGACCAATTTTTTTGTGTTAAAAGATATAAATACCCTTATGTTATTTTGGAAACATTATATTTTAAGGGTTAATAGTACTTTAATTAAATGTGATCTATTTACAAATTTTGTAAAACTTAATGGGTCAAGGTGTATTATAAATTTTTATTCATCATCTCCTCTCTCTGCCAAGCACTATCTTTTCTCTCTCTTCTGGTACCAACCACCCCCCCACCGGCCACTCCCAACCCAACCATCCAAACATGCCGGTGCCTCTTTTGAGTCTTAACAGATTCGGGACTATCACTCTCTATAATTCTTGATTTCAGGCTCCGAATAGGCAATCCCAAGGGTTTATAGTCATTACCCAAATCAGATTTATAGTTTCCATTAGCAACATAAACCTTTAATTCACCTTCAGAGTACTGTGAATTCCAAGTTTGATTTACCTTTTCTCGATCCAACCTATATTGGTTTTCTAAACCATTTCTGAAAGTTGCAAATCTAGAAATCTGATCAATTTTAGAGCATTTAATCGCAGATAAATTAATGGATTCATACTGTGACCCACTTAAATTTTCAAAACCATCTTCGAAAATCAAAGAAAAATGTGAAATTTTGGAAAAAAATCTTTGCGAACTATCAATTATCGAGTGAGTTTCGCTATCAAATTTTGAGCCAAATCTACAGAACAAGCCATATGAAACAGCAACGCCAATGAACAGAAGGTGTAGGAGTTCCCAAAACCTAGTGAGCATACTTTGGCTAATAAATCTGGGGGCTTGTGAAGGAAATATTGGAATGAAAACAAGAACAAGTACGATAACGAGAGATCTATAGAGGAAGTTTGTGTGCGACTTACATGGGGTTTGTGGAATTTGATCCAGAAATAAAAGATGGGTTTTGCTGAAGGAGTCTGAACTCGCCATTGATGAACAAAGAGATGAATAGAAATTGAGGCTATAAGACGAAGTGGTGAAGACTTGGGATTGAAGGAAATCTGGAAAATACTCAAAAGAGGAAGCGTTGTGTGTGTGTGTGTGAGAGAGAGAGAGAGAAAAGACAGGGACTCGTTTGTTGCTGGCGCCACCGCCGCCGCCATTTTCTGCTGCTGCCGGTGGAGTTGAGGGAGGCGGTGGTGTTAAAGGAGGAGGAGGTGGACGAAGAAGCAAGGAAGAGGGTGCGGACCATGGAGAGGCGAGAGGAGAGGTGGAGAGGGAGGATCTGTCATTTGTAGAGGGCGGCGGAGGACTTGCGAGGGGAGAGAGAGATGTCCGATCCGAGAGAAGATGACCAAAGAAAAATAAAATAAAAAATTATAATATTAATCCTTTATGTTTAGTCATATATTCAAATAACTCTTTAGTTATTATTTTTAAATGAATAAGGGTAAAATTGTTATTACAATAAAAAAATATTATTTTTTAATCAATAAAGGAGGTAAGTGGTGTTTGACCAAAAAGATAAGAGAGGTGACTGGTATTTGTAAAATGACAGGAAAAATATCTGATTTAGTGTAAAAATATAAGGGAGGTAAATGGTATAAACCCTTTAATATTATAAGAAATAAAAATTTTATATTCCATATTTCTTTATTGACTTTTAAAAAAAATTAATATACATATTTTCAGTGTGATTTTGAAAGAACAAATAATGTAAAAATTTATAAAGAGTAACAAATTATTTAGTCTTTTAGAGATGTATAAACTAGAAGATTGCTCTTTGATTCAAATAATTAAGTTTATGGTCTTCACAGAAATTATAGAAAAAAGTCATCGATAAATGCCCTCCCAATTTATTTTTATTTACGAACCGTGCCATTGAAATTTCTGTCTAAATGTTCACTCTATATTTCAGAATCATTATTAGTTCACTTAAATAATGATTTACACGTTCTATGTGAATATTCACTCAACGCCACCAAAATTTTAAGAATTAAATTTTCAGTGTGAATATTCACTCAAATTTTCAAAACAAAATTTTGAATTCACTCAATTTCCGCTCAAACAATAATTCACACGTTCTGTGTGAATATTCATTTAGTATTTCAGAAATAATTATTTTATTTCACTCAAATAATGGTTCACACTTTTTGTGTGAATGTCCACTCAATATTTCAGAACAATATTTTGATTCACTAAAAAATCACTCGACAAATAGTTTACACGTTTTGTGTGAATGTTCACTCAAATATTTGAGAAACGATTAAAACACATCAAGAATAAACGAAAACTCTACACAAATCAACAAAAAATCACATAAAACATTAACTAGTCTGGAAATTCACGGCACAATCTGAACACTAACGTGAAACCTAAAAAAAAAAAAAAACTCAAATTCACTGATCTAAACACATTTATATGAACATTTACGTGAGCAAAATGTTAATGTGTGAATATTAACGTAAAAACCCACTCACAGTCATTAAAGATAATCAAGAACAAAAAACAAACAAACAAGATTAACGAAAAATTTGGAACAAATCGGATTTTCATTGGATTAATTCCAAATTTGGAATTAAAGAGAACTAGAGAGAGAGAGATGGCGGCAATGAACAACAATATGACGAACGGTCGACGAGGTATTGGATTTGGGATTTTCATCAGATTAATTCCAGATCTGGAAGTAAAGAGAACTAGAAAGAGAAAGAGAATAAAGAGATGGCGCCGAACGGTAACATGACAAACGGCCGACGAGGTACTAGACGACAGCGGTGCAGATCTGGACAACAACAACTAGGTACTGGACAACGGCGGCGACGAGGGGACCTTCAAGAACGAGTGCAGATCTAGACAGCGAAGACGAACGTCGTAGATTTGGACGAAGACGAACAGCGTAGATATGGACGAAGACGAACAGTGAGACGGCAAGGACTTTCTAAGACGAGCGTAAATTTGGACGACGAAGACAAACGGCGCAACGACGAGAACCTTCAAGAACGAGTGCGGTGTCGACGGAGAGAGGAGCTACTGCTCTTCCGTTTCGAGAGGTTAGAGAGAATAGGGTCAACGGGCTGAAATGAGGTTGTATTATGGTTTTATTTAGGGTTTCCAATATTATATAGATGAGGGTATAAACGTTTTCTTAATAAATTTAGTCAACGGTCAAAGGACTATAGACTAAGAATCTTGTTAAAAAAGACTAATTTACAACGCAATTGTTTAAAAAGTTTTTTTACTAAAGTAACTCTTAAATAAGGGTTAAACAATAAAAATCTCATTTATAAATATGTCAAATAAAAAATATAACAGGCACGTGCCTCGCACGTTCTCTCCACCTTGTATAAGGAAAAAAGAAGATTTCATTTACTATTCATTTGTATAAGTAAAATTACGAAAGTGCCCTTCAAAATTTTAAAATAAAAAAAATCCACTTGTCCTTTAAGGTACACTTTTAATTTTTTTTTCAAAGAAAAATCATTTAGCGTATATATTATATACTATAAATAATTAAATATATTTATTGAAAAACTAGATTTCTAAATTGTACTTTTTGAAGAAAAAAATTTAGATAGTCTCATTTTGTTTTGTAAAAAAAAAATCCAATTATATATAGAAACACAAAAAAAGTATAAAGAATTATAAAAAAAATTGTAACACCAAAAACATAAAATACATATATTCAACTTAATGTAATTTTTTTTTTGGCCATTAGATTTAGATTTTGACTTTTCGATTGAAATAGTTTTAATTAAAAAAAAATTGTGGATATTTTAATCTCTATTTTTATAAAAAAAAAACTATGTTTTTAAAAATATTATATATTCAAAGTATATTACATGTCATCTTTTGTGATTGAATATATATATATATATATATATATATTATTTATATTATTGCAGTGATATGTATATTTTTACTTTTTTAATTTTTTTATTACTAGATACCTAAAATAGTATAATCATATTTACAAACTTTTTATACTCTTATCAAATAGTGATCTCTATTTTTTCGACTATCATCATCTAAAATGAAAGTTATACTACTGAATAGAGATATTAATAATTTTTTACTATTTTTTTTACTTTAAACCGACTTTATTGAGATATTCATACTTCTAAATGTATTAAATTATTATGTTTTATGCATAGTCTAATTGCGATTGATATTTACATTCATATATATTTTTTGTTAATAATAATTCATGAAATTTTGAAAGTATGTTTGTTCATAATAAATGATAAGAATTGAGATATTTTATTATTTGATGCAAGTGATTGTACAAATTGAAATATCATAATATATCCACATTTGAACGGTTTACAACTTGTAATTAAGTATATATACTTTATCCTTCTTCTTCTTCTTTTTTCATAAAATATATTGGATATAGGAGATGATAGACACGTAATTTTACATAAAGTCCTTATTATCTTTGAATATTATCAATTCAAGTCACCTCATTTTCACCATCACTAAAGCTTCCATTGCTATTCATTTGGATAAGTACAATAAATAATAAATAACTAAGAGTTACTTTTTAACTCTTTTTTTTTTTCAAAGTACATTACAAAATTTATTATATCTATCTGTAACTATTATAAAAACCAAAAATTTATTCAGCATTGATTTGTATTAAAATTGTCCTTAAAGGATTAAAAATTAAAAACTCATATTTTTAATTATTATTCATAAGAGAAATATTTAATATATATATTATTAAACACTTCATATTACACATGCCTTTGCTTGTTTGTTTTTTTTGGATAAACTACCCTTTCTATTTGTGTATGTATCTTTTTATTATGTTAAGCTGTATGACTATTATCAATTATTCAAAATTAAATACGTATATATGTATATATAAAATATATATATAAAACATAAAAGAAAAATTAGAATTTCAATACAAGTGCCACCTCATTTATCATCCTATAGTTCGTCATCACTATTAAAATTCTTATCACTATTTATTTGTAAAGGTAGAATAATCAAATAAAAAATTAAAAGTTGTTTTTTTATTTTTTTAATAAAAATATTTAATATATGACAAATATATTACATTTCATTGACTCTTTGACTTAATTTGTAATTCTTTTTTTTAATTGTAACTAAAAAAAAATAAAAATAATTGTAGCTAAAATTACTGATGAACATTTTACATATAAAGTTTTTAGTGACAAAGGTGGTGGTGCGGACAACAATATCGATGACCAGCAATAAACAATGACAATTGACAAAAGTGGCGAACAACAAGACTACAAATTAATTTAAAAATGGCGGGATATAGATTAAAAGTGTAGTGTAAAATAGACATGAACTAACTTATTGATGGAGATGTTAAATGTTATTTTTCTTCAGGATAAAAAGCGGATTCATAAGGCACATGAAAAATCAATAACATATTTTTAAATGGATCATGAGCCTTACTTGTAAATATATTTTTTTTAAATTGAAAAATATAAAATTAAAATTTTATTATATTTTTTTTTTTTAGTAATGACGGGCAAGGACTCTTCCTAGTCTACTCTATAAATAAATGGTTAGAATTTATTTGAATCCATAGTGCATACATCGAAATCAGGTGGGTCCACTGAAAAGAGTTATCTTATCAAGCTCTAGAGTCCAGGTCTCGGATGACCCATGTTATCTAAATGCAATATTACGAGTGAGCAGTTTTTTCCCTCCCCAAGTCGTAGAATTTCAACTACAAGCTTCCATTTCTTCGCGTTGTCGTGCATATTACACTGATAGCAAAGGTACTCTTTATCATTCTCTGCGTGCTTTTGCGTGGTGCGAGAGTGCGAATTTGCTTCTGTATGATGCTCCATGAGCAGTGAAATTCCGGCAACCGGTGACCAATGACTGTATCTTCCGCCGGATTCTTTCCCCAATCTCTTCCTTTTGGTAGTACCCAGCTGAACCCCAATTTTCATTCCCATCACAACGCTGTGGTAAGCTGCAGAAGTGCCGACCACACAAAAATTGCCACCAGAAAGTCACACAAGGCCAACGTTTCTAGCGAAATAAGGCCGTCCCATTTGCAATTCCATGGTTCCAGAGATGCCCATTTAGTGAAACAACTCAGTAGGTCCTGCAGAGAAGGCAATTACGATGAATCACTATACGTCCTCGAGAGCTTGGTGAGCAGGGGTCACAAACCCGATGTGGTTCTCTGCACACGGCTCATGAAAGGCATCTTCTGTGCCAAAAATGTTGAAAAACCCATGAGGATCCTCCAGATTCTGGAGTCCCATGGTGAACCTGATATATATGCATATAATACAATCATCAATGGGTTTTGTAAGGCTAATCTCGTCGATTCAGCAAATGAGGTCTTGGATCGGATGAGGGATCGTGGAATCTCTCCAAATGTGATTACATATAACATAATGATTGGGAGCCTGTGCAGTAGAGGGAAACTAGGATCAGCTCTGAAGGTGTTTGATAAGCTATCCGAAGATGACTGTAAGCCTACCGTGGTAACATACACAATTCTCATTGAGGCAACCATTTCCCAAGGTGGCACAGAAGAAGCAATGAAACTGCTCGATGAAATGCTACAGAGGGGTCTTCAACCCGATATGCAAACATATAATGTAATCATTAGGGGAATGTGTGAAGAAGGGAAGATAGACGAAGTTTTCAAGTTTGTTTGCGGTTTGAAGGCGAAGGGATGCGAACTCAATATGTATTCTTACAATGGCCTTCTAAGGGCCTTACTGAGCCACGGTAAGTGGAATGAGGGTAAGAAGTTGGTTAAGGAGATGATTTCGGGAGGTCATGAGCCGGATTTGATCACTTATAGCATCTTGATAAGCTCCCTGTGCCAAGAAGGAAGGCTAGATGAAGCCATCAATGCTTTCAAGATCATGATGGACAAGGGAGTAAAACCCGATAGCTGCACTTACGATCCCTTGATTTGTGCTCTATGCAGAAGGGGAAGATTAGATTTGGTAACTTCTTTCTTGGATCACATGATTTCCATTGGCTGTTTACCGGATGTAGTGAATTACAATAATATCCTGTTAGCTACGTGCAAAACCGGAAACCCTGATCAGGCCATCAAATTCTTTCAGAAACTCGGTGAATTGGGGATTTCTTTGGATGCAAGTACTTACAATACAATGATCTCTGCTTTGTGGAATAGTGGAGACAGAAGTAGAGTATTGGAAATAGTTTCTGAGATGATAAACAAGGGGATTGACCCTGATTATGTAACTTACAATTCATTGATATCGTATTTATGCAGAGACGGGTTGGTAGATGAAGCGGTTAAGTTTCTGGGGAGCATGGAGAGCGGTGGCTTTGAACCGACGGTGATGACATATAGGAATGTGATGCGTGCATTGTGCAAAGCTCATAGAATTGATGATGCGGTTGAAATGCTAGCGGAAATGGTGGAAAAGGGTGTGCAGCCTAATGAAGCGACTTATGTTAGTTTGATTGAAGGGATTGGATTTGCTGGATGGAGAAATGAGGCCATGGAGTTGGCTAATTATCTTTTCAAGATGCATGCAATTTCAGAAAATATGATGAAGCGTCTGAACAAAACGCTTCCCGTGTTTGACATTTGTAAAGACTAACGGGTCTTGTAAATTAGTGTCTTTCGGGTAACGATATGCATCCTCCTCTGCTGCTTTTGCTCACTGGTTATTTTCCGTTAAGACTATAGATTTCTGTCAAAAGAGTGGTGCTTCGTTATCGTCGTATTGAAAACAACTTAAGAGTGTGTTCGGATAAGAAATCTGATAAATTCATAGAATTTGGAATTTGAGGGTAAGCCTTGGGTACAATGGTAAGGTTGCTCCATTGTGCTGGATTCAAATATTGGAAACAACATCTTTGTATACTAAGGTAAGGTTGTGTACATCTAACCCTCCACAGACTCTGCAATGGCTCGAGCCTTCGTGCACTAAACTACCTTTTTAATAGAATTTGGAAATTATGGAATTTTGACAAATTACTTTATAAATTAGCCAAAAAAGAAAGTTAAATTTAGAAATCCCTTATCAAAATCAAATCCTTCACCTAATCACACCCTTACATGTGTTTATTCATTGCTTACTTTTTTACCAGATTATTTAAAAAATCCCATTTATCCTTGTTCTATGCAGTTAAATAATGCAAATCTTATCTAGGATTTTTATGAGCAAGTCCAAATCTGAAAATAAAAATAAAAGAGGGCCCTAATGGATTAGGCCTAATTCCAGAAAACACACACAAAAAAAAAAAAAAAAAAAAAAAAAAAAAAAAAAAAATCCTTAAAAAAAAACCCATCTGTGAGTCCACGCGCTCGTTGTTTTGCGATTTTGTTCTTAAGCTAACCTTTAACCTTTCCTTCAAAATTCTGCTTGATTCATGGTAAGATTGGTTACGGTTTCCATTTTGAATTTGAATTTCCTTCTTAATTGCCATTGACGTCTTCTTTTGAACAAATGAGAGGTGCGAGCGCCATTTTTCGGTCATCTTATTCAGTTTTTGTTCGGTTCAGAGACGAACTTCGTTTCAGATTTCCAAGTTTGCAGGGATTTGAGAACTTGATTAATCATTGTAAGTCTCCTTGTTTACTGATTTGATTTTGTTTTTCATTTCATATTGAGTTTCGAGTTGATATTATGCTATAAACACCGCTCAATTTGCAGTCGCTCTTGATTGTTGTTGTCTGTTTTCTATTTCTAAACATGATTTATGATTCTTTTTTTATTGTTGTGAAAATCTTTTTCTTTATGACGGCTGCTTATTTTCCAGATGGCTGTTTGGTTACTTTCTTCCCATTGATTTTTTTCATTGTAACAGGATGTTCTAATTTTCTAGGACATCTGTTGTCCTGTTTTGTTTATACATAATCACAAGAACTTTTTGTTGTTGAGGATGAGCTTCAGTTACAATGGTAATATTGTTCCATTGTGAACAATAGTAAGGTTGCATACATCTAACTCTTCCAGGACCCTGTAATGACAGTAGTATTTGTGCACTATCTAACTCTGCCAGGACCCTGTAATGACAGTAGCATTTGTGCACTAAGCTGCACTTTTATGATAGTTGTTAATGTGATGTTTATCGTATTTTAAAAGTAACGCACACATTTTTACTCTCTTTTTTATGTATCACGAAAAATTAGTGTTAGCATGAACATAATTATGTAAAGAGTTGTTATTTTTTGAAGTCTGACAATTTCTTATGTATTTGATTTGATTTGATTTTATGTTGTTAAATATTTAATGTGTTTAAATTGATAGTTTAATATCATTTTTTTATTTTGTTCAAGAAATGGAAATTCAGTTGAATGTTATGCTTATGTTTAAACACATGCGAGCGACACATCCATTCAGTATTGATAGTGATATGACTTTAGATAATTTGTATGAGCGTGCATGTTCTAAGTACAATGGATTGCATTGAGGAATTTTTCAGTTATCGTTTTCTATTTTGGATCATCTTAATTGTTCTCTCTCTCGAAGATGATGAGGCATTTTGCAATCTTAAGAAATTAACGAAGTGTCTAAAATTGGATTGTGTCGGTTAATCCATTAAACTGCCACATTAGGTAAAAGTACCCGGGTTGATGTTGAGCAAAGTAGTACTTAAAAAATAAATAAAATAAGAAGCCTTACCAGACAATACCTTGTTAATTTGGCCCTTGAAATATGTTGTTAACTTGGAACTTATGCATAAGTTATAATCTGATTATATTTCTCGAATTTTTTTATTTAAACAAATTTTGATCATTTGGTTTAGTATGGTTTATTTATAATCTGATTATAAAATATTTCTCAAATTTTTATAAAATGAAGTAGAGGTGATTTAATTCCAGTATTAATTCTCCGAAAGGAGAAACAGCGTGGCCGCCCTGAAAATTCGGGCCGTTACAAAGAGTTAAATCTTGTGTTTTTAGGAATTTCAAAAGTAATGGTTTGTGAAATGAGAGAGTTATCTGGTACAACGCACTGCAACATAATCACAGACACCAATTGTATTGAATTCTACACAAGAAAAAATTATTAATGTTATATAAAAAAAATACACAAATGTATATTTTTCTGAAGCTAATTTTATGGGGATCACAAATGTGTACACCAAAAATTTGAAGATCATTGTTAATGAAATATATGGGCTTGACCCCTTGGTCCATTAGGGCAAAATCCTAATTCTAGGGTCTCCCACTTTTCCAATAAATAGTTGTGTATATCGTTGTATTCTCTGTATCTTTTTAATAATATCAATACATTGTTCATATTCTCCACTTCTTAATTATCTTAATATTGTATCAAGAGCAAGTCTTTTCTGAATATGTTCTCTCTAATTTTTTTTTTTTGCAACCCGAAAGCTTCTACTGCCACATTATCTTTTCTCCCGTGGTTTTCGTCACTGCTATAGGCCGCATCATCACTCCGGTATCAGCAACCACCACACCACCGTCTTTGTCTTGCAGAAATGAACACAGCACCACCAAAATCACCGCCACCGAGATATCGACGAGCCCTTACGCGCCTCCCACAGTCTACAGCACCACCAAGCTTCTTCGTCTCGGATTTTGGGCTCTACCTCCTCAACCAGGGCTCAAAATCCATCTCATAATATACCATCGGAACTGTCTCGATGAGACAATTCAAACGACGTAAAAATCACTATCGTTTGATCACACACACACTCTCACACGCCGACAGAAGGCATCTACTTCAGTCGCTCTTAGATCCACGCGCCTGCTACCCTTTTCAGTGAGCTCAGCCTGCGACATCAGCCCTAATAGTCCAGTCAGCACACAGTTACCTGCCACCTCAGTGCCACGTCAACGCCACGTCAACTTGTTAACCGCCATGTTAACTTGTTGATCTCTATATCAGCGCCAGCCAGCAGTCCCCTACCACGTCACCGATTTTTTCTAAGGTAATTTCCTTTGACGAGTTTAGACCTTTTTAGACATATTTTTTGCAAAGTTGGACCGGTTCCCGAATTTCTTCGACGTTCTGGTTCTAATTCTGTTTACGGCATCCGTTTTATGATTTGAGACTCCTAGAACATACTTTCTTTTATATTTGTGTGAATTATACACCGGTTCACCTCCTTCTTTACGCCTATGGTTGACTCAGACTCACCCTAGGTTATTACTACTGTTCTGGATGAATCTAATTATGTTGTATGGGATCAAGAAATATCTAGTTTCCTTCGTGGATGGAAATTGTGGCGTTTTGTGACTGAAGATATTATTGAACCCAAGAAGAAGGACGACGAAGATGCTGATAAATACATTGACCGTTTAGAAGACTGGGATAACAAAAATCACCAGATTCTCACATGGTTTCGTGCCACTATCATCCTAAAAATCAAACTTCAATTTGGTACAGTCCAGACAGCTAAAGAAGTTTGGGATATTCTCCAGCACCGCTATACCAAAGCAGGCATCTCAAATCGATATCGCCTTCTTTCCACTCTTCATAGCATGCGCCAAGAACCTGAACAAACTGTCAACAATTTCCTATCTCAGATGATTACCGTGTGGAATCAATTGGCTATCACTGAACCAACCTAGGAATGCATAAAATACGCTACCGTTCATGGAAAGTACCGAACTAAGGCACACATTATGCAATTCTTGATGGGCTTGAGAGAAGAATTTGAGCTTGTATGAGCTTCAATCTTGTACCGGGGCGCTATACTTTCCCCAATGGTGTCCTTTCTGATCTACTCAGTGAGGAAACACGTCTTGCCAAATTACAAGGATCACATACAGACGTTGCCCTTATAACACCGATTGCTCTTGCCACACCAATTGCCAAGGACAACCTATCCCAAAAGCCCTTAAACTGCAGGTATTGCCATTCACAAAGGCATGAATTGCTCTTGCCACACCAATTGCCAAGAACCAGGCTACTATCTTGCAGACTGCCCTAAACTTTAATATGGAAATAAGTCAAATGGGAACCAATATCGCTCTCGAGGCTCTCGCAACCAGTCTTATTCCAAGTTAAAGAATGTTGCTGCTATAGCCACTGATACTACACCAACTTCATCAAACTCTCTACTTGATTGGAGTGGTTTCTACACTGCGCTTACCGAGGCTATAACTAAAACTGGTAACAATATAACCACGCCAACTACACCAGGTACATCTCGATAATATTTTGATTTTGCCTGTTGCAATCACATGACATATGATGCCTATATCTTTTCCTCTAAAACCTGTGATGAGCATGCACCTACTATTCACACTGCCAATGGATCAAATATGTTGGTCAGCGACATTGGACATGTTGGCAGTTCTCATTTGTCTCTCCCTGATATATGTTTGGTCCCTAACCTTACGCTTAATCTTATATCTGTTGAACAACTATGCGATCTTGGACTTAATTTGCATTTTTCTTCTACTGGTTGTCGTGTGCAGGACCTTCAGACAAGAAAACTCCTTAGAACCGGCCATAACGTTGGACACCTCTTTGAGTTCACTCACCTCCAAGTCCTATCCTTATCATCACTAAACCAATTAGCCGCATCCATCCCAACACTCTCACCCGTGATATTGTAGCACTCTTGGTTAGGTCACACTTATTCCAGTCGTCTTCGTTCTCTTATTTCCAATGGTTAGTCAGGTTCATTTCAGCATGAGTCTTTTTATTGTATTCATTGTCAACTTGCAAAACAATCAGTTTTACATTTTAATGAAAGTCAGTCTGTTTCTCTTGCACCTTTTAATTTAGTACATTCTGATATTTGGGGGCCTTCTCCTCATGTAACAATGGGTGATGCTCGCTATTTTGGTATATTTGTGGATGTCAATTCTCGATATACATGGTTGTTTCTTATGAAAAACAGATCTGAACTCTTTTAAATATATTCTAATTTTTCTTCTATGGTTCAAACTCAATTCTCTCAGAATATCAAAGTTTTTCACTCAGATAATACAATGGAATACAAAGACTGTGCTTTTTCTAAACCTAATTCACAAAAATAGCACGCTCCCCCACTACTCGTGTCCTGGAACCTCCCAACAAAATGGACGAACCGAACGTAAACATAAACACATTCTTGATACCGTTCGTACTCAACTTATTTCTTCATCATGTCCTGAACGTTTTTGGGGTGATGCTGCCTTAACTACTGTAGACACAATCAACCATGTCCCGTTCGCCACAATCCAGAATTAGTCTCCATTCGAGCGCCTTTTCTGTAAACCTCCTGATTACTCTGAACTCAGAGTCTTTGGTTACGCTTGTTTTGTTCTTTTCAAACCACATGAATACAATAAACTAGAACCAATGGCTCAATTCTGTTGTTTCATTGGATATGGTATTGACCATAAGGGGTATTGGTGCTGGGATTCCATTTTTAAAACTCTTCATATCTCTCGTCATGACAGTTTTTTGGGAACATCAAATGTTCTTTTCCTTATGGTCATTTGACATATCAACCATCACTAACTCCTGATTCTTTACTAATCCATATATTAAGTTATTTTCCGAGGATCCAATTTTAGGTACAATTGAGTCCACCTTAGAATCACCAGTTGATCCCACCCCTTCAGTTCCAGAACCACCAGCTGACCTCACCTTTCCAAACCCAACTCCAGCTCTAGAACCACCAGCTAACCTTACCTCTCCGATTCAATCGGTCGTGCCCAAGGATATTCCTATGTCTGATGAGTCTACATCGACTCCCTCTAAGAGTCATAATTCAGATCACTCCCACAGATCTACCAGGGTAACTCATTATCCTATTTATCTCTATGTTTATTATTGCTTTTCCACTATACTTCATCTGCATGAGCCTCAATCTTATAAGGAGGCTAGTACTAATCCTCTTTGTCATAAAGTAATGGGAGATGAACTTCATGCCCTAGCTAAAACTCATACCTGAGATATTATTGATCTACTCCTTGAAAAAAATTCTATTGGGTGCAAATGGGTGTTTAAAATTAAGACGTTTTCCGATGGCTTTGTTGAATGATATAAAGCCCGACTTGTTGACAAGGGATTTGCTCAGGAATATGACATTGACTATGAAGAGACATTTGCTCCAGTGGCTAGGTACACAGATGTCCATACACTTCTTGTTGTCATTGCCATTCGAAAATGAACTCTCTTCCAAATGGATGTCAAAAATACATTCCTCAATGGTGATTTTCTTGAGGAAGTCTATATGCATACCCCCTTCTGGCCTAGCTGCCCCTCGAAATAAAGTTTGTCGCCTTCGCCGTGCCCTATATAGTTTGAAACAAGCTCCACGTGCCTGGTTCGCCAAATTCAGCACTACTATTCATCAATTTCGGTTCACACCTAGTGCTCATGATTCAACTCTGTTTATTCACCACATTGTTAACGTTATTATCCTTCTTTTTATTGTATGCGGATAATATGGTTATTATTGGGAAATGATCTACGCGACATTTCTGAACTCAACAAGTTTCTCAGTGGATAATTCGAGATAAAAGATCTTGGCGTGCTCACCTATTTTCTTGGCCTTGGAATCTCATCTGGTTCAGATGAATATTTTTTCTCTCAGGCCAAATATGCCTCGGGTTTCCTTTCCAAGACTACGATTATTGACTTAACCACTATCACTACTCCTCTCGAGCCGAACATCAGACTTACTCCACTCGATGGTTCATCTCTTCAGGAAACCACTCTATATTACCATCTGGTTGTAAGTCTTGTATATCTCACTATCACTCGTCCGGACATTGCCTATGTCGTTCATTAGGTCAGCTAATTCTTATCCGTTTCTCCAACCACCCATTACTCGGCTATTCTTTACATCCTTTGGTACGTCAATGGTACTTTATTTCATGGACTTTATTTCTCGGCTCAGTTTTCTCCCATCTTACAAGTTTATTCTGATGCCGATTGGGCTTGGGACCCCACCAATAAACGTTCAACAACTGGTTACTATTTCTTCTTGGGTAACTCACTCATTTCCAAGTATAGTAAGAAATAAATTGTGGTTGCTCGCTTCAGCACTGAAGATGAATATTGTGCCATGACAGATGCAACTCAAGAATTTTTCTGTCTTCAATGGCTACTCGCTGACATGGGCATCTCTTCTCCTAATATCATTACCCTACACTGTGACAATAAGAGTGCTATTTAGATTGCTCATAATGATGTCTTCAACGAGCGTACAAAACATATTGAGACTTATTGCCACTTCATTCTTCATCACATTCTCCAGAATACGATTCGTCTACAATCTATCAGTTCAACCGATCAGACAACAGACATTTTTACTAAGGCTCATCTACCCAGACGCTTTCAATCTCTAGTTTCCAAACTCAAATTCACCTCCCACTTACTGCTAGGGATGGTCATGGGCCTAGAGGCCCGATCGGCCCGCCCAGCTCGGCCCTATTTTTTTAGGGCTTGGGTTGGTGTTTGAGCCCATGGGCCGGGCTAGGGCCTAAAGATTAAGGCCCATTTATTTTTAGGCCCGGGCTAGGGCTTGATCATTTTTATTTAGGGCCGGCCCGGCCTGGCCCGAATTATTTTAAAATATATTAAAAATATATATATATATATATATATATATATATATATATATATATATATATATATCCATAGGGAAAGAGTTGAGGGGTCATTTTGTAATTTATAATTTTGGCTAGATAATTTAGCAAACCCTAGTTTCATTCCTCTCATAGAGAGAGAATTGAAAGGTCATTTTGTAATTTTCGTATTTAGTTTTTAAATTTTAAAATAAATAAATTATAGGGCCGGGTCTGAGCTTAATTTTTTTTGTAGGGCCGGGCTTGGGCATAAAATTAGGGCCCGATCATAGGGCCGGGCCGGGTTAGGGCTTAACATTTTTGTGTAATACCCTAGTTAAAACCCGGCCCGACCCGGCCCATGACCATCTCTACTTACCGCCCTGAGTTTGAGGGGAGATGTTAGTGTAATATATGAGTTTGGCCCACTTGGCCTATTAGGGCAAAACCTTAACACTAGGGTCTCCCATTTATCCTATAAATAATTGTGTATATCATCGTATTCTCCATATATTTTTCATAATATCAGTAGCAAAATACATGATTTATTTTGTTTTTTATTAGTACGGTTTACGGATGCAACAAAAAACCGAACCGATGTGTAACCGCGAGAAACTGAATCGAATGGTTCGGTTTTAAAACCGCCTAAATGGTTTTGTTATGATTTTGAAATTAGAAATCGAAGCAATTTTGGTTTTGGTTTTGAGATAGAAACCGTGAAACCGAATCACGAAACCGAACCGCGAAATCAATAATTTAGATACATTTTTATTATATATATACTCAATCGTTTTTTTTATTTACACTTTCAACCCTCTTATATATATATGTGTGTGTAGAAGAAGTGAGGGTTTCATAATTTTTATTTTTGATTTCACAACCGTTTGGCCCGTTCATTTATTTCTTTCTTCTCTCTCCTCATTTGCTCTCTCAGACTCTTAGTCTCATCTTTGATTCTCTAACTCTTTCTTTTATTTATTTACACTTGATTTGTATTTTTGTGACCTATTATTGTATTTTAATTATGGTTATTGGTTAAAAATTTTAAGGGAAAAATGTCAAATAAGCCTAAAATCACTTTCCCTTTACCAATAAATGTCAATTAGTTTATTATAAACCAAAAACTCTCATCCTAATTGTAGACACAGCATTTTGACCGTCTCGCAAAAAATATTATATTTTATTTTATAGTTACCTTTATTTTATTTCCCTATTTATTTTGTTTTTGATTGTATCGCATTTGTGTGGTTTAATACCGCTAAATTAAGTTTTGTTAATCTCTTTAGTAAATTAAATATTAGTAATTGATTTATTTTTCTTTGTTTTTGTAGATTTTTCGAAATGGAATAAAAATGCGTTAATTCGGAACAAAATAAACAAGAAACAGACGAGAACGAGAGAAGTCTAGACAGATTACATTCAAAAGGGGTGGGGGGTTGTCTAGAGGTTGCACGTGCGACCAAAAATTGGTCGCACGTGCGACCAGTGCTGCTGGCCGCATATGCGGCCAGTTAGGCAGAGAGCTTTGCTCTCTGCCCAGTGCACCTTTGGGTGCACCGAATTCGGTGTACCCAAAGGGGTTGGGTGCACCGAATTTCGGTGCACCCACCCCCTTTTGCTTACCTTATCTCCGGACGAGTTTCGCATTTGAATTTCCTATAAATAGATGAAGGCTCAGATAAGGAAGGGAGGAAGTTTTTGGGAAGGGAGAGGAGAAATCTGAAGAGAAATTTTGAAGAAAATAATATTATTTTTTATTTTATTGTAATTTTGAGGAAGCAGAAAAAAAAAATCTCCAAAAAGGTTGTAAATTTTCATCTGTTGTAAATCTTACTCTTATTTTTAAAATAAGTTGTTATTAGTGATTTTTTTTTTTTGGTAAATTAGATTTTTTTTTTAATTATTTTTTATTAATTTATTTATTTTTTTAATATTTTTTTTGAGTAAATAAAACGAGGTGGAAATATCTCTATCTTCCATTGGAATGGTTTAGGTTTAGAAAGGAGATCACTCCCCTCGATATATAAATTGACCTAATTTAAGTGCGCATATATATATGTGTGAGTGTGTGTGTGTGTGTGCGCGTGTATTTCTTTAACTTGTGTTAAATATAATGTACTAATAATATGAGGTAGAAAACTTCCGACCTTCCATTTGAACAGTTTAAGTTTAGAAAGAAATTACTCCCCTCGATGCGTGTGAGTGTGTGTGCGTGTGTTTTCTTTAATTCCTGTTGAATATAATGTGCTGACAAGATGAAGTGAAAAATTCCCAACCTTCTATTGGAACGGTTTAGGTTTAGAAGAGAGATTACTTCCCTCGATGTGTGTGTATATGTATGTGTGTGTATATGACAAGAATTTCAAAATAAAATAAAAACATTCGGATTTAAATTTTAATTGGACTTAATTGGATAAGGTACCGTCTTTGGACGGGCGTCTTGGGGTGCTCAACACCTTCCCCGAACGTAACTGACCCCCCGAACTCTTTAAACGAATATCTGGTCGGACCATGTTATTTTGGAGTCAAAATTTTACTTAAACCATTTTTTTTAATTTTGTTTTCAAAAAGAAAAATATGGTGACCTAGCACATCATTTAAACCCAATGCTAGGTGGCGACTCCTTTTTCAAAAACGGGCTTAAATATTTTAATGAGAAAATCGATGTTTTTAAAAACCCTTATCATTTTACCAGCGAGCGAATAATATCAATTTTTGATTTTCTTTGGAAAAGTCGAGCGCGTTCACTAATTATTTTATGAACTTATTAATACCAAATTAAAAAAATCTCAAATGTCAGATTACTGTTTTTCCCCTATTCATTTAACCATACTCTCTCTCTTTCGTGCATCTTCTACATTTGCTCTTTTCCATTCGCCGTTCTCGATTCTCCACCGTCGTAATTGTCTCCTCCTCCATCACCGTCGTATACTCTCCTTGTTGTCTCCACCAACTCCTCGTCGTCTCCAGCAAGTGTCGTGTCGTCCTCTCATCATCGTCGTTTTCACTTTGCCATCAGCCATTGCCATCGTCGTCGTCTCTACCGCCATTGTCGTCGTCGTCTCCACTGCCATTTGTGTGAGCTCTCTTTCTCTTTCTCTCGATTTCAATTTTTAATTTCGATTTTTTGATTTTGATTTTGATTTCATTGTTGCAGAAATCGATTTAGGGTTTAGGGTTGAAATCATTGATAAAATTATTTTAGTTTTCTGTTATACTCCAAATGTCAAATTATTTCGTTTTCGATTCTTGATTCTTGATTCGTCGTCGTCAATCGTTGATTTCGCAGATCGCATCTTTGTTTGATTTTTTCAAATATGGATTTCAGCGATCAAAGGGCCAAACTGAGCAATTGGATACGGCTGTTTGTGAGAATAAACACTTTCCTGATTGTTCTTCGGTTGAATTTATCAGTTTTGAGCATGAATTTTTGTTTTTCTTCAATAATTTTGCTGCCGAAACCCTATAATTTTTGTGAACATATGTTTTCACTTTCTATCTTTTCCCCGTTTTTGATCTTGAACGTTAATTCGCGTGGAATTTGGTTTAGTTTAGTCCAATTTAAGTTTTTGGATCAATGAGAAGTTATCTCCTATGTTAGTTCAAACAATGTTACATTCAACATGCATGATTGATAATGTTCCATAACAAATGGGTTCAATTATTGAATTCTAAAAATTGATTTTTGAGAATACGAGATAATGTTACATTCAACACATATGTTGTTTTTTAATCTTGTCAAGATTAGACAGTGTTACATTTAACATGTACTTTGAAATTTGAATTTTGGCAATATTAGAAAGTGTTACATTTAACACACACACTGAAAACAATAGGGTTCAATTGCTGAATTCTAAAAATTGATTTTTGAGAATATTAAAATTCAACACGATTAGATAGTGTTATATTTAACACGCACTTTGAATTTTAAATTTTGACAATATTAATAAGTGTTACATTCAACACATACATTGAAAACAATTGGGCGGGGTCAATTGTTGAATTCTAAAAACTGATTTTTTGAAAATATTAGATAATGTTACGTTTAACATGCATGTTGTTTCTGTATCTTGGTAAGATTAAACATTGTTATCTTCAACATGCACTTCGAAATTTGAATCTTGACAAATATTAAAAAGTGTTACATTCAACGTATCGGTTGTGGCTTGATCGTTTTTAGTATGAGCTTATTGAATTTAGGACTTATGAGTGAGCTGTTTGTTGGTGTTTGGTTGACTATGTGTTCCAATGTGTTTTTCTATATCGATATGCACTTTAGTAGGTTAGTTGCGTCTGCTGTGGTGTATCTTGATTTTCAGTGGTCAATTTCAACGATTTTCTTGAAATGTTTGCTTGGATCTGATCTTGAATAGTTCAGATCTAGCTTAGATCTGATCGCAGTATTGGATAAAAAAGTATAATTGACTGCTCTTCTTGGATGTTACATATAACGTCTATGCATAATACAATTCATACATCCAAAAAATATGATTAGCATATTGTAAAAAAAAAAAGACATTTTTACTGATAAATACATTTTTACTAGGACATTTTCCTGATTTACAACATTAAGAACTACGAAAAAATAATATGCGTGTTGAACGTAACATTATCTAATTTTTCTGATTGAACCCAATTGTTTCGGAATACTCTAAAACATGCGTGTTGCATGTAACATTGTTTAATAAATCGCAACTATTTAAACAGTTGTGAAAGTTCAGGGAGGAAAATGTGAAAAAAAAAAAAAGAAGAAAAATTTGAAACTAAAATTAAATAAGGGATGAAAATATAATTAATGTTATTTAATTGAAACCCCAGCCTTTATGTAATTGTGAACCTTCAGCTTGCGGTTGTGGCGGTCTGTCAACGACAAATAGCGAACGACGAACGACCACGGCGAAAGACAAACAACGAAGGTGAAAGGCAAGGCGAACGACGACTGCGAAGGCGACAGTGAAGGCAACAACGTGGGCGACGGCAACAACAAACAATCACGGAAGAGATGCTGCGACTGTGAAAATGGATATGGAAATAAGCATGAAAATTAAATGAGAGGTATTTTGGTCAGAAAAATACACAAATGAGTTATTGGTGCAAAAAAAAATAAAAATAGAACTATAGGGCTTGATTGGTTCATGAAAACGCAAAAAGGAACTTCCTAGTACATGCCCCAAATTTTAATTATGGTTACTAGTTAAAAACATTAATTATGGTGATTTTGTGGGTAGTTTTGTTTTTTAGAATTTATGTTTTACATTTTAGTTACGTTTTTATTTATATATATAAAAACAACATCCGCGGTTATTGAATTATTTGAGCAAACAAATTTGAGCAATTGTTTGCTTCATTTATGTACGACAGAGCAGAAAATATATTAACTCTCTTCTCACAATTATAATTATTAAAATAGATGTTAATCATATTTTGTAAAGTAATCGATATTCATAATTTTTTTAAGTAGTTATTCTTATATTGTTAAATAGACGTTATTGTTCGTTATTTTTAATCTGTATAATGAGAATTTATTGTAATAAAAAGACATTTTTGATTGATTGGTTATTGAATTATTTGAGCAAATTTTTTTCCTTTTCATTATGTTTTTTCCTTTTCAATTGGCTTCCTCTATCGTAGGCCCCATCCTGGATCAATTGGTTTTATTGATTAAGTGATATCCCTACTCTTCTCTTGTAAGTCATTCACGTGAAATTCAATAAAAGACAAACCATTTTTATGTAAAATAACAGGATGAGTTGGTATAGATCCCAAAACCTATATTTATATCAAGTTTTTCTTATTTCTTTACCTATTTTTTTTTTATAAAGAAAATCCTATTTAATAAATAGATGATATTTCTTTGACAAAGTTTTCATCACGAACATTTATCACTATCATAATCATAACAAACATTCATCCCCGAAAAAGATAGATGGAGATAGATGTCAAACAAAATAAAAACAATATAAAATCTAAAAATGTGCTTCAAATTTCTTTAAAAATTATACAATTTCACAATAAATTTATGAAAAAATATATAAATCTATAACAAAGTTCTAGAAATTTCAGATTTGTCCTTTCTTTCAATCAAGATTTGCAAAAAAATAAAAAAAGAAGGAAATAGATCTTGGACTTTCCAAATCAAAGAGAGAGAGGAGGGAGATAGATTTTGGTTGTGGTCTTTGACGCGGTAGTGGAGGCGTAAGAACCCATGGTGGTGGTGTCATCCCTGTGGTGGCCAACAGGGATGGTTTCAGGCATTTTGGTGGCGGTGTCATTGCAATGTTGGCTGATTTGGTGGTAGTTGTTTAGGTGGTGCCGCATGGTAGAGAAAGAGTGACAACCGGGGTTTTAAGGGAAGAGTGAGTTTTATTGGGTACATACGATTAGTCTACTCTCGGGATATATATTTAGTAATGTATAAAAGTAACTAATGGAATTAAATTTTATCAAATCAAATTGAACCATATTCATTTCTGATTCATTAAAATTATCAAACTCGACCCATAAATGGATTATTGAACGAATTGCACTCTGAAGCATTTCAGGAACAAATACATGTCTACTATGCAAGCTTGTATTGAGAAACACAGTTCAATCCATCTCCTTTGGCCTTGCAAAAAATATAAATGTTCACATCTTTTGCCATTAACGTCTCAAGAATTTCCTTGACCTTCATTCTAGCCTGATGACTGCTTGGGAACAAATATCGGGCTACCCAACATTAAAATTAATTCCAACTTGATGATTGGTTTTCTTCTTGTTGCCCATTCCGGGACGAGTTGGAAGAGGAATTCCTAATTCTTACATGGATGAGACTGATCACACCTGATCAGTGATCCATTCTGACACGGGTGAGAATCTGAATGCGCTCTCGCGGAACATTACATAGATCATAATCTCCGCATAAATCCACGAACCTCAATGAGAAAATTGCGTAAATTCTTTCTGAACTTTTGGTAATTTGCACGGTCAAGAGTAAAAGATACGTTATTTGAGCTTGTAAGGGATTGGAGCGCATTTGCCAACCTTGACCTAAAGGTTGGATTAGCTTGTGTTTCTATTAACTCGCTGCAGAATCTCTGCAAAACAGTTCGAAAGGTTATACAAGGAAAATATCACAAAGGAAAATGAATCAAAGACACATCAGTTGCTCGAAAAGCAATCAGTTGAAGAAAAAACATAATGGTAGTAAAATTGTATCTCCCGAGACTTCATTCATGCATCCAACATTTCAACAAAAAAAAAAAAACCAACCGGACTTCGATGCCGCTGCATAGATTTGAATCGCTGACCACCCACACCAAGTGAGGGTACTTAGGCTCAATTTGGCACACTCTTTTGGGGTGCTGCTTCTTTTGAAAAAGAGAAGCTCACATAAGCGTTTTTGATAATCAACTTTTTTATAGAAGCTGCAGGTCGACTTCTCTTTTCTTAGGCAGCTTTTAAAAATCAGGAGAATGATACTTTTAAAAGACAAAAAAATATTTTTAATTGATGAAATTTTGTATAACAAGATTACCCTTATTTTTATTTTACTATTACGAAATGATGTTAAGTTTTTTATCTAGTTTTTTTATTTATATTTATAATATTCAATTTTGTCATTTCCAACATGTAAGGTATTTTAATTTGTAAAATTTTATATTAATCATGGGTTAATACAAGTATTTTTTTATATGTATCTTGTTTTTAATACTTAGTTAATATTAGGAATAAATATACAAATAAAATACATGTCTAGTTTAGTAATGTAATAGTCTTTTACTGTTTCTACACAAATGTTTATCAATCACTGACCACGGGCTTCTCCATTTCAACTACTACTTTTTGACAAATTTACAAAACTACTCATAATTCCTTTTCAACAGCCCTTTTGAAAAGTCACAGGCGGCCAAACTAAGCCTTGATATTTGGAGTCTTCGGTTCATTTCTTGTATTATCTCTATAGGCAAAGCCTAATCTATTTGAGCGGAAATTGATTTTTTTTTTAGATTATTCCAGTGACCTGTCACAGAATAATTTATTGGAACAAGTTCACGAACAAGATCTGGAAAGATCCCTAAAGGGGTCGTTTAGCTGCATTTTGTTAAGCTCAATGCTGCACAGATTCCTAGCGGCACCCCCATCGAATCTCTTGATATACATGTGGAAAACACATACTCCCTCTGGTCCTGTTTTCTTTTTCAGGATGTTTCAAAATAAATGTCCATCTTCTCTTTTTAGAAATACATTTTATCAATTTTCCCAAACTAAACCATCTTCTTAACAACACATTCAAATTTCAAAATGTTTTATTTTCTAATGAGGGCTATATGGTGAAGTAAACTATATTTGACCACTACCTAAAACTTGTGTAAAGTTAAATGGAACAATATTTTAAGGAACATAGTGATGGAAATAAAATTAGACCACAGCTTCGAACTTATATCCAACGGAGTGAAAAAATCTTTAGTGTTTATTATTTTCATTGTAGAATTACAGTCTTTGATGTAGCCATTATGCTTCTTATTTCCATTTTAGATTTATAGCCGTTAAGTAGCCGTTATACTTATTATTTCATTCATGGGCAAACGGAAGTCATCAATCGTAGGTTAGGCAATTTGCATCATTGTCCAGTTGGTGATAAGTTAGGTAATTGGAACTTATTATTGTCTACTATGGAGTTTGCTTATAATAATTCAGTCAATCTTTCTACAGGCAAAAGTCCTTTTGAGATTGTCCATTGTTTCTCACCTCACCAACCAATTAACTTTATCCCATTGCCCCTCGATTCTCGCCCTTCTCAAATGGCTGATTCATTTGCCCAATACATTCGTGATTTTCATGCTGATGTTAACTTGTTGTGGATGTTCACAGTAGAAACATAGAATTTAAGGAGGGTGAGTATGTAATGGTTCGGCTGCATCTTGTACGATAGCCAAACACTCCTTCAAGAAACTGCATGCTAGAGCTACTGTACCACATTGTATCCTTCGTAGACTTGGACCTAATGCTTACTTACTTGTTTGGTAGTTTGATGTGCATATTAGTCCAGTTTTCAATGTAAAAGACTTGTTACTTTATTGAGGTACGTTCGAGCCTCCTAACATTTTCGCTGGTGTTCCTCTTTGGAAAACTATTACTTCGGTTCACTTGCACCAATCCCAACGCCACCCCTCATTTTACGACATATCGATGACCAAATTGAATAAGTATCAAAGGACGAGATCATGGGGTCATCACAAGGGGATTTCAAAGATATTTTATCAAATGGAAGGGTCGACCACTCTCAGATGCTACTTGGCTTCAAGATGAGGAGTTACGCCAACTCTCACCTTATCTCTTGGAATAGTATCATTCTTATAACTCTCTGGAGGCGAGTTTTTTCAAGCACCGGAGAATTGATGGGGATCAAATAAGACCACTCCTTCAAGGAATGGAATAACTCGTTTACATATCAATTTTGAGAGCAAATTCATTTACAAAATATACCTAATAATAATTTATGAAAAAAATTACTATAAAAATATGAGCAATATCTAGTGTGGAAAATATTCAAAATTTACGGGCAACTAAAATTATTTTGTTCTTAATTTTTGTTTTCGCTTTGGGAGCATAATTATAATTTTTTTCCTCAAATATTTATTTTTGTTTAGAAACAGAAACATATTTTTTGTTATCAGATTTCCACTTCCATTTCCTATATCGATTTTTTTTTTCTCGAATTTCTATTTTTGATTTAGGAAAACAATTAGACTTTTTGGTCCAAGATTTTTGTTTTAGTTTAGGAACAATAACATATTTTTTGTTCTCAAAATTTATGTTTCTATTTCGGGAACATGAACTGATTTTTTTGATTCCATGAACTAAGAAAACCAATTCTGGCCCATGACATACGGAATCCAATTCCATCTATTTTCATTCCAATAGAATCAAATTTTTTATTCCATTAGATAACCAAACAAAGGAATCAAAATCAAATGTGGAATTACGATTCCATTCCACCCCCATTCCATCCAACCAAACGCACAGTAAGGGAAGTTTATGATATTGTTAGAAAAACATGAGGACAGTTTGCGAGGAAGGGGAAACCAATGTGGTTATCCCAGACATTTGTTTTTTTTGATGCCTTCTATCAGGTACAAAGGCTACTCAAAAGTCTTGGTGGGAGGCACTAGACCTAAAATTCTGGTCGTGGAAGTCTCTATAAGTTTTCCAGAGAATTACAGATCAGGAATGCTCCTAAATGAAGTTGCCAAGCTGATGAACTAAGTAGCTACATGTCAAGGTTGATAAGACAATAATTACCATGCAAGTCAGCCTCAGCATCCAATACCCAGAACCTTAAAGATCCTGGTTGTCAATGCCGATGTTACCTGAAGGGTACACGTCTGTCAATCACACACTGCTCTCAGTGGAGCCAAACAATAAGTTCTCGACTGTTCAGTGATAAGGTCATGGAATAGACCCTGGCATGGTAATGCAATACTCAAGCAGTAAAGACCTTCAAAGGATATCGGATGTAGATTTCAAGGTCCTATCTTTCCAGAAGAGGTAATCTTGCAGTATAGAGTATAGACAGTCACAAGCTTGATTGTGGGGAGACACTCACCAGTGTCACTTGTAACTTTGCCCTTTACAAAGACTATTATGCAGCCTTAGCCCATTGATCGAGCTGGTCCGGTTTCAGGAAAAAGCACTGACACTACACATCTATTGTTTTTAATCAAGCATACAAGACTATATCATGTTTTAAAGCTCTAAAACATGCATCATATCTGTAGTGATTATCACTAAAACTAGACACATGGTTCAATATAATACCTGGTAAAGATCTTGTTCGCAAAGAATCAATGGAAGCAGAGCATCTGCTGCGGCACTTACAAGATCAGTGCTGAACAATCCAAAAAAAGAAAGAAAATTATTAATGATTGCAAAGAGTACATAAATCTCGTGTTCATCACAGTTGGGAAAACCCTCTTCAGCTCAAGGAACGTCAAGACACAATTATGCTCTAATGATTCTACTCTTCCTCCACCCCCACCCCTTCTTTTACATTTTCTAAGTTAAGGTGTAGTAGATCTCAAATGATTTCTGGTTCACCAATATAATTGCACCTCAGCTTGTTTATTTTCTATTGGGGGAATGGCGAGGTTTTGGGGTTGGAATCTGTCACCTCACCTGAGGAACCCCCCGCCCCTTCTTTTACATTTTCTAAATTAAGGTGTAGTAGATCTCAAATGATTTCAGGTTCACCAATATAGTTGCACCTCAGCCTGTTTATTTTCTATTGGGGGGAATGGCGAGGTTTTGGGGTTGGAATCTATCACCTCACCTGTATTCCTCAAATATGAGAAACTGCAGCAATGAACCAAGGAATCGGCTAAGGATGCCTTCTTGCCACTGGCCACTGTGAGCCTTATAACCTGTTGCATGTGAGCCAAGCCCAACTTTACCCGTGCCTAGTTCCTTGTAGTGATAGGAAGCAAGTGCTTTAAGAGATCGAAGGCACATATGAACAACATCTGTGTCCTGTTCAGCATATAATTAACTAGCATTATGAAAAGCATGACAGTATATTTCAGATGCAGCATAAAGGGGACCGGGGAAAAAAAAATGAAAAAAAAAAAAACAGAGAGAATAATAACATCACTGGAACAGAGGCAGAATTAGTAGAAATAAGACAAGTAGAGTTATTATGGTACGAAGATCATCAATGTACATTATTTATGTAATTATGTGACACAAAGATGTGAGACAATTCCGTTGTGTCATAAAATAAGCCTCCTAAGCACCATTAATCTCTTGCAATGCGTTAAACAGAGCGTTACCTGAGATACATACTTCATTCCAAGGGCATCCACATCCAAAAGGCATATGTACACATACACACAACATAAAGAAGCCTTAATAGAGATATCATATCTGATAGAATACAGTCATCTACCTGATTGTGAAGACCAAACTTAAGAGTTTCAAGTACATGAGCAAAGTCTTTATCGTTTAGTTGCCCCACCATTTCCGGGTAAACTTCCAACATATGAGATAACAATGAGAAGTACTGCCAAACAAAAACCAAATATTGATATCAAAATTGTATAAAATGGGCTCAGTAGCAGACATGAAACTGAAAGGGAACTTACATCATGAGAAAGCTTAGGATATTTCAGCAGCTCCAAAGTTATCAAAGGGGTGACTATGTGAAGACCCATAAATACAACCTACAAAGCAACTGGCTTTAGATAACAATTATGATGCAATGTGACAAAAGCACCAGTATACCTGAGAAATATTCATGCCTAGGGCCTCAATAGATTCGGATGAGAAGTCAACCTGCATATGGGTGCACAATTTTAAAAGATTGTAGTCACGGAGACCCCATTAACCAACCAAAACCCCCTTAAAGACTAAACGAAATAGGATATACTAAGGAACTTGGGAAAAGGAAGAAAATACCAGATCTTTTGAACAGAGAGTTGAAAGCAGTTGTAAAAGAGCACGCAAATCCCTGTATTTGTCTGCATCTGCTTCACTCAGTAGGCTACTCGAAAGACTTAGTGAAATCTGGAAAAGCAATATATACACTGATGAGCAGGAAACAAAGACGGGGACATCTCAGAAGATGAATATTATTCGTTTGTGTAAAATATCCATGTCAATAATTAACTCCTACAACAAAGCAACAGATTACAATCACAGCCATAACATTGCTCCCGTCCCTTCAAAGGGAAAAAAGAAAGCAGACAGATCAGAAAAAGAACAATTTATTAGAGGACAGAGCTAATAAACCCCATGAGTTGTATCACTCAACCTTTGGTCTATTAGAAGCCCATCCTATTTACAAGTTAAACTCACCCTGGCAGCGAGGAATGAATGCAAAAGGACGAAAGAAGTAATTAATCTAACACTTCAACATTAACGCGATGAAACTTTGGGGTGTTGCAGAAAATGCTTTAGCATCAAGGCTCCATTATTTTAATTGCAAAAATATTTAGGAATTGTTGGTGTTGTCAAAGGGTATTTGTCATTCCTGTGTTATTTATGGTTTCCTGTATTTTTTAGAGTTTTTGTATTGTTTCCTAATTTCTTTTATAAATAGAGGGAGAGGCTAACACAATTGTGAAGCCTTCTCCTCCCATTCTATCCTCTTGTTAATTTGACATGGTATGACATGGTACAGAACAGGTTCCAAATGGGTTTATAATAGAGAGAGAGGCTAACACAATTGTGAAGTCTTCTCCTCCCATTCTATCCTTTTGTTAATTTGACACGGTATAACATGGTACATAACAGGTTCCAAATGGGTTTTACACCCATAAGATTTGTTCTTCCATTTCATTTTCTTTTTACTTTCTTTTTCTCTTTATTTTTCTTCTTGACTCTTTTCTCCCTCCCCCTTGCTTTTTTAGCTCAATGATATACTTCCACCGCTTGTCTTTCAATTCACTCTTCCCCTCCCACACCTTGGGTTATAGATTTTGCTGCCATAGATCACATACCAAGTACCTCTTCCCTATTTACTTATATTCAGTCATCTCCTTGGTTGTCTCTTGTTATTGCTGCTGACAGTTCCATAGTCCATATCCGTAGTATTGGCACATTGGAACTCTCACCCTCCTTATCTCCATCCTCTGTCTTGTATATTCCTTCATTTCCTTTTAATTTGATGTTAGCCAGTAAACTTAATGAAAATCTTAATTGCTCTGTTCCATTTTTTCTTGATTTTGTTGTTATTCAGGATTTCAGAACGTGGAAGACAATTGGCACAGGGCGTGAGGAAAATGGCCTTTCCTACTTTGATGATCACGATGATGGTCCTGCCAATCCACCTACTGCATGTTGTTGCATCAACCCACCAAATTCATTGTCGTCTAGGTCATCCCTGCGTTGCTAATCTCAAGTTACTTGTTCCTGATTTATATCATTTGTTATCCTTAGATTGTGAGTCTTGTCAATTGGAAAAATATCATCGTAGTTCATTTACTTCTCAGGCTCATGTTCGAGTACCTAGTCCTTTTAATGTAGTTCATTCAGATGTTTGGGGTCCTTCTCGTGTTGCCTCTATAGGTTTTCATTATTTTGGCACGTTTGTCGATGACTTTTAAGAGGTACATGCATTTATTCAATGAAAGATCGTTCTAAATTATTCTCCATTTTCTCTGCCTTTTGTGCTGAAATTACAATACAATTAAATGTGTCCATTCGTATACTTCGCAATGATAATGGTCGTGAATATTTTTATCAGCCCTTTACTTCTTTCATGTTACAGTCTGACTGCATCAGTCCTCTTGTCCACGCAAACTACAAAAAAATGGAGTTGCTAAGTGTAAGAATTGACGTTTCCTGCAAGTGGCTCGAACTCTGATGTTTGAGATAAATATTCTCAAACACTTTCGGGGTGATGCAGTTCTTATAAGTTGCTTCTTAATCAATAGGATATCGTCCTCTACCCAAAACGACAAGGTTCCCATTTCATTCTTTTTTCTCGTTCTCCATTGTTTGGTTTACCTCATCATATATTTGGGTGTCTATTTTGTTCATCAATTGACTCTCGGTAGGGATAAGTTAGATCCACATGCTTTAAATTGTGACTTCATTGGCTATTCTCGTACACAAAAGGGCTATCGTTGTTATAGTCTATCTTTACGTCAACGATTTGTGTGTGCAAATGTTACGTTCTTCGAGTCCACCCCTTACTTTTCTGCGCCGTCAACTCTAAACAATCTAGATATCCTACTTTTTGTGCCCAGTTTTCCAACTCGTAACCCACCTTCCTCCGCTCTAGACCTTGCCCCACCCAGTTACTCTCTACCTTCTTTGCAGGTATACTTTTGTTGCCAGAAGGTCACTCACACTATTGTGCCCATTGTCCTTGTGTCCTCAAATTCTTCTCCAGTTCATCCATCCACTTCTGACTTGGACATGGCCAAGTTGTCCGAAAGCGTAAGCGCTCACATAATGACCATCCTATTTCTAACTTTTTTCGTATGCACACCTATCTCTTTCCTATTCCTCTTTTATTGCTTCTTTGTCCTCTATTTCTAATCCTAACTCTGTTCGGAGGCTCTTGGTAACCCTGATGGGACGACAACAATGGAAGAGGAAATATTAGCCTTACATCATAATGGTACTTGAGATCTCGTCTCACTTCCGCCTAACAAAACAGTAATTGGATGTAAATAGTAGGTGTACACATTCAAAGTTTATTCGGATGGCACCATTGAATAACTAAAGGCTCGCTTAGTTACCAAAGGTTATACTTAGGTATATGGTCTTAATTACTCTGAGACTTTTTCTCCAGTTGCCAAGCTCGCATATGTTTGCTTGATCATCTCTCTGACTGCCACCATTCGTTGGCCGTTACATCAGCTCGACATCAAGAATACCTTCTTAAATGGCAATCTGACTGAGGAAGTATACATGGAGCAGCCTCTTGATTTGTTGCTCAGGGAGAGTCCAATTTGATATGCCGCTCAAAGAAATCCATCCAATGGCCTCGAGCAGTCTCCTCAAGCATAATTTTGGGAGATTCAGTGAAGTGGTCACTGAGTTTGATTGTGGAGTCGATATTCTACAGGCATTGTACAATCAAGAAAATAATGTTGATTGTGTATGTGGATGACTTGAATATTTATTAGGGGAGACTTGAATAGACATGTCAGGAAGGAAAGGGGGTCTTCCGAGAAAGTACATATTGGATATAGATTTGGGGAGAAGAATGCAATGGGTGGGATGATATTAGATTTTGCTATGGCATATGATTTAGTTCTTCTAAATACATGCTTCAGGAAAATGGATGAATACCGTATCACATTTAAGAGTGGTCAGAGGAATAGCCAGATAGATTTTGTCCTTACTAGGGCGAGTGATCGTTTAATATGTAAGGACTGTAAAGTCATATCCGGAGAGAGTATTGCTACCCAACATAGACTAATGGTAACTAATCTCAAGTTTCAAGGGTGGAAACAAGAGTCTAAGATAAGTAGGCATGCAAGGATACGTTGGAGAGATCTGAGAGATAAAAAGATGGAGTTATTTAAGGATAAAATTAGCAATGATGAGTTATGAAAGAAACATGAGGATGTGAACAAAATGTGGATTGATATGGCGAGTTGTATTAGAAAGATAGGAAGAGAAGTTTTAGGAGTTTCTAGAGGAGGAGGACCACGATATAAAGAAAGTTGGTCGTGGAATGAGGAGGTCCAAAAAGCCGTCCGGGACAAGAAAATAGCTTATAAAGAATAGCAAAAATATCGAAGTCAGGACAGTTTGGAGAAGCATAAACATGCAAAAATGGAGGCGAGAAAAGTAATTAATGAATCAAAACTTAGTGCGTATAATAATTTTTATCAAAAGTTAGATACAAAAAAGGGAGAGAGGGATATATTTCAACTTACAAGGCGACGTGAACGAAAGACTAGAGATATTGGAAGTGTCAAATGAATCAAAGCCACTGATGAAAAGGTACTGGTGAAAGATGAGGAGATTATAGAACGATGGAGAAGTTATTTTATAATTTATTTAATGAGAATGACGGCAGAGAATCTAGACTAAAATTGTCTAGTTTATCTTCAGATAAGATTTATAGGTTTCATAGAATAATTAGAGCTTCAAAAGTTAGAATACCACTAAGGAAGATGTGAATTGGAAAAGCAGTAGGGCCAGATAAAATCCCTATAGAGGTGTGAAAAAGTTTGGGAGATATTGGGATAGATTGGTTGACTAGATTTTTCAATAACATTTTGAGGACTAAGAAAATACCTGAGGACTGGAGGAGTATCTTAGTGCCCATCTATAAAAATAAAGAGAATGTTCAAAGTTGCACGAACTATCCGGGCATAAAATTTATGGGTCATACTATGAAACTTTGGGAGAGAGTGATAGAATATAGAATAAGACATGAAATGCGCATAGAAGAAAACCAATTTGGATTTATGCCCAACCGATAAACCACTGAAGTTATCTATTTACTTAGGAGATTAATGAAAAAATATAGAGAAAAGAAGAGAGATTTACATATGGTATTTGTGGATCAGGAAAAAGTCTTATGATAGGGTACCCAGAGAAATTTTGTGGTGGGTGCTAAAAAAGAAACAGGTATCCAATGTGTACATCGAGATAATTAAGGATATGTATGAAAGTATAGTCACTAGTGTTCGGACAGGAGGAGGCGATGCTTGTGCAATTTTTATTAATATAAGCTTACATCAAGAATCATCTTTATGTCCTTATATCTTCCTTCTAATGATGGATGAGCTCACAAAATATATTCAAGATGGAGTACCTTAGAGTATGTTGTTTGCGAATGACATCGTATTAGTGGACGAAAGTAGAATAAGTCTGAATACTAAGTTAGAAAGATGGAGAGAAACGTTAGCAAAAGCAAGACGGAATACAAGCATTGGAATTTTAGTAATGCCCGAAGAAACGGTGCTGCAGTCAAAATTGGAGACGAGGAGATGCTGAATGTTGATCGTTTTAGATATTTAGGTTCAATGATTCAAAGTAATGGCGAAATCAAGGAAGATATTACGCATAAAATCAAGGCAGGTTGGTTAAAGTGGAGAAGTGCAGTTGGGGTGATTTGTGATTGTAGGATTCCGTTCAAACTTAAAGGAAAATTCTACAAAATTGCTATAAGACTGACGCTTCTTTTATGGTTCAGAATGTCGGGTGGTAAAAACGAATCATGTCCAGAAAATTGGAGTGACAGAAATGAGGATGCTGCGGTGGATGAGTGGGAAGACATGAATAGATAAAATTAAGAATGAAACTATTAGAGAGAATTTATGAATAGCACCCATTGAAGAGAAAATTAAAAAAAATCATTTATGATGGTTTGGGCATGTGCATAGAAGACCCATAGAAGCACCAGTGAGAAAATATGATTTAATTCAAGTTCAGGGAATTACTAAAGGAAGAGGTAGACCTAAGACGACGTTAGACAAGACTATTAGAAACGATTTGGCGACATTAAACCTAACGCAAGGGATGGCCCTTGATCGATCTCTATGGCGTAAATGGATTCATATAGCCAATCCTACATAAGTGGGATAAAGGCTTAGTTGTTATTGTTGTGTATGTGGATGACATCACAATCGCCGGGGATGACCACCGTGATATTCAAGAACTCAAAAAAAAATAAAAATTGCATAGTAAGTTTCAAACCGAAGATTTAGGTTAGTTGAAATATTTCTTAGATATTGAAGTTGCTCGATCGAGTCAATGCATTTACCTACTCATCGAAAATATGTCCTTGATTTGTTGAGAGAAACAGGAATGCTAGGAGCTAAGCCGATTGACTCGCCTATGGATCCAGACACTAAACTATTGGCAGAACAAGAAGTACCACAGACAGATTCAACAAAATACAGACAATTAGTTGGGAAATTGAACTACTTGAAGGTTACGAGACCAGATATCTCCATTGTTGTTAGTGCTATCATTCAGTTCATGGATCATGCCACGATTAGTCAATGGGATGCAATGATTCGTATTCTCCGATATCTGAAAGGTACTCCTAGTTGTGGTTTGTTATATTAGAACTTCGGTCACACTCAAATCAAGGGTCATACAGATGCAGACTGGGCCGAATCACCATCGGGTAGGAAGTCTACTACAGGGCATTGTGTGTTTGTTGGAGATAATCTTGTCTCTTGGAAGAGTAATATGCAGACGATACTGGCTCAAGAAAGTGCAGAATCGAAATACAAGGCAATAACACATACCACATATTGGAAAAACTTGTATTTAAACACTCTTCACCGGTAGACCTAGTGTATGATAATCAAGCAACACTTCACATTACATCAATCCCAGTCTTCCATGAGAGAAGAAAACACATTGAAATTGATTCTCGCTTCATTCAAGAAAAAATGTTGTAGAATTTGATTGAGACTACAAGTCAACTCAGTTGATCAGTTGGCTAATTTATTTACTAAACTGTTAGAGGACTCAAAGATAAAATACATTTGTAACAACCTATGTGCATACAATATATATGCGGGGAGTGTTAAATGGTATTTATGTCATTCATGTATTATATAGGGTTTCTTTTCTTGTTAGGGTTTTTGTATTGTTTCTTAGTTTCTATTACAATTAGAGGGAGAGGCTAACACAATTGTTAAGCCTTCTCCTCCTTTTCTATTCTCTTGTTACTTGGACAGGTGCAATTCACCATTTTATTTATTCACCAAGCTCTTGCTTTAAATTGCCAGTTATGCAAGACTGTCAACAGGTTCGGGGTTCTGCTTAGCAGATTCGATATAATTAATAATTTTTAAAGGGTGACCATGTAAATAAATTTATTCAACATATGTGCCCATGTTCTTTATTTGACCAGAAGGCATGCAATACATATGAGGGATTTTCTTTACCTTGCCAATGTTGTGAGAAAAATATAGCTGAAGCAGATGAACACAGAAGTCAACAACAACTGCTGTCTCTAGAGCCTCAAGGTAGATAATTTGTCCATCCACCCAGTCAACAACAAATTTAAGCAGAAGATAAATAACTGCAGGCTGAAAAGTTGATTAGGATTAGCATATATATATATATATATATATATATTAAGTTGTCATATTTAATAATAAATTGTATGGATTTTATAACGATCTAAAGAAATAGAAAGTAAATAAAGCATCTAGGATAAAGAAAAATAAAATCCAGCTTTTTAGGTGGTGGAATGCACATGGCGCTTCTCTCCTATGACCCCTGTTTCAAAAGGCCAACATGTAAAAACACCCATGGTCTTGGTCCACCTGTAAACTCCTGTTTTTTATCTTGATCTGGTAACCTCTCACGTAACTTAGCATAAGAGTTTTTCTTTTTCAATTTCAAGTTTAAAACTTTAAACTGTATATTTCAGCCAGATGTTTCGAAAATTGAGTGACTAAGGAATTTTCATGTTTTCTTTCTGTAGTCAACACCTTCCATTTTCAAATATATAATTAGGACCAATTCTCTCTACATTTTTCTGCTGTTTATTCATTCGTTTCTATGATTGTTGAATTCGGTTTATCTTTTGTCATTGTCTTAAAGCTATGGTTTGTTTTTTGTTCACTCCATTGAGTTTCATATTGGTTTCTTTGTTCATGATTGATTCATATTGTGTTTAGTGTTCTGTGTGTTTCACAGGGAGTAATACAATCTGCCTCTGTTCAAAGATGAAACGAGACATGCCGCTTAATTCTTGATTTCTGTGTTTCGGTATGTTCATGATTTCTGTAGTTTCCTTGTTTTCTTTTCAAGGGGATATTCGTTTTCTTTTCTTTCTTTTTTTCCTTTTTCGAAAATGTTATTTCATAAGTAAATAGGGGACCCTAGAATCATCATTACTATCCCTCTTATGCTTTAATCTATACAGAAAATTTTGAATTAGAAACCCTTGAAAATACAGGAAAGAGGTTTCAATGGTGGGTAAAAAAGGGCACATGCAATCATGTTCTTCGAAATGCAAACTATTGGACTAGTTTGGTGGTCATAGGGGTAATTTTGTCGTGAGCAATATTGTAGGAAACATTAGGAATTTTTTTGTTAAAAAAGTTATTAGGGGTTTTTAGTCTATAAACTGTTTGTATAGAATCCCTTAAAGAAAAAAGACCGTAAGGTCCATAACACATGATACTACAATCAATTTTATCATTAACATATGAAATTCAGACATGTATCCACGGTAAGGATTCAAAACAATAATCCGCATATACTAAGAAAAGGATTGGCATGCCATATTGAGTTGAAAAATACAAAGAATATCAGTTCTCTGTCGTGGATGTAAACCATTAAGGCTGACCTGTAACTTGTGTATTGTCCATTGATTTCTATAAAATTCTACAAGAGCAAAAGAATCGCACAATCTTGATTGATTTCTTGCAGAACAAGAAATATTTGTTGATCGAGGGCAACCCAATGCACAAGACTCCCTTGTTATCAGGTCTGTATTGGTTGAAGAATGTAAAGAGCAAAAAAATAAAAGAAGGGGTAAAAAAGATGCATTTCGAACAAAAAAGAAACAACTAATAAATAGTCATGAAACTGTGTCACTTGGCAGGTATCTACCAAAACTCTTTATACAGCTGCATAATGCACAGACGTAGATGCTGTCCTCAGAACAAAGAAATGGAAATGTCCTCAGAACAAAGAAGTGGAAATTGAATTGCGACCTTTCTAAAACCAATTATAATCTTAACTAGAACTCTATTTTAATCTCATATGCATGAAGCGAGGGGTAAGAGTGGCATCAGGGGCAGGAGCAGGGAATCGTAGAAATTTAGAAGGTTCAAAGGTTTGGAGTGCTCGTGTAACGTTTTTTCAAAAAAAAAAATATAACGTATTTATCAGTGAAAAGAGTTTTGCATAAAAATAATATATACGACTGAAATAGTTTTTTGAGAAGTCTTATTCAATGTCTTTACTTTTTATATAAAAATAATTTTTTGGCTAAATTATTTGAATGAGAGTTATTTTGAGGCTTTGTTATGATATGAGCATGGGGAGGGCTCGTGTAACTTTTTTCAAACAAATATATAACGTATTTATCAGTGAAAAGAGTTTTGCTTAACAGTAATGTATACGACTACAATATTTTTTTCTTTTTTTGCGAAGTCTTATTCCATGTCTTTACTTTTTATATATAAAAATAATTTTTTGGCTAAAATATTTGAATGAAAGTTATTTTAAGGCTTAGTTATATACAGGCATAGTGAGGGCGAGGTTTGGTAGATGCAACCACAAAATGGAAAATCTAGCCCTTGAGCGTGGCATCTTGCAACTAAGATTTTAACCTCCCTGAATGTTGGCAAAATAATTATAAATGGATCTTAAATGATAGAAGACAAAAAAAAAAAACCAGGTTAGTGAGGAGGTATTGTCCTGAATTTGTAGTGTGCGTATAGGCATGCGGAGGAGATTATTTCCACCTTCTACACATCGGGTTTTTGCTTAAAAATTGTGCTATGTCGTTTCCTCTTGGTTTATGTTAGACATTGCTTCCATCTAAGGTAGATTTGACTTGTTGTATTAGATGATGAAGAGAGGTAGAAGGTGAGCAAGATAACTTGGCAGACTATCCCATTCTGTTGGTTGTGGTGTTTCAAATCAAGTATAACAAGAATATCTTTGAGCGAGGAGAGAACCATTTGGATAATGAGAGAGTTTCATTTAACCACATTCTGCTTTTAGAATAATGGGATTTTGGCCATCCTTCATGGACTTATATTTTAGAAGCTATGTGCAGATGATTATCTTCGTACGTTTATTTGTTTTTTGTTTTTTTAACGTTTAATTTTGTTGTACATGGGTGTGTCATTCTTGGCGCTTTTTAATTCGTTTCACTATGAAAAATGGAAGCTGAATATGTTAGTAAATTGTCACAGCAGTTTAAGGTAAAGAAGGCCAAAGACATAATAATTTCTTTCCTTCGCCAACGTTCTCTATTCTGCAAAACCATAAGATGCCTGTTTATTTGTAGGTCAGAAGAACACTAAATCATGCACACGGATTCCAACAGGTCTCAAATTAGCCAGAAATACATAAATACTTATAATACCTCATTTTTGTAAACTTCAAGAAAAATCAGAACAGGTTTCAGCACAGAGAAGCCCATCTCATAAATGGCCTTCTGAATTCGAGGTTCGGAGGCACTGGCAGCCCCACGAAGCCGCTCCAACAGGCAACTCACCTGCAGGATGCACTATTGCATGAGAAACATTTTTACTGGAAAATGACATGTATGAATCAAAGAAGAGACTGCAGAACAAAACAGTGTCCGTGGTACCATTAGGATACAATCTGGTTGTTGAGCAACATTTTTGAGATCATTTCTGCCAGACATTTCAACCAGATAAGCTGACGTATGACCCATTATATTTCTTATGTACCTAATGAGAAATAAAACAAGAGGTCAGGTCTCATAACAGAGTGACTATGTGAGAATTAGCTTTCCCAGAAAAGAAATTACGTGAAAAAATAAAAAAATATACTAACTGGTTTGACGCTTCCGAAGCTTCCATGCCAGAAGCAGAGATAACAAGGGTTTGAGCCAGTGACCGCTGCAATAAAGAAAGACAACACTGTAATTGATAAACAGAGAAGTACCAAATGTTTTTGCTTCTAGGACGGATAAGTGTGATGAGCAAAAGGAGTAAAATGGAGAAATGTGAAATATTAAGTTATCTACTTGGAAAAAAACAGGGAGAAGATGAAAGCAGTGCATCAAAGTCTCCTTTGCGTCCACTATCTCCTTTCTGTCCAAAACTGAAGACAGAGTAGGGAATGCATGAACCTTTTCCTCTATGTTTCTCCCCCTTGGAGTAACACACTTTAAGAAATCAGTACTCTAAAACAAAAGTGACCCCCCTCCGTATCAAACTAACCAAACAAAAGGAGACAAAGTGTAAACAGATACAGGAGAAGAAGAGAATTATTCTTATTGTAGCCAAAACGATAGACTAAGTATAAAAGAATATTTCCATATTAATAGACCAATAAAAGGAATATGAAAACTACAAAAAATGGTCAACGTGACTTGTAAAATATTAAATACTAATCAAATACTAAATTAATATTTCAACATTACACCTCAAGTTGAGGCGAAGATATTTATGAGTCCTAACTTGACAATGTCTGACTAAAGAAAGGATCGCCCAATTGACTTGGTGAACAGGTCAGTTGCCTACTCAGACGATGAGACGAATGTAGGAGTAATGACCCATAATCAAACGTTCTCATAGATGAAGTGGATATCAACTTCACTGTGTTTTGTTCTCTCATGAAGGATTGGGTCAGAAGATAACATTATGGTTGGTTTGTTATTGCATAGGAGGGTAGACAAATCACAAGAAATCCCAATTTAGTGAGGAGAGAACGAAAAAAATAAGTTCACATGTTCCCAAATCCATAGCACGATACTCGGCTTTGGTGGAAGATTGGGAGACAAAGGCTTGCCTTTTGCTTTTCCACGAGATAAGTTGGTTGCCTCAGAAGGTGCACTAACTAGAAGTCGATCATCTGTCATCAATAGATCTTGCATAATCAGCATTTGTAAAACAGGAGAGCCCTTACAACGACCCGGCCACATAAAAGAGACCAAGACTAGGGCACGCCTTAAGATACCGGAGGATGTGATAAGACGGGATTCAAGTAAGATATGTGTGGTGAGTGTATAACTCACAACGCTCACGGCATAGGTAAGATCCGGCCTTGTCGACCCACACGACACTGATATACAGATCACTCCGGTAATAATTCTCCTGATTCTGCTAACAACTTAAGGTTTGGGTCGGGTCCATAGGAGTAGGGACATGTCTACATCCAAACATGCCCATACTCTAATGAAGGCCGAGAGTATATTACTGCAGGGATAAAGATATACCCTTGCATTTGAGCAATCTCAATGCTAAGGATGTATCAGAGTGGACCGAATCGTTAATGTCGGAAAAAAAAATCGATGTCACTTTTTACACGGTCAATGCCTTGCATGTGATTTTCTATAATGATGATATTATCCACATACATGGAAAAGATAATGCACTAACCCTGAATATGATGACAAATAAAGCATGCATGACTAGAATGGCACCGGGTAAATCCCATAGTGAGGATGACATCATAGAACTGGCTAGACCATACTCGTGGAACTGCTTAAGTCCATAAGAGATTTTCAAAGGTGACAAACTTTCTCGGAATACTCCCCTAGGACCAAAAGCCTGGCGGAGGATCCGTGTAGATAGTTTCAGATAGAACGCCGTTGCGGGGCACATTCTTGACATCATTTCCTATAATGATGATATCATGCACATACATGGAAAAGATAATGCACTAACCCTGACGATGATGATGAATAAAGCATGCATGACCAGAATGGCACCGGGTAAATCCCATAGTAAGGATGACATCATAAAACTAGCTCGACCATAATCGTGGAACTGCTTAAGTTCAAAAGAGATTTTCGAAGGTGACAAACTTTCTCAGAATACTCCCCTAGGACCAAAAGCCTGGTGGAGGATCCATGCGGATAGTTTCAGGCATAACGTCGTTGCGGCGTACATTCTTGACATCATTTCCTATAATGATGATATCATGCACATACATGGAAAATATAATGCACTAACCCTGAAGATGATGACGAATAAAGTATGCATGACCAGAATGGCACCGGGTAAATCCCATTGTGAGGATGACATCATAGATCTGGCTAGACCATACTCGTGGAACAATTTAAGTCCATAAGAGATTTTCGGAGGTGACAAACTTTCCTAGAATACTCCCCTAGGACCAAAAGCCTAGTGGAGGATCCATGTAGATAGTTTAAGACAAAATGCTGTTGCAGGGCACATTCTTTACATCAAGTTGATGAAAAGGCCAAGAGTGAGAAGCAACTAAGGAGACAAGAAGGAGAATTGTTGTCAACTTTACAACAGGGCAAATGTAGCACCAAAGTCTATGCCAAGTATCAACACGAATTCTTTGGCAACTAGGCATGGGTTATACCGATCGATACAACGATCTGCTAGATACTTCAAACCGAAGATCCACTTACAGCCAACTGCCCGCTCACTAGGCGATATATCAACCAATTCCCAACTCTGATTCTACTGAAAGGCATCCATTTCCGTTTTCATAGAATCTACCCATTTTGCATCCTAGAAGGCATTGTGAATTGAGCAAGCAAGTGAGACTACGTCGTGAACTGAGCAAGGAAGTGAAATTGAGTCAACCTACCCAAGGAAGGATTTGTACTAATTCGAGAGACCGTGAAAAGACTTGTACTTGGAAATCAGATGATTGTACAATAAAAAATGAGGTAACAGGAGCACGACGGTCTCTGGTGGGGTAATGAGAACGTATAGGATTAAAAACTATGAGAGATGGAGGAATATCTGAATCTGGAGAAGATATCAGCATAAGATCAGTTGGAGAAGATATCAATAGAGAACACGTGGACAACAAAAGTAGAACTGTAATGTGGTACTGTAATGTGGTAGAGGAAGAGTCAAGTAGCATGGACTCACAAGATGATAATGTTGTTGAAGGGATCGGATATTAAAAAATACAGTATCTCCGCAGCGGAATATAAAAATTTATACCTTATTTTAATACATAATTCCTTTGAGAATGTCTAACAGTATTAACATTAAAATAAAAATATAGGCAGGTAATATTCAAAACAATTTAAATATACCTCTTCCAATGCTTCAACCTCAGAGCCAATAGTTCCCGAGGTGTGTTCTGAGAAGGTTGTTCTGAGAGCGTCTGAACAAGAACGATAACAGCTACAATAGGCCAATTCTCTTAGAAGTGATACAAATGTCTCACCTCTAACAATATCCACACAGAATATCTAAGAAAGAAAAGTGTTCTAAGAATTTCTAAGATCTGATGTAATCCCAAGACTCTAAGATAACTCTAATTTGAATCTAAGGGCTAGCACAATTTAAATTAGAAGTACAAAAAGGAAAAAGATCTCACAGACAAAGAACTGAGAAAAACATAGAGGAGGGGGGTGTCTAAAGAGGACTGGCCGAATTTTCTCTCATGGGGTGACCAAATGGTCTTCCCCTCCTTATAAGTAAAGTCCAAGGTTCAAAACCTTGGATCCATTATTTCTCTAATTGCACTTTGGCCCATGAGCTTCTTAAGTTTAGTATTATTGCTCATTCCTTTTTCAAGGACTCTTCTTATTTCAACTCCCTATTTGTATTTTGCATATGACACATTAGGTTCATACCAAAAGCTGGATGGAGAATATAATTAGTTAATTAATTATTTTACTAATTAATTAACCAATAAAAATTGGAACAATTCCAATTTTGGCCTTTCAGAAGAAAACGATTTTCCCCTTAAGACATTTTCTCGGAATGTGAGTCATGTCTACCCACTTATCACAGTTAGTCCAGTTGGCAGGAATTTAACCAAGAGAACCCCTTCAGGTGTGACATGCGTATTTCATTATCTCTCTATCTGTGTACTCGAAAGGACCAACATGATATGGTTAAATCAAAAAATCCTAGTCAAATCATATGTATTTGACTAATAACATAATCCCTTGTGGACACATGCTTGGAATCTCATCCCAATCATCACACTACTCTAGCCAGAGACGTGGGTAAATTATATCCAATCGAATCACATGGGTCAATCTCTTTTTGCTAAGAGTGACTTCTTGCATACTCGTATTCGTATTACTATTAGCATGTATGTCCAACTATACCCAATTAATACCTTTAATGACCTATGGTTAGGAGACAACACCCAATATTATCAAAGTATAGTAACTCATACATGTAATATAAAGTAGCTCACTCACGAAATACATCCCATCTCAGATATCCTATTTTGACTCGAGCAAAACTACTATATAAGATATCAAAGATGATCAAGTTCAGTCTCTTACTACCACTTAGTAAGTCCCCTGAAGATGTACCAATATCTCATACTGATGGATTGAGACTCACCATTCTCAAAGATATAACATCGGATTAAGCTAACCTAAATTATTGAAGACCCATTTCAATAATCAAATACCAACTAGGAACAATTTAGAATATCGAGCTACCAAATGTCTTTGGTCTCCTCCTATTTAATAATATTAAATAGCTGGACATTTTACTCAACATCCAAGGTCTACAACAACAATGATATAATCACAAGAATAATATCAAAATACATTTTATTATTTTGTTGAGTTTATTACTAGAAACAAAGTTGTCTATGATTGTTTATAGGGCTTATCTACAACAATCTCCCAGTAGCCCTATAGCCAATTCGATAAAGTATTATATACTTTGTCCGGCTAACCGTTGTAAAGTTAGGACCTTAATGAGTGGATCTGTCACATTTGGCCGCTATATACACTCTCTATTTAGATATATTGACTTTCAATGAAAACATGAAAGCAACGCTCCTGGTGTTTGGATATTGATCAGATCTAAGTTCCTCGGCTTGAGCTATAAACCCTATCATTGCCACAATACCCAAATATCGTGACTCAATGGTTGGAACCAAGTTGGTCCAATGAACTTCCAAATCCTTACACCTTCATTAGTTGCATCTGATGGGGCTATGAACTTATAGTTATTCATATCGAATTTGAAATTCGTAACTGTGAATCCATTAATCAGATGTTCTCATTCGCCATGTTACAAAAATTTATCCTTAGTTCTTCAAAAGTACTTAAGGACACATTTCTTTATCATTCAATACTCTCAGTCTGAATGAAATTGATATATGTTGGTCCAGCTAACAACGTGTCTGATATCAATTCTTAGTACATAGCACAAAATACATGAGACATCCAATTGCCGAAGCATATGGAATTTTACTCCTCATATCTCTTCTCCCCTGACTAGAGTCTTTTGGACTCACGACATTAAGAGACAAATCCCATAAGGTTGTGTTTGGGTAAGGGAATTCTAGGAAGGATTTCATTTAGGTAGACGATTTATAAATCTTCTTTTGACAAATCCCTTGTTTGGGGAGTGGAAGGATTTGAGAAAAGAGGATTTGTCAAATTCTTTGGGGAGTGAAATGAAGGATTTCGAAATCCTTTTGGGAGAGCTTGCATTTGCCAAATCCGTCATCGCCTCTTCTTCGTTGTGTTCGCTGAAATGGGGTCGTCACCGGTAGTTGGTCGCTGCATTCGCCGAAATAGGGTTCGTCGCCGATAGTTGTTCGTCGTCTTCTTCATTCTTCTGCTTCGTCTTCTTCGTTCATCGTCTTCTGCTTCGTTCTTCGTCGTCGTCGTTCTTTTTCAATCTTCTGGTTCGTTCTTCTTCGATCTTCTGCTTCTGGTACGTTCTTCATCATCGTCATCAAAAACGAAATCGAAATCCAAAAAGGGTTTCGATTTCTACGTCGATTTGGGTTTACATTAGGATTTTGAAATCGAAATCCAAAAAGGGTTCGAAATCGATTTATATTTCGAAATCGAAATAGGTTTTCGATTTCTACTTCGATTTGGGTTTCGAAATTGAAATAGGTTAGAGAATCAGAGGCATGGTATCGTGAACGATTTCGAAATCGTGATGGATTTGTTCTTGGAAATCGAAAGGGAAATCGTGATGGATTTGTTCTTAGAAATCGAAATCAATTTGAGAAATGAATTTGTTCTTCAATTTCTTCTTCGTTCTTCTCGTCGCCTCTTCTTCGTCTTCATTGTGTGTTTTCTACTTCTGTTTGATTTGTTTGTGTATTTTTTTTTTTTTTCCTTCAGATGTGGGATAAAAAATAGACAAAAAAAATTATCCAAACAACAGATTTGTGAAATAAAGGGATTTCAAAATTCAAGATTTTGAAATCCCTTCATTTCACAAATCCCTTAGATTTATCAAATTCCTTACCCAAACGCAACCAAAAGGCTACTGTTAGCCCCTAACAATGCTGGGAAAACAAGAAGGCACGGACTTGGTGTGATTTTTAACCGGACGTGGTGAATGCGACATCAAACAAAGACGTTGGTACACAAGGACACAGACTTGGTGCATATTTCTAACCAGACATGGTGCACAAGCACAAAACAAAGTCGTTGGTACGAAATAGGCAGGTTAACCAAAGTTAGACAAAATGTTGGGCAAGGACACTATCGATTGGCAAAAGGCTGGCACGATGGAGCCAAATTGGGGTAACTTGCCACAAAACGTAAGCATGTGGCTAAGCAAAGGAGTCAACCGTCCACTGTTGACCCCATGACTCCTCGGATATTGTAATGTTTAGTGTTGTCATATGAGTTATTTTAATGAAAGTACCATACGGGGTACCCTTCCCTCCAGACCCTCAGTGTTGCAAGGTACCTAGGCATGCTAAGGGGCATCGGCACACCAAGGTAAGGTGTAAGGCATGACTTACACATGATGGGAAGATTGGGGAAAGGTTTACCCTACAATATCGATTTGAGGCAAAAACCAAGGCATGCACATCGGCGGACAAGGGCGTCGTGGCGCAACACCAATGGGCATTGGGCAATGCTATGATAACATCAAGGAGATCATAAGCATAATACTACGATCAGTGCCATGGGCGTGGCATGACACCGGACAAGAACAGGCTCAAGGCAACTAACGTCAACAAGCGTCGGCATACGTTGGCAAAATGGGGCGTCTTTGAACAATGCCGGTAGGGATTGCGCGACGTTGAAACAAGGGGATGGACAATGTTGGCAAAATTGGATGTCGTTGGGCAATGTTGGTCCACATTGGCGGCATCGGAATATGGTGGAGACAATCCTAGGCGGGGTGCTAGGATTAGATTTCATAGGCGCAACATGAAACCTAGAGAAGACCTTGGGACGAGATCAAGGAAAGGCGAATAAAACGTGGGCACAACATCACATTCTAATCATAGTCATACAGGTAGCGTCACAGATCGTTGGGGCACAACGGTGTGTTCTAGTTAGAAATATGCATGTGGCATGACGAGTCGTTAGGCGCAACAACGCAACAAAGATTCAATGGAACAAGCAAAGTTAGTTGGATAGCTAGTGTTGATGTTGCTTAGCCAGTGTGAGAAAATTGCCAAGTGTGGGTAGTTTGGGACATGAGCCTGGCATATGGGGGTAGTTATTGATGCAAGCCACATAATTGGTTAAGTAACTACCCTGTATTCTTTTCCTGACACCTGTCCATCAATTTTAGAGCATGTTCCTAATAGTTTGGGGTGTCAACTGCCTTCTTTGTCGGATCGGAATTGTATTGGATTCAGCTGAGAGTAAGTATTGTTCCTGCAATCCTAAACCAGAATACTGTGTTTCCTTGTTTTGGATGAGTAATAAAAACAAGATTGGCTTTGACTTTAATTCTGTGTGTGCGCTCATATTGTTTTTGGTCCGTTTGAGTGTATCGGGTTGCCTTCATATTGGTTTGTCGCAAAACAATAGCGCAACTAATTGATTGGTGCGCAATCAGGGCATCATAGGTGCGAAAAATTGCACGCAAGAACTAAGGGTGATGATGACACTGACAAGATATGAGGGTGTTAAGAGATGAGAATGGCTCTTGCAGGGGCAAGAATGGAGGGTGGCGATAGCAGCGACAAAAGAGGGGGGTGGTGGTGGCGGCGGCGGCAGGAAGAGATGGATTGATGGCAGTGATGATAGACGAGGGGTGATAGTAGTCGCGACAAATGGGAGGTGATGCCGGCCGCTTTAGGGTTCAGCCAAGACACAAGATGAAGTACAAAGAATAAGAGAAGGAGAAAAGAAAAAGGAAACAAAAGAAAAAAATTAAAAATAAATAAAGATAAAAAAAATTCCCCATTTTTCTTTTTTATTTATATTGAAAACCCTTCCATTTTGAAATTTTATAAATTTATGTTTTTTAAGATGAGGGTAAATTTGGGATTTTAAAAGTAATCATGGTTTGCTATTAAAATTTCAAATTTGAAAGTCGATTAAGTTAGTTTTAGTTGACTAGTTAACGGTTGCACATAATTCATGGGGATTTATTATAAACTTTTGCAGTATATGGGAATAAATTATGATATGCTTAATGTATATGGGGTAAAGTGTAACTTTCTCAAGTTCAATGTATTCATGTAATTACTTGGTGTGTAGCATTTATTGAGAACAGTGTTCTTTCATTCGCAAAAGCATTCACCAAGCTACGCCATGAGTCCTGCAAGATAAGTAACGAACCAGCTTGAGAACAATTTCTTACATGAAATCACCATATCCATAGACACAATTCTGGCAGCAATATAAAAATGATACTTCATTGGCAGAAAAAGTGCACTTAGCTAATAAAAATTTAAGAACATCAAGATGAAGAATTCAGTTACGAACGTAAGCATATGTTAGGAGAAGTTTAACATTCAGATTGCAGAGAAGACAGTGAACTGATTCTGCCATAAAAGTCCAATTAAAAATACGGCGAAAGAATCTGTTCAGCAAATATTACACAGAACAACCAAAGACAATAACCGGCCAGATAAAAAGACACAAATTGCAGTTCTTTTCTCTTTTCCTCAAAAGAGAGTTGTTTTTGTTTATGAAGACTTGCATTAACACAAGCACGAATGCCAAGAAACAACCCAAGTCCTGGCTTCAGATTTAGTGCCCTGCTTTACTTTCATATTATTCACATGCAATATAATGATTTTGATCCTAAATCAATATATAACATTGTTACTCATTACCAAGATCGGTATGTTTTATTTGCCTCTTTAAGAAAAATATAGGGCAGTCACAACTGCACCAAATGTTTTTTTTATGACAAAGACCAATATCTTGAGTTTCATCGTGAGACAGCTAGACTATAACTGCATTGCCATTTCAATATTATGTCGAAAATTTTCAAGAGAAGGTATATCCAATGTAATGTGTTCATCAGACTTGAACTAGGAACTGAAAACAAATGCTGTGATAATACCGTTCATCTAGGTGTATCATGAGACAGCTAGACTAAAATAGCATTTTTTTTGCAAGGACAGTTAAGATTAAAATTGCATTGCCATTTCAGGATTATGTTAAAGGCATCAAGAGATCTTGCCTAATGTCAAAAAACTCAACAATACATCTTACAGATCAATCATGACGCATCTACAATAAAATCAGATCAGCATTTCACGATTACATAGCAAAGTGACAAGAGAAGGTCGAACAACCAATAGAATGCAAATTGCTTCTAAATTTCTTCTTTGCACATGAACCGGGAAGTAAAACAACTCATGTCATAGTTTATGTAAGTTTCTATCATGAGGAAAAAGTAACACATAATACACACACAATATTACTAGGAGATGAAATAAGTTTGTAATTGTTAAGTGACGCTAGGTAACATTATACCTCCACCCCAAACGGGAAAAATATAATGAATAGTGAAAATGTCTAGAATATAACCGAACATACTGATGATTTTCTTTTAAACAAATTTGAAAAGTAGTACAACTCAAACTGACCAAGCTGACAAGATGTGCACAAATATTCTTTCGTCGAACAAGTCCAGGAAGGAGATGAGCACACGTAAGTTCCTGTCAAAATGCGCAAAAAACATTGTGAAAACTGCAAGATTGTTCGGTGGCCCAAAAGAAATTTGTAAATATCAGAAACTAAATGCCAGCTTGAAGCATGAAACAGAACCGCATTGAGAAAGCAATTCCAATATCAGGACAGTGCCCTATAGAGCCTTTAGAACACGTTTATAGACCAAAAATACCAGATGAAGAAAAATAAAGGAGTACATGCATTGAAAACAGAATTCAAATTTCTTCACTAGGAATGGAATGTATATCTCGAATCCTGTTCTAGAATCTCACTATGGTTTTTCGTTGGAATTGTGCTGTAAGTTAGCAGTAATTACAACAAGGCATTAATTGTAAATATTTCTGAGTTAGTCAATAGTATCCTAAGTTCAGGAAATAGTTAATAGTTTACTAATTAACTTCTTGATTTGCTCTTTAGTGACCTTGTAACTTCTTTATATACCTTACTGTATTATTCTTTTGAATAACAAACGATGAAAATAGGATTTCCCATTTCTCAGAACTAGTCAAATTGGTCAAGGTGTCAGAGCCCCTTTTTCTAGGGTTATTGATGACCTTCATTTTTTTTCCTGATCTTCATTGCCATCAGTTGGCATAAACCTTCATTGTTGATTGTGGTTTGTCGTACATTGCCAATTTGAAACTGTCCAAACCATGTCAGAAACACTTAAATCTGTCACCTCGGACCTTGAGATTTGACTATGGAAAGAATATATTAACCAAAAACTCATGACATATCCATCAATCAACTTGCATTGATACACCTCAACTAAATGGTATTGCTCAAAGGAAGAATATACATCTTTTTGAAGTTGATCGGTCTCTATTGTTTCACACAGAGGTACCGAAATACTGTTCGGGAGACGGCATGCATATTGCAGCTTGTTTGATTAATACATAGCCTACCCAAGTTCTTGAAAATCAAAGCCCTGTAAAGAAATTCATGACCCTCTTTCCAAGTTCCTAGGGGATTGGGAAAAAATGGAAGATAAAATTAAAATAATAATTTGAACAAAACTATGGGATTAGTGTCCCATAACCTGCTCTTGATACCATCATGTTAAAGTAACAAGAGAATGGAAAAGAATGAGAATACTTAACTAATGTGTCAGCCTTTCCCTCTATTTATAAGATAAATAAGAGAACATGGAAACCCTAATACAAAAACTCTAAACACTAGCAATTACATAAATACCCTTCAACAAAAAACATAAAGACTGAAGTACCCTCTAACAAACACCATAGGATCGAATCTTCCTACTAAATTTGGTACTTCAATCATGACATTCTTTGTAACATCTTCGGCCATCTGATATGGTTATCATGGTCATCTCTAAAACCTCCCTCTCACCCAGTCATGTAAGGAAGCATCTGGCCAGGGTCTGCAGGTTGCTCACCTTGCTGATTTTCTGGACTTTCACCATTTTTATTAGCAACGGAAGTTCCTTCTTGCACAAGAGATGGTGCACCATCATTAGGTTGCACCAGTAGTTGTTCCATTATCTTAAACAACATATAATCTCGTTGCTGCTCAGTTAAACTCCCTTATACGATCTTCCAGAATGCGTGGACATGATCTCGAACTTGCTTTTGATACCAAAATTGATATAGGTCAAACAAGGGGGCAATCTTTTAGGAGTTCTATGTATAATCTGATTTCAAAAGGCTCAAAACATGAGGTTTTGGGACTCTTTTGGTGGTTGAATATCAAAGAAAACTATGCAATTCTCAGGGTTTTAAAAGGGTAGGAAAAGGATGTAAGAGTTTATGATTGTAGAAAAGCAATAGGAGAGGAGGACGGCAGTGACTGCGTGAAAAGGGTTATGAACAATAATAATGAATAAAAAAAATATGCGCTTCACAACTAGAGACCTTCTGCATCACACCAAAGGAAGAGAATAGCATCACACAATAACAATAGCTATTTCTGAAAATTATCCCCTTTTAATTAAGGAGTACAAGGCTTTATATTGGCTTTAGATATTACTAACTGAAGTAGGACAAATTTTACTCAAACTAATAGAAACCTACAAAAAAATAAAATATGATAAAACATTATATCAAACTAGGATCCATGGGCTGCTAATGTGACCCATGTTCAGAATTATAAAATTACCAAAATACCCCGGACTACAAAAAATTGCTAAGTAAGGTCCCAACTAGTCCCATCTATCCGAGTTATACCAAATCGGTGTTGGAGCCTATGAAGTATCTTTTCCATGTCTTTTATAGACCTTTAAAGGTTACTGCCATTTATCCCTATCAATCTGTAGAGCGCCTGAAGGCTCAATTGGTTGCTAAAGGTACATCCAGACTTGTGATGTTGACAATAGAAAAACCTCACGTGGAACCTACATAAACTAACCAACCAACAGCACAAGTGATATCGGGGATGTTTGCCATATTTTACGCTATCTTGAGCTGACTCCTTGCCATGTATTACTTTATCATCTGTTAAATTGTCCAAGTATTATTAGCTTTAATAATGATGATAAAGGAAACTAAGGCTACGTGAATGCAGCAGAATTTAAAATTAAATAATATTCTTTCGCAATTAACTTCCTAGGCCACAATCAATTTGTGATAATACGAAACAATAACATATACGAAGAATCTATCACAATGAAAGATTTTATACCTTTTTATGTGCTTTAGCCTCTTAGCCGATAGATCACAAGGTATGATTTGAATCAGCTCTTCAGAGAGCAGCACAAACATAACATAAAAGACTATAAATCTCCAAATAGCGGCACAAGTGCCCAGCCTCTAACAATATCCACACGAAGAACTCCATTTGAATAGTGTCCATTAATTATCTAAGAATCCAAACCTAAATGGTAGTAAAAAAACAAATCAAAAGAGCAAGAGAGGAAAGGGGTGGACAGTCGAAATTGGCTCCTCAAATGTCATGTGTGGGGTGGGGGGGGGGGGCACAAGTTTGTGGCTCCCAAGTCTAGGGTTGAACCCTAGACACCCCTTTTTCCTACGTTATACTTTTGTTGGATATAAGCCTTATACTAAATCTTGTTTTATATCATTTAGTGGTTTTATCAGTAAAACTACAATCTCGAGTATTATTAATAAAAGGTCTTTTTGATATCATCTATAATTATATTGTATTGTCGTACAACCCTAGATATCAAGTTTAAAATGTCTTACCATTTAATTGTGATTAAAAGGTTGAGATCATAAACGTTTTGATAACTTGTAACCTAGATGTTCCTAGTCGGTATTCGATTGTTAAGAAGAGTCTTCAACAATCAAAGCTATCTTGTGCGATATTTCTCTTTTGAGAATGCCAAGTCCCAACTGTTAGTGTGAGACACTAGAACAAACACAAGAGGACTGACAAGAGTAGTAAGGGCCTTGAACATGATAATCTTAGGTGGCGTTTGGTAATCGTTTCTGTTCCCATCCCAGCAGCAGGATGGGAATGGGATAAGATAGGATGAGAATTTTGTTTTCTTCTTGGGAGTAGAATCGCGTTTGGTAACGATAATTTTTTTTTTTTGTTTTGGGAACAAAATCGCATTTGGTAACGATTTTATCCTAAAACTATTTTATTTTATTTTTTTGAGATTTTTTTTTTTTTGTTTTGGCCGGACAGCGTAGCGGCAGCCAAACGGTGGGCGGAGGTGACCGGCGACAGTTGCCGGAGATGGCCGGCGGCGGCAGACGGTGGCCGACGCGACGATGGCCAGCGAAGGAACAGTGACAGTGGTTTTGGGAATGGGATAGGAATAATGAGAAATAATTTTTTTTTGTTTCTCATTTCTTAAAAAAAAAATGGGCAGAATTCTCAAATGGGAACAGAAACAAAAATTAGCAAACGCTATTCCCAAACAGAAATCCCAAAAATCTGGAAATGGGATGGAAACGGTTACCAAACGGGGCCTTAGATATTACACAAGGTAGTTTTGCTTAATGTGAAAATGGAAAATCGGAGTTGTATAGCGCTTGTGATCTCCACACTTAAGGCACTGATACTTTGATAATACGGTGTATTGTATTGTAGTAACGAAATTTCAAAGGTTTTTATTGGGTATAGTGAAACATATGTGAATATTCAAATGTGCACGATAGGGTATATCACTCTCAGCAAAGAGAAATGTGCCTTATGTGATTAGATTTAATGTAATTAAATATAGATTTTGGCCAAGGCAGAGTGACAATTGCGATGAGATTCTAATTGGTGTCACAAGGAATTATATCATCAATCGATATACATATGATTGGACTAGGGAATTCTGATTTTAACCATACTCTATTGGTTCTTTCGGGAACACAAGGTAGAAAGATCGTAAAGCGCGAAAATTACAACGGAAGTGGTTCTCTTGATCAAATTCCCATCAACAAGATATGATTTTAATATGTGGGTAGACAATTACTCACAAACAGTGGAGATGCCCTAAACAAATCGTTTCTTCACAAGGGCAAAAATTAGAATTGTTGAAATGTCACTTGATTGATTGAATAATTAATTAATTGTTTTCATAGTCCATCTTTCAATATGAATCTAATGGGTCATGGGGCATGGAAGTTTGGATGGTCCTTTAAAAGGAATGGGCAGTATTGCTGAACTATTTTAAAGTTCAGAGGCCAAAGTGCAAGATAGGATTTAATAGAGTCCATGGGTTTAACTTAGGACAACTTATAAAATAGGAAAGGCACACTGTGGCCGCTCCCAAGTGATTCCCCACCCCCCCCCCCACCCCACCCACCCCCAATCGCATTACAACCTTGATTCCTTCATCTACCTAGAATCAAAGTTGAGCAACCATAGTCTTGTAAAATTAGAATTGCATTCTTAGATATTCTATAAACATTATCCTTACGGAGTTCTTCGTGTGAATACTATTAGAGGTGAGACATTTGTATCGCTTCTAAGAGAAAATAACTCATATTCATTTCGAGATCAATACGTGCCACTCTCTGAAGAGCTTTCTCAAATCATGCCTCGAGAACTATAGGCTAAGAGGCTAAAGCACACGGTAAAAATATAAGGAATTTATTGCGATATATTCTTTATCATATTTGTTTTGTATATGTTAATATAGACAGATTCGGGCTTAAGGAACTTTAACTAATAAATAGATTTAAATTTTTTGTCTCTTGTTGTTCAAATCTTTTTATTTGAATAACCCGTTCCTTCAACTTTGACCCCCGCACTTCTGAACAGTTCAACATTCCTATCCATTTCTTGTATAAGGACAATTCAAACTTTTTCTCAATTTGTGTTTGACCCATTAGGTTAATATCAAAAGATGGACTATAGTATCCAATTTGACCCCTGCAAAGAAACAATTTCATCACAGTATTTCAATCAATTGTGATTCACGTCTATCCACATATCACAGTTATATCCAATTTATATGAATTTAATTACAGAACTCACCCAATTGTAACAGCCGCACAATTCGATCTCTTTATCTCTATGTCCCGAAAAAACTAATAGGAACAGGATACAGTCAAAACCCCAAGTTAGATCGTATCCTTGATATAATTTACTTTCGATTAAAATCTAATTCTAATCATCATTTTGTTTTGGCCAAAGACATTAAGTACATTGTATTCAATTACATATTACAATTCCCCTTTTGCTAATGAGTGACAGATCATTTACTGCATAATCGAATAATCACATGTATGTTCACTACACCCAATGAATACCTTTGATGTTTCGCAATTAAAAGACAATACTTAATATTATCAAAGTATAAGAGTGCACACTCATGACAAACAATACATCAAGTCAAACGATCACATGCATGAGTGCAACTCAGATATTCTATTTTGACTTTAAGCAAGATTGCCAATATTGAATATCAAGTATGGTCACATTCAAACCCTTGTTACTTCCTAACAAATCTCCTTGTAGTTGTTCTATATCTCATAGCAGTGGATTTGAGATTCACTATCCTCAGTAGATAAAACACCATACAGGCTAATCTACCAGGATAATTTAGTACCAATTAATAATCCTCCAATTAGGAACATTTAGGATATCAATTACCAAATGTTTATAATCTCAAACATTTTAATCTTCCATTAAAAAATAAAACATTTCAACTGAATATTCATGGAATCTTAACAGCTATATAATACATACATACATGGTTATGAGTAGAATACCCTATTGGTATGTCAAATACCAAAGTTGACCTTATTCATTATTTATTTGAGATTATTTTTTAAAAAAAAAAAAGTCCAACTAGGATTGTCAAAGGGCTTATCCCCAACAGTTGATTGGGTTGTTGTCGTTTTGATCAAAGATCTTCTTCCAGCTACTGTACATTACATTTGTCAGCAATAATATGGTTACTTAGAGCCTTGCTTACTTGCCTAGTAAACACCTTCAAGCCTTGTTTACTTGCCTAGTAAATTGAGAGTAACTATGTAATCTGAAAATTATCTATGGACAATTGGATGACCCCATGGCCACATCACTGAAAATTATATGAAATTTTGGGTCTATCAAAGCAACTTTCCCGTTTCCATACAGGTTATCAGACATAACATAGTGAAGTCCCTACGGATGTCAAAGGACTTGAGTAAACACAATGCTTAAACATGCAAAAACTAATATCTAGCCATATACTTAATCCATAGAAGCACAAGGGAAATAACATCAAATACATGCAATCAGATTTCAGAATAAATATTTATCGATTACTTTCTTGTGGTCCTTATACACACAGCACATGCACGTAGACATCATATATCAATCCACACAAAGAGGACAAAGAATTCAAAGTTTCAAACCTGTAAATCCTTCTCCCCCGGATATGAAACAAGTGTCATCGTGGAGATACGGACTATAATATCAAGCACCACTTTTCCCTGCTTGTACTGTCCAAAAAAACTAAGCAATGCCTTTTTCGAATGTTGAGATGGAGAATGCGGCTCATGACCAACATCAGAGCTGCTACTATTGTCCATGCTTTCTTCGGGTGATAAAAGATAGGTACAGCACCACCTTGCTACGAACCACAGTATTGCCTGTGAAAGGATTAGCTGAATGAGTGTACAAATATAGTAACATATACTAAAGATAAAAATTCCAGTTGCCAAGATAATTATAAAAATATATCTTAAATCATAAAGAAGAAATATATAGCTAAACAAAATACATAGGACGTAACTGATCATGTTCATTACATTATGTATGAAATAAAAAATTGCACAATCTGACAGCTTTCAAGAATGAATCACATCACTTTTAGTCCAATTATATCTCTTCCAACATCAAATTTCAATAAATCACATCACTTTTCTTTTTCTATTTTTAATAGATTAGTTATAAATATTCTCTTTTTTATAATTTTTCTCAAAAAACTAAGCCAAACAATTTATCACAATTTTTAAAAATTATATTCAAAGCTTTCCAAAAACTAAACCAAACAGCACCATCATGTCCGAGTCCTGGATACAGTTATGAAATGAAAGACATGCAAAATAATAAGAAAATCCGATCTCATAATTGGTAAGTTTGCTAGAGAGAAAACCAAAAGGGATTGGACAGATCACCTCCATAAGTCGAGGACTGAAAAATGATGACCTCAATTGTGGGTCTAAACTCTGCTCAGCAAACTTTATGATTGACCTGAAGAAATCAATGTAAATAAGATGCAAACAAACACACGAAATAGCATAGAAACTAATCAGAAGTTAGTGACATAAATTAGTTGTCATAAATGACACCAGAATATCCATTTTAATTATACCAATTACGAAGTCAAGGTTACGAAAACAGCAAACCATCCAATGTAAAGATGACTTCCAATGCTGGTCATACAGTGTCAGACACAGAAACAGCCCAATAGACTTCTCTTTTGCATCTCTCTTAAATTGCGGCTTATTTGAAGGAAGATGACAACCGTTGTAATGCCCGACATCATTAGAACTAAAAATGTGGACAAATTTGGCAATGGATAACCGTCTCTCCCATATACCTCATCGTGACTAGTTCCAGCAATAACTGGAAAAAAAAAAAATCATACTCGACATCACCTCAACCTCCCCAAAATGACCTGAGAGCAGAGAATGTACAACTTCATATTTTTTTCAGCAGTGAAAAAGAAGTAGGTTAAGGATAAGTCCCTTTAATTTTTACACAATGTTCAACTAGAACACGATCCTCTTCCCCCCTCTTTTACTATCACTCACTGTCTCACTCACTCTCTCTACTCGGAAGTTGAAGGGTTCCAACAATATACAAAGTTCCAAGGTTGAGCAAGTGAAACACTGTCACCTCACTGGATATGCCCCAAAAGAGAGCTCTAAGAAGATTGATAAATGGATTCTAAGCAAATGCTAAACAATGTCTCTCAATTCCCAGCCCTCTTTGGCACATATCTAGCACAAATGTGTTCGTTGGCCCTCACCGCATCTTATCGGACCTTCACCATGAAATGTTGGACTATCACCAGTCACCTATGCACATGATTGTTGTAGCTAAAGTAAAGACGAGAATACGAAAACAATGTGACAGTTTGACCTTCGCAGTCAATCTCTCCCTAATAAAGATATAAAGACAAATGTGCCCTCTAACACTCCCCCTCAATCCGGGACATACATATCGTATGCTTGTTACACCAATATTTTATCCAAGAAACCCCAAGTAGTTTAGTAAATAAACCAGCTAACTGGTCAAGAAAGTTAACATATCAAGAATGGATCAACTTCTGTAATAGTTTTTCTCCACTGAAATGACAATCAACCTCAATGTGGTTCGTTAGCTCATGAAAAACTGAATTTGATGCCATATGGACTGTGGCTTGACTATCATATACAAGACTAATCAGATGAGAATGGTTGGACCCAAGTTCTTCTAGCATGTGTTTCAACCAAATCAGTTCAAACGTAGTCTGAGCCATGACTCGATATTCCAATTCGGCGCTTGATCGGGCTACCGCAATATCTTACTCTTCTGAGAGAACAAATTAACCCCAACAAATACATAATAGTCTCTTGTACATTTTTCGTTTGAAGGAGATCCAGCCCTATCAGTATCCGCATATCCCTCTACTTGAGTGTGTCCATGCTCCTTGCACAAACATATCCAGGTGCATCATTCAAATATCAAAGAAAGAGGCCAATAGCTTCCCTACGACTCGTTCTTGGATGATCTAAAAACTGATTGATAACACTAATAGCAAAGAACATATTAGGCCAAATAAGAGTAAAATAGTTCAGCTTCCCAACTAATCGTCTATACTCCACTGAATGATCGACACCACATTATTGAAGACAAAACACTAAATCTCCCAAACCGTGCTCGAGAAGACTGTTTGAAACCATAAATCGATCTCCTTGACCAATACACCTATTGGATATAAGCCCTACAGTAAAATCTTGTCTTTCATCATTTAGCGGCTTTCTCTGTGAAATTATGATCTCATTTATTATTAATACGAGATTTTTTATATCATTCTTGAATTATAACAAATTATTGTAGTACCCTAGATATAAAATTGAAAATGTCTTAGTTTTTTAATGGTTATTGAAGTATAATAATAATTATTTTGATAACTTGTATCCTAAATGTTCCAAGCCAGTATTGGATTGTTAAAACTGGTATCTAACAATCTAAACTAGTCTGTGCGGTGTTTTCAATTAGAAAATGGTGAGTCTCAACAATTATTACGAGATACTAGAACTACCAAAAGGGAACTTGCAAGAGTAGTAAGAGCCTTGAACGTGATCATCCAAGATATCTGACAAGGTAGCTTTGTTCAATGTCAAAATGGAATATCGGAGTAGTGATTCTATTTGTGATTTTCAGACTTGAGTTACATAGTATCGCATGTATGCATTCCTATACTTTGACAATACTTGTATTGTCTTATAATAGCGAAACTTCAAAGATATTCACTAGGTACAGTGAAAACATATATGTGACTATTTAAAAATGCAAGATAAGATCTATCACTCTCAGTAAAGAGAGATGCATCTTATGCGATTAGATTTAATATAATTCAACATAAACACTGGCTAGAGCAGTATGACAATGGGATGAGATTCCAATTGATGTCACAAGGAATTATATTATTAATTGATATGCATATAATTGGATTAGAGTTCTTGACTTTATCAATGCCATGCTGGTTCTTTTGGCATCACAAGATAAAAAGATAGTATAGTAAGGAAATTACAAATGAGGAGATTCTCTTGGTGAAATTCTTATCAACCAGATATTGATGTCATACGTGGGTAGACATGACTCACAGCCGGAGGAAATATCGTGGAGAAAAATTTGAATTGTTCAAATTTTAATTGACCAATTACTAATTAATTAATTGTTATCACCGTCTAGCTTTTGATATAAACCTAATGAGACATATAAATGGAAAATGGAAGTTTGGATAACTCTGTAAAAGAAATGGGTAGTAAGGCGGAACTGTTGAAAAGTTTGGGGGCCAAATTGCAAATAAGGAAAGAAGCGGTCCAGGGTTTTGAACCCTAAACAATATTTATAAGGGGAAGCCACATTGTGACCACCCTGAACAGAAGAAAATTGGCCACCCCCTATCATTTCGATTGCTATATTGTTTTGATTCTTACATATCACATAGAATCAAAACAGATCTACCTTAGATTTTTGGAATTAGAATTAGACTCTTAGGCCCCGTTTGGTAACTGTTTCCATTCCAAAAATTCTCATTCTATTCCCAAATTTTTGGGAATTCTGTTTCGGAATAGCGTTTGGTAATTTTTGTTCTCGTTCCCATTCCATTCCCATTTGGGAATTGTGCCCATTTTTTCTTAAGAAATGAGAAACAAAAAAAAAATCGTTTCTCATTATTCCCATTCCATTCTCAATATCTATTACTGTTCATCTGCCGCCGCCGTCGTCCGACGGCCATCCCCGGCGACCGTCCGCCACCGTCACCCACCCACCGGTCACCGCAACCGTCGCCGCTGCTGCCGCCACCTTCGTCGGCCAAAAAAAAAAATCTCGAAAAAAAAAAAAATTGATTTTAGGATAAAATCGTTACCAAACACGATTCTCTTCCCAAAATAAAAAAAAAAAATTATCGTTACCAAACGCGATTCTACTCCCAAGAAGGAAACAAAATTCCCATCCCACTGCTGGAATGGAAACAGAAATGGTTACCAAACGCCACCTTAGATATTCCTTAGACACTATCCTTACGAAGATTCTTGCATTGATCTAGAGAATCAATCTCGGTTCTTGATTGGGTATCAGATCTAGCCACTCTCGGAAGAGCCTTCTCAAATCACGCCCCATGACCAACCGACTTAGAGGTTGAAACAACGAAAGAGGTATAAAGACATTAATAAGAAACCTTGCTTATTAAATGGATTTAAATTTTTTATATTCCGCTGCGGAAATCTATAAACCTAATATCCAGTTCCTTCAATACCTTCGAGACACCTTTTCAATTAGATCTTCGTTCAAGAATGCATTTTTTACGTCTAATTGATGTAACGGCCAACGAAATGTTGCTACAATAGAGATAAATAGGCGAACATAAGCAAACTTTGCAACTATAGAAAAATCTCGGAGTAATCAAGGCCATATACTTGAATATAACCTTTGGCAACTAAGTTTGCCTTCATCGATAGTACCATCCATATGAACTTTGATGGCATAAACCCACTTACAACCTATAACGTCTTCCTTGGTATGACAGAGACGAGATCTCAGGTACCATTTTGGTGCAATTCAGAAAGAACAATCTTTTGATAAATATATCCAAGTAAATTTTGAAAAGTAATCCCCAAAGGTGAAAAAGTAATGAAATGCTAAAGTAGACGAGGCACGAGAAGGACCCCAAACATCGAACTAACATAAATTGAATCAGACTTCTTTGATTAACCCAGGGAAGTAAATTAAGTATGGCGATACTTTCCCAACAGACAAGACATATTCTAGGGACGCCAAATGACATAGACTAGGAACAACAAGCTTGAGATTGGCAAAAGATGTGTGATCAAGGAAACAATAGCAGAGGCAGTTGCTAGACAAACAGTGGGTGATACAGCAAGACTACCTCCTTAATAGTCAAAGTAGTCAAGTCCCATTTTCTCACGCATGACACCAATTGTTTTCTACGTCATCAAATCCGGAATAAGAAAGAAATAAATGGAAAAAGGAAACAGAGCAATTAAGGTGTTCAGTAAGTTCACTGACAAATATCAAATTGTAAGGAAAAAATAGAAATACAAAAAATAAACGACAAAGATAAAGAATAGCAGGGTACAGTGCCCACACCAAGAATCAAGACAGTTCAAACCATATGCCACAATAACAGAATGCAACGATAGAGATTACTGTCGTGTAAAGAATGATGGGGTACCTGACATATGGTTAGTGACAACATAGTCTATAACCCATGGAATCCTAGAAGAAGGACAAAATGAAAGACATGCAGTCGAGCCACCTCATTGAGCTAGAGACTCATTTGGGGTGGAGGTCAGTTGAGATGCCTTAAACAAACAGAACCAAGTATACTCGTCACATTAAATCCCCAGAGTAGCTAGAGAATTAGACGGTGGAGTCTGATCAGATGTCACAACATGAGCACACTTGGGAGGACGGCCAACCAAATCGCAAAAAGTCTCTCTAATACGATTTCCTTGCCACAAAAAGAATACCGACTATGAACATCCCGCAGCGTACCACCTCCGCCAATAAAACTATGGTTTCATCATAAACTTCCATCCAAATTACTCTTTAGTCAATCGCATTGAGGGTTCCAAAACACAATCTGAATCATAGATTTTATTTTCCTCACAGGCAAGTTGATCTTGTCCCTGGTTCTGTGAATGTTAAATAGCACTTTCAAAATATCACACCAAACCCCATCAAATCTAACCTTGTTACGTATATTCCAGATTTCCCTGCACAACACAAAAGGAATGAGTGTATCGTAATATTTTTACTGAGGTGTAGATTTACGTTGTTGTCACCAACCTACCAATGTTCCACACACTTCTCCAGTACAAGGAGTTACCCCAAAAGCGGTTCACACACTCTTTGCCAAATCCTCTTGCGAGAACAAATGATGCAATGATTCAACCAGAGGCCCAATGCAACAATTACATCGAGAAAAAATTTTCACACCTTTTGGTTGAATCACTTCATCTACTGATACAATTTGATATAGAAGCCTCCTCATAAAAGTAGATATCTTTATGGGAAGGGACATATGTCAGATTTTTTCAAAGAACGTATGAGCATCATGTTGTTTCCATACGACTTCCCAAGCAATTTTCACTTAGAAGACCCCGAGTTAGAGGGCTGCCAAATCATAACATCCTAGGAACACACTTTAAGCACCCGAATACGCTCTAGTTCTCCCATATGATCTGCAAGGATAAGAGTCTGAATAAGCTGCATATTCCATTCTACACTAGCTAACTGAACATCCTTAACTAGTAGTTACATAAGATGCGTATCTACCACCACCGCTTCACTAAGCGGAACAGATATAAGACAGATATCCCACCAAAATGATACACACCCATTTCCAATTAGGAACTGAATATGGTCCTCGACATAAAATTTTCCTTCAAGTAGAGCACCCCATACATGGCTTTGGTAAAAGAAATTTCTGCATTTAGCTGCGGGACAATTCAGTTGTACTTTTAAAAATCGAGCCCAAAGAGTTATCCATTGTCTAAACCTCCACCAAAGTTTCATCGGAAACACCATATCCTGAAAGTCTCTAATCCCCAGGCCACCCTCAGAAGAACCTGCCCAAAATCTTTTCAGCTTTTTGAATAACAGGTATCAGAGGAGAAATAGCCAACAACAAATAGAAAGTCATACTCCGAATCACACGTTTATAAGAATGAGACGCTCACCACTACAACATAACTTTCCTTTCCATCCAGCGACCTTTGGTCTAATCTTCCTCAGCAGATCTTCAAAAATAGCATATTTTTTCCTTCCTTCATATACTAGACAACCCAGGTAGCTAAAATGAAAACTACCTTGCTCGAATCCTGTATGCCTGATTATCCAGTGACACTAAGAAGGAGCTAGATTGTCCGGTAAGAAAAATTGGTTTTTGTCGACGTTCATCATCTGGCCAAAACACAACTCAAAATCCTTCAAGAACTTCATAAAATTATCAATGCCTTTTTCCTTCCATAAAGGGAAAAAAAAACATGTCGTCAGCATATGAAAGATGCAAAATCGAATTCTCATTCACCGGCGGCAAGTACGTTCGAATATCTCCTGTATCGATCAAATTTTTAATACCCCTTGAGGAAACTTCAGTATCAATGATCAATAGGTTGGGGGATATTGGATCCCTTTATCTCGACCCTCTCGGAGATATAAAAAAAAAAACACCCACACCCCTGTTTACTAGCAAAGAAAAATGGTTATTAGAAATCGCATGTCAACATATCAATCCCAATCTCACAAAAAGTCGATTTTCCTTCACACAGCAGTCAGGAAGCACCAAGAGACTCCGTCACATGCCTTAGCCATGTCCACTTTTACAAAAACATTTCCCCCCCACACCTTGTAATTAAATTTTTGCACCACCTCATACGCTAACAAAATTTTGTCCAAAATATTTCTACCTTGCACAAAAGCACTTTGTTCAGAAAAAATGATTATAGAAAACAAATAAGCATTATATTGGCTAGGCTCTTGGTTACCACCTTATTCGAAAAATATGCATAAGCTAATCGGCAAGTCTATGGCAGCCATAGGGTTATCCTTCAAGGGGATGAGAACAATCAATGTGCTAATTACACTATAAGGTTACTTTGCACCACAGAAAACCCTAGTCACCAAAATATTTTGAATACCTCTTTCCACATCCATCTGATCTCTCCTATCGTTTTTCAGTTTTTTGATATACATCTTTTTTCCCTTCTGGTTAAACGCATGCATGAAAATATTTCGTGCTCTTATCTTCTTCTTTCATCCACTTGATTCTAGATTTTCGCTTCCAGTGTGCTTCCTCTTGTATAAGGCTTTTGTCAGCTGAGCCTCAATATCCTATAATCGCAGGACCATGCTAGGATCAATTGTAGTTTGCATTACAAGTTCGTCCATTTTTTTCTCAAGTGTCTCGACCTGGTCAAAAATATTTCCAAAAGTTTTGAAGTTCTATTCATGTAGCATCGTCTTTAGCCTTTTCGTTTTCCAATGCCACCTTTCGAACAAGTTCCTCGAGATTGGTTGAATCCAAGATTCCTTAACAATCTTAACAAAATTATGATGTCGCAACCAAAAGTTCAGAAATTTAATGGACCCTTTACCTCGCTGGTGGTTTCCTCCGTACTTGATCAATTGGGGACTACGATCCGAACAACCTTCACTCAAATGACGAACTTCACAAGCCTGAAAGAGATGATCTCATTCATTATTCACTACAGTTTTGTCTATCCTGCTCCATTTCTTCCCTGTTCCATGCTCGAAGCTGCACTAAGTGAATTCATTTCTCGAGAACAGCAAATCAACTATTCCACACATCAATACAGTCCAACATATCATTAGCAGCATGAATATCAAACTGAGAATATCCTAGTTATTCTGATCTTTCTAGGGTGACATTAAAGCTCCGCTATTAGCAAAGGATAAGTGAAATCATAATATACCTCTCTGATTTGCTCCCACATTTCCCTTCTCTCCTTTCTCGAACATTTAGCAAAAACCACTACTACTAGGAATTCTTGCCGAAGCAACCTATGAGTTATCTCAGCCACCACGAGTTGATATTTGCTAGCCAGAATATCACAATGAATTGGATCTATCTCCAAAAGACCCAAATCTTACTAGCTTCATTGCTGAAGACATCATCAAACGAAACATATTGTCTGGGCATAAACCACTACCAGAGCATAAACATATTTCTCTTCTCTCCCTTCTCGAACATTTAGCATAAACCACTGCTACTAGGAATTCCTGCTAAAGCAACCTATGAGTTATCTCAGCCACCACAAGTTGATATTTGCTAGCCAGAATATCACAATGAATTGGATCTCTCCAAAAGACCCAAATCTTAATAGCTTCATTATTGATGCCATCATCAAACAAAACATATTGTCTTGCATAGATAAAGCCTCCATTCTAGGGTCCAACAATCCAATGAAAGAACAAGAGAAAAGCCGAGTCAATTTTTTAGGTCTCATTTTCGTGGCTGAGTTGGCAACCCCCCGAGCTTTCAAGCGAGTTAAACATTAGAAGAGTTGGAGCCTTCGTCCTGACCCTTACTTGCTGCCGATCTAGTCAACTATAGGTTCTAAACCTAATTCCTAAAAATTTATTTTCTCGTAGTAATCAACTTCAAATCACTCGAAGGTATGGAATAATCATTATCTACTTTCCCAGTGACAGGGAGAGACGTTGAACCACATTTTCGGTCTCTTTCACCAACAAAAGTTCTGTCGATGTTTATACAATGAGATCATCCTTGGATGTCCCGTGATGAGATACTGACTCTTCTTCTACCTCAATAGGTTTTGACTTTCTTATTATTCATTCTCAGATACACTACCACTATACCTTTCTCTGTCTCTGAATTTTCAATTCGCCGCATTTGAACATTTTTTGCCTTATCTTCCTTATTTTCTTCATCCCCCTTTTCTTGATCCTTGTGAATAACTTGTTTTTGCTTCTCCCTTTGTTACTTCAAAGCATTCTTTAATGATGGCACAGGTTCTTTTGTTGCATCTCCAAAAAAATTGTACAATTGCTTCACCTTCTTTCCTCTTCCAACATTTTCCTATGTCTTCTTAATGTCCTTAGGCTTTGCAGTCACTTTAGTAGGCAGATTCTTGTGTTTACACTCTTGAAGTAAGTGACCTCGTTTATTATAGTGGGAACAATATTTGGGCAATGTTTCATACTTGATCGATTACCAAAAGCTTAAGGTTCCTTGTCCTATCAACATTCAATTCGGGTCTACTTCAACACAAACTCTAGCGAAGATGGGCCTAAATAGACTGGTAGTTACCGGAGTTCTAAGTATCAGTTGTAACAAAACGTAACGGCAGATACATAATTGAAAATCGGGGTACCATTACGGTTACGGATTGATACTTCGTGCTTGGGCCGATTCAAATTGTCACGGGCCATTACACCACATTACATGCCGATATGAGCCCGTAATGATGTTACATCCCTTTACAGGGAAGTGTAACGACCGTTACTGGCCGTACGTCTATACAGGCTGTATTTTCAGCCATCTCTAGCAGGCCTCTCCTATCCGCAAAGAACAACTGGAATCTCAGTCTTTTTACAGGCCCCTCCCATTAGTTAAATGCTATAATATGATATACAAGTACAATTTACTGTTTTATTATGTTTATGTTAAATATTTTTATTAAATGTTGTGTGCATCATTTTATTCTTTTAAGATTGTTCAGTACAACAGTTTTTCGTCTTTTTTTATATCTTTATTGTGTTGTATATATAGTTAAACACCATAATATCTATTATAATGTGTTTATTAAGGGTAAAATAAGTAAAACAGTTATTATAATTGAGTTTTTTAGGATGTTTTGGTCATTTAAAAAATTCATGACCGTTACAATCAATTCCTGTTATGGATAGGCCAATACTCTCGATACCGTTACACCGCGATCTTTACTGTTACGTAACCCGATACCGCGATTTAAACTTTGGTAGTAACAACATCCAATTTCATGAGCATAAGATTGTTTTGTTGTGGAGATGAATCTGAAGAAATTCCAAATTCAATTCATACTGGTGCCAAAGAGGATTCCATATTTGATTGGAATTATGGAGTCCATTTGAACATCCATGTTAAAGGGTAATTATATCTTTCTAGTACTATTTAGGGTTTCCCATAATGTTTAAGATTTCTTGTATTGTTCTCTAGTTACTATTATAAATAGAGGGAGAGGCTAACACAATTCTTGAAACCTTCTCATTCTTTTCATATTATCTTGTTATTTTAACATGATATCAAGAGCAGGTATTGGACATTAATCCAATAGATCTGTTCGATCATTTTTTTGTCTTCCCCTTTCCCTCTTTCAATTTCCTAGGTTCAGAAACCCTAACCACGCCTCCATCATCGTCACAAAGCCCCGTCGACACCTTCCCCATCGTCGACGTCAAGATCCACGCCACCATCACCTTCTTAGTACAGTTCCAACACCATCCTGCAATCGCCGTCCAGATCCGAGCCTTTGCCGCCTCTGCACTCCACATCTGACCATCGCCGGTAGTTCTTTGACTTCGCAACACCTACTCCGATACTGGCCATCGTCTGTTCGGTTCTGTTCAGCACCCTACCTCTCCCACCGCTGTAAGTGTATAATAATAATACAAAAAACTATATATATATATATATTATTCAATGTTTTAAAATTTGATGTCAATGTTTATTTATTGTTTGTTTTATCAGTATCTGGTATGGGAGATCTTGTTTGTTAGTTTTCCTTGATTGTAATTGTTCACTTCAGTTAATTGTTGTATTAGTGCATACTGCCTCAATTATTTAGCAGTGCATCAATGTCGACTTCGTCACCACCATTGTTGACCACTCGTAAGTTGAATGGGACCAATTACTGACAATGGTCCAAAGTTGTACCAATTGTTACCGATCAAGGGTGGCCAAGGAAGTGGTAGTAATGAATTTCGAGGAGGCCGAGAAGGCCATTGTCATGGTCAACATCGTCGGTACTCATTTTGTGGCAAGGAAAATCATACCCAAGATACCTGTTGGTACAGAGTTGGTCATTCTCCTAAATATGTTCATGTGGCAACTTCTAATCCAGTTGCTCCCACTTCAGCATCCAACTCTTCAACTCTGAAGGCAATTTCTGATGACGAGTATGTTCAGTTCCTCCAGTTTAAGTTGTCCAAGCAAACATCTACCTCGATTACTTCGCTAGCTCAATGAAGTAACCCTATTGCATGTCTTTCTTTTCATTCTTCCACTTCGACACCTTGGATCATAGATTCCACCGCCACCGATCACATGTCACGTACCTCTTCTTTATTTATGCATATTCAATCATCTCTCTCATTGTCCCCTGTTACTGTTGCCGATGGTTCCACTATCCCTGTTCGTGGTAGTGGCCCTGTGGAACTTTCAACCTCTTTCTCTTTAGCCTCTGTGTTGTATATTCCTTCTTTTGCCTTTAATTTGACATCCGTTAGTAAGCTTACTCAAAAACTTCATTGTTCTGTTTGCCTCTTTCGTGATTCTGTCAATATCCAAAACTTGAAAACACAGAAGACGATTGGCGTAGGGCGTGAGAAAAATAGCCTTTATTATTTCGACAATTACAACGAGACACAAGTTATCCCGCCCACTGTCTGTCATGCCGTTGCATCTGCCCATCAAATTCATTGTCGCCTAGGTTATCCATGTCTTGTCAATCTAAAGGTACTTGTTCCTAATTTACATCATTTGTCTTCCTTAGGTTGTGAGTCTTGTCAGTTGGGAAAACATCATCGTACTTCATTTACTTCCCCGGCTCAATTTCGACCATCGAGTCCTTTCAGTCTAATTCATTCAGACATTTGGGGTCCATCTCGTATTGCCTCTACATTAGGCTTTCGTTATTTTGTCACGTTTGTCGATGACTTCTCCAGGGTTACATCGTTCTATTTAATGAAATATCGTTCTGAATTGTTCTCCATTTTCTCTGCCTTTTGTGCTGAAATTAAAACTCAATTTGATGTGCACGTGCTTATACTTCGTGGTGATAATAATCGAGAATATTTTTCTCAACCCTTTACATCATTCATGTCACAGTATGGTATACTGCATCAATCTTCTTGTCCTCACACACCGCAGCAAAACGGTGTCGCTGAGCGTAGAATCGACATCTCCTAGAAGTGGCTCAAACTCTGATATTTGAGATGAATGTTCTCAAACACTTTTGGGCAGATCCAATTCTTACAACTTGTTTCCTAATTAATAGAATGTCATCTTCTACCCTGAATGGCAAAGTTCCTCATTCTATTATTTTTCCCCGATCACCCTAGTTTGCTTTACCTCCCCGTATCTTTGGATGTGTCTGTTTTGTCCACCAGTTAACTCCCGGTAAGGATAAGTTAGATTCTCGCGCCATAAAATATGTTTTCCTTGGTTATTCTAGCACACAAAAGGGTTTACGTTGCTTTTTTATCTGTGCAGATGTAACATTCTTTGAGTCCACACCTTACTTTTCTGCCCCTCCTCAGGATGATGTGGATGTCACCCTTCCTTTACCAAGCCTCCCACACCTGGCACCATCTCCTTCCACCTCAAAACCTGTCCCGCCTAGTTGTCCTTCACCACCTTGCAGGTATACTCTCGTCGCCAGAAGGTAGCGTCTGCCACCGAGCCCATTGTCTCTATGTCTTCAAATTCTTCTCCAGTTCATGCATCCGTGCCTGACTTAGACATACCCATTGTTGTTCAGAAGGGTAAGCGCACATGTACTCAACATCCTATTTCTAATTTTGTCTCGTATGCACATCTATCTCCTTCATATTCCTCTTTTGTTGCTTCTCTATCATCTGTTTCTACTCCTAAGTCTGTCACGGAGGCTCTCAGTCACCCTGATTGGACGACTGCAATGGAAGAGGAAATGTTAGCTTTACATCAGAATGGTACTTGAGATCTTGTCTCGCTTCCGCCTGACAAAACAATAGTTGGATGTAAATGGGTGTACACAGTCAAAGTTCATCCAGATGGCACCATTGATCGACTCAAGGCTCGTTTAGTTGCCAAAGGTTACACTCAAATATATGGTCTTGATTATTGTGAGACCTTTTCTCCCGTTGTCAAACTCGCCTCTATTCGTTTGTTCATCTCTTTGTCTGTCACCTTTCGTTGGCCGTTGCATCAACTTGATATCAAGAATAAGTTTTTAAATGCGATTTGACTGAGGAAGTGTTCATGGAGCAACCTCTTGAATTTGTTGCTAAGGGGGAGTCTGATTTGGTATGTCTCTTGAAAAAATCCATTAATGGCCTCAAGTAGTCTCTTTGAGCATGGTTTGGGAGATTCAGTGAAAAGGTCACTGAATTTGGTCTTCGTCGTTGTGGAGTCGATCATTCTGTGTTTTACAGGCACAGTAAAGTCGGGAGAATATTGTTGATTGTATATGTGGATGACATCGTGATTACCGGGGACGACCACCAGGGTATTCAGAAACTCAAAACGTTTTTGCATTGCAAATTTCTAACTAAAGATTTGGGTCAATTAAAGTATTTCTTGGGGATTGCAGTTGCTCGATCAAGTCAAGGTATTTACCTGTGTCAGAGGAAATATGTTCTCGATCTGTTACGTAAAACAGGAATGCTACGAGTTAAACCAATTAATTCACCTATAAATCCAAACAGCAAACTATTAGCAGATCAAGGTGTATCATTGACAGAATTAGCACAATACAGACGATTAGTTGGGATGTTGAACTACTTGACGGTTACTAAACCAAATATATCCTTTACCGTGAGTATTATCAGTCAGTTCTTGGATCGTCCCACGACTTATCATTGCAATGTAATAATTCGTATTCCTCGATATCTGAAATGTTCTCCAGGATGTGGTTTGTTGTATCAGAACTTCGGTCACACTCAAATTAAGGAATATAAAGATGCAGATTGGACCGGATCCCCCTCGGATAGGAAGTCTACTACAGGGTATTGTGTGTTTATTGGAAGTAATCTTATTTCTTGGAAGAGTAAAAAGTAGACAGTTGTGGCGAGGTCAAGTGCAGAATCGGAATACAGAGCGATAGCCCATACTACTTGTGAGTTAACTTGGTTGAAATATTTGTTAGAAGAACTTGGATTCAAACACTCTTCACCGATAGATCTCGTATGTGATAATCAAGCAGCACTTCACATTGCATCCAACCCAATCTTCCATGAGAGGACAAAACACATTGAAATTGATTGTCACTTTATTCGAGAAAAAATATTACAGAAGCATATTAAAACTAAACATGTCAAGTCAATTGATTAGTTAGCTGATTTATTCACTAAACCGTTAGGAAGTTCAAGGATAAAGTATATTTGTAATAAACTAGGTGCATACAACATATATATTCCAGCTTGAGGGGGAATGTTAAAGGGTAATTATGTCTTTCTAGTACTGTTTAGGGTTTTCCATATTGTTTAAAATTTCTTGTATTGTTCTCTAGTTACTATTATAAATAGAAGGAGAGGCAAACACAATTATTGAAGTCTTCTCATTCTTTTCATATTCTCTTGTTACTTTAACAGTCCGCATTGGATATCCTTTTATATACCAAAGATTCTTAATCAGGAGTAGTCGAAAATCCTCTATAGAATATAATTGGATAAACATATGTCTGGAATCTAGAAAACCAATCACAAATGCGTCCTTAAGTCCAATAGAATGAAAAGCTTTTCTTAATTCGTCAAAAGATGGTCTACCATGACAGAATTTACCAATTAAGGCATGTTGAATAGGAGCCGCCAACAAATTAACTTCTTGATTCGTCAGGAAAATGGTCAGCTCTCCCTTACGTGATGTCAGAGGCTTTAGTTCCACAACATCACTAGCTTTATTCCCAATGAACAAACTTGCAAAAGATTTGGCCTCAAAAGGTAAAGGGTTATTACTGACCAAAGGCTAACCAATTGAGTTAGGGTTCCTGGCAAGGGTAGAAGTAATTCGGCCATCACCGAAGCTACCCATGGCTATGCCACTAGGTCTCTAAGGGTAACTTGAATAGGATTGGAAGATGAGGGGTGTGATATAGGTGGTATAGAGTTGCGAAGGTTTGAGGACTACTAGAGGTTTCGAAGGCTGGTGAGAGTTTGAGGAATGCAAAGGATGGAGTTGCGAAGCTAGGGTCATGAAGACTGAGGAGGTTTGGCGGGGAGGTTGTGAAGGGTGGTGCTAGGGTTGCGAAGGCTAGGAAGGTTCAGCAGATAAAGTTGCTAAGGCTGGAAGGGCAGAGATAGGTCTATCGGAGCTTTTCATCTGCAAGCAACGGCTACAAAAGTGGTGGATAACAATTCCACTTACATAATAAACCGACCTATGTATGCCTATCTCCTCCATAATTAGTGTCAAGTTGACCGCCACGCTCAAGGTAGCTAAGTAGAGGTAGAGCTCTTAGAATTGGTTCGGGAGCACCAACCATTATAGTATCCAACTTATCCATGTCCAACATTATTCGCATCATACACAATGTGAACACGACTAGATACGTAACCGACACGTTTAAATTATATCCTTATACTTAACACCTAATTTATTGTTTAGACATTTCTTCGGCACGCGTAGGACACACCATGGTAAATCTAGTAATATTTAAGAGTTACGAGGGTTGAACGTGCAGGGACATGTAAAGATGTGACGAGCCTCAATATCATACTTTCAAAAAATCCCTAGTCAATCTCCTATTATATGAAATATGACAATATAGGGATGACAGGTCTAGGAATGCCTTTACATGCTCGGCTTCGGCATCAAATCTCCCCTTTGTTACATATAGTCCAGGAATTTTCCGGCAAGTACCCCAAGATGCAATTTGGGGGCTTCAGCTTTATCTGGCATTCTCTAATGACCTAGAAGCATTGTTTAGAGGTGAGTGCTCTACACCCTTCAGGCTATTGACGAGCATATCGTCGATGTAGACATCCATCGACAACCCAAGCAACTTCTCGAACATTTTATTGACTAATCGTTGATAGGTTGTTCAAATGTTTCAGACAAAATGGCATGACTTTGTAGCAATCGATTTCCCAATCTATGATTAATGTCGTTTTGTATCAGTTGTGTTATTCATCATATCAAGTTGTAGCCATATAAGAGATCAAGGAACCTTATAAACTCTTACACCGCAGTTGTGTCCACCACAATGTTTATGTTAGTCAATAGTAGAAGTCTATCCATATTCTCCATTGATCAAGCTTTTTCAAAGTCAAGACCATGTTTTATAGCCACAAAGAAAACTTTATCTCCTCGATTATATCAGCGTCGATGAGCTTCAGGGTTTCCTCCTATATGATTGATTGTTTTTCCAGGATGAACCTCTTTTTTTTAAGCTGAGGAGGGTCAAGATCTGTGTGTATGTCAGTTCAATCCCGGATAGCTCCATCTCAGTCCAAGATCGATGTCCAAGTTCCACTGCAGCAACACAATTTGTAGCTTCTTTATGACGGACAGAGTTGCCCCTTTGGTGGCGTTTGGCTAGTTTTTCTGTTTTTCTAGATACACTAGGATGGGATGGGATGGATATTTAGTTTACTTTCGGGATAGAAACATGTTAGATAACTACCATTGTGGTGGCCGGTGGGGCAGTGGTGGCTGGCGGGGCGGTGGTGGATAGTGGGTGGTAGTTGCCAACGGGGTAGTGGTGGCCAGTAGGATGGTGGTGGGAATAATTTTGTGGGAGTAAATAGAAATCAACATATTTTTGTTTCTCAAATTCTTAAGGAATTCAGGAAGCAGTCCCAGATTACTACCAAAATTTTGGGAACAAAAACGTGTTTACCCAAAGTATTTATGTACCTTAATCCCAAAATTTTTGAAGCGGGAACAAGAATCAGGGGACAAAAACAGTAACCAAACGGTGCGTACAATGGAGTGTAATGAGTGTACTAAGGGGGAGATTCTCATTTCTCCTTCCTCTTGTTTTTGTCCAGGTCGAATCCCAACCTCTTCATTTTCCAAGTGTTGTCCCCTTTCTTTCTTGGGTTGAGAGTTGATTTACTCCTCTATCTTCCTCTTACCCTTGGAATTCTCTTCCTCCTGTGTTTGGCTCCAATATATGTCTTCTACGGACACGTAGCCAATGGAGAGGGCCAGGAACAACTAGCCAAGATTACGACCAAACTCTTCCCGTGTGCTCGGGCATTTCCATTAAGAAAGGTCGCTCCCAAACACCATCCATTAGGGTAGCCCGGACATCCCACCATCGAGGCCACTGATTTGTCCAATGTTTCCTCAAGAGTAGCAAGTGTGTACGATATTTCAGAGGTTGCTACTCATAAAACAGAGGCAAAGTAGTAAGTGAACCCCTCGAAGCTTGTGGTTACTAGGCCATGGAGTGAGATTCTTGTACCTTTTTTGACCAATTACCATTAAAGTAGACTGGAAAGCTAGGCGCTTTGGTGAGTCCAAGATCCCAGGAAGGTCCATGCAGGCCTGGTAGGAGTCAAGCTGTTGTCCATGGTCCTTGAACCCATCATAGATTTTGATATGAGAGGGGAGTTTGAAATCTTACACAGATTCCTTTCTTGTCCTCTACTCTTACTTCACCTAAGGATAATCACTAAGATTAAGCCTTCTCATTCTGATGTAGGACAATTAATTTTCCAATTTTTCTGTTTATGAAACTTCAGATTTCATAAATTATCTTGATTACTTGTTTCCTGATTTGACTAGGATCTTATTTTTTTCTACAAGTAAAAGGATTAGTATTTTTTTCCTTTATACCTTTTTACTTACAAGGTTATGGTTTTATTTTGTCTACAAGCCTAGAAATTTGTTGAGGGCTATAAATAGACCCTTACAAGCTTCTTGACATTATTCATTTACTCAACTTTAAACCGATTTTGAGATTCTCTTTAGTGCATTCAAGAGTTTTTCCTTCCGCTAGAACACTAAATGTCTTTCGAACCACTAGAACCATATCTAGCTTTTCATTTTCATTCTGCTAGGCCACATTCCTTCTTTCACATTTAACAATTACATTCGTTATTAATTTTCAAAAGTCAACCACTAAGTGATTCATCCAGAAGCACTCGAGGACAAGGAGAATTATCCAGTTTTATTCACCTGTGAATGTGCTAATATTTGAAATCAACATATATAGCCCTTTGAAGGGATGGGAAAATATAGAAAACGGAATGTCTTAGCACCCTGCTTTACTTGATTGTTTCAGCCAAAAAAAAAGGTAAAAAAGAAAAGAAAACAAAAAGAGAGAGAAAATGAAAGCAAAAATGTTTACCCAGAAAGTGTTGCAACAGGATGCTTATCCATTTCCAAGGAGTCAAAGCCAGTTTGGATAGCATTTGGCACCTGAAAATTTTAAATTACCCACTCAAACACAATTTCTTGATAGTTACTGAAACTACGTATTCAGAGTAAAACAAACACAAAGTGACCAAATATAGATTAATCACCGGAATGTAGTTTTAAATGAATTTTGAACCCATAATAACATATCAAAGGTCATGCCCCTACAAAACTATACAATTCTACCGGCAACGGATAAAAATAACGTCCATGATCAGCTAAAATCCAAATCTACCAAAGATGCAGAAAAGTTTTTGTTGTGGTTCTAAATTGGCTGTCTTTTTGCAAATTAATCTTCAATAGACAACAAGAAGAAAGAAATGAGGTGCAAATCATTAGGACTTAAAGAAAGAGAGAAGAAGAAAAAAGAAACTCACCAATGGTGTTTCACCCTCTCCATCATCTGCGAGGACATGCCCAGTTATCAATAAAAGTGAGTATAGCTCTTCCAAAGTTTCAGTTGGATCACTTATGCCTCTCCCCTACATACGATATGACGAACTTAAAAGAAGATGAAAAATAAGGAATCACATAACCAAAATCAATTAATCAAACAAAAAACATTCAGGAAACCAAAGATACTTGGTCATAAAATACGCAATATTTCAATAAAGCTAGTCTAAGGAAGCATACAGACAACAAAATCAAGAAAAGATTCTTCCAAAAACCCAAGCACACCATAATCCAGCTTCCACAATCACGATTCTTAGATCTCGGAGAATCATATCCAATTCAACCGAGAATGAATCCTCGCGATCCTCACCATATGCGTCATCCTAGAACCACTGGAAATGATGGTGGAAGTTTCGAAAGAAATACAAAAAATAAAATACTAGACATCTAAATTGCTTTGTTATATTTTTTTGATTTTGACATTATCCAAGATTTGAGGACGAAGAAGAATATTACAAAGTGAGTGCAGAAGATGGCCTTGACAACTTTGATGATAAAGACGAGAGACTTGCTATTCCACCTACTCCATGTCCTGTTGTTGCATTACCCCATCAGATTCATTGTCGCCTAGATCATCACTGCCTTACTAATCTCAAGTTACTTGTTTCTGATTTACGTCATTTGTCCTCCATAGATTGTGTGTCTTAGCAGTTGGGAAAGCATCATCGTAGTTCATTTACTTCTCAAAATCATGTTCGAGCAGAGAGTCCTTTTGGTTTAGTTCATTTAGATGTTCGTGGTCATTCTCATATTGCCTCTACATTAAGTTTTCATCATTCTGTCACGTTTTGTGGATGATTTTTCAAGAGATACATGTCTTAATTAAATGAAAGACCGTTCTCCATTTTCTCTGCCTTTTGTGCTGAAATTAAAATTCATAGTGATAATGCCCGTGAATATTTTTCTCGACCTTTTACTTCTTTCATGTCACAACCTGGACCGTCTGGTGTATTGCATCTGTCCTGACACAACGCAGAAAAATGGAGTTAATTAGCGTAAGAATCGACATCTCTAGGAAGTGGCTCCAACTCTGATGCTTGAGACGAATGTTCCGAAACACTTTTGGGTCGATAGGGTTCTTACAGCTTGTTTCTTGATCAATAGAATGTCGTCCTCTACCCTAAAGGGCAAAGTTGCTCATTCTATTCTTTTTCCCCAATCACCCTTCTTGGGTTCACCTCCCAGTGTCTTTGAGTGTGTTTGTTTTGTTCATCAATTGACTCTTAGTAAAGCTAAGTTAGAACCTCATTCCTTAAAATATGTCTTCCTCGGCTAATCACGAACACCAAAGGGTTATCGGTGTTAAAGTCCATATTTACGTCGTTCTTTTGTCTATGCAGATGTTACCTTCTTTGAGTCCACCCCTTATTTTTGTGTGCCCTACTCCCAGGATGATCTGCATGTTACACTTCATTCACCGAGTTTTCTGACCCCCTACTTCCTCTCCATCCGCTCCTGCAACTGTCATACACAATCGCCCAAAACCTCTGCTATAGGTATACTCTCGTCACAAGAAAATTGCTTTTGTTGTTATGTCCGTCGTCCCTGTGTCTTGAAATCTTTCTCCAGTTAATCCATCATCTTCAAATTCGGACTTGCCTATTGTCGTCTGAAAGGGAAAGTGTTCATGTACTAACCATCCTATTTCTAGTTTTATCTCATACGCACACATATCTCCATCAAACTATTTCTTTGTTGCTTCGTTGTCCTATGTTTCTCTTCGTAACTCTGTCTCAAAGGCCCCCTCTCACTCTTGTTGGACAATCGAAATGGAGGAGGAATACCATCTTTATATCAAAATGGTACTTGGGACCTCGTCTCACGTCGCATGGGAAAACAATATTGGATACAAATGCGTATACACAGTCAAAGTTTATCTAGATGGGACCATTGATCAACTCCAGGCTCGCTTAGTTGCCAATGGTTGTACTCAAATATATGGTCTTGATTATTCTGAGACTTTTTATCTTGTTGCCAAGCTAGTCTCTGTTCGGTTATTCATCTCTCTTGTTGCCACCTTTTATTGGTCGTTACAAGAGCTTCACAGAATGAATGCCTTCATGAATGCAATCTGACTGAGGCAGTTTACATGGAGCAACCTCCAAGGTTTGTGGCTTAAGGGGCGTCCAATATGGTTTGTCACTTAAGAAATCCATTTACAGTCTCGAGCAATTTTCTCGCCTATGGATACCAACACAAAACTGTTCGCAGACTAGGAAGTCCCACTGATAGATTACGCATAATACAAACGATTAGTAGGAAATTTGAACTACTTGACTATTACGAGACTGGATATCTCATTCGTTGTTAGTGTCATCAGCAACTAATGGATCATCCCCATTCACTGGGATGCAGTGATTCGCATTCTCAAATATCTGAAAGGTGCTCCTCGTTGTGGTTTACTATATCAGAACTTCGGTCATACTCAAATTAAGGAATATACGAATGTACACTAGCCCAGACCATCCTTATATAGAAAGTCCACTACAGGGTATTGTGTGTTTGTTGAAGGTAATCTCATCTCGTGGAAGAGTAAAAAGTAGACGGTTGTGGCTCGGTCAAGTGTAAAAGCAAAGTAAAGGGCGATGGCCAAAACCACTTGTGAACTAACTTGGTTGAGGCATCTATTGGAAGAACATGGAATTAAACACTACTCAACGATGGAGCTAATTTGTGATAATCAATTCTTCCATGAGAGAACGAAACATATTGAAATTAATTGTCACTTCATAAGGAAAAGATTGTTGAGGAAGTTGATTGAAAACAGACATGTAAATTCAGTAGATCAGTTAGCTGACTTATTTACTAAAAATACATTGGGAGGTTCAAGGATAAAGTATGTTTGTAACAAGCTAGGATCATACAACATATACGCTCAAGGTTGAGGTGGAGTGTTGAAAGGTGCATCTGTCCCACATTGCTTAGTGTTATCTATATTGTACTCTTATTAAATTCTACTATAAATAGACGGTGAGGCTAACACAATGGTTAAGCCTAATCCCCTTTCTAATCTCTTGATATTTCATCAATTAATAAATACTTGAGACTAGAATTTTACAAAAAAACACTAAGATAATAAACCGAATTGACTATGAGGCTTATCTCCAACAATCTACTAGTAGCACTATAGCAAATCGATATAGTATCTCATACTCATCCTCTCAAGATGCCAATATAACTGTGGTAAGGTTATAGCCTTAATGAGCGGATCCGCTACGTTGTCCATTGTGTCTTCTCTCTGAATGCAAATATTGTCTCTTCCCACGATCTCACAAATCAAATGGAAGAGTTGCTCTATGTGCTTGGATTTTTTATGAGATTTGGGTTTCTTGGCCTAAGGTATAGCCCCATTGTTGTCACAATACAAAAATATTGATGACTATACGGACGAAACCACACTAAGTTTACTAGTGAACTTCTAAATCTAAACATTTTTTTTAACAGTATCTAATGCGACAATGTACTGGGGCTCAGTAGTAGAATCTGTAGTTGTAGTTTGATTACAACTCCTCTAACTAACGACCCCACCATTAAGAATAAATACATACCCCGAAATCAACTTCCTATCATCAACACCACACCAAATCAAAATCAAAATCTGTATAACCCTCAACTCTCAATTCCCCTTTTCATAAACCAAAAACTTATCCTTAGTCCTTCCCAGGTACTTCAAAACGAACTTGATGGATTTCTAGTATGGCAAACCTAGATCTGCCTGATTCTGTTGGTCAATCCAACAACATGACGAATATCAAGCCCCATACGTAGCATTGTACATGAGACATCCAATTGCCAAAGCATATGGAATCATACTCATCGTATCCCGCTCCGCAATGTTTTGGGACTCATATTCCAAAGAGAAGAATTACACGCAAGACTAGTAGAAGTCCTCCTTTGGAATTCGTCACGATGAATTGCCCCAGCACCTTGTCTATGTAAATGGATTGCAATAATCCAATTACCCTCTTAGCCTATCCCTATAATACCTTAATACAAAGTATATAAGACACTTCTCCAAATCCTTGATAACATCCCTACATCATTTCCAATAAGTATAATGTCATTGACGTACAATACCAAGAAGTTTACTACTTTGCCATCCATTTTCTTGTACACACACAGTTCATCCATATTTTGGAGGTAGCCGAACGATTTGACCACCTCGTCAAAATGGATGATCCAACTTCTAGAAGCTTGCCTTAGACCATAAATGAACTTTTACAATTGACTCACTTTTGGCTTCACGCTCGGCTATAACACCTTCCAGTTGATACATATAAATCATTTCTAAAGGAGTTGGATATTAAAATCAAGAGATTCATGCAGCGCAAAACAAAAAAAACTCAAATTCATTTAACAAGCAAAGCTCCTTAAGCCCAGATATGTATGTATTAACATAAATAAAAACAAATATACATACATAATATATCAAATAAATTCTTTACAGCTCTCCCATACGCATCAACCTCTTAGCCAATTGATCCCGAGACATGATTTGCAAAAGTTCTTCCAATAGTATCCACGCGAGAAAATTCATAAGGATAGCGTCTACATAATATCTAAGAATCTTATTCTAATTCCGTCTACCTAAGGTAGATCTACTTTAAAACAAGGTGGCAGTGCAAATGAAAACAGTAGACCAATCAAGCAAACAACGGAGATACAAATCTTGTATGTGACCGAAAACATCATTAGGGAGGGCACATAGTGGTCTTCCCATTATAAAGACTATTCAGGGATCGAAAATAACATTAGGGAGAGGGCATATAGTGGTCTTCCCATTAGAAAGACTATTCAGGGATAAAATCCAAGACCCCCTTCTTTTCGAAATTGCACTTTCACCCCCAAACTTCTAAATAGTTTAGCATTACTACCCAGTTTTTTACAAGGTTATCCAAACTTCCATATTCCATTTGTGTCTGACAGATAGGTTCATATCAAAAGCTAGACGGCGACAAAAACTAATTAATTAATTATCTAATCAATTAAAATTAGAAGAATTCCAATTTAGCCCTTGTGAAGAAACAATTTCTCCGCAGCATCTCCTCTACTCTGAGTCACGTCTACCCACATATTAGAGTTATATCTAGTTGATGGGAATTTCATCAAGAGAACCCCCATTCTTGTGATTTTCGTACTGTATGATCTTTCTATCTTGTGTTCCAGAAAGAACCAAAATCGTTGGTGAACATATGTATAAAGTCAAAAATTCTAGTTCGATCATATGTACATCTACTGATACTATAATTCCCTACGCTACCAATTAGAATATAATCCCAATCATCACACTACCCTAGCTTAAGTTTTCTTTTTCAATTGTATGATATCTAATAACATAGGACACGTCTCTATTTGCAAAGTGATATATCTTATCTTGCATACTCGAATAGTCACACATATGTTTCACTACACCCAACGAATACCTTTGAAGTTTCATGGCTAGAATGCAACACTATATAAGAGTATATGAACCCATACATATAATACTTAGTACCTCAAGTCTGAAGATTACAAGTAGCATCACAACTTTGACATCCCATTTTGACATTGAGCTAAATTGTATGTAAGATATTTAGGATGATCACATCAAGGTCCTTACTACTCTAGTAAGTCTTAGGATACAAGTTACCAACACGTCTATGATCTCAGTCTTTTAATCGACATTAAAAGCTAAGACATTTTCAACATCATATCCAAGGTACTACGGCAATATGATATAATTATAGAATGATATCAAAGAAACTTTTTATTAATAATAATTGAGATTGTAATTTTACATACAAAACCAATAAATGATATAAAACAAAATTGACTACATGTCTTATATCCAACAATCTCCCACTAGCACTATAGCCAACCGATACAGTATCTAATACACATCTTCTCAAAATACCGATCTAACCACAATAAAATTATTGCCTTATGAGGGGATCAGCTATGTTATCCGTTGTGTTAAATCTCTTAATGTTGACATCATTTATTTCGATCTCTCGAATCAAATGAAAGCGTTGCTCTATTTATTTGGATTTCTAATGAGATTTGGGTTCCCATGCTTGAGCTATAAAATCAAGGACATCGGTGACTCAAAAGGTGGAACCACACCAAGTTTAAAAACGAACTTCTTAATATTGACACTTTCCTCCAGCTAATGGCCCCACTATTAAGAATTAAGACGTGTCCCGAAGTTTACCACCGGTCGTCCATATCGGATTAGTAATCCGAATCAATATAACCATCAACTTTCAGTTCCCCATCTCCATAGACCAAAAATTTGTCCTTAGTTCTTCTCAAGAACTTGAGGACAAATTTCATAGCCTTCTAGTGCTCCAAATCTAGATCGTCCTAATATATGTTGGACAATCCAACTAACTGATATCGAGCTTGGTACATAGCGTCGCATACATAACACTTCGAATTGCTAAGGCACATAAAATCCTATTCATCGTATCCTTCTCCTCGGAAGAGTGGGGACTCATTTTCTGAGAGAGAGAATTCCATGTTGGACCGGAAAAAAGCCCGTCTTGTAATTTGTGATGTCAAATCGCTCCAGCACCTTATATATGTAACCCAGATTGGGATAAGTCCAACATCATTTTGGATCCATCACCTACAAACCTTAATATCCAATATGTAGGCCGCTTCTCCCAGTATGTAGGAACACGGCAAAAACATTTGGAAACAAAGCGCACTCCTCAATAGTGAATATTAGCATCTACTAGGAATTGAAAAATACTTCTCAAAGAAATATGGATAGTATCTAAGGGATATACATGCTCCCGAACATCTTAACAAACGAAGGAAGTACCAGCAACTTTATCACCAGATGCCAAGCATGAATAGACGTGAGTTCCCTATCAGATGAGGAAGTTCAAATCAGCTTGTCTTCCATCGACTCCTGAATACCTACCTGCATATTGAAGCATGGTCTGCACAATCTCATAAGGGGCAATAGAAGAAAGCAAATCAGTGTCCCCATCTCCTCTAATCCAGCAATTTTTCACCAAAAGCCAAAAAAGAGATGTGTAGGAACTGTGAAAATAGGTCCAAAAGGGACATAAAAAATCCAATCCTCTCACAGAATGATATGCCACCAATACCCAAAATACATTTGGCATTATATTCCGCTGAATCCTTTGGAGCAACCATAGCCTTCCACATATTTGAGCAATTGATGGAAAATCTGATCTCCTCCGTGACCAAATATTAGCATACATACCCCACATGAACTGAGCCCATAAGGTGTCTCTCCACTTAAACTTCCACCAGAGTTGGCAGTGAAAAGCTTTCACCGCATCAACTCTTCTAACTCCTAAACCAACCTCCTCAACTGGATAACACAAACGTTCCCAGGCTTTCCAACGGTAATTTCTGTTGTCACCAGTAGATCCCCAGAACAAATCGGCACCATGTTCTCCAGTTCAGACAGCACCTATTTAGTAGGCCACAAAATAGAGAGCAAATACAAACAAATACTCTGAAGCTGATGCCTTAAAAGAATAAGTTTTCCACAAGAAGCCAACAATTTCAGTGCCCCCATCAACAGATTTTATTTCTAATTTTTCGAATGAATCAGAAAAGTAAATAGATTTCTTCCACCGCATAAATCAAAGACTACCCAAATACACCACTGGCCGTTCAGGGTTTTTAAAACCTGTTCAAGTACCAATGATGGCAAATATGGAAGCAGTGCACTGCAAGCCTTACACACAAAAAATGAAATTTTGTTTTTGTTGAAGTAAAGAAGAGAATACAAAAATGAGACTACTTGACTAATGTGTCAGTATCTCCCTAATAAAAATATGGAAACAATACGGAAACCCTAAACAATACAGAATCGACAGAAATACCCTAAAACACTCTCCCTCCAACTAGAGTCTGGAGCATATATATTGTATTCTCCTACCATATTACAAATGTAATTTATCCTTGAGCTTTCCTAACGATTCAGTAAAGAAATTAGGTAATTGATCAACTGAATTCACATACCCAGTCTCAATCAACTTCTACAACAGTTTCTCTTACATGAAGTGCATATCCCATTTTGTTGTGGGGGTGTGAGGGCAAGATGATTCATGAAAAATACCAAATTGTGACATGAAAAACGTAAAGGGGTGGGAGAAATATTTACAAGCATTATCACGTCAAAGTATAAGCAAAGGTGTTTGGAATTGAGTTTATATTTCAGCACAAGAGATAGAGAATAACTCCGAATGATCTTTCATTAAATTCAACCAAGTAACCCATGAAAGATCTCCACAAATGCCACAAAATAATGAAATCTCAAAGAGGATAACACCTGAGAAAGCACTCAAATATCAGTACAAACTAGCATAAATGGACTGAACAATTTTTCATTAAATCCAGCCAAGTAATCCATGAAAAATCATCCACAAATGCAACAAAATAATGAAATCCCAAAGTGTATAACGCCCGAGAGGGAACACAAATATCAGTATAAACTAGCATAAATGGACTCAACTCTCTTTTATTGGCTAGGGGAGTAAAAGACAGACAATGGTGCTTCACTGGTTGACATCACTCACAATTTAAAGAGGACACATGACTAAGATTAGGAACAAGAAGCTTGAGATTGACAATGAATGCATGACAAAGGCGACAATGAATTTGGGGAGCAGGTGCAATGGGAGGACAAGCAATAAGGGCAACAAAAGCATTATCTCCATCATCAAAATAGTATAAGCCATTAAGCTCATGTCTGGCGCCAATCTCTTCCGAGTCCCCAAATCCTGAATAAGAATAGAATTAGGAAAAATACAAAATAATTAAGTTGTTTTTTAAATTTATTAACATATATGAGATCAAACGAGAGGTGCACAGTGCCCACACCATTGATAGGAACCGCAGAACCATGATCAACAGTGATGGGTTTCATCAAGAGAGATGATTAAATGTGCAAAAGGTTTAGAAGCGCCTAAAATATGGTCAGTGACAGCAGAAAATCCATGTTGTGAAAGGGGAAGGGCAAATCGAAAGACAAACGGTAGAAGTGACTCATTGATCAAAAGAAGCAATAGGGAGAGAGGCCTATTGGGATGCCTTACACTCAAAGAATTTGGTATACTTCTCAGCAGATATATCCTTGGCAGGCCAGGACCCAGTAATTAGAGCGTGATCAACTACATCTGATGTCACTACCTTGGAAGGCCAACTAATCCCAACAGTATGATAGCCCATTATCACAAAGTGCGCACTTAACGATGTTGCCCGCAACTGCGTCCACCCCAAAGGCCACCACCACGGCCGCTTATAAGTTGATCACCAAGATCACGTGGAGGGATCTATGTAATAAGAGTCAAATGCACAGACCGCGCAAATGAATTAGAGATATAGAAACACTTTCTTTCTTGGTGCTACCTAAAACTCGTGAACAGGTTTCAATGATTGATGGAAGAGTAGCACTAGCAATTATTTGAGATTGAACTGGCTCATATTCTAGGAATAATCATACTAAGAATTCCATGACAGTCATCTGTTCACGTTGCTTCTGCATTTCTTTCAATCAGTAATCATTGAGAGAATGGTATTTAACTCCTGATGACGTATGTTGAATGTAGAAAAGTAACCCATAACAGATTGTGTAACTAGATGGACCAAGAAATACTCAACCGATAATTCATACACCTAAGTAAGATTACAGGAATATAACACAAGAACATATTCAAATATCGCTTTGCTCGAATCCAAATGAGTACACATATCAGCAATCCAAGGCTCCATCAAATTCCATAACATGGATACAATTTGCACATCAGCTTGAATCCACTCTTCGTAATTCTTATCATCTTGTGTCGAGGCAAATTCAGTAAGATAACGAAATTTTCTATCTTGTAAGAGAAAGTTTCACAGCTTTAGACCATTGCAAGTAGTTGGATCCATTCAACTTTTGAGTTGTTTATGGTTCAGGTGAAACCGTAGAGACATTAGTGCCCTGCGAAACGTATGACGCAATACACAGGAGATAAGGGGACTTTCACACCCAAACAACAAAAGATGCCACTAGTTCAGTTTCGGTTCGATTTCATATAAAACCAAAACCATTATAAATATATCAAACCAAAACTGCCGGTTTTTTTTAAACGGTTTTAAAACCAAACCATTCAAATCTATACAAAATCAAAACCAAAACTGCGAAACCATTTAAGATTTTTCAATTTTATAAAAACCAAAACCGCAGACTATTGTTTTTTATATATAAACAAAAAACTGACTCAAATTTAAAATATAAATTCTAAAAAAAAAAAAAATCAAACCACAAAATAATCATAATTAAAATTTCTAACCAATAACCATAATTAAAGTTTCCAACCCTTAACCATAATTAAAATACAATAATAGGTCACAGCAATACAAATCAAGTGTGAATAAATAAAAGAAAAAGATGACTCAGAGAATCAGGGATGAGATTGAGAGTCCAAGAGAACAAATGAGGAGAGGGAGGAAAGGAATGGAGGAACGGGTCAAACGGCCGTTAAATCAGAAATGAAAATTATGAAACCCTAAATCCCTTTACACACAAATATATAAGAGGGTTAAAAGTGTAAATAAATCAAAAAACATATATATTAGGGTTAAAAAAAAAAAAAGATAAGGGTATATATGCAATAAAAATATATCTAAAATATCGGTTTCGCGGTTCGGTTTTGTGGTTCGATTTCACAGTTTCCATCTCAAAACCAAAACCGCTTCGGTTACTAATTTTAAAACCAAAACCGCAACCAAATCATTTAGTAGGTTTTAAAACCGCAACCATTTGGTTCGGTTTCTCGTAGTTACCTATCGGTTCTGTTTTTTGTGTCATCCCTAAACAACTATAACTTGGACAAAACAATTATAAACAAGGGAAACGAACAAACATTAATCAAGTGATATAGCTTAGATGAAGGAGATCAACCATTTTTCCTTTTTTTAAACAACCGACGAGTTAAAAAAAAAACAAATAAAACAAGGGACTTAGTAGACAAGTTGTGATTAACCCTCTTTCATCGGTTGGAGATTGCAAAGCAAGGATCGTCGGCATTCGGAGTCTACCGAAGCAAGATTGTTGTTGTTCGAAAGTGGCACGAAGGTCGCGTGGCTGCTTTTCAAAGGTGGTTGCAAGGTTGCGACGGCAGGCCGACTATGAATCTCCCGTGGTGAAGGTCAGCTAACATTTACGAAGTTCAGTTAAGGGTCAGTGGCCTATGACGAAGCTCCAGTAAGGCTAGATTTAGATCTGAACAGAGGTGGCGACTACAATTTGGTGGGTATTGTGTGGGGTGGATCACTATATTCCCTTTTTCTCTTTTTTTCTTTTCTATTTACTTATGCCTGCTGGCAAAAAAAATGAAGAAAACAAATAGGGGGAAGATAGGTTGATACATCAAGACTATGAGAATAGTGTCTCATTAGAACCTACTCTCGCTACCATTTTGATGTACAAAAGAAGATACAAAAATAATGAGAAGGTTTTGACTATTTTGTCAGCCTCTCCCTCTAATTATGGTAAAAATATGAAAACAATACAAGAATGACATAAATACTGTTTAACAATTCTTATTGATCAATTGGCTAGAAACTTATTAATCAATTGCCTAGAAACATTCTCATACTAACTCGTGAACTGAGAAATCCTCCTAATACAATCCTCGCTCCCATTTGTAAATATGATCACATCATCAGAAAATGCCTAATAGAAATGAGAGGTCAATTTAAAGGGAAAAAAGAGATCTTAGGATGAGAATCAAAAAGTAATTTCAATACCCTAGACAAAACTTCAGTAGCAAGAATAAACAATGTGGGGGAAAGGGGGTCACCCTATCTAACTCCTCTGGAAAAAATTTGAAAAACCCAGACCATCCCCCAATGCAGAAGAATGGGGGGAGGACACAAACCTCCATATCATCTATCCATAATTCTGGAAAGCCCATTTTCCTCAACACTTTCCGCAAAAACAACCAATCCACCCAAGACCCATATTTATTATCGCAAACAAAAAATAGTTTCTTTACCTTCTCACAATCGAGAAATGTAATACAAGACACCACATCAAAGAAAGTAAATCTACTCTCTAACTAAAATGGTGGGAAAAGTAACTACTTTAGTGATACTATGAGCCCAACAAATTTCTGTATGTCAGCGACTAGTGTCATCATAATTAAAGGCAAGAAGAGACTCCTAGGGCCCACATTTATTAACTGGAGAATAAGTCTAAAAAAACAAAAAGAAGAATCCTGCAAGAAAACAATGATGCCGACAATTTGAAGTAGGGCTCACATCCAACGCTAGTAGATGCAATGAATCCACATGTTTATGAAATTGACTGCATTTAATTGTACAATAATGAATAAAAAGCCATCAGGTAGTATTCTGAATTTTTTTCATGAGATGAATACTCGGCGCTTTATAAATGTTCATCGCTAATTTAAAAGCAACGTGGCCTGTGAACCTCTAACATTAAAATTTGCATAATTGTAACAACTGAGTTCACTAACAATAGTCTAACAACCGGTACTAGGTTAGAAAAGGGATTGTTTCTAATACATATTAATATGAGTACCTGATGAAGTCCAGAAAAACGCTCAGCAAAAAGTTGTGTTAGTAAAGGAATTGTGATGTGGATAGCTGCTCGTGCTATAAGCGCATAAGAGCTCAATCTTTCATCCATAGCTACAAACAATATATTAATGATACAGTGACAAGATAAACTAAGAAAATGAATTATTATTATTATTATAACAATAGATAAAATGGTAGTGACAATAGTGGAAGTTTAGTAAATGTTATGCACAGTTCAGATATAGCCGAACTGCATACCTGATATAGAAACTTGAAGGTAATCAGATTCATTCTCCTCCCTTGAGGTCAATGCAGAAGCAGCTATTATAATATAATAATGTCAGAATAAAATGAACAGAGATTCCCAGGAAGTAAAAGGAGAGAAATATAGAGCAGAAAAATAAAAAATAGAAATACCCTTTATTTCAGACTCTACAATCAATTCAAATAGATTGGCTGCAGCATTTACCCCTTCTGGTGGAAGTGACGCACAACAATCAACATTACCTGGTGGCTGGCATGTATTCGTAAAAGTCCATTAGTCTAACAAAACTGAGCAAGCATAGGAAGGTACATGTCATTCAAAAAACAACCACACCATTGTGTTCGTGTTTCAGGTACATGAGATCAACTAAGAACAACAAGAGGAAAAATAATCTACCACTTTGGTTGACTATGGTCTGCTATAGGGAGCCAAATAGTTGTTATTAACTAAATCCAAACACGTATTTGAAGAGATGTTCACCAAGAACAATAGAAAGATGAAGATAATGAAAAAGCAAGTGAACTGAAAGCAGATCATCAAGCTCTTCAAACGAAATATGTTGTCTCGGTATAAATCTATATGAATCACAATCAACTTCTCCCACTCGCATTTAAAGCATTGGTCGACTAGAATTCACCTGTTTTGCAATTCCTTTACGTCCATAAAAATTACTCCCCAAGTTCCCTCCCCCCAACTCCAAATGCACACGTCACACACACACACACGTCTGTGCGCATAAATATGAGGGGCTTGTTCGCGTGACTCCTTGAATGAGGAACGTGGAACCTCTCATGTGTATTCTCAAAAATATTGCGAAGACTCTTGAACTGCCCGAACAAACACTCAAGCAAAACCCATCTCTAAACTCCAAAGGCCATAATCTAGCAACCATCCAGCTTACACAAAAAAAAAAATCATAAAGGCTACCACCTCCTCCCTATCCAGTATCCTACCATCAGGAAAGGGTAGTTCCACACATCAAAACAAAATGATAAGTGCATCAAGTAATCATCCAAATGCACAAATTTCATCAGTTGAAGATCATGTTTCCAAGACACGAATCCGCAAGTAGGATGAATTCATGGCAAACTCATGGAATAATCAGATCAATAACATGAACTTTTATTGACAAAATGTTGGTATGCATCACAACCAATGTTGTAAAAGGCATTCATGGGCCTCACCTAGAGGATGAGAGGTCCTAAACAACCCTGAGGAATGAGGGGGGCGACTTTCCAGTTGGGCATGCGCCCCAAGATGCCTTGCATGACGTCCAACTTCACATAGGGCGAAGTTCACAAGGCTTACGCCTTGTCTTTCCATCACCAGAAATATCAAGAGAGACAAAACGTGATTTTGCACCTTTTTGATGTGTTCATCTTCATCGTTTCACCGATGCCAGAACTCGATGACTGGAGGTGCGACCAAAGTTCGAGGCAGCAGAGGTTATCATTCAGATGAGGAAGCAAAGGTCGATGGCAGCGGAAATATGAGAACTGCGGAAATGGAGCACCAGTGAGAAAATGTGATTTAATTCAAATGCGAGAGACTTCAAGAGAGAAAGGTAGACCTAAGAAGACCTGACGACGAGACTACTAGAAATGATTCGACAGCATTAAACTTGACTGAGGAAATGACCATTGATCGATGACTATGGTGTAAACAGATTCACATAGTCAATCCAACTTAAGTGGGACAAAAGCTTAGTTGTTGTCGTTGTTCTATTGGGAAATAGAACATGTCTTCTCCAATTAATTTTTTTTTTTTAAATTAATGAAGAAAAATTTTGAAGTCTTTTGCTAGAATTCAAGGAAGATTATTACTTGTTAAAGAAAAGAATAATATTTAATAGTATCCTTAAATAGGTTGGTCTCAAAAGGAAAATTGAATTTCAATTAAATTACTATTTATGATTCAAAACTTTTGCGATCTAATGATTTTATCAATACAAATTTTTCTTATATATCCTTCTTAGTTATTTTTTGGTATTTTTTTTAATTATATATAATACAATTAAAATATTTAAAATTTAAGTATCTCAGGGATTACGCCCGACGCCCCAAGCCTTACACCTCGTCCCGGACAGGTCAGAACATCCTGCCCAATTCCACTTATCACAACTGTATATCTGCTACTCAATAGACCGAGTAGAATGTATTAGTATAGTAAAAGAAGTTCTGCACAAACAAAACTCATTGCTTTCAACATGATCAAGATGAAGCTGGATGAGGGTATTTTTGGACAGCTCTGAGTCAGCACTTGGGTCCCAACCATGTGTCAACCCTTGCAATGATAGGGACGCATTACGGAATCCACAACGCCATGCTGGAGCATACGCCAATCACGGCTCCTCCCTGAAATCTCATTTGCACCCAGGGACGAGCGAGGAGCCCCATAGGGACGTGTCACTCTAAGCTCTGCGCCGTGCCCTCAGTGATCAGTTTCAGGGACTCAACCGTTCACCTCGACCGGCTCCCCTTTTTCACCTTATTTCTTCCCCAGGACGCCATGGATCTCCGCGCTCCTCCACCAACTTACCGCAACAGACCTGACAAAGGCCCGCAGGCTTCGCCAAATGGGCCCAAAAGCCCAAGCCCAACGATTATCTCCTAAACACCCCGGATTATCGACTAAACACAGGGTTTCGACTAATTAATCGTGTTTAGGTCGGACTAATCATCTCCAACGCCTATATATATCGGGGGGTATGTAAGCCCGAGGTACGCTTGAATACACTTACATTACGCCCGAGTTCATTTGTTTACTTGCCATATTCTGTATATTTTCTCTCTGAGCACTGATTACCATGCCAGAGGGGCTTTACTAGGACAAACCCCGGTCTAAACCTTCTGCAGGAATACTCCCTAAGGAGCAGGACTCTGGACACAGCAGGTCAATCCTCCCAGGACCCAGCACAGCTCACGCAATGACTTTTCAACCGACGCCTCCACCTCAGCAAGAGGACCCACCTGTCATCCGACTGGACCATACTCGAGGTGTATACCAGTTTTATGCACCAACAGTTTGGCGCCGTCTGTGGGAACCGAGCAAAAAGCCTTCCCCTAATCATTGCTCTCTGTTCAGCTGAGCTTGAATGATCACAAGGTCCAGTTAGATAGACACAAAACAGAGGAACGAGAAGACATGTCGAAAAATCCAAGCACATACCCCCCAGCTCCCACCAACGAGTATAACTGCCCCCCTCATGGTCAGGCAGGACCATCCACTCTGCCACCTGGGGCTGCAGGACAGACCTCAGCAGCAGTGGAGGCATCTCGGGTTGATCTCCTTGAACGCCAAATGCAAGAGTTCAAGTCGAATGTACAACTCATCCTCGCGCGCTTGCCACCGCCCCCTGCTCAGGGTGGACCAACCTTCCAACCCGCAACGCCAGAGGGGCCACCTCAAGACCGCGATGTTTTCGTGGACACTCCGAATGGGCAGGAGCCAGAGGGGCGTCCTCCGCCTCGCAATCCTAAGGTTGTAGGCCAAGAAAGGTCCCCCCCTACAATGTTGAGATCTCCACCTCCACCACCACGTGAATTTGTGCCAAGGGATACGTCGGTGTCCCCTAATGGTCGAGCTCTTCATCGACCTGTCAGGTCTTATCACAAGGGTCGGCGTGAGCGTGAGGTTGACTCCTACTCACCTCCCTCCCATAACCCTGCGGCCCGAGCTATGGAAAGTCGAATCCAGAAAGAGCCTCGAGCAGGGAAGGTTGTGGAGCGCCACCTGGCCAACATGGAAGCCCGTCTCCAGGAGGTGCAAGGAGGCCGGGTAGGACTGGGTGTTATTCAGAAGGTGAATTCTACTTTTGTGAATGAGGTTCTGGAAGAAGTAGCGTCGAGACACTTCACCCAACCGCAATCTGTATGATGGGACTTCAAATCCCGTTGACCACCTGTCTATGTTCAAGTCTCATATGGACATGCAGATGGCCTCTGTAGCTTTGCGGTGCAAAGCCTTTCCCATCACCCTTATAGGTGTTGGAAGATCGTGGTTCCAGAGTTTGAGGCCAGCGTCCATCTCCACCTTCAGGAAACTTGAGCAGTTGTTCCTGGCTCGTTTCAGTTGTTCCCGACGCAGGCCAAGGACTGTGGCTCATATCCCCGCTCTTCGGCAAGAGACCACTGAATTTTTGGGTGATTACGTTGAGCGTTTCAACCGAGAAGCAAATTTGTGCGATGACCTTCTTGACGTTGTTGCGCTAAATGCCTTTGTTGATGGGCTCCGACATCAGAGATTATCCTACGATCTCTGCTCCCACCCTGCTCTCACACTCGATCAAGCTCTAGACCGTAGGACTAGATTCCATGGTGCTAACCTCCGTGCTGCAACCTGGAAAGGGCAAGAAGGACCAAATAAGCTGAGGGAACCAGAGAATGGAGGTTCGAATCAAACCCAAGGCTCGAGAAGATTACGAGCTGAAGGGAGGTTCAAACCCCTGCCCGGAGACAGGAGGCCACTTCTTCCTCCAGGGCATCACCAACCAGAGTTCACCCCGCTCACGGCCTCAGTGGCCACCATCTTCGCAGAAAACTCAGTGCAAGACTTCTTCCCTTCTCCGCCGCCCCTGAGGGAAAGGCCGGTCGGGAGATTGATGACCCAATACTGTGAGTTCCACCAAGACCGAGGCCACTCCACAGATAACTGTTTCCAGCTCCGGCAAGAGATTGAAACTCTTGTCCAAAGAGGCTATCTCCGGAACTACGTCCGAAGAGGAAATCAAGAGTAACCTGATGGGGATGAACCACAGGAAGAGCCCTGGGCCAAAAGAAGAAGGGGAAACCGCAACTGTCCACCACCTCGGGGGGTTGAGGCCGTAGAGAATCATCAACGCGTGGATGGTGAAATCAACCACATCCACGGCGGATTCAACTCTGGAGACATACAGAGTCACTAGGGTTACACGTCCGAGCCCATACGATCTTGAAACAGAAGAGAATGTGCCGATCAGGAACCCGCAAAATGCTGACTAGCTGACGTGCAACTTCTGTAGGGAAGATCCACTTTTATGAACAACTTCCAGTTTGTTCAAAGTGTTGTAGTTTTGCTTATCAAAATAAAGAATGCGTTTTGTGCAACATGCCTTGTGTTTTCTACGATTAACGGCATTCCGACCCCCTGAGTCGCATCTCGGCTCTCGGCGTCGCGAGTGATTATCCACGGGTGCATTCTGATCCCCTGAGCCGTATCTCAGCTCTCGACGTCGGGAACGATTCTCCACGGTTGCATTCTGACCCCCTAAGTCGCAGATAATTCTCCACCCAACATCCCGACTCTCCGCATCGCGAGTAACTCTCCACAAGACTCATCCCGGCGCTTAGCGTAGAGGGTGATAACCAAACCCTCTTCGGAGGTCAATAGTCTATACCCGGGAAAGACTAAGGTCATCCAACAAGGACGGGGCATTGATCGGGTCTGAGGACCTGCAGCTAAGTACCTCTCCCCACCAGTCGATGATAAGTCCGACGTTTTAAAAGGGAAGGTGCTCCTGCATGGGCTAAAAACGAGATAACCTGAAAAAGTTCAGGAAAGAGCCTGACTACAGAGAACTCCCCGATGACCAGCCACAGGGTCCAACCAACGTGTTGCGCCCTTGCGGACCGAGAGGACCAGGCACCTTGGGAAACCCTTCTCCTAAGTCCGCGACATGATTTCCTTGCAATCAACTCGTGTCCCGGACTGGGGGGCTAGTGGTCCATGGCCCTGGGCTTTTAGCAAAATTTTCAAAATTTTACAACCCTGAAAACAGGACCAAGTAGAAAGCGACTTCGTGAAAACGTCAATAGGAAAGAGTAGGCCCCGAAGTACCCTGGCTATGCCGCTCAGAAGCTTACACGCTCACGCACAAAAAAACAGGAATAAGTGAAAAGGAGTCTACAAAATCCCAAGTTCTGAATAAGCGACGGTCTGAGCACAGTCCTCTCCGCCCTCATTGTGAGGGGAGGTCGCGTCAATCTCGCCCTCCTCAAGTGCCCCCTTGTTAGCACTACCCTCATCGGCATCCCTCTGTCCGGCGACCTTGTGCTTGGCACCGTCCTCCGGCTCTGAGAACTTTATCTCCATAGGGCCGACGGGGAAATTCGAACGTAGGCAGTGGATAGCAGTCATGGTGGTCCTCCCCAAAGGGTACCGTCCAAGGGTTCCCCCTCAGTGCCCCGCAACCGGCACCGTTCTGCCGCGCTACTCCTGACCAGCAGGGTCCAAATGGTGACCGGCACTTCCCTATCGCGCTACTCCTGGCAGGCATGGTCCAGATGGCAACGGACACCTTGCTCCGCTCTCTAAGTGTCCAAACTCGTGCAGGGAGAAAAAACTCCCCAAGTGTCCAAAATTGTGGGGAAAAAAAAACAAATATATATATATATATATATATATATATATATATATATATAAAATATAAATAAATGATAAAGGGGAGGGGGCAGCTCATATTGGCCCCACTTGGGGACAGCATGGCGGGCCCCAAGTGGGGTGCTGGTCCCTTGGGGCCAGCGTGTGGCACTAGACCCAGGGACCAACACAACGATGGCCCCCTGGGCCAGCGCATCACGTTGGCCGCAAGGCCAGCGTAAGGGGAGAGGGGGCTACCCCCTCCCCCTCTTTTTGTTTTACTTATATTTTTAAATTTTAAATTGGCGCGCAACCCCTCGCCTTCCTGCCCGTCCGCGGTGTGCAATGTCCTAGGGCTTGCCTCAATTTTCTCCGCAGTGAAAACCAGTCTGTGCTCAAGGCTTATTCACGGTAAACGTGTGTCGCCCTGAAAATCAAAAAAAATCGGGGCCGTCCTGCTGTGCTACCTGACCCTAGACCCTAACCATATGGGAACTTATTTCAAATTAGCTCCTCTAAAAAATTTTAACTCTTGAAAAATTGTCGCCGTGAAATTGAAAAAATTCAGGGCTGCTCTGCCGTGTTGCCTGACCCCGGACCTCGACCATATGGGAGTATATCTCAAAGTAGCTCCTCTAAAAAAGTTTAGCTCTTGAAAAATTATCGTCCTGAAAAATCGAAGATATTCGGGATCGTCCTACCGTGCTACCTTACATTGGACCCCGACCGTATGGAGGCCTATTTAGAATAAGCTCCTCAAGAAAAAACTAACTCTTGAAAAAATGTCGATTAGAGGTGTTTCTCGCGCTTCGAAGTCTCCAGGACGCCCGTTTCAGCCAGGAATTGATATCAGACAACTGACGAAGGTATTTTTGGGCATCTCTGAGTCAGCGCTTGGGGTCCAGCCACGTGTCAACCCTCGCAATAACAGGGACGCATTCCGAAATCCACAACGCCATGCTAGAGCATATGCCGACTACGGCTCCTCCCTAGAATCTCATTTGCACCCAGGGAAAAGCAAGGAGCCCAATAGGGACGTGTCGCTCTAAGCTCTGCGCCGTGCCCTCGGTAATCAGTTTCAGGGACTCAGCCGTTCACCTCAACCGGCTCCCCTTTTTCACCTTGTTTCTTCTCCAGGACTCAATAGATCTCCGCGCTCCTCTACCGACTTATCGCCGCAGGCCTGACAAAAGCCCGTGGGCTTCGCCAAATAGGCCCAAAAGCGCAAACCCAACAATTATCTCCTAAACACCCAGAATTATCGACTAAACACAAGGTTTCGACTAATTAATCGTGTTTAGGCCCGACTAATCATCTCAAACGCCTATATATATCAGGGGCTATGTAAGCCCGAGGTACGCTCGAATACACTTACATTACGCGCAAGTTCATTTGTTTACTTGCCATATTCTGTATATTTTCTCTCTGAGCACTGATTACCATGCCAGAGGGGCTTTACTAGGACAAACCCCGGTCTAAACCTTCAGCAGGTATACTCCCTAAGGAGCAGGACTCTGGACACAGCAGGTCAATCCTCCCAGGACCCAGCATAGCTCACGCGAGAACTTTTCAACCGACGACTTCACCTCAGCAAGAGGATCCCCCTGTCATCCGACTGGACCATACTCGAGGTGTGTACCAGTTTTATGAACAAACAAAGCTATATGCTACTCAATAGACCAAGTAGAATGTATTAGTATGGTAAAAGAAGTTCTACACAAACAAAACTCATTGCTTTCAACACGATCAAGATGAAGCTTGGATGACAATTCTGCCATACAGCCACTCAGTTGTTGTTTCTTTATTTATTTGTCTTTTTCCTATTACTTATCTGTCTCATACCCTCCAAAAGTAGGAACACAAACACAAATAATTTATAGATTAGGAATTTCAACAAATTAGCCTCTCCCTCCCTCCTTCCCTCCGGCGAAGGCTCTCACCATTGAAAGGTCTGGAGAGGATCAGATGTACACAACCTTATCCCAACTTACCATAAAAATAGTTTCCAAGATTTGAATCCGGAACCTCTAGGTCCCAATGGAGCAATCTTACCATTGTACCCAAAGATCACCCTTCTAATATGTATTTATGTATGACCTATATATATATATACACACACGCCTTGCTTCTGCTTTATGTGCTTTGCTTGGAATTTGGAAGATGCAAAATAAGGTTAGATTTGATGAAACTCAGTTGGTTCTTTGGAACCTTCCTTGTGATAGACTGAAGTTCAACATGGGCGGAAGCTCTAGAGGTAATCATGGTTATATTGGTAGAGGTGGTGGTACTCTACGGGATGCAAGGGGGACCTTATTGTTTGGATTCTCTCAATTTATTGGGTCTAGTCTATTGCCCTTGCGGGGACAAAAACTTTGCAAATTGCGCTTCATCGTTGTGTTGATTTCAACTAGGTTTATGTGGATATGGTCACCAACAATGCTTTGCTAATCGTGATGGTTGCTACAAAATCTCTGGTGCCATGGAAATTGTAGTCACGGATCAGGAATACAAGGATTTTGACTTCTTAGGTTCATGCTTCTAGTTTGCATTGTTACAAGGAAGCTAACAAGGCTTTTGACTTGTTGGTTAAGATTGGGAGTGCTGGTGAAAATCAAACTTTTTAGTCTAAAACAGAATACCCGACATGCGTTCGTAGAAATCTAAGACTGGATAGGCTTCATTTTTCTAACATCATGAAAGTAAAGAGAAGTACTTAATTTTTTGTTATGTTTTAAATTCTTTTTATTTGTTTATCTTGGTATTTGTATTTTTTACTAGTAAGTTGTTAGTTGCTTTGGTTCAGCGCTCAGGTTGTGCCCCCTCTGATTTTTGTATTCTTTTTTAAAGATCAATTAAGCCTTCATCACTCCATCGAGGTTCCCCCAAAAAAATGTTTATATATATATATATATATATTAGGACTTACAACATTAATAAAAAAATATATATTTTAAAATATGTTCTTGTGGTGATCTAAAGCCTAGGCATTTTAAAATCGGTTCTCCATTGCTCACTTGCAATCCGCAATCTACCTTCCAAAAGTCCTGAATTCTTCTTTCAACCAGTACTACCCACTTCTTTTCTCTTTGTAGCCAGGATGTCTTTTCTTGATGCTATTAATAGACTAGGTTCAAAGAGAGAAAGAATTGCAATAAAGAAAAACACCAAAAATAAGACAGCCAAAACCTTACTTGCTATACTTTATAACATATGAATGTGAATGATAATTTAAAGAAGGGTTACCCTAGAGTTCTCTGCAAGTCGGATATTAGAAGGCTTATGATCATTTTAATTGCTGCTTGTTGATGTTCATTCTTAGGAAGATGGGTTTTGGGGACAACTACAGAAAATAGGTGGAATAGAGTACTTGTACGACAAATTTTTTATCCTGGTAAATGTCTCCTCTGCACAGTTTTTTTTCCTAGTTCGAGGGGGATGTGGCATGGTGACCCGCTATCCCCAACCTTATCTCTGCAGGTGAAGACCTTAATGTTATGCTTGCTAGGGCTGCAGATTTGGGCATGAGACTGAACAATGGGTTTTCAATTGAATTACGAGCGTACATGTTTCTCAATTACTCTTGACCAATCACACACATGTATTCTGCCAACCAAGTTGCTTGCAATTGAAGATGATTCCATGCATAATGATTTATTCTGAGATCCTGTCATGAATGAAGGTGAACTTCAGCAATTACGGCCAAAGAGGGCATTGGTAATCAAGAGGAGTTGGCTCAAATTTGGGATATCTGATTGGTGCTTTTACTTGTCTACAACTGGGTGCTAAGTTAGTGAAATGGTAGTTGATGGTTGAGGAGTCAGCAGAGGCTTGTATGGTGGAAAACGTGTTATCTCTGGAAAGGTGGCAGTTTGGCTTTTTCGAAAAGTACTCTGTCAAGTCTTCTGTCTTGACCAATTTCAAGTCCTTGTTTCCAATTCCTGCATCGACTAAGAAGACGTCGGAAAATTTCACCCTGATTTTCTTCATAGAGATTCAAAGGAGGTTAACAATATACACCTTGTGAGATGAGAGCAAACTTGCAGGTCTATTCGGGATGTTGGTCTAAGGGTAAAGATTCTTCGGGTTTCAATCAAGCACTTCTCAGTAAACATTGTTGACCCCAAGGGCAAAAACCCCTAAGAATGAGATTTCTATGATAACATATTTAAGGTTTTGAGTTTAACATGAGTGTTGAGTGTCTAAGTACAGGAAATAAGTCAATGAACATACAACACCACGGAGAAGAATGAAAAAACGGCACTAAAATGAGGAAGATTGAGAAGATGTTGATCAAATCAAGACGATGAAAATCAGACGATCCAAATTGGAGATTCAAGCCGAAGACAATCGTGATGAAAATCTAGAGGCTCACAAAGGTTAAAATGAACTCAACTGTATATCTAAAGATAAGGTGACATCTTTCCTTATGACTTCAACACACATTGACTCATCTAGGACAAACACACTCACACTTGCATTAATTATGTGACATATTTTTCTTGTGAATCACATGTTTAAGATGCTTAAAGATGATGAAAATGAAATTAAGTCAATGAGAGTCAAAAATGAAATAGAATTGGTTAAGAAAATAGGTTAAACTTGAAAAAATGCGGAGCTCGGCTGACCGATCCCTGCATCGGTCAACCGAATAGGACAGTAGCCTAGTAAGAAAAGAAACCAGCTTAATCCGGTCGACCGATAGTAAGTTTCAGTCAGCCAATTCTAGCAAAAAGTCCTGATCTGTAACAAATATGTATAATTGGTCAACCAAATAAGGAAACCAGTCGAACGAATTGAACAGTAGGTTCAAAAGTATTGTTCGGTCAACCGATCAGTCGACCAATCAGGATGGAATACAATTTAGAAAGGCTGAACATGAACATCGGTCGACTGAATACTAAATCAGTCAACCGATTGTCAATAGCTGTATTTATACATTGAGCAAAAACACAACTTTGAGCTTGAATTGAGCACCAAATTGATTCAAACATGTTCCTAATGATAGTTAAACATTTTGCATATCCATTGAATCAATTATTTTTAATTACGAGACAAGATCAATGGAAAAATCGTGAAAAATAAAGTTACCATTTTCTAAACCCTAATTGTAGCCTTCACCAAATTGATTCAAACATGTTCCTAATGATAGTTAAACTTTTTGCCTATGATTAGATCAATGATTTCGAATTAAGAGACACGATCAATGGAAAAATCGTGAAATATAAAATTACTATTTTCTAAGCCCTAATTGTAGCCTTTTTTGTAGCTACCTGTCTCCCAATGGATTATTGCTCAAACTGGACAAATTGGAACATTGAAATGAGTGTTTATTCATCAGATTAATAGCCCTAACATTCAACTCATTAATTACAAAGGATTCATTCCATATCATGCTCAATATCTCAAAACTAAAGCCTATACAGAAAATTCCACGAAATTAACACACTACACTTTTGATAGGTATCAAAACAATTTTGAAGTAATTTATGAAAATGGTAATGAGTTTGGTATTCAATACATGAACGATTACACTAAATTCCCAGCTTTCGAGAGGCTTGGGTCTCTCCACAATGAGCAAGCTCAATACATGTATATTCTGATACCTTCATCCTCCCTCAGCTATTCCTTATATTCTATACCTTCTCTCTCCTCAACAGAATCTATAAAACAACCCCTAACAGAAAAGATGCCTAATAACTAACAACAACTAATAATTGGATCTACCCAAACTACCCCCTGCGCCTAGAGTATGTGAATCTAATCGGTGGCCTAGCATTACCCCTTGCCCAAACATTGACCTTGTCCTCAAGGTGAAATGAAATTCAGGAAACTGTTGTTGAATCATGTAAAAATCTTCCCAAGTTGCTTCAAATTCAGGCAGTGACTTCCATTTCAACAATACTTCAACCTCCCCCGGATTGCCATGTGCTTTGGAACGTACTCCCAATAATTGCTCTGGTTCCACCACTAATTCGAGCTCTGGAATCAGTTGTGAAGGTAGCACTGGAGATGAAGTAGAGATCCC